>OY101447.1:143334452-144534452 GCA_956483635.1 Panzeria rudis
GATGTCCACTCGTCATAAGATTCAAAAAACATTTTTTATTATTATTTCAGCCATTTTTTAAAGCTTATTTTTACAAATCACTAATACATACAATTTTAAAATCATTATAAAAAAGTTGATTAACAAAAATTCCATAGTTTGTCGTGACTTGTGAATTGCACTTGTCAACTCAGATAGATGAGGCCATTTGATGTCCCACCTGTAACACTTCTAACATATAAAAAATGTCTTCACCGATTTTCGAAAAAAAATTGTAGAGCCAAACTGCAGGCAAATCCTTTCAAACAAAAGAAGAATTCGAAAATCGGTTCCCAAATGACAGTTATGCAGGGGGGAACCAATTTCCCCCTTAAATTTTTGAAAAAATATGACCAAAACTGCAGGCAAACCATTTCGAACAAATAAAGAATTTTGAAAATCGGTTCTCAAATGACAGAGTTAAGCGTCTACAAAGTAAAAAAAAGGAATCACAAACTATGTAGTGAAATCATTACTGAATAGTTGGACTTATGTTCGTTGCATTGAAATATCAATGACAAAATAATCATTTAGGGGCTATTCACATATTACGTAACGCTAATTTCGGAGTTTTTGGATTAGTTTACCATTGGGTGTTAAGCTAACTAGTAGTGTTGTCATTCGAATAAGAATTATTCGAATATTCGAACAACTTTTTCATTTTTGTTCGAACGAACAAAATTTTTCAATTTAGATTAAAAACTATTTCGAACAATTTCTGCCAAATATATTCGAATATTCGCACAACATTATTAAACTACTATCAGGGGCGAGACAACAAAAAACAAGTTTGTGAGTGTTGGATTATTAATCAGATAGGGAAATTTCGGCAAAGACTAAAATTGAGTCACAATAAAAAAAAAAGAATGCATGGCACGAATTTAAAATGAATTCTGGTATTCTATTTGCTGGCAAAATTTGTTAAATAGCTGATGTTTCCTTGTAAAAAGCATCACCTTCATAGGTGGTAAAAGTGAACAAGAACGCTGATGAGACGGTGTAGCGGCCTGTCGAAATCAGTAGTACTGATCCGTTCTGCTAATCTGATTTGAATATTCCAACACTCCACTCTTAATAAAAATAATTTGAATTTACATTAATTCAAAAATATTGAACTAGAAAGCCGAAATAATAAAAATTTTCAGTTCAAAAATAAAAAATTACGTAAAAATAATTATTAAACTACTTTTTATAAAAATTTGTTTACATTTACGAATGTAAAATAAGATTTTAAATAATTACTTTTTAAAGTTGTTAACAATATGATGTGTTAATAAGTAAGCATAAATACTTGTGTAAGGGATTGTTAAGATACTACGTAACTCCGCTAAAGATTTACCTTCAAATTACAGAATGGTCTTACTTTGGAAGTATTTTGAGGAAGGAAATTAAAAAAAAACTAAATTGTTTTCAAAAAATATTCTAAAACTTACAAATGTCACGAATCAACAACTTCTCCATTCTTGCATCATTTTGGTAAAAAACACAATATACAAAAAACACATCGTCCACCAAAAAAAAAAACATCGAGTTTTATACATGAATTTAGTTCATCGTCTAAATTGGGCCTAAAGAATATAAAAAAAAAACATGGAAAACCGAAATCGTGGTGTTTTTTCTACCCCTCTTTCTTCTCTCCCCGCCCGACCTCGAAAAACATTGTCATGATTTTTAGTCATGATTAAAATTCACCGTGTTAATACCTTGTTACTGCCATACCTAAATAAGAGCGGCAAGCGTCGCGTTAGCAGCAGGGTACGTATTTACAGCACATTTAGAGATTTTTTTTGTAGAATGTATTGTAAACAGGGTGACCGTTGACAATTTTTAAAAAGTGGCACAAAAAGGGAATTTTGAGGAAAAAAGTGGCACCAAAAAGGGGATTCTTCCAAAAAAAGGGAAACTTTTTTGAAAAGGGAATAATTGAACCAAATTCTAATATTTAATGAATTTCTAGGGCATATAATGCTTTTGAAATAAAATGAATAAATTTTGATGTTTTTTCGTTAAAAAAAACTGACTGCTTTTTATATAAATTTTAGACAAACAATGCAAACAAGCCTTGTTTGTATAAAATTTATGTGAAAGGCACTCAAATTTTTTTTAGCAATTTCCATAAAAAATTTTTTACTCAAGTCGCTTGTTTGCATATGGAAACAGCATATTAGTAAAGTATATCGAAAAGCAGTTTCGCTGACTAATGATTTTTGCATAGCCCCCCTTCGGTCGGCGAAGCCGCTGAGTATACTGAGAGGAGAAAATCGTTAAGACCGGCCGAAGACCGCTTTTCAATATACCAAGAAGAAAAAATACTTAAGCCCGGCCGAAGGCCAGCTACGCAAAAAATATTTTGTAGTAAAATAAAATTTCTTAAAAATTTTAATTAATTTCCGAATATTTCTTTGAATCGACGACGTCGATTGGACATATTTGTAAATTTTTCTTGATTTTATTTCACTTTTTAAAATGCAATAACGTCAATTGATCTTTTATTACTTGTCACCGATTGCAGAAGTAAAAAGTGAATAGTCAAAAACATGTATATTTGAATTTGTTTTCATTTTTAAAAGTGTGGACATTATGACACATTTCAAAGTGTCATAATAATAATGTCATAAAGTCCATGGCACTATTAAGAGTGTCACAATGTCCATGGATGTTATGCCATTTTTAGCAGTGACATAATGTCTTTGGACATTATGTCACTGGATATTGTGACATGGCACCAAAATTTGCATGAAAATAATTTTAAAAATATTAAGCTGCGTGATTTTCATAAAAATTTTTAACAAGACGTTCTTGTTCGTGTTAGCGAATCAGGGTGTTAGTTTTTAATAATTTTAATACAATAATGAATATCTATAGATCTAAACTCTTAAACTATTTCAAAATAGTTTTTGTCATAAGACTTTACATGATAGACTCAAAAATAAATTTTTGTCTTGAGATTTTTTTTATAAAAACAGTTTCGTGCCGTAAAAAGCTTATATTAAAACAAGAAGCATCATTTCATAAAAAGGGGCATAATACTACAAAAGGTGGCAGATTTAGGTCATTTTAAAAAAGGGGCATTAAAAGTGGCAAGGCAGTTGAAAAAGTGGCAAATTGCCACTTTAGTCGCAAAACGGTAACGCTGATTGTAAATACGTGCCCTGTTGCCAACACGATGCTTGCCGCTCTTATTTAGGTATGGCAGTTAGAGATAAATGTAAATTTATTTATTTTTTAATTCCCGGGAGGGACAGTTGTGGTTTGAAAACTAGCATAATATCAAAGTAAAAAGAAGCGGTGCGTAAAAACAAATCATGTTGAATAATACGTAACAATATGCCATAGTATCTAAGTAATTTCCATAGTTTTGAAAATTATGCTCATAACGAGATTTCCAAGATTTTTAATTTTCGACAATCTTGTGAACAGTTTTATGCTCTACTGTATGTATGCATGTATATATTTGTTGTTACTATTTAGCAGTTAAATAAATTTGATGAGAGTTTTAACAAATTTTATTTCCAACTTTTGTGTTTAGCCCACAAACGAGAAACCTCATCCCAATTAATATCGTAATGAATAACGAAAAAAGAATGAAAAAAACGACAAAAATACAAAATAAAAGTTAAGACATAAAACAAGCGGTTTTCTACAATAATAAACTCCCTCTACTTCCCGCTAAAATCGTTCTAGCGTAACGGAAATAGAAATACAGTTTGTTTCCGAAGCTATTGTTTTTTGATTGCATACATCCATAGATTTTGTAATATTTCTTTATTTTTAAATATTTATAAATGACGACGATTGAGTACAAGAATAATTAATATATAAATATGAGTTTTTAATACTTTTGAATTAAAAAGTTTCTGTTAAGCGAAGTTCTAAATAAAAAAAAAAATTAGACAAGAAAACATAATTTATCAATTTCTTTAATGACTTCTACTCATTATCTGATAAGTATTATAAGTATTGTTGTAAAAAGATAATATGTAAAGTTTAAAGTTTTATTTACTTATAATTAAATTTCTTCTATCGCTATTTTTTTCAATCAGTTATTTTTGTACATTTTCAATGGCATTGTACATAAAGTACATACATACATACATACATACATACATACATACATTCATACATACATACATACATACATACATACTATATTATTTATCTCGTTTAAAACACGAAACAGTTTTTGTAGTGTTTGACACATTGTGCAATTTTATTTCAATTTAGATTAAAACTCGTTATCTTTGTGTTACTTTTTTGATTTTGTTTTATATAAATTCAATTAAGTTATATGCCCTAATATAAAGTTCTTATCTGACAAATAATTCCATAGAAGTAAATAGTATTTTTAAGTGCAAGATTTGCACGAAGTCTTTTTCGCTCAGCTTGATCCGCACCTGTAATGTACATATACAGCTAGATATATATCTGCAAGAACTGTTATCAATAGCTCACAGAAACTTTAAAATCCGTTCGTTTAATTTAATTTTTATAGAAAAAGTGGAGTCGTAGTTGATCCCGAAAACATCAATGTTCAGTTCGACCCTTACAAAAGTCAAGAAATTGGTGTTTGTCTTTTCAATTATTACATGCTTTGAAAAATCCTTGCTCAATAACAATTATTTAATTTAACTATTAAATTGAAAAAACTTGGCCTGAATAATAAAAATTTCTTTGGATTAAAACCCCATATAGTTCTACTACTAAGCACATAGTTTCAATTTCACAGTAAAATATATATAATAAAAAAAAGTATCATATGTACATTTTTTTTAGCTAAAAGGCCATTACTGCGTTGATCTATTAAACATGTTGCAATTTATCTATCTATAACTCATGCAATTTAATCATTACTTCGTCACTTTTAGACAGAATGAAAAGGGTTAAAAAATATACTCCAAGAGCAAAAAAAAAGAAAAAAATAATTTTGGTAGCTAAAATTTGACTTTAAATATTTTGAGACTTATTGGCACTATGTCAACAATTTTTAATCATTGTAAGGAGTAAAATGTACGCAATTAAAATCAGTTAAAATATTTAAAAATAAATATTCAGAACTACGAAAAAATTTATTTCCAAAATTTCGAATTTTATCGAAAAACTTCCCTGCACTTTTGTACCAGTTATTTAAAATATACTAGTCTATAATAAAAATACAAAAAATAATTAAAAAAAATTATGCAATATTTTTACGCAACCAAAAAATTTTAATTTTTGCAATATTCGAACTTCGTATTTCCAAAATAGCCATACGAATTTCCGTATAGGAATTTCTAAAGTCTTGTCATTCAGATACATAAATTTTTTTTAAGTATTTAATAAATTTCCCAGAAATACTAAGGAAATATAGGATAATCCTTTGGGCAACAAATTGCTGTTTTTTTTTAAATATATATTTTTTTTAATTTGGGATTGAAAAATTTGTCATCGCTAAAGTTTTTGAGATAACGAACAAATATGTTTGCATGTTCTTTTGTATGCTGTAATCCTTCTAAACCAATTTTCAAAGAAAGGAAAAACTATGCAGCAAAATGAAACTTTTGTCATGACCTTTGATCACCACTATATTTTTTTGATGTGTTATGGTCCCCTAACTACAAAAACAGTCGAAAGTTAAAATTATATGGAAACGTTTTTTTTTTTAATAATTGAGTTATGAATTTTTAGTCGAACTGTATGGTTTTTATCCAAAGTTATTTAATTAGTTTGGCTTATGTTCATTTTTAATTTAATCTTTCGATCAAATTATTTTTTATTTAAGAAAGAAAGTCTAAAGCATGTAAATATTGAACATTAAAAGAAAAATTTGGATGTACGGAGGGTTGAACTAACTAACAGCTGTTTCGTGACTACCAAGTCTACTCGTCAGAGTCCTTTACCTACACTACCTATTACCTATTTCCTTTAAAGGACAAAGTACCAGCGGATTATCGCGCCATTTGAAGTCTCGACACCAAGAATCCTTTGATTAAGAGCCATCAGAAAATCAGAAGCAAGAAAAGGATAACAAAATGTAGACTACTTTAGATATTTATTCTAAAAAAGGAGGATTTATGTGACATCGTAGCGAAATTAGCCTGAGTGGATGGTTTTTCCATTAGATCCATTACCAGGAGTGAGTTTATAAGAGAATCAATACCTCGTCAAGGCTTGGCTCTACCAAAAACAGAAGGCTTAGAACAGCAGCTAATTATAAGCAAATATATTGATGTGAAACAAAAGGTAATAAATAATTTAAATGACATATTAAAAAAACAAGGAACACTTTCATTAACAATGGATGAATGGACAAGTCTCAAAAACAGAAGATACCTAAATATATGTACATATATTTGGTGATGAAAATTATTTTTTTAATTTGAGATTGATCTATATACCTGGGGCTGAATTGTCGCTTTCGATATCGAGCTGACTCGATCGAGTTTTCTTAGTTTGAGATTATGACATTCGACATCGAACAATGTGTTTATATTGTTCGATAGCGATAAGAAAACTCGATCGAATCAGCTCGATATCGAAAGCAACGATTCGGCCCCTGGCAAATGTGGAGCTACTAAGCTAAGAGTGCTAATGGAAAGTCGTTTAAATGAATACAATTTACAATTTGAAAAGCACATAGTCTCCACAACTACTGACGGTTCCAATGTTATGAAGAAATTTGTTAGAAGTAGCTCAGTTGATGGTATTTTTTGCCTCAATCACGCCATACATTTGACCGTAATAGATGTTTTTTACAAAAAAATAACTGTTGCGTATGATGGTGAATCAGATTCTTCGGATGACGGTGATAATTTTGATGACGTTTTCCATAATAATGTGCCCAATGGGTTTTTAATAAATATTAATTATAAAGAAGTTTTGGCTACTGCAAGGAAAATTGTAAAACTTTTTAAAAAAGCCCAACAAAAAACGCCGTACTTCAAAAATATGTGGTGGCAGAATATAATAAGGAAATTTGTCTTGAATTAGATATTGTAACCCGGTGGAACTCGATTGAAAAATTAGTTTTTTTTTGAAAAAATTAATCAAAAAAGCACTAATTGATATATGGATATAAGAAAGCGTAGCTTTGTAGGACGATATGCTTCACCTTTTAAAACGAATTCAGTTAGCCGTTGAAGCCTTGAATAGAAAAAGCACGAACTTATTAGCAGCTGATGCTATTCTAATCGCTTTATGGAAGGAAATCAAAGCGGTTCCGTCCACTCTTGAGCAAAAAATGTTTAGTTATAAAATATTTATTTATAACAACAATGCCATGAGCATTGAATATACAAGAATTTATTAAAACGATGATTTTGAAATTTTTGTAAGAGACAAAAATTGGTTTTACGTTTCACATGACGATATGTACATTAGAGTAGGTCGATTATAAGCAACTTTGCCCTAGAAACCATAGGTATGAAATTAATTTCGATGTAGCGAAAATTCCGAAATATGTTATATGTAACCAGTAATTAATTAGGCGTACAACCCTCCGAATCGAATGAGAATTGGTATGACAGTTCAGTCGTATGCAACTAACATTTGACCAAAAAATTAGAGGACTGGCACAGTGGTTCCTTATGACGCATTTAATACATGAAAAATTATAAAAATGGCTTAAAACTGCTTCAAACCTTTGAAGCATTTTGAGGCAGTTCCAAACATATTTTTTAATGTTTACTATACTAAACGTGTCATAATAATAATAATAATAACAATAATAATAATAATAATAATAATAATAATAATAATAATAATAATAATGATAATAATAACAATAATAATAATAATAATAATAATAATAATAATAATAATAATAATAATAATAATAATAATAATAATAATAATAATAATAATAATAATAATAACAATATTAATTTGGGATCCACTAAGTATTTCCGATTTAGAGCAGAAAAACACTAACAGATGCATCGTAAAATTACCTTTGAACTATCTAAAAAATATTGTGAAAGCAAATCAGTGGTTTTGTAGTTATTTACAATTTTAATATCGAAAAATAGTGTTTTTATGAAAAATTAAAAAAAAATCTAAAAACTCATAAAAAAGTGCAACTGCAAAATATTAACGAAATATGCTGGTGCACGGTGTAACTAGTGGAAATATTCACCCTTATTATGTATGTCGAAGTCGAATTTCTGACCGACAAAATTGTCCTAGAATAAAGAAAATTTTTACAAGTTTTCTTTATTCTATGACAATTTGTCGTAGTCACAAATTAGACTTCGACATACATAATACGGGTGATTATTGATTAGGGTTTGGGATTCGGGAGTTCCCTTGAAAAGTCTACGAAAATATTCCCGGGAAATTTTTGAGATTTCCCGGGAAAACGGGAAATTTTAAGTACAAGTTATTTCATAAATATATGGACTTTTTTTGACATATATGTATATTTATAAAATATAGAAGGAAATTTTTCATTCTTGTAATTTCATTTAAAACAAAAACAAATTCTGAAATTTTGTTTTTGTTTCAGATGTTACTGTAAAATGTCCATACAATTTTTTTTAATACAAAATAAAAATGTGAACGGTTCAAACGTATACGAAAATTTCATGAAATTGAAGTCATGCCATTATTGCTTGATTCGAAAAGTACATGCATGATGAATTTAGTAATGAGTGTCGTTTAATCAATATAACCGAACAAAGTGGAATAATTTGTAAAGTATTAATGCTTGATTTGCTCTAGTCGTTTCCTAAAGTAAATAATTCGATATTAAATGAACTTTGAGTGATTTTAAGCGAAGAAATTTTCGAAAGTAGTGGAAATTCTAAGCTCATATAAGCTGTAATAACTTTGATTTGGCATTACTTAAATTTGTTATAAGTCGACGCTATTATTGAAACCCTGAAGGATATGTCTTAAGAGAAATAACAGTAAAAATCAAAGACATTTAGACAGATTGTGAGTCAGGATATATAAAATTCGGCGCAGCTGAGTATTGTACTGTAATTTGCTTGTACTTAACGATAATCCTTCCCGAAAAGTTTCAAGAAAATTAAGAAACATTACGACAAATTCTTTATAAAATGATTAGGCCGTAAAATAAAATTTTTAACTAATGGCGGTAATAGTCGTCAATTAGTCTTTATAGGATATCTTACTGTGTAATAACTATAAACTCTATTTGCTTGAATTCACTTAAAATTTCTTAACAATTTGTTTTAGAATAGATTTTATATCAACTTTTACTTAAAAAGAATGCTTACATTAATAAAACAACCGATATTTCGCCAATTTTCACTTAATAAATCTACTTTATTTAGAAAATTAACTTTCCCGGGAATTCCTGGGAACGCGATTTTTTTATTCCCGTTTCCCGGGAAGTGCAAAGGTCCGGGAAATTCCAAACCCTATTATTGATACATATGCCCATTACAAAAAATCTCTAAGTGATAGGAAAAGTATTTTTAACGCAACAAAATTTGGAATTTCACTGTGAGTTTGTGTTATTTAAACAAAATTTAGCACTTAATTGAAAAACCTCAATTTTTATGTAAAAATATAAATTTTAAACAACTCCATAGGTACATACATACATATTTTTGATTATAGTTTTAATTTCAAGGTAAACTAGTATTCTTGCTTTTGAAATAAGTTTATCATTCATTACATACATATTTCGTATTTTTAAGACTGCCGACTTGAGTAACCAATATTATTTACTGGCATTTAATATTAAGTATCAATTATATGCAAAATTTGTAGCCAAATTCCTTAAAAGGTTTAATGTATGAAACAGGTGGTTAGAAAGCTACTGCAAGTGCATATGCACAGACACTTGCTGTTAGTTATCTTCGCGAGCTAAACATTACATATAAGAAAAAAATTAAATATTAAAATGGACATTCATAGAGAAATGAAATTAATTAACTAATCTCTCACCACTGTTTCTTGATAGGCTTGACTATTGTAAAAATGGACACTTTTACCAGAAGCAGTACAAGGCTAAAATAACACAAAAAGACAAGACACAAACATTACCCAGTGCAAGTGTACTGAACTGAAGGTAAAAACGAGAAAAACAAAAAAGGTTGTACAAAAATGTAACCAGCATTGGAAATAACTTTTACAGTTTCTGTATTGCTTATCAATTCCATACTTGTCTCGCGAGTTTTGAACCATTCTGTTCATGAGCATAGTTAATTTTTTTTTTTGCTTTTGTCTGCAGTTTTACCTTGACCAGATTTATGACACATATTTGTTAATTTGATTTACTAACCACATCCAACAAAAAACATTTCCTTAAAGTTAATAGAATTTTATTTGCAAGTACTATTTTATTCACTTACACCTTGTCAGCCAATTCACGCACTTTCCACATATTAATAAATTTGTCTACCATCTTTTCGCCTATTTTGAAAGTTTATTTTATACCGTGTTATGGAATTTATTCTTATTTTTTTCTAGTTTTATTTATCGTTCACTTAGTTTGTTTTACACGCAATCAAATGTGACACAAGTTAAAAAGCAAAATTGATAGAAAGCAGAAAAAATTTAATTTTTTCTGATTTATTTTCGGTAGTTTCGGTTCACTGTACACGTTTATGGTGTTGTTAATTGCTTTAATTATTATTATTATTTAATACTTGTTTCTATATTGTTGCAACAGAAAGTAATGTTAGAAAAATTAAAGGAAATTTTCAAAAAAAATGCAAACTATTTGTAGAATTAAAATGATTGACGAAAAATTGCTGTCGCCATCAAAAAGATTTTTTTCAAGTGAAGTTGGCAGTCACACGGTTGCTTCAAGAGGTAGTAAATGGATTTTAATTGGCTAAACTCGAAAGATATTACAGTGTTAAAGTCTAATTAGAAATACTCAAGTCTGATAGTACAGTTATTTCTTGTTTTAGTTTATAGCGTTAGAACCGTTATATTGAAAACAAATGTGGTTGGCTTATAATATATTCACACTGCTATAGTTTAAACAAAGTTATTCAGACTACGCTTTTAGGGCTAGGCCACATGGGCGTTTTTAAAACGTGCGTTTCTGCTTTTTTGTATTAAATTTGAAGTTTTATAATATTTAGAACTTTCAAATTTAATATAAAAAAGCAGAAACGCGCGTTTTAAAAACGCCCGTGTGGCCTGACCCTTAGTGAACCTTATGACATTAGCATGAAGAATTCATAAAAGGTGGCGGCATTATACATGTGTATGTACATTTTTCATTTGAATTGAAAACTTCAACTAAAAACGAGGTTTTTAATACTTTTAAGCCAACACAAATCATACTTTTCACAATACGCTTTTCTTGTTTGTAGAAATGCTAGGACCTATGATACAATGATATAAAGGTAGAGCCATTTTTGACGTAAAAAATAAATTTTGACGTTAGTGCCGATTATTTGATTACTGATTTTTTGTAAACAGAGAGGAAAACGTTGCCACAAACATATACGGGCAACTTCTATTTAGGATTTGTGTTTAGAAATTATATGTATTTATATCTTAATAAATTTTTTAATTGGACATGATGATAAGAATGGGCAATAGTGAAAAAGCCTCACGGCCAATACAAAATCATATATTAACTAGCCAACAAGGACATAATGCCCATGAACGTTATTTCCATGTTGAAAAGGAATAGTGTATAAAAATGTAAATAAAGGTAATGCAAATTGTATGAATAGCTGACCTTCGGCCGGACTTCAGGACTTTCTCCTCTAGGTATGTCGAATAGTTGCTTCGCTGAGTACAGTTTTTATGCTAGAGAGAAAATCTTTATTCAGCGAAGCCACTATTCGACATACTCAGAGAAGAAAACCTTAAGTCCGGCAGAAGTCTCCTCATGTCGGATCTAATAAATCGTCACCTGAAACACAAGACACCCCAACTGTTAACTAGGGTTTTTTTGTTTTATTTAACGATATGTATGTATGTGATATCAAGTACCAACATGTAGGTATGCTCCTCTGGTGTTCAAAGAGCCCATGGGCAGGACAGTGGATAGGCTATTAGGTATAACCGGATAACCTTAAGAGGGGTATTGCGTTAATTACAGGACATGATGGTTCTGGAAGTCTCAGTGATTTCTTGGTCGGCGCAATGGTATATTGAACATTTAACAATTGAGGCACGAAACGCGGTCTGCTTCAATATTCTGCCCTACACATACTCCTTAAAAAAGCACGCTTCAAATCGATTGCTACCTGCAAGCCTCTGCCGTATAAATGGAATTAGGACAATTGTATTGCAAAAGTCTAATACGATACATATGTAGGTATATACTTTCCTTGAGAAAACAAAACAAATATTTTTTTATTAAATAATTTTAAAATGTGTAGATTTTTTTCTTAACAAAACAAAACAGAGTTGAAAAGCAAACAACAAATCCGGATTTTGGAAACGGGTACGGTAGCATTATTCTTGGGAGTAAAAAATAGTCGGTATATACGTTAGAAGGCAACTAAAATATAAAGCGACACTACCTTTTTATTATTGTATCATTCTACAACCTTGTCTAATTTCGGCTTTATTACATTTATTGTCGCCATTACAAACTTTGTTCAATAAGCACTATAATAAAAAAAAATCAACTGAATATACTTCAAGAACTACTTGGAACCCTGCCTTTTACGCGTTTTAGAAAGGGTTTAATATATAAATACGTAAATTTTATGTATTTTCAAGGCAAGGCAATGTATAGGACAACATCGAAAAGTTAACTTGTTTAGCTCCTAAACACATAAAGCTTGCTTAAACACAGTAGTGTGAATTCGCTATTAAGTCTGCTTTTACACAGATTAGTTTTTCTTGAAGGAACTTTTATTTTCTAGTGAGAAAGAGCAAGAGAGGAATACATAAAATATATTCCTTTCTCGCTCTTGCTTCCAGAAAAACTGATCTGTGTAATGGCAGACTAAATGAAGTTTTAAAAAAAATTTCATGAATAGCAATTACCATCGAGAGTGCCCCTATTAAAGTTAAGCAGCTCTGCACAGTGTACCCTGCAATACCGACCATATATATGGCAATCTTATTAGACAGCTGATTAGTTGTCTGCCGTCATTTTCAACCCCGTGTGGAGTAATTTTATTTCATTTTGGAAGAAGTAAAGTTTTTATTTTATAGTTCAATTAAACACACAATAAAAACCTTATTAATTATTTCAAAATATTAAACCACATAAGAAACATATTGTTCAATAAATTGCATTGATAGAAATCAATTAAGTCTTACATTTTAAACAGAGATTTAACCAAAACAAAAGGTTATGTAAACTTTTCTCTCTCTTCCAGCGGCAATTCGTGATTGAGGCACAATAAATTAAAAAATGTTGGGCTTAAGATTCTATGCTACAACTGCCACACAAATGTTCAGAAGAACAACATTTAGCACTGGCCATGTAATTAGACCATCATCAAACGCGGCAGCTGTTGAGGCTGCCACTTCTTCAAATATTAATAAAAGCGTAACTGAAAATACAGGCAAGGAGTCAAAAGATGCACCCAGCCAGGAACCCGAAAATATAAAAAAAGAAAAACGTATGTTAAACATTTTGAAGAATTATCTTAAATTTTTTTTATGAATTTTAAACATTTTACAGATTCTTTAGTAGCTGCTGCATTTGAAAATCTTAAAGATGATTCGATTTCTAGCGCACCTAACAAAACAACTGCGGCTGGTAATAAGAACGTCGAAGAACGTATTAATAATGCAAAAACAATTAATGGACTCTTATCCGTTGCTGAAGGCAGCACTCCTTTGACCCGCAAGCATGCTCTGAGAATAGTTTCAATTCTGGCTGAGTGGAGTACGGAAAATCGAGTTAAATTAAACGAATTTGAAAACGACTCTCGCTTCTTGAAAGTGTGCCGCATGTTGGGACGTACTGTAAAAAGTGGTAGTGGGGGCGGTAACGAGAATGGTTCTAAACCAATTTCTGGCTTTAGGACTGATGATCTTAATACCGTATTGGGTGTTGCTGGCGACGATGAAGCGGCAAAATTAATAGCCAGTATAAGTGTACCACAAATGGTTAAAGTGATGAGTACTTTAGCTGCGCGTAAACGCCGAAGTACCCCCTTATTACGGTCATTGGCCTACAATATAAGCAGTGCTACAGAGCCACTGGATTTGAAGCAGTGCGCTGATATCTTTTTTGCCATGGCTACGCTAAACTTTCAAGACTCCGTCTTAGCTGCCAAAGTTTGTGCTGATGTGCAATCGGCGCTACCTAAAAATACTGAAAAATCAGCAGTAGTTGGTTCAATATTAACTAGTTTGGGAATCTTAAAATATAGAGATTTGGGTGAGCTTTTTCTTTTACAAGTACTTTTCATTTTATATAAAATGTTTATTAGTATACAAAAATAAAATATACTTTCTGTGTAGAAAATTCTTTAGACTATTGTTACGCTTCTAATTATATGTGCATTTTCTAATAGACATTTTGGAATCCCTTACCCAATGGACATTAAAACATAGTGACGTATGTCGACCACAAGATCTTAGCGCTCTATTCCTTACATCTGCAATTTTAAATTTTAAATCAGCTAGTATCGAGAATGTTCGTCAGGAACTTATCAAGACAATTGTACAGGAAGATTTTACTAAAAGTATTGATTGGCTTAATCATGTTTGGGCTTTGAGCATGTTGAATTTATGTAGTAACAAACATTTGGAAAGTGTTTTAACTCAAACATTTATTGATAAACTAAAAACGGATAAAAGTGGTCTTACGGCTACCTCAAAAATGAAACTGTTGAATTTAAACAGTTATGCCCAACTTATGGCTACTGACTACAAGGGACCTGTAATATCAAAGGAAAGTGTAGTGTTTGACGTGCCAATGGCACATCAAAAATCTAAACAAGATTTGGTTAATGGTTTAATGGATGTATTGAAGAGTCTTTTGCCAGCCAATAATTATGTCAAAAGCTTGGTCGATAGTAAAATGGGTTTCCTGATTGGTAAGTTATATATATATCCTTTTTAATTGTTTTATTTTATTATTGGATATGTGCATGCTTTTTAAATCTTGTTTTTTTATCATAACTGCTGTATGTAAATTTAAAACATCCACGTATATCATCACATAATTTTAAACAACATTAATAAACTACACTATTCGTAAGTTTGGATGATTATAAAGAAAGAGTAAAGTATTTCAGTTAATTGTTTTGAAGTCGCTCTTTTAGACTGCCTTAAAATACATTTTACTAAAAGTTTTCGCTTGCGATTTCCAACTACTGCGGATATTTCCGCCATACATTTCTTTATGGGCATATATGATATTTTCACTGGGTACTCCAGTATATTTCACCTTAACTCGAGAACAGTTAAACAGACACAGACACATAATAAAATTACATTCTTAGTTATTCACAAATTAGTATCGAAAAATAGTGTTTTTTTTATGAAAATTAAAAGAATCTAAAAGAATTTAAAACTGCAGAATCTTAACTTAATAATGGTGGAGTTCACGCTACATTCGGTAACTGTTAAATTTGTAAAAATTCTATGTGTGTGAACTTCTCCATAGATTTTGTTATGGAACAAACGTTTGAAAGTTTGAAGTGTGTGGAACGCATGTGGAAAAATACTTGTTAAGCAATTTATAAATAAATAATTAACTAATTATATGCCAGAGCAATTTACTACATTAGCCACAGAATCATCTTATATAGAATATTTGGTTAGCATATGGTCGAGGGGAGAATAAATCCCTCTCAAAAGTCGTATAAAGATTGTTTTTGGTGGCTAATGTAAATTGCTTTGACATATACGTAGTTAATTATTTATTTATAAATTGCCAACAAGTATTTTTCCACATGCGTTCCACACATTTCAATCTTTTCTTCCACAAAAATCTATGGATAACTTCACAGTCGTGAATCGAAATATATGGACAATTTTACCAATTTAACGAGTAAACAGTTATCGAATGTTGCGTGAACTCTGTGGATGCCTAGAAGTTTTATACCTTGTATAAAATTCTACTTTATGAATTATAAGTTTTTTAAGTTTTCTGTGTTTTTTACTTTTTATATTTAAAAATATTTATGTCAATTGTTTTAGATTATTATAATAAATATCTTTGAAGAAATAACATTAATTTTATAAACAAACTGTTTTGATTAGTAATAATATAAAAGCTCCATATTGGCGATCCTGATTTCTTTAAATAAAGTTATAGCAAGAGAATTTCTGGAAATTCAAAAACAGAATATCAAGAAGACCACTAATCATAGAAGAGATAATTTCCGGCATGAGTATATACATATATATTGTCAGCAAGTCACCTTTTTTAACATCAATCAAGAATCATCAATAGAAATCTTAGAATCTCGAATATCTCAAAGAAGCGGTGCATAAATATATGATAATTACTGTGGTAATTTTTCAATGCAAATTTTCTAATTGACAATAATTATAATTTGGAAGGTTTGGTAAGCTGAAGGTAATTTAAAAGGAAAAGAATAGACCCAATATCAATATTGTAAAGCGATTCATTAGTGTATTTCAATTCGTCAAGAAATAGTTTAGTGTTGTTGATTGTTTTTATTTATTTACTATTGTTTTGTGAATTCGATAATCAAAATGTTACCAATCCATTCTCCTACGCACAACACTCCTCAAATACAAAGTGATACAAATATCACAGAACAAGCTTGTGAAAATTCTTTATTAGTGAACAATCCTTCTTCTCATTTTAACTCTGAACTCTGTGCTGTTTCTGTTAAACTTCCTCAGTTTTGGACAAATTGTCCTGAAGCTTGGTTTATACATGCAGAAATGCAATTTGCTACCAAAGGTATATCAGCAGATAAAACTAAATACGAACACGTCATTACCGCACTTCCACAGGAAGTTGTTATTACGGTACTTGATATTATTCAGCATCCACCACAAAACAATCTTTATAGTAACTTAAAGAAAGTTCTAGTTGATCGGCATTCATTAAGTGAGACTTCCAAATTAGAAAAGATTTTATCAGATAGTGAGATGGGCAACAGAAAACCATCTGAATTTTATCGGTCCATGTCCATACTAGCTGGAAGTAGTTTCAGTTCTGATATTTTACAGAAACTATGGCTAAGAAAGCTGCCTAAAAGTCTTAATGTAGCTTTAACTGGTTCTAATCATAGTAGTGTATCGGAAATGATACAGTTAGCGGATAGAATTTGGGAAGTGATGTTTAGTTCTGAGGTCGCAAGTATTAAGGAAAATACTACAAGTAATGCAGAGCATGTTGTAGATAATTTAACAAAGATTTTATGTGAGAACATCAGCAAGTTATCTATTGAAGTAAATGCTATCAAGAATGAATTAAGAGATAGACAACAGCGTACACCTTTCAGGAATAATTACAGGAGCAATTCCCGCTCACGACAGCGTAAAAATAACAATGATTGGCTATGTAGATATCATTATCGTTTCGGGGATAAAGCTTTACGATGTGAACAACCTTGTTCTTTTTCCAAAACATCGTTAAACTAATATATCCCACTGTTAGTGCGACGAACAGTGGTGATGATTTTACATCACGTCGCCTTTTCATATTGGATAAAAGTAATAAATTGAATTTTTTAATTGATAGTGGAGCAGAAGTTTCGGTATTACCCTCTTGCAGGTTTAGGGATAATAATAAAATATCTGATATTGTTTTAACAGCAGCTAATGGTACAAGTATTTCAACTTTTGGAAGGAAATTAATTACTGTTAATTTAGGTCTACGACGCGAATATCCTTTTGTATTTCTTATAGCTAATATTGCGAAGCCTATAATCGGTGCAGATTTTTTAGGCAAGTACGGTCTATTAATAGATGTAAAACATAAACGTTTATTAGATCCGCTTACTAATTTATTTGTTGATGCAATTTCCTGTGCTTGCAACATATCGCTACCAAAGTTGTTTTCCGTAGACAATAGATATACTCAATTACTGAGAGAGTTTCCTTCGTTAACTGCGGAAACTGATTACACTATACCTGTGAAACATACAACGGTTCATAGACTTATTACTGAAGGACCACTTCCTTTCACTAAGCCTCGGCGATTAGACCAATTGAAGTACAAGGCAGCTAAGTCAGAATTTGAGTTTTTAGTTAAGGCAGGGATATGTAGACCTTCAAATTCATCGGTGGCATCAGCTCTTCATCTTGTCGCCAAGAAAGATGTTAATGATTGGCGTCCTTGTGGAGATTTTAGACGGCTTAATGCAGTGACGGTTCCTGATCGATATCCTTTGCCACACATACATGATTTAAATATGAATCTGCGGAATAAGAGAATATTTTCCAAATTAGATTTAATTCGAGCTTATCACCAGATACCTATGGCCGAAGAAGATATATACAAAACTGCTATAACTACACCTTTTGGGATGTTCGAATTCCAGCGTATGCCATTTGGATTGCGCAATTCAGCTCAAACTTTTCAGCGTTTTATAAATGAGGTATTTAATGGACTAGATTTTATTTTTGCGTACATTGATGATGTTTTGATAGCTAGCGAGAATGAAGAACAGCATGTCATACATCTAAGAGAGGTATTTAATCGTCTGGATCAATACGGTTTAAACATTAAACCAGGGAAGTGTATATTTGGAGCTGCTAGCATAGATTTTTTGAGTAATAAGATTTCTGAGAGCGGTATTCAACCATCAGAAGAGAAGGTTATAGCTATTAGAAATTTTGAGCGACCATTATCTGTTAAGCAGATGCAAAAATTTGTTGGTATGATAAATTATTATCATCGCTATATACCGCAGTTAGCATATAAAACGTCAATTTTACACGAACTAGTTAACAGTGCATTTAGGGAAGGAAGTAGGTTTTGCAATTTGAGTTTAATAAAGGTACCGTTGGTCAATGCAGAAATTTGGTGCGAATTAACACTTGATAATACTAGGCCATATGTTCCTTCGAGTCTTAGGAGGATAGTGTTTACTAAATTGCATAGTATTTCTCATCCGGGTAGAAGGTCAACTAGGCGTTTAATTACTAAAAAATATTTTTGGCCAAATATGAACAAACAGATAAATGAATGGTCGAAAGAATGTTTAAAGTGTCAACAGTCCAAAATAAATAAGCACACCAAATCTCCTGTTATGAAAATACCAATTCCAAAAGGGCGGTTTGAACATATACATGTAGATATTGTCGGTCCGCTTCCTTCTTCCCACGGATACAAATATCTGTTAACGATAATAGATCGGTTCACACGTTGGCCAGAGGTTTATCCACTTAGGGATATCAGTACAGCAACTGTAGTAGATAAGTTAGTGCGTAATTATATATCCAGATTCGGTGTGCCGTTGAAAATAACAACGGATCAGGGTAGTCAATTTACTTCGCACATGTTTTTAGAGCTGATAAAATTTTTAGGGTGTCACCAAATTACTACTTCAACATATCATCCACAAGCTAATGGGATGATAGAGAGATTTCATAGACAAATTAAGGCTACATTAATGACTAAAGGTAATCCTTCAAGATGGTATGATGAGTTGCCAATAGCTTTACTTGGGTTAAGATCTATTTATAAAGAAGACTTAGAAGCTACTCCAGCTGAATTGACATATGGACAGAATATCCGTTTGCCGGGAGAAATTGTGGTTGAACAAGGTCAGTTTGATGTTTCAGATACTTTGTTTAAGTTGAAAGATTGTTTTAAAAATGTGAGATCAAAAGTAATACATCATACAGATTCGGAGTCAGGGTTTTATGTGCCAAAAGATTTACAAAGTTGTAGACAAGTATTTCTGCGTGTAATAAACAAAAGATCATTACAACCACCATATGAAGGTCCGTACAGAGTAATAGAGAAGGATAAGAAATGTTTTAAAATTGAGAAAGATGGGAATATTGTAACTGTCCCTATAGATCGTTTAAAACCTGCAGTTGTAGAAAATGTTACCAGTAAAAATACAAACATTCATAATACTAATCCATTACATAAAAACAAACGTGTTACTTTTAATTTGTTAAATGTTAATCTTTTTCGAAAGGGGGAGTAATGTGGATGCCTAGAAGTTTTATACCTTGTATAAAATTCTACTTTATGAATTATAAGTTTTTTAAGTTTTCTGTGTTTTTTACTTTTTATATTTAAAAATATTTATGTCAATTGTTTTAGATTATTATAATAAATATCTTTGAAGAAATAACATTAATTTTATAAACAAACTGTTTTGATTAGTAATAATATAAAAGCTCCATAAACTCCACTAATGTTCTTAATCACAGATATTTTACGAACAAAAAAAAAAGCTATAAATCATGAAAATCGTTGGACAAATGTTGATTTTATTCACAATTAAGTGAAGGAATTCAATAGACAAAAATTGCAATTTTCATACAACACACACACCCCAAAAAAATAAAAATTTGACTGTTGTGTGGAAATTGTGATTTTTATCATTTGACTTCCTTCACTTAATTGTGAATAAAATCAACAGTTGTTTATCGATTTTCATGGTATGTCTCTTATTTTGTTCGTAAGACATCTGTCCTTTAAAGCAATATTTAAAAATTTTAGTTTTTGCAGTTTTAAACTTTTTTCGATACTAATTTGAGAATAATTAACAACAACTCACTGATTTGTTCAGATAGTTTGAATGTAATTTTATTATGCAACTTTAGATGCTTTGTTTGTCGAAATCGGATATAGTGTTCTCGAGTTAAGTTGAAATATACTAGTGTACGGTAGGTACACTGTGTACATAGTGGAAATATTAGATACCCCCTTAAAAAATCTGTAAGTATTAAACTGATTAGAACAATTTGAGAAAAAAGTACCCATTTTTAAGTCTTTGTAATTAATCACTTGTTTGTAATCCAAACAATATCTAATTACGAAATATTTTTCTGTCTGAAACTAGTTGATTTTTTTAGTTTCACAGCGTTTTTCACCCTTGATAAATGAAAAATGATAAGAACATTAATAGGCAGATTTTGTAAAAAATTTCGTTCCTAAACGTTTCAAATTTGTATGAAAAGTAACGAAAACACGTTTCAAAAAAATGTTTCTCCATACAAATTTCAAAACGCAAAAAGCGTTTGTATTTACAAAATCTGGCCCTAAAATAAAAAAGTAGTTTATGCTAAGCAAATATACAGCGTAATCAAGCAAGCCTCAGTAGCAGAGAGTTCTATAACTTAAATTCCAAGCTTGTATATTTGGCTTCAATACTGAGGATTTTTTTCATACATTTATAAAAATGTATGATAAAACTATATTTATATAAAATGTTGGGAATCGATTATTTACTTTTGCTGATTTTCAATACCAACCGAGCTAAGACAAATCCTGACACATCAGTGCAACACCGAGGTCTCTAACTTTTCTGCGGTCTTCGGAAAACCGATTTCACGTATAGACAGATGGACAGTCGGACATCGCTTATTCGACTTTCCTATCTATAAGGACCCAGAACATACATATATACTTTATGGTATCGAAAATGAATATTGTGGAAATTACACACGGAGTAACAAATTTATATGGCTGATTCTCATTTCAAATGTTTTTTTCGTGTCCGTTGAAAGTGTTGTAAAATATTGAATTAAATAAACGCATAAATTTTAAAATGAAAACTGCTTTCGCATGATTTAATATATAATACATAACATTAAACTAAAAATTTTAAAAACCCCGAAGAAAATGGCTGATAATTTAAAAACGGCTGGACCGGACCGGACCGATTGTTTTCAAAATAGATTAGAAGATTTTAGGTCAAGTCACCTTTCAAACAAAAGAAACTAAACTAAAATCGATTTAGCCATTTTTGAGCTACGGTGCCACCGACACATATCACACAGAGGGATGGCTTCATACATTTTTGTGCAAAAAATATATGGAATTGTCCTAGATCATTGAAAATTTGCACTGAGCATCATATTGACTAAATAAAGAAAACAACTTAATTTCATCAAAATCGGCCGTGCCCATCGCCCGCCGCCTATACAATCCAAATCGATTTTCTCTCATAAAATTTTTTCTATCGAAGCAAAAGCCTTCAATTTATGCATACACTTTTTAGAGAAAACAAAAGATGAATGGCAAGTTTCATCAATATTAGCCATGCCATCGCCCACCTCTCATGCAACCCAAATCAATTTTTTTGTATAAAATAGTTTCTATCCAAACAAAAGTCTTCAAATTTGGTACATACACTTTTTAAAATAAACAAAAGATGCATGCAAAGTTTCATCAGCATCAGCCACGCCCACCGCCCATATATAAATATATTTTTGCAATTCAAATGATTTTACAGTGAAACTTCGATGTAACGAACTTCAATATAACGAAGAATTATATAGTGAATTTTTTCTGAGTCCCCTGAAAAAGCTCTTTATTGCAAAGTTTTTCATACAAGAATGCACTATAGCTATACGAAAGAAATTCTGACCTATAAAGACCCTATATAGCGAAGTATACACTCAAAACCGTCTTTACAGCGAAGTTGGAATGAAGGAAAGGTGAAAAGTCCCATTATCCAATCATCGAATTATAAAAGTGATTACAAGTGCATATATAAAACCTCGATATAGCGAAATATTCACTTAAAAGTCTCTATAACAAAGAAGTCAGAATAAAGCAAAATTAAATTGTAAACAAAATGGTAAAGAACCATTGTCAAAAACTATAGTTATAACGATTGTATTTCGCATTTCTTCAAATTTCGTTATAGCAAGGTTTTACTGATACAATAGCTATAACGAAGTATTTTTCGATCCCCTTCAGATTCGTTACATCGAAGTTTCACTCTATTACTCAAATCATTTGGTTTGTGTTTTTATTATTTCTTTATGCAGTTCTTTACAGTTGCTGTCAATCAATTATTAGCAAATTGTTGTAATAATTGATAACTGCAATATCATCAAAAAAGCTGAAGCCTAAATGTATGCAACCGATTTTATTACAAACCTGCACTGGATTCTTCGTGACCTTTTTTAGAAAATTTATAAGTTTTTTCAGCGATCGGAGAAATGCGCAGGATTTTTTTTCGTTTAAATTTAAAGAATACACTCCCACCTTTCATTTGGATCTAGTGAGAAGACGGAGGTAGACGGAGTTAACTTCTTTTTTTTTCCAAAGAAAACTGTAAACGCAGAATTTTATTAGAGCATTTTAATTCCTCATATCTACAAAACTACATATGCAATCTAAATATCTTTTTTTTTTAATTAAAAAGAAGATTCTATATTTCAATAAAAACGGCATTAAAATTTTAGCAGTGAAAATATTTTACACGCATAAGCCACTGAGATGCATGAACATTTTCATAAATTTTCATAGTAAAATGTTTTAGTGATGAGTATTCAATAGAACACTGAAGATGGCACATAGCCGAAACCGGTCTGTTTACAAACCAAATTTAACGTGGGATGACGGAAAATCGTTCCAAATGTTTTAGTAACTTCTCTATGTTTTTTCTATCACAAAATGTGGCTTTTTACATAAAGCAATTATGGGCTTTTCTTAGTGAAACAGTTCTCTATAGAACTGCATTATTAGTTTTTTGAAAAGTGATAGTCGAAAAATTGCTTTTTTGCCAAGAAAATACCACTGTGCAGCGTCAAGACGATACCGCTCGAAAATAGAAACATAGCTAAGAACACTATTAATCAAGTTACTGTTCCAATACAAAAAACCTAAATCAAAATCGGTCTAGCCGTTTAAGTTCTACGAGGGAACAGACAGACACACAGATAAACAGAAACACAGATCCACACAACAAAGTTATAACACCTCTCCTTTTTTGTCGGAGGCTAATAAATGTACATACGTTTTTTTTTTGTGTAAGACTGTTCATTATGTGCTAAAATCGAAAAACAAAAATACTGTTTTTCCTCTCTTGATACAAAATGGCGTGTCCTTAATGCATGCTGTTGGTTTTCCACATTAAGAAACTATGAATTTTTATTATATTTATAGGATTATTTCGAACATATTTGCTTGTGAATCCAAATTTATTATTAGGCTGAGGTTCGTAACGTTTAATTCAGAAAGAATTGGGCACGATTAATATTCCAAGGAACAAGGAAAAATTAACATCGACTTAATTTTTCAACGTACACAGCAGAACAGAGTAGCGGCACTTTCAGAAGCCGCTTCACTTCCATCGTCAGTGCTCACGTGTATTTTTATTTATCGCATTATTTATTATTATTATTAATGAGTAATTCCATTTAGCCGGGTGTGACCAGTTTACACATATTTTTTGTTATAAATAAAGAATATAAAATTTTTTACTTAAAAAAAGGTTGCGACTCGCAAGGCCATTAAGCTTAAAGTCGTTGAATAACGGGTAGACACTGAAAGAACACGATTACTGCTCAGAATGGTCGTCAGAAAGCTGCGACGGGTGCGACCTTACAAATCTTTTGCTATAACGTACACAATAATTTTGGTATAGCTGTCTGTTCGAAGTGTTTTTTAGCTGTATTACGTATTTAGTGTTTGACAAAAAAATCTGTTTTCTTAACAAAAAACTATTTTTAAAATGTTACGGGTGTGACTGACGGGTGTGACCTAATACGAAAATTTAAAAAATTCTAAGAAATAAAACTTTTTATTGATATAAATCATGATACAATAAAAACAGGTAGAACTGTCCCTACAACAATAAAAAATAACAGGCATTTTATTAGTGTAAAATGTTTCCTGAATGTCAAAAACAGAAAAATGTTTCTTAGACTTTTTCTCTGATAAAGCGAATTTGACATTCGTGAAATATAAACCCACAACTACAGCTGCGCTGACAGTTTTATCTTGTATTATTGTATCATGATATAAATAATATAAAAATAAATCATAAGAAAATAATAACACATTAAATTATTTGCTATCAGTTCTACTATAGACAGCAGAATACTCTGGCTGAGTATTTTTTAAATTCAATAAAAAGCAAAAAAGTATAGTCTTTTGAGAGATAAGGGTTTTTATTAATAATGAGAAAGGGAAGAAAAGAAAATCTGAAATAAATATTAAACATAAAAAGAGGGAGAGCAAAATGTTTCGTGGATGATCATTTAAAAGTGCCTCAAATTGCCTAAAAAATATTAAATAATGTATTTTTTATTTTTTCTATAATTGTCATGCTCTGAAAAAACATCAATTGAGACATTTTTATTAAAAATAAGAAAATAATTTTTTCCTTGCATAGGGCCGTTTTACGTGGAATCACTCTAATACAAATTACAAAATAACCGAAATTGAATACGAGAATTGAATCACTTTAACTTAATATTAAACTGCACTTTCCCAGTCTCTTAGATAGACAATTTTCAAGATATATAGGAAAAGCTAATAACTGTTCTGACAACACAGCAGAAACACAGAAACAGCAACCATATGCTGTTTTCGAAGTCCGCTACACCCCGTCATCAGTGTTCATGTGCTTTCCACTATCTAGGTGGTGTCAGTTTTTATACAAAACAGTCTTCTTATTCCAACTATGTACATATCAGAAAAATTTTAGTATTCCGCCCAATGTTAGCTTTTGACATATTTTAAGTTTGTAGATTGGCAAAAAAAAAATAATAATAGGGCTCCTTTTCACTCTTAAATGGCACTTAAAAGTACAAACTAAATAAATGTGATCACAATAAAATTGCATTGCCTGGCTATTGGTGTGTCTCTTTGCCATATTTTTAATTGAAATAAATCACAATATTCAAACAAATCATACTAAATAATAATTGCTTAAACTTTTTGTCACTAACAAACATGCCTTATAATTTACTGACTTTATTATTATTATTTGCAATATACATATGTTTGGTTTTGTTTTCACAATTTTTATTTGGTTTTGTTTTCACAATTTTTATTTGGTTTATATATTGCACACAAAAGTGCTTTTATTCGTTTGTAAATATTGTTTTTGTATAATAATTACAGATGTAATTTGTGTTTTCGATGCTAAACGTAATCCTTTGCCCCTAGATAAAGAACATGCCAACAGTATCAAGTAAGTACAAATTGAACAATATTTTTCATTAATTCAATTAATATAATTTCTTTTAAAGAGTTGCTTTGATGGTGGTCGATTATCATGACATTTGCCATGGAACGCATAAATCAGCCAGCGGCATAACATCACTTAGTTTTGATTTGTTAGAGAAAAGTGGTTACAAAGTGATAACCGTACCGTACAATGAATTCAATAATAGTGATAAATTATTAAAGAGAGTGCAGTATTTGGAAAGTAAATTTAAAGCGCTCATTAGCTCTGACACAAAATGAAAATAAAACTTAATAAAAAAATAATAATATAAATCTTAAGGTATGACCAGATTGGGCAAATATTTGTCGAAATAAATCGCGAAATAATTTATCAATCTCTTTTATTTTAGCCAAACATTCATTAAGTGAAACAAGTGCCCATATCTATTAAAAAAATATGCTATAAATATACCATCAATACTACATTATTTCACTTCACATTCTTCATCTTGTACATACATATATGACTTGTAAGATTGAATTAAACTTTAATAAAATTAATGGTTACACTTTATTCGTCAAGTATTTGCCCACTGTGAGCATACCCTCAGTTTAAAATGTTAAGTAATAAAGCACACATGAACGGTTAATTTATTAAAGTGCTAGAATGTCTTCTTTTTAAAAAAACGAACTATTTAAGAGAATTACTGCCTGTTTTTATAAAATGAAACAAAAATTCCGCTTAAGAAATTATATTCTCAACAATAACAAATTTTAAAGTTATTAAAAAGATGAGCTTGAGTTCACTCACGTTTTCTTAAAGAAAAAACGTTATTAACTTTAATTATCGATATTTCGCTACTCCTTTTTATACACAGAAAAAATGATCACCAACAAATTTTGAAACAAAAGTTTGTCTAAAAATAAATTTAGTTTTCAGTAAATGTTCTTTACATAATCAATGAATTGTTTGCTTGACTTTTATTTAGGACGCAAACACCAAAAACAAAAAGAAAAACTGTGTCGTAAAAAAACAACCCCGATAGCAAAAGGAGTGCGATTGTACCAAGTTTGTTTACTGAAGATTTTTGAACCAATCAATTCGTTAATGTCGTTGCATTAATTCTCATTAATTTTTTTAGAACCTTTAGATAAACATTCAGACTTGAACACATTTAACAAAGTGAAATTTCATAAATGCTTAATGGATGATGATGACCCAGACAAAAATTTTGTTTGATATATTACAAAAAATCCAGTAAATATTTTTGTTTGATTAAGTAATCTATTTTGTTTAATATTTGCAAGTATTTTTAGACTAATTGTTTTATAAATTCAGACAAAAATATTGTTTGATACTTTTCAGAAAATCCAGTAAATCTTTTCGTTTGATTTAGTTAATTGCTTTGTTTACAATTTGTAAATATTTTTAGACAAATTGTTTTATAGATATTTTTGTCTATATTTACAAATTTGTTCGTAGGTCCGTTCCTAGACAAAATATTTACTATTTCATTGAACTCCTTTACAGAAAATGAAATTTATTATTTTCTGTGTACCCTTCACCAAAAATGGAAAAAGGTGTATCTTTGGCGTTTAGTATTAAGGTCTTAAGTCAAAAAAATACATTTTGAGTTTTTGATTGGGTTGAACTCAATTCTTCTTTCTCTTTTGTTTCGTACACTAACTTAAATCTAGCTTAACTGCTTCCAATTGTAATCATTTGCTCTTTACACCGGGTCTTGACGAGACAATTATGCAATTATGTTAGGACACAAGCTGTCAAATTAGTATGTTAGGACACAAGCTGTCAAATTTAGTATGTATGTAGTAGTTTCTGTATAATTTGTTTGTTTTTATGGAAACAGAAGAAAAAGGAAAGTAAATAAAAAATATAAAAATATATATAAATTGTTTTTTTAAAATTATTTTGACATTATTTATATTCATATTCATAAAACTTATATAAATACAAAAGTAATAAAGTGAAATATATGGAATAATTATAAAATACCGTGCAAGTTTACTACACGAATATATAAAAATTGTGTCCAAACATTACTACGTTTACCCAGCCCTTAACAGAAGTTTGAACAAAGACATTTTTTCTGACGTCATTCGGCCGACGTTATTTCTTATGTTCAGAAATAAAAATTTTACATCTGGTAGCAGTGTAAGGCAATACGTCAGAGAAATGCATATTAAAATGCAAATTAAAAACATTACGAAAAACTATAGTTTCTGACTTAAGACCTTAATAATAAACGCCAAAGATATATCGAACCTTCGCTGCAATAGAGTCATAACTCAAGAAAAAAAAACTTGTTTTACAGAAAAGGAGTTTAAAGTTTTGAATTTACTAACAACTTAATGGTAAAAGAAAATTGTATTCTTCTCTCAAGAGTTGAGTACGCAAGATGTATGTACATGCGTATGTAACTTTCACATAATAACTCAAATGTCACAGCTTTTGAGTTATGATTCTGTTACACCAAAGGCTCGGTATAGGTTTGCCATTCCATTTGTAATAAAAATATATCAGGCATAGACGTAGAGTTATGGAAAAAATTTTGAATTCTGAAAAATGTGTTTGTGACATATTCTTCAATGATACCCGCTGTTTGAACTCTGTTTTGTGGTAGAAAGAGCGAAAAACAACAACAACAACAAAACAGGTGTTGTTGTTTTTTTTTGCTCTTTCTACCTCAAAACAGAGTTCAAACAGCGGCGACAAAAAAAAAATAACATTTCCTTTGCAATTGACCCATATAATTTTTAAGGCTTGGTGAAGGGTATATAAGATTCGACATAGCCGAATATAGCACTCTTACTTGTTTTATTTATTTTCATATAAAAAAAGTGATCTCAAGCTCATAAGATTAATGTCGAGAACAAGGTCGAAAAATTAGAAATTACATAAAGACAAATTTTCGTACATATGTTATTGTTTTTAAGATAAATTCTCGCTCGAAATTTTCGTTTAATTCTATAAAAACGGTCGGTTAAGCTAGAAGTTTTAGTTTAAATATTAATTAATATCATTTTGGTATTTGTATGCTTTGAAAACATAAATTACACTGCGTCTTCACGTAGCAATATTTATTGCTGAGCACAAGCAAAAACGTCGGGAGTATAATTTTATTTTTTACCTCTTGCTTGAGGCGGAGGACACGTATAGCAATTTTTTCCACAAATTTTACATATTCATGGGGCAGGTAGTGCCTAAAATATATAATTCCAATGTAATAATACAACAATACAAATTTATATGTATATGTTCTTATATTATATTTTAAGATGACGTCTTCTTATACTTTCAAAAATAAATAAAAGTGACAGCAGATTGCTTGACAATAATTGCTCGAACAATCAGCAGAGCAATCATTGCGCAATGGATTGTCACTCATGGCAATCTGCGGTCCACACATCGCAAATTTTATGGATCAATCAAATTTGACGTTTACCGCAATAAATATTGCTACGTGGAGACCGCCCATTACTCTAGGTCTCCACGTAACAATTTTTATTGCCGGCAACTGTCAAAATCTCGTATTGAAATTTGAATTATATATTTTGTTATATTTTTTATATGAAGTTTGGCAATTGCCGCAAAAAATATTGCTACGTGGCAATTCACACCAGATGGCCTCGACATCCCAGGTGACTATTTTCGCCCCTTGTAATTTGAACCACCCTCAGATGTCAACAAATTGGCACAGGCCACCTGTTATGAATTCGACTTGAATAAATACCTTTATTAGAAAATAAAAAAGGCATGCAAATATATTTTTATTAAATAAATTTATTTTTAATTTTGACAATACATATTTAATTGTTTTTATTATTTGTTTAAAGATTTCGAAATTTAGTTTTTGCGTCTGATCATTTCAATGTTGTCGTTGGAATCTTCTAAGGCGACCATACGCTGTTTATTCAAACCCGTTTTCCACCATTTTCCAGTTTCGGTAAATTCTACAGATACTGCAGCCAATTTGTGGAAAGCATTTCTGGCCAACATGTGACGATTTCCCACCTCTAAATGTATTTTGTGATCGTAAACCTTTGCTAAATCCTCTACTCTATTGTGATTTATGGCTTCACTTTCGGTTAAGCAAATGCAGTTCCAGGGTGACCATTCCTCACTTTTAATCCAACGTGGCAACCTTTTAATAGCTGTAATTAATAAAGTTATTTTTTGAGGTGTGCTCCGGTCACACTTACCTCAGTTTACTTAAATTTTCACATTTACTTAAAATCGAATGGCCATGCCATATTTTCTCTACTATATGACGTACATCATCCACTTGCAATATAAAGGCAAATGATCCTGTACATTTCTTTTTACGTTCTTCACGTTGTATACTACGTAAAATTCCAGTATATACTAAATTCCCAGTAGATGCTTCCTGAAATCACAAAGGGTTTTGAATTTTTAACTTAGACAATATAGTAGTACATATGGACATTTCCACGGGAAAATCCACCTTTTTGTCGCGTGCGACAGCAATCAATTAAGCTTGTATTTCAGAACCATGTGGCTCGATTTTTCTTAAAATTTTACTTAATGTAGAGCTGCTGACGGTCTACACAAATATATAAAGAAGTAAAAAACTTTCGTTTTCTTTGAAGGAAAAAACAAGCATATTTGCTTGGTGTCACACGCGACAGAAAGTTAACATTCCTGTGGAAATGCCTATATTTTATATCTCTTACCTTTAGGTAGTAACATTTCTTACATGTATCCACTTGGTATTGTCTGGTGCGAATCGCAAAATGTGTGAACGGCTTTACTTGGTTGCACACTGTACACATTCGGTTTGCTTGTTCTGAAAATTTGTTAAGAGATTGAATGAAATTGTTGTTAATGTTTTAAATGTTAAAGTAAATTTCAGAATTTTTGTGATTATATTTATATTAAGTTATTAATGAATTTTTAAATCGAACAGAATTGTTCTTTTAATGACTTCCTTATATACACAGAAAACTGAATTTAATTTCAATTATAGAATGAAAATGAGCTCAAACCAGCATTAGACTAAATGTTCGGTGGTTTTCATCGCTAAGGGGAGAAAAACCTCCGATACTTTCGCGAAAGATTTCAGACATTCTACAAGGTGGGCCAAAAGAAGTCATTCGATGTTGTTTGGCTCTCATTTTTTTCTAAATGAAAATCTTCGATTCTTTTTTTTTTGATTATGTTTATTTGAACCTTTAGAATTTTATTGGTCCAGTGGAGAAGATGATATCGGCCAAATGGGCGCCGTCACAATTGATTGCTATACGGGCTCGTTTTATGGCATTTTTCATTACTTCGGCGAGAACATCGGCCGACAGATTCTCGCAATCGTGTCGAATGTTGTCCTTGAGGGCTTCCAGGGTTTTAGGCTTGTTCACGTAAACACGGGACTTCAAAAAACCCCACAAAAAAGTCTGGAACGGTTAAATCAGGCGATCTTGCGGGCCAGTGTAAATTGCCAAAACGAAAGATGAGTCGACCCGGGAACGCCGCCTTCAGAATATCGGTTGTGGCTCGCGTAGTGTGTGCCGTTGCTCCGTCCTGTTGGAACCACATGTCCTCCAGTCCTAATTCATTCAATTGCGGCAGAAACAAATCGGTTAACATTGCCCTATAGCGCGCACCGTCCACTGTTGTCGTTTGACCAGCGGCGTCCTCGAAAAAAATGGCCCGATGACTCCTCCAGCGTGAACAGCGCACCATGCAGTCACTTTGAGCGGGTGTAAAGGTGGGTCCACATCTAAAAATATTTGCGTCGAACGTGTTCGCCGAAAATATTTGCGGCACAAATTTTAGCTTGTAGATGTGGACGAGCTTTTAAATATTTATCCCACGAATATTTATTCACGAAAAATTTTACATCCACCCGCTCAAGCAAATGATAAAGCAATAAAATTAGCACTATTTCAACAAATGCGTACACACCAGAACAGCATGCGGCGCAAATTTTTGCGTTGTTCGTCAGAAACCAACAAGCCATGGTTCGTGTGCGTTGAATGTGACGAAAATTCTTGCGTCGTTTCTGTGTGCCGCACACGTCCACACTAACTAAAATGCGCCGCAAATATTGGCGGCAACCGCGTTCGGCGCAAATATTTACAGATGTAGACCCACCTTAATGGCTCCTCGTGCATCACTCGTGGATTTTCGGTGCCCCAGAAGCCAAAATTTTTGCTTGTTCACGTATCCGCTGAGGTGGAAATGAGCCTCATAGCTCATTATGATTTTGGCTAAAAAATCGTCCACTTCGTCCTCGAGATTGAGGATGGCTTGGGCGTAGGTTACATGCGTTTGACGGTCGACAGGCAGCAGCTGATGCACGGACTGGACTTTGTACGGGAACATGCGCAGGTCTTTGACCAAAATTCGCTTTAGGGACGACCGGCTGATGGCTAATTGCGAGGCACGGCGTCTAGTCGATGTTTCTGGCGACAGCTCGACATCCTCGGCAACAGCGGCGATATTCTCGGCAGAACGGGCGCTCCGGGGCCGGCCACTCTTGGCAGCGTCTCATGTGGTCCCATACTCTTCAAGGTTTGTGGCCAAACGGCGCAGTGTTTGCGCAGTCGGTGGCGGACGACCGGGGAATCGGCGACGGAGTTCGCGCTGCACCAACACCACAGACGAATTGTTATGCAAAAAAAAAATAGACACGAATTTTCCGCGTTCTTGGGGAGTGTATCGCTCCATATGTCTAGTTCACAAATGTCAAAAAAGATTTGACATTGGCCGCCATTTGCAAAAATAAGAGCATCTTCCAATAGGCTGATTTCTTTTGGTCCACCTTCTATAAATCTAGGGGCAAATTACAGCATTCGATATCGATCACAATTTGAATATAATTTAAATACAAATTTCGATCGAAATCGCATGCCGTAATTTGCCCCCTGTCCTCGTTTTCTTCTTAAAACCCTGGAACGGATAATACTGCACAATAAAACTCCAATTTACTTTTAGTCGAAATTTGTAAATCATCTAAAAAATTTTGTTATTGTTATTAATTATGAAATTAATTCAAAGCAATTATAATTGTTTATAGATATCTTGGAAAAATCAATTTATTCATTATACACATAAAACTTAAAGAAAAACCATTCAAACTTACTGTGTGCCTTGGGCTCTCGTTCATATTTGATCAACTGTACAAATAAAATATTTTGTCGTTTGCGCAAAACTTCAACATCGCAATATTTTGTATAGACCAATAAATTTCTTTCTCGATCAAATAAATCAAAAAGCTAAAATTATAGAACAATGATAATTATATTTTACTTAGTTTTTGCGTTTCAGGTGACGATATGTTGGTGTAATTGCAAGTTATTAAATTAAGGTTGAGTTCATTAACTCAAATTATGTATTAATTTAAACTGTTATTGTTGAGAAAGGTATACATAGAAAGCTAATTAATTCTGACAGCAGAACGTAACATCATACTGCTTTCGAAGGCCGCAATACTCTCTCATGTGTTTGGTTTTCACACGTTTTTGGTGACTATCAGTTATTAGGAATTTCAACTACTATTTAGCCGATCTATTTAATGAAAATGATTACTTAAATTATTACTTTTTCATATTCCACTTTACCACCTTACTATACTCGGTTAGTACGAAATTAGCTTCCCTGAAATCACTACACTGAAAATAATCCATGCAAAGTTTTTACGAAAAAATCTTTCGTAGTTGCTTTTTTCGAAGAATATACGAAACTTTCGTACATATCGTCCCTACTATGTCAAACTATCTAATATGCAAATTTGTACTTTTCAGAAAAGCGCAAAGACCCTTCAATTGTGAATTTAAAGTCAGCGTATAAATTGAAGTACCAATGTAACGAATCTAAAAACGAATTTTGCATATTTGATAGATTGCCATGGTAGGTAGGAACGATAGACGAAAAAAAATTTAGGCAATAATTTTATGAATCTACGAAAGTAACGAAAACCTTCCGTGAACGTTTTTCCTTGTTAAAAAAATATACACCGAAAATAGTCCATGCAACATTTTACGAAAAAACTTTTGTAATAGCTTTTTTCATAGAATATACGAAACTTTCGTATATATTACGAAAATAAATTTAGGTAATTATTTTATGAATTTATGAAAGTAACGAAAACCTTTCGTAAACGTTTTTCCTTATTAAAAAATAAACACGAAAATAATCCATGCAACAGTTTAGGAAAAAAATTTTCGTAGCTACTTTTTTTCCTACACTAAAAAAACCATGCAACATATGAACAAAATCGTTCGTATATTTTTCGAAATATTTTGTAATTTCGCACCACGAAATTCTTTCGTAAAATGTACGAAACGAAAAAAATTGGTGTGTTTTTTACGTTTTTCTTGTTATTAAAGTTGCCTCATCTTTTCTCAGAAATCCCCTTTTTGTGCCCCTTTTATTTTCAAAATCCCCTTTTTGTGTCCCTTTTTGAAAAATTTCAACGGTAACGCTGTCTACAACTTATATGTACGCGGGTCACTTAGCGCCCAATCTTATATGATTCAATAATTTTAAGAACAACTTGTATATTCCATAATTGATTTCGTAGTATGTACACTGAAAATAATCCATGCAACATTTTACGAAAAAACTTTCGTAGTTACTTTTTTCGTATTATATACGAAACTTTCGTACATTCTACGAAAAAAGTTTTAGTCTAGAATTTTATTATTTTACGACAGTAACGAAAGCCATTCTTATTTACTATTTTCGTAGAATGTATGAAACTTTCGTCCATATTACGAATTAGGTTGAGTCCAGAATTTTATTATTTGACGAAAGTAACGAAATCTTTTTGTAGTTATTTCTTTTTGTAAAATATACGAAACTTTCGTACATATTACGGAATAAATTTTTACACCAGAATATTATAGTTTTACGAAAGTAACGAAAACATTTACTAGTACGTTTTTTCGTAATATATACTAAAATTTCGTACATATTACGAAATTAATTATGGACTATATAAGTTGTTCTTACAATTATTGAATCATGTAAAATTGGGCGCTAAGTAACCCGTATACATATAAGTTGTAGACAGCGTTACCGTTGAAATTTTTCAAAAAGGGGCACAAAAAGGGGATTTTGATAATAAAAGGGGCACAAAAATGGGATTTCTGAGAAAAAACTTTAATAACAAGAAAAATGTAAAAAAAGTTGTTTAATTTTTTCGTAAAACACAAAAAATATTTAGTAATATTATCTAAATATTACCTTAAACTATGAAAGTATTTCGTAAAATGTAAAACTTTTTTCTCTTTTCTACGAAACTCTTTCGTATTATTTAAAAAATTATTTCTTAAAACACAAAACATACTTCGTAAAATAAACACAAAAATTTCGTTCGTTTCGTACATTTTACGAAAGAATTTCGTGGTGCGAAATTACAAAATATTTCGTAAAATATACGAACGATTTAGTTCATCTGTTGCATGGTTTTTATTTCAGTGTACGAAATTTTAGTATATTCCACGAAAAAAACGAACTAGTAAATGTTTTCGTTACTTTTGTAAAACAATAAAATTCTGGTATAAAAATCTATTCCGTAATATATACGAAAGTTTCGTATATTTTACAAAAAAAAAATAACTACGGAAAGTTTTCGTTACTTTCGTCAAATAATAAAATTCTAGACGCAACCTAATTCGTAATATGTACGAAAGCTTCGTACATTCTACGAAAAAAGTAACTACGAATGGTTTTCGTTTATTTTCAGTGTACAATCGACGAAATTTTCGCACATATGTATTACGAAAAATAATTTAGGCAATAATTTTATAAATTTTATGAAATTAGCGAAAATCTTTCGTAAACATTTTTCCTTGTTAAGAATATATATTTGAATTAGAGTGAAAATAATCCATGCAACAATTGACGAAAAAAAGTTTCGTCGTTATTTTTTCGTAGAATAGGCAAAACTCTCGTCATATTACGAAAAATAATTTAGGCAATAATTTTATATACTTATGAAATTAATGAAAACATTTTAACTTGTTAAAAAATATATTTTAAATAGAACAAATTAAAATTTTTTTATTTATTTTTTATTTTAAGCACTTGTAAAATAAGCACTTATAAAAGTACATACAAAGTGGCTCAGTGGGCAGAGTACTTGCGTTGAAATATGAAAAATGTGAGTTCATACTCCGGTTGAGCCAATCTATTATTTTACTTTTAATTATATTCGTAAATTTCGTATATTCTACAAAACATTTTCGTGGTGCGAAATTACAAAATATTTCGTAATATTTACGAGTGTTTTCGTGCATATGTTGCACTGATTTTTTTCGGTGTATTTGAAATAAAAAATAAATAAAATTTTTTTTTATAAATTAACATATTTTTTAAGGTGTAAATAAATTCAAAAAATGTTTAGCTCTTATAAAATAAGAGTTCTAGCCTTGAAATATGAACATTGTGAGTTCGAGCCCTAGTTGCACCAAACTTTGTTTAAGATTTATTTCTTAATTATTTTCGTACATTTCGTACGTATTACGAAAGAATTTCGTGGTGCGAAATTACGAAATATTTCGTAATATGTTGCATATATTTATTCGGTGTATGCACCAAAGTGAATTTTTTTATGGCACCTGATAACCACTATATTGGTTTTCCCCCTATTTACAGTCGAAATTTAAAATTCTATAGAAAAGTTTTTTTAAACTTAATTTTTAGAAAGTTGAGGATTTTTGAAAATGATGCTCCACCGATTTTGTACCATAAGATGAGAACGAATGGTCCACAACTAAATGAGAACTACATTAAAAAAAGCCTGCTGATGTTTATAGTGTGAAACATATTTATTGCCCAAGAAATCTTCATATGGTCCACAACTAAATGAGAACTACATTAAAAAAAGCCTGCTGATGTTTATAGTGTGAAACATATTTATTGCCCAAGAAATCTTCATATGATATTAATTGTCTGACGTTTTCTGGTAGTCAACTTCCAAGTACACTCTCCTTAAAGAAGTAAGCAGGCTGTAAAATAACGAAAATTCGATATAAGTGAATATAAGAAACTTTGTGGGCTCAATAAAAGTAAAAACAACCAAAAATTAACTGGCACAGTAAAAAATATTTACTGAAAAACAATTTATTTCAAAGAAATGTTTGTTTGCATTTTTAATTGATAAGTTTTTCTGTGTTTGGTATTCGTATTAATTAAATAGTTCCTAACTAGATAATTGCTACAGATTAATGCTGATTTGCGGATGTAGCGGCCATCGAAAACAGTATGCTGTTATGTTGCGTCTTGACTTAATAACTTTTAATTAAAAAAATAAATTAAACTAAACTTATTACCTAGAATTTTTACAAACACTTTACCTCACCAAAATCTGGAAAATCTTGTTCATTTAGCAAAATCTCTCTAACCTTATTGAGCAAATCCAAACGTTTGTCTTTTGGCAAAGACTTTTGTAGATCATTATAAATTTCGGTTAGAAATCGTACCCTTTGAGTGCGCAAAAGATCCAAATGAATAACGGTGTCTTAAAATAACAAAACATATAACAAGGGTCTTAAACCGATAAACTGACAATCAAAAAAGATGTGTTACCTCTATAACCCACCCATTTAATAGGTTCACCCAATTTCTTTAATAATTGCTTCTGGCGAAAATCTTCCATTGCCTCAAAGACCAATTGTTTTTGACGCTCTATGCCACTTAACAATGTAATCTCTTTATCCAATAATAAATTTATTTCTACTATACGAGATGCTCCTTCATACATGCTGGCAATACGTTTCATTTCAGCCATTTTCCATTTTTGTACCTCGCCATAAAGCAGATCAAAATCATCTTTGGTTCGGGGAAATTGTTTAGCCCTTTGTTCAAGTTTTATGCATCTTTTTTGATTTTCCTGAAAGGCTTTTTCTTCAGCCAAACGATTTGCTATCAAACGTCTGAAAAATAGTAACTTGAAGAAATATGTTTTGCAAAATCTATAAAATTATTTTATTCCTACCTGTACTCCTGGGCACATTGTTTCATCCATTTCATCCACTTCCAGCGGCGCAAATTACGTTGTAGTAGACGTATTTTTTCTAATCTGTTTATACGCCGCTCTTGCTGTGCATATGTTGTGTATGTCCCTGCTGTTATATAGTAATCGGTAGCCTCCGACCAATATCGTACATTATTGCCGTCCAGCCAACATTGCGACACTTGATCATGCATTGTATCCTTAAAACACAATAATAACACTAGCTTAAAAAAAACAATATTAACTTTGTAGGCCATTCTGGAAACTTCCCGCTAACTTTAAGCTCGAAGCGCAGGAAAATTCATCGATTTTTGGAGTACAGAAAGAAAAAACTTCTTTTCAAAATTTTCGACGATATTTCCGAACCACTACCAATATAGATCAAATTTGCGGCATTCAACGAAGTTTTTCAAATCCAAAAAAGTAAATGAATCCTGAAAATCGATTTGACAAAAACTTTTGGAGTTATTAAAATAAATCCCTGTTTTCGAAAATTTTCCTCAACGATATCACTTGAACTGATCAATCGATTTTAATCAAATTTGCAGCAGCCGATTGGTTTTTCGAGTTTACTAGCAGATTAGATTTTGGACTCGATAGGCTTAGGAGTCTAAAATTTATTTAAAAAAAAAACTTTTTTTTTCGAAAAATTTATTTTCAATGTCCTTATGGTTCCGATCGGTTAATCCATTTTTAAGTTATGAGAGGTTTACATACATACGTACACACACGCACACATACATACATCCACACGTACATCATCGTAAAAATAGTCAGAATACATTCCCATGACCTCAAAACGTTGAGATTTGATGAAAACTCGATTTTCGAAAATCGGGATGAAATCAGTAACTTTTATTTTCGATGGCGGGAAGTTAAAAATTACGTAAAAAAAGAAAAGCTTTCTAAGGGGGTGTGTAACGCAGTTAAGGATTTGTTACAGAGCTGAGATTTTGTGCTGAACATTTTTAAAAAGCATTACAGTGGGAGGGAGGTGGCTAAAGACGCCGAAAATGGTGTTATGTAATATGCGAACAGTCCCTAAGGTAATGTGAGTCCACATTAACATTAATATGAAATTAATTAAAAAATTTGTTTTTTCTTAAGCTTTCGAGATATTCGTGAAAAAAGCTTTTTTTGTTGTTTTTTAGTTATTGCCCAACATCTCGAAAATGTTTCATCTGAATGAAATCTTTATTTTCTTTCAGACAGTACAACGATCATCCGTCCAACGACCATTTGTTTTCAAATTATAAGAGTAATATATAGCTTTTTAACTTCAAAATTGGCCCATTCCAAATCAAATTCTTTCAATTAATTAAAATTCAGAATTTTCCAAATCGATTTAGTACATATTTCAAAAATCAAATTTAGAATTTTTTAAACTAAATTCGGCATTTTAAAAAAAGAAGGGTTATTTATAAATTTGTCATGTATTTTTCTTTTTTCAAAACTTCGCCATTTATAAACAGTTTTCGGTTTTTTTCTTTATTTAAAAGGATATACTTTCATATTTGTCCCGTTGAAAAGTGGGCACGGTAACTCCCATACGAATACACATGCCTTTTCAACTACTACATGGCTTTTCAACTACTTCTAATCAACCGATTGTTACGAAACTTTGCACACACATTAAGCTTCCGATTTAATACTACATTATGATTAAAAAAGTGGGTAGTGTCACGCCCATGCAAAGTAAATATTCTTTTCCAACAACTTCTACTAAACCGATTCTTATGAAACTTTGCGTACACTTTTAATTATCGTGGCAGTACTTCATTTTGGTTACAAAAGTGGGCAGTGTCACGCCCATGAAAAATAAATATTCATTTTAAGTGCTTCTGTTTAACCGATTCTTATGAAGCTTCGCACACAATTAGTTCTCGTGAAAGTACATTATGGTAAAAAATGTGGGCAGTGCTACAACTATTTTGTAGTCGTATTTTTTTTGCAAGAATTATTTAAACCTAATTCATTTGAAAAAGCCTGATTTTGATTTAAAAAATTCCGAATTCTGAATTTATTCTGAATTTATTTTCTAAAAGCCCTGAAATTGATTTGGAATACCTAGATAGTCTTTTAGCAACTGAATGAAAATATTAGATATTTTAATCATTTTGGGCGAAGGGAATAACATTTTTCCCTCTCCCTGGAGCAAGACGTTTTATATGACAGCACAAAAAACAATTTTCAAAAGCAATTTCTGCACACAGAAAAAAAAAAGAATGAAAAATCAACCTGCCGCAATTTTAATTTTAAATCATATTAGATGTTTGTGAAATATTTTTTTGTTGCTTAATTGTGTTAATGTATATTTGCTTTGTTCATTGCTACAATTCACTGTTGTGCACAGTTATGTGGCTTGTTATTGTTTTGTTGTTGTTTATTTTTATACAGCCGACAAATAGCCGAGAAACATCGCATTACCAACAAAAATTGTCTGCTGCTGATTTAAAATTACCATTGTTTCATTATAATTTCAGACAGAAAATTATTGATCTACGACCCTTTTCACAATGTAAGAGTTAAAGTGGACTTTAACGGCAAGTTTTGTATGCCGAACTTGCCGTTAAAGTCCATGTTAACTATTAATCGTTCTTTGTGAAAAGGGCCGCTAATCTTAAATCTCTTTTCAGTGTTAAAACAACTTTGTTATAAACATTACATTTCATTTTAAATCAAAATGACTACAACTTTAATTTCAAATAAATTTTATATTAAATAATCAATTAAATTATGTTGAATTAAAATGAAATTCATATTACATACGATGCTATTTATTAAGTGTACATACATATATCTAAAGTTTAAAGCTGTGTGTAAAATAACTAATATTAAAAATAGCTACATTAAAGTCATGATCTGTCAACTTGATATAACTTTAATTCAACATGATTTTTCGCGTTGTTTCAATATCAAATTCAAGTTGTCTCAACTTGAAATAACTTTGATTCAACATGATTTTTCGTACTATATCAGAATCAATTTCATTTTAATTTAACTGTACTATAATATTAAATCAACATGAAATATAATTATTTCAAAACGAAAAATGTTCCTTGAAGGTGATTGTAAAATCATGTTGAATAAACATGAAACACATATGAAGCAAAATCACTACACCGAAAAAAATCCATGCAATATATGCACGAAAACGCTCGTACATATTAAGAAATAATTCGTAATTTCGCACCATGAAATTCCTTCGTAAAATATACGAAATCTACGAAAATAATTAAGAAATAAAAGTAAAAAAAAAAGTTTTGCTCAACCGGGGCACGAACTCGCAATCTTCATATTTCAAGCCAAGTACTCTACCCACTGAGCCACTTTCTACTTATTTTATAAGAGCAAAAATTTTTATTTATTTAGTTGCATATGAAAAATATGTAAATTTATCAAAAATAATTTAACCTTATTTTTTTATTTCAAATATACTTTTTAACAAGGAAAAATGTTTACGAAAGGTTTTCGTTACATTCGTAAGTTCAAAAAATATTGACAAAATTTTTTTTCGTAATATGTACGAATGTTTTGTATATTGTATGAAAAAAGTAACTACGAAAGTTTTTTTTTCGTAAAATGTTGCATAGATTATTTTCAGTGTACCGAAAAATATTAAATTAATCTCGTTTTCGACGATTCTAATATGAAATTGTTCTGTGTGTCGTCATTTTTAAAGCTTACAATTTCTGAGAAACTTTCTTCGTTCTAATTTCATAGTGTTCTTTAAACGAGTATCATTTTGCAAAGAATTATTGACTTCGTCACTTATAAAAAATATTTCTAGTAGGAGAAATTCAATTAAAATATAATGTTTTATTATACTTACAACAGATTTTTGCTTAACTTCACGGGTTTGTGTATCTCGACTGGCATAGTCTTGATATTTAATCTTGTTTATAAAGGGACCGGTTTGAGTAAAAGCATCTAAATATTCTATTCCTGTAGTTTTATTGACATAACCACATAAAAAGGGTTTAACAATTGAACGATTTTGTATTTCCACAACAATATTTTTAGCTTTGCCATTGCGCGAATCTTCGGCTGGTATAAACACCGTTATGAAATCGGGTAAACGATATTTGCTATAAGAAAACAAAAAGGACAAAATAACTTTAAGAAATCATTAAAAAAAACTGTTGATGTTACTACACCACCTGTAATAAACATTTAAATCCAATTTAGGTTGTCTCTCATTTTCTTCGTTGGCATGCTTTTCAAGTGGCTTCAATTTAACATTCAATTCTAGCTGATATTCGTGTATACCATATTCATCGTTATCGGTTTCTCGTATCGAACATAAGTCGGGCAGTATATGATTGCCTTGTTTGAGTAGCAATAATAACGGTTCAATTTCAAAACGTCTGGCAATATCGGTTTTTACTTCCGCCAATGTCATGCAATTGGGATATATTTGTGCTATAGTTTGATTAGTCTTTAAACGAAATTTCACTGTAACGTTTTCAATATCAACAATTTCATCCTCTGCTTGAGATTGTAAGTGTTGATTATCTTCGCTGCCACTGTGAATAGTTTGACTTGGGTGGTCCGATGAGTTGGGCGGTAGATCACCTTCTTCTAAAGGTTTGGGCGTTGGTGCGATATATACTTCGCTAACTGTGGGTAATTTATTGTCACAACTCATTCTTTAGTTTTTACAAAATATAAATCTAATTAATTTTATTTTAAACATTTGTTTTGATATATTTTTTTGTAAGAAAATTTTCAGTGTTTAAAAGTTTTTTTTCTTTTAACCGTGCGACTATAGTTATTTCAACTGAGTCCTTGTTTCCCTTAGGAGGAAATTTAATCAATAACGAAAATAATTTTTAAATAACAACAAGTTTCCTTGACTTTCTTTAGTTTCCTTGGTTAACTGTAATGTAAGGAAAAAGTATTGACCCAACAAACATATACGCAAAAATATTATCGTCAAAAAATTTTCAAACAAACATTTGTTTGAAATAAAATTTATTTTCAGTAAATGTTTTTTTGCGCTACCAGGAATTTTTTGTTTGTTTGACAACTTCCTGAAGAAATTCAAATTTTCTACGTAGGGCTTTTATATTCACACATATGTGTAAAGAAGCCCTATTGTTTTCGCTACTATGTCCGTCCGTCCGTCTGTCTGCCTGTCACAGCATGTTTTCTCGAGAACTGTTAGGGGTACGGACCTGAGAATGTCAAAGAATAAATATAACTATGGCCTCTACAACATCAAATACATGACTATTAAAAATTAAAGGGTGTTCTAAAGCGAGCAACGAAACATTTTGAAATCCTAATGTAGTATACAGACTCTTATATGTAGACACTTGAAATGATCAAAGTTAGTATATTATTAGGGGAAATGTGGAAGAGGTTTTACCCACCTTCACGGTGACGGGACCTATAAGGGCCCAAGTGGGCTGGTTTTAACCTTTAAACTGGCAACCTATAACTTTTACAACTATCTGTTTCTTGAAACCTGTAAAAGGCAACGGCTTGAAATGTTCACAGCTAATGCACATTTTAAATGCAACAGTAGCGAATGCTAAAAAACACAATTTAATAATTAAAGGGTATTCTATCAGGTTATGCAATTTTGAAATTTAAATATATCTTCTGAACTGTAATAATAAAACATTTCCGCAAACAAAATTGATAATTAATGGGTAAATTAATTATTAAACTAAAAAAATCTTCAAAACGAAAAAACGCCAAAACAAAAAAAAAAACGCTAAAACTAAAAAAAAAAATACAAAATTAAAAAAATTCAAAAACGAAAAAATCAATAACCCAGATAAGGAAGGAAAAAAGTACCAAAAATAAAAAACGCCAAAACTAAAAAGATCGCCAAAAAACAAAAAATCGCCAGACGAAAAAATCGCAAAAACCAAATTTGACGTGGGATGACGGAAAATCGTTCCAAATTCCAAACTAAAAAAATCTACAAAAACGAAAAAAGCACCAACACAAAAAAAAAGACAAAACTAAAAATATCGTCAAAACCGAAAAAAAAACACTAAAACGAAAGAAGCACACAAACTAAAAAATCGTCTAAGACCTAAAAACGTCGGCAAAACGAAAAAAATCGCCAAAACTAAAAAATCGCAAAAAATAACCAAAAAACAAAAAAGTAAAAAAAACAAAGAAAATCGCCAAAACTAAAATAAATCGCAAAAAACTGCAAATAATCGCCAAAACGAAAAAAGTGCCAATATTAAAAAAAAAGATCTCCAAAACTAAAAGTATGGTCAGAAACAGAAAAAAATAGCCAAAACGAAACATAAGAAATCGACAAAAACAAAAAAATATTGCCAAGTCTAAAATAAATCGCCAAAAACCAAACAAAACCCTCAAACGGCAAAAAGTGCCCATACTAAAAAATCGCCAAAACTAAAAATATCGTCAAAAACCGAAAAAAAACATTAAAACGAAAAAATCGCTAAAACTGAAAAAAGTAAAAAAAAACGAAAAAATTCTTCCGAAAAAAAACCACTTTTTTTAAAGAGAAGTAACACAATCAGGCAATTAATGCCTACCAGCTAATTAATTAATGTGTTACCTTCATAGCTTCCAGAAATGAAGATTTTTTACGATATGACACAAATACGATATGACATACTGTGTTGTCATCTCGTAGGTTTTTTACGATATGCCAACATTGTCAAAGCCATACACCGTGCATGGTTTTCTCAGTGTTGTCATATTGTAAAAACCTATGATATTACAACACAGTATGTCATATCGTTTTTTGTGATATCGTAAAAAATCGTCATTTCTGACAGCTATGGTTACCTTCTTTGGGAAAGAGATAGAGTAGAGAGAACAGGTGGTGAAGTGGGAGAGAGATAGAAAGCTTAATTCATTTACAACTCTACTATTGCGCGTTTTTTGTAGAGCAGTGTTGCAAGCCTGTCTGGTGTCAAATAGATGAATCGCGTTGTTTAAGCTGTGTAGCGATTTTATTACCCTGGGGAAAATTTGGTGACAAATGATCCAAAAGTACTCGTCCTATGACTTGATAAAATGAGACTGGTACCAAAAATAAGGAGTAGTGAATAGTGAAAAAAGGCATATCGTGTAAATGGTCACATATTAACCATTTTCAGTCAATTTAGTTGGTACTCCGGCTAGTATTGTAGTAAACGGCACTGAAAAAATTCGATGCACCTGGATCTAAGGCCTATCACATAGTATCTATATAATATTAATTGTCTCCCTTCAATGAGACTGCCATGCCATTCAGGAACCTGTTTCGTAACTATATTCAGATATTAACTCCAGTTTAACTGGTATTTATATCATTGAAATATAAGTTCCCCTGTGGTGGAGTGGGTAGTGTACTAGCCTGTCATGCCGGAGGTTGTCGGTTCAGATCCTATCAAAGGCACCGCTTAAAAATTAAATACAATTTCTACTTGGATTTGTAAAAATAAAAAAATAAATTAATCGATAATTACAGCTGAATTTTGGAATAATATTTATATTTACATAATCTATATTATTCTACACCGATTAGGACTCCATAAGATAGTTCAGACACAAGTTACAAGGTGCATGCAAAGTATCAATTAACCCCATCCTAGGCCATACTCATGTAAAAGTAGCTGGTCCGCTTCATAGGAAGTGTTAGAACTCAAAGTGATCAGTGCTATGCCTTCATCACTTTAACAGGCCAACAGCAACCAACACAATAACACACCAATGCACATGAGAAAAAAGCATGATGTTGTTGGATGGCCTGAAAGTAGTCTTGAACTCAAGACCTCAGGGTTTGTAGTCAAACGCGCTAAATACTCGGCCAACAACACCCTTAAATGAATAAATTAAAAAAATCCCCAAAAATAAACAAAAATGGCCAAAAAGGAAAAAGGAATATACATATGTACATATGTACTATAAGGTTTTCCTACGGAAGCCTTCGTGTGCGAGTCAAAGTCGCACTTTACTGAATTTATTTAAAAACATGTTTGTATAAAGCCCCATTTTGAAGTGTTATATTCAAATTATCCCAGTGGTAAAACTTACAATGCATTCACTAAACAGGCATTTTTAAAGGTCTTCAAAGACCTGAAATAAGATCCAAAACTAATTATTTTCTGCCTTCTCAGGATAACCTTCTAGAAGGCCTCTACACTCGTTTCTAAAAGATCCGATACACTTTCGTTCTCCCTTCTTTTGGAGGGAGTAGTCTATTTTAAAATTTTTCGCTTTGTTTAATAAAAATGCACTATAAAAATAAAAAACATTCTCGTATTCTGCATCCAAATTGATTATTAGGCGTTTAATTCAGAAGGAAGTGGGCATTGTTAATTTTCGAAGGAACAAGGGACAAATTAACATCAACTTAATTTTTCAACGTACACAGCAGAACAAAATAGCACCACTTTCTGAAGCCGCTACACTTCCATCGTCGTATTCTTTTTTCGCAAATAATTTGTATATAAGACTGAAATTAACATACAAGAGGCATCATCATACATGCTGCAATTATGTCGTTTATGCTGCAGCTACTAGATCATGTCCAACTCCTTCTTAATGCATACACGAAATTCAGCCTCATATGTATAAAAAATTACTTTGGATGAAAAGGAGTTCGAAATAAAAACCACGATAATCCAAAATATAGAAGCCGCTATAAAAATACCCAGTTAAAAAAAAATTTACCTCCATTTGATTTTTAACAGACCTTCCCAGAGACCAGACCTTCTACCAGGCATACCACGTATGACATGCAAGTAGGCCTGTTAAAAAATGCCTTCAATCAGGCCTGCTGAGTAATGGGTCTAGGAAGGCCTTGATCCGCAATGACATGGCGTGTAAAAAATATATGAATATGAAATGGGAGTGGAAGTACTAGAGCCTGCTAAATAAGGCCTTATAGAAGGCTCCTTTGCTCTTTCCATTTACCGCTGGGATATTTCATAACAAACAATACTTGTTCATGCTTATGTAAAACGTTACACCAATAAATAATGACAACGTGAAGTGTTAATACATATATAGTATATTGTATCAAGTTTGTTTACAGAAGACTTTTGATAGATTGCAGTTGTTGCACGCTGTAAATATCAACAAGTTTTTTTAAATATTGTTGCAGTAATTCTCATTTGAGACTATGCATGCATCCGATCCTGATGTCGATATATCGGCGATACTTCGGGCTTGCAGATACAGCTGGGAGGCGCATGTTTCAACACCGAGTTTCAGTACAAATTTGTCTATCTCGTATAAAATGAAAAGTAAGACATACAACGGGAGAATATTTAATTCTGGAAAATGTGGTGCAAAGTTTGCGTTACTTTCAAGAGGCTACAAAGAAAGAAGATAAGAGGAGCCGAAAAGAGTCTCCGACAGGTGATGATCAGAATCAAGGATTGGCTAGACTCGCACGGATTGGAGCTAGCCATACACTTAACAGAGCTACTGCTCCTCACTAGGAACAAAAGCTCTGTTATCGACATGTGCTTCTATGATGTTTTAATGACCACCAAGAGAAGCGGAAAATACCTTCGCATAATACTCGAGCTCACGCTGACATACTCGAAGCAGCTAAAATACGCAACCACAAAAGCACCAAATGAGGCAGATTAATTGCGAACATTGGATTACCCCTCCCATTCAAGAGAAACCTACTGATGGGCAGAAACACTTAATACCAAAAGGAAGGCAAACGCATTACTTACAGTGCAGTTGACTGTGGCAGTGTGGTGACTGTCTTTATAATAGCTGGAATGATACCAATCGACCTTCAAGCTGTAGAGTGCATGAGAATATTTGTCACAAGACAAACAACAGCCGTGGATACATCGGCCCCATCAGACTTTAAACATGAAACCGTTTAGAGATACAATGCTAGGTGGAACGAAGACAGGTACTGTACGACCAAACTCATCCCCGACATATGGAAATGGATATACTGAAAACACGGCGAAGTAAATTTTTACCTACCGCAGAAGCTATCTGGTCATAACTATTTGAGAAAATATATGCACAAAGTGAGAAACTGCAGTACGCCATTCTGCCTGTACGAAGAAGCTGAAGTAGCTGATGACGCAGAACACACTTTTTTCGTGCCCTCGCTGGTCTGCCAGACGTGAACAAATGGAGATGCAAACCGGGATGGTCAGAACAGATAATCTGAACGACGAAATAACAAGCGATGAAGCAACATGGGACGAGGCAGCAAAGTACAGTGAGTGCGTGCTCCGGACGAAGAAGAAAGATCTGGAAAGAGGCAATTAAACAAATCAAAAACAGCAGGAGCCTGAACGCAGCCAAAGAGAAGATGATTGCTTGGACATAACTACTCCCAAAGTTCCGAGTCAGATTTTTATTCGGTATGCCCATTCGTGGGAACCCGAAATCTCACCATGGATGATGATCCACGTTCGAATGCAGTACAGCAGTTTCCCATCTCACAAAAAAACCTGAATCCTGATAAGGTGTGTAGCGGCCTTCGAAAACTGCATGTTGTTCCATTCTGCTTTAGTGTTTTCCGAAGTAATTAGCTATTCTTGTGTTAATTTCGTAATAAATATAATTTGAATCTTAATATAAGTTTTAGAAAAATTTTAAAGAATTAAATTCCTGCAATATTCAGCCATGTCACAGAGTTCAATTCCGTTCGGAAACGGAATTCAATCCACACAATTTTTGTATCTATCAGCTGGTGTCTAAAAAAGAAAACTAAAATTCGCAAATTTGTCAGGTGTGTCCAGACTGTTGGCGGCGCTGGTATGGTGGGGTATGCTCCGGCTAAGGCTTTACATATTGGGGTGGATTGAATTCCGTTTCCGAACGGAATTGAACTCTGTGACATGGCCGATAGTCTGCATTTTCAACAAATATGAGCCCTATAAATTATTCTACGATCATTTTAAGTTCCTGTTTTTCTTATTAAGCTGTAAATTAATTCTCTGACATTAATTTGTTCTTCATTTCTTTTTTGCTATTAGGAGTACAGAGCTCTCCAAACATTTCGCCCTATAAATAAAACAAATAATTTGGCTTTTTTATCTTACGTGTACGAACTTTTATATAAAAATCTATGAAATAAAATTTAATAAACAATATTTTTATCAAAATAAAATGATGATTTCAAATTTTGAGGTGTTATATTATTATACTTTGGCCCAGCGTGTGCTACTTGCAGTCTAAATGGTCGACCATTAAAATAATAATTATCACGATCTACACGAAAAACTTTGCTTTCCGCTTTTTGTGACTTTCGGACTGGTGGTAGTGGTGGTGGTGCCTCTGTAGTGGGAATTTTATAATTCTGTTTCACTGGCATCAATGGCTTGTAGTAGGAATTTTGCAATTGTTGTTGATATTGTTTGTAAGAATTTGGAGTTTTATAACCGGAAAAATTTATTGGTTCTGTAGTAATAGAAACTTCTGGATCAACGAGAAGCGGTTGAATTTTCATTGGTTGGTAATCATAACCAATACCGGGAATGAAACGATATGGCAACGGTGCAATGGGTATATAAAAAATTCGAGAGTCCTTTTTAGTCTTCTTAGTTTTGGGGCGATTTAAGTATTTGCGCAGATTCAAAGGCTTAGATGAAGCGATCAGTTCCTTGTAAATGTTCTCCACACTCGGACTTTCAAATATAACTTTGGATGATAAATGAGAAGGTGCTGATGATGAATGTAGCGATGCATCTGTTAATTTGTTCGTATCGTAAATGTAGGCAGTGACTAGAAAGGCTGGTGTAGCAAGAAGTGTCATAAATGTGACTAAAAGTAATACGATGTGTTGTTGTAGGCATGACATGCTGGAATAGAAAGAAAGAAAACTTTTAATTTTAGTATTTATGCATATTGTCGAACTAAATAATTAAATATAATACAGGGCTTTTGAACAAGAACTTTGTTTTTCAAAACAAAACTAAACCAAAGAATTTATAAGAAAATCATTAAAATTTTTATTGTATTGGAAAGAGTAAAGTTTGATAATTTACATATATGAAAAATGATATCGCACAGATTTCCACCCCGACCACACATTGCGAATTTCGGAAAAAAGTGCACCAATCACGCCTCCAGACCACATAGCGCATCATACAGTGACGCGATCATCATGCAAAGGCTTCTCAACAATTGCTCTTGAATTTCGAGATGCCCAAAGGTGACAATTTTGCTTGCTGATGTACACAGACAAATGAAAATTAACTCTCTCTGAAGAAAAAATTATCACCAACAATTTTTCAAACAAAACTTTGTCTAAAATAAAATTTCATTTTCAGTAAATATTCTTTACTGAATATGTGAATTTTTTGTTTGAATTTATTTATGACGCAAACACCAAAAACAACAACAAAAACCTAATTTTCTGTGTAGTAAGAAAACAACCCCGATGACGACATACACATAAATAGCAACAACAACAATGATAACAAAACAAGGAATGCGATTGTAACAAGTTTGTTTACTGAAGATTTCTGAGTGAATCAATTCGTTAATTTTGTTGCGTTAATTCTCATTCATATTTTTAGAGTCTTTAGATAAAAATACAAAGTTGAACACATTTAACAAAGTGAAATTTCATAAATGCTTAATGGATGATGATGTTATTATTTAAAACTTAAAAATATTTAATAAAAGAGTTTTTACTGTCTCAGACAAAAGTATGTTTAATATATTAAAAAAATCCAGTAAATTTTTTTGTTTGATTCAGTAAAATATTTTGTTTAGAATTTGTAAGTAATTTTAGACAATTTGTTTTATAAATTCCGGAAAAAATATTGTTTGATATATAACATAAAATCCTGTAAATATATTTTGAAAAAAAAAACCGGGGGTTTCAAGGAAATCTTTGAGACATTTTTGTCTGTATTTGCAAATTTCTTTGTAGGTCCGTTTCTAGACAAAATATTTACTAATTTATTGAATTTCTTTACTAAAAATGAAATTTAGATTTGTTTGTGAGTCGACTAGAAATTTTCTATCAAATTCTTAATTGCGGTCTCAAAAAGATGCTTGTGCTGACCGAAAATATCATACATTTAACGAAATGAAGTTTTTATAAATCAACCCATTTTCCTAGCGGAATTTTAATATTTCAATGCGATTTTCGAGCGAAATTCAATTCAATGTAACAATTGCCAAAGCTTCTTCTTTTTGCATATTTCGATAGATGAATCTCTAATCTATCGAAATATGCAAAAACTCGAATTGAAAAAAATAATAATAATGAGCTATGGTGTTTTTTTTCTATATTAAGGTACATATGTATGCATGTATGTTGAAACAATAATTCTTGAGTTTCAATCGGGCATCCATTTTATAATATTGACCAACTCGTTCAGGGAAACTTCTCTTCTTCAGCCTAATCCGAACCACTGGTTCGGAGCTATCTCCAATCACGGTACTGTTACGAAGAAGAAATAATTCTCGAATTCTTTATCACAAAAATAGTTGGTTAAATAGTTGATGTTTTTAAATAGGGGATGTTGCGGCGTCCGAAAACACCATATTGTTCCGTTCTGTTTTAGAGTTATGAGAATCAAACGCCATAACATCAAAAGTTGTATTCAAGGCAGGAATTTGGAAAAGTTTATTCCAAACAAAGTTTTTAAAATGTGCGTTTTTGAGTCTAAAATCTAAGTCACGCATTTGGGAGTTGTTGGAAAAGTTTCGAAAACACTTTTTCCAAGCACCATTATATTCTTAAATTCCAACCAAAAGATGGTACGCCGAAAAAATCCATGCGAAAACGCTCGCACATATTACAAAATATTTCCCAATTTCGCATCACGAAATTTTTTCATAAAATATACGAAAAGTACGAAAATAATCAAAAAATAAAAGTAAAAAAAGTTTGGCTCAAGCCAGGCACGAACTCGCAGTCTTCATATTTCAAGACAAGTACTCTACCCACTGAGCCACTTTTTACTTATTTTATTAGAGCTAAACATTTTTTTGTACTTATTTACATCTGAATAAAACTGCCTGTTTATCGATGTCGAAGGAAATATTTCTTTCTTACAATTTAATTTTTTTTGCTACTTTCATAATTTCAAGAAAATATTACCAAAATTTTTTTTGCGTAATATGTACGAATGTTTGATGGATTATTTTCAGTGTTGCATGGATTATTTTCAGTGTATTTATAGCAATTGGTAGCATAAAGCTTTAAAAGTGTAATACAAAACTCCGCAAACAGCATGTTGTTCCGTTTTTCTTGAGTGCTGTCTCAAATCCCCGTTTTTTATTACCTTTGACCCCTGATAATTCGTGGCGCTTAATACTTTTGAGACAGCTTATGCAGCAGCAAGACAACATTGCAGGCTTTTATCTCAAATTGCGAGATTAAGCACATTTCTCAGCTTATTTGAATGGCCTAGTTGGTAATTCCCACATAAAAATAGTAGTATACAATTTTGAAACTTTAAACGTTTTTACAAAGAAAGTCAAAAATAAATTCGTTATCACACACAGAAAAATTTCATATTAAAATCGTCGGAAACAAGGTTATTTTAATATTTTTCGGTAGGGATTTTGCTTCATAGGCGTTTAAAGTTAATTCAACATGATTTTCCAATAACCCTCAAAGAACATTGTTCCTTTTGAAATAACTATATTTAATATTGATTTAATATTGAAGTACAGTTAAATTGAAATTGATACTGAAATAATACGAAAAATCATGTTGAGTCGAAGCTATTTCAAGTTGAAACAACATGAATTTGATACAGAAATAACACGAATATTCGTGTTGAATTAATTGATTAAAGGTATATGATATTCAACTTTTGACTGCAAACCACCGACTTTGGTCGAGTGGTCTACGCGGAAAACAACTCTGACGAGATTGGAGTGAGCTATCGAAACATGTCAGTTCAACACTCCGTGTAGTCAACATTTTTCTTTGTCTATATACTTCACATTTATCTCTAAATAAAAAAATATAATTTAATTGAAAAATTAAATTTAAACCGAACTCAAGCCAAAATAATTAAATTTCTTTGCATATAAACCCATACAGTTCGACTGAAACCTTATACGTAATTAAATACCATCATAAGTAACATGAATTTCATTTTAATTCAACGTGATTTAATTGATGATTTACCATAAAATTTATTTGAAATTAAATTTATAGTCATGTTGATTTAAAATGAAATGTAACGTTGATTTTTCATTGATTCACTAAAGTAGACCTAAAATTTAATTTAACGTAATAAAAATAGATTTTACTATAAAGAATTTTGTTTTAACGATGAAAAATGTTAAATCAATGAGATTTAAGGTTACTTATAATGCCTAGTTGTTCGGCTGTTTGTCGGCTATTTATATTTACACAAAACGAACATCAAAATAAGCAGCAACAAGAGCAGAATAGTGCGTTGTAGCTATCAACAAAGCAAATAAAAAGCAACACATTTAAACTACAAATTATTTCTTGGTACTTTTGCAAAAATTTAATATGATTTCCAATTAACATTGCGACATGTTAATTTTACTTTGGAACTTTTTTTCTGCGTACATGTCATACTTTTCTCATTAGTTGATATTTTGTAATTATTTTCTAATGCTATATACTCGTAAATAAATAAATAAATAAATAAATAAATAATAATAAATTCGTTTATAATTTTGTTATTTATTCTAAGTTTTAACGCCAATGTACTCTCTGTGCAAAAATACTTAACCTATTTTCATTTCATTAAATATAAAAAGCTATTTTTTCAAAGCTGTTGACTATTTAAATAAAAATCCGCCTACACATGAAGAGAACCATTTAAGTAATAATTTAAAAAAAATTACTCTAATACATTGTCTGTGATTTATACCAAATTCAATCACATAATGACACCTGAAGTACATAAAGTCATATTTAATGAAAGTATGTCAAATGATCACCGAAACAAACAAAAATAAAAAATAAAGTATGCTCAAATATTGTTACATTTCCACAATGTACGATTAAAGTTTAACGTGTTAACTTTTAATCGTACTTTGTGAAAATGTCCGTAATAGAAATAACAAAATCATTGATAGTCCAAGAGCCAGTGAAGAAAGAAAGATGATTAATATAAATTTTATCAAACACAAATTTTGTCCAGTCATTCTCCTATACCTACACTCATAGAAAAATTCATCGGATTGATGACGTCTGTCATCAGAATTGTGATATCAAGGTCATGAATAAAACGAAAAATGATTTTAATTTGATGACAAACGTCCTCACATGTGTTAAGTGTTTTCTATGCTGTGACAGCAAAGACACATTTTGTTTGTTTTATTAACAAGCAAAAATTTTTATAAAGGAAGACATACAGCTATGTTCTGTAAACCGAGTCGATTTGAAAACGCTCGATTTAGGAAAATTAGATGCACTGCTGCTATGGCTGCTACTGCATCAATATGATGCAACGTTCAAAATATCGAGGGCTTATATTAATTTTTTTTAATTAATTTTTTTTTTTCAAACTTTTAATAGTATAAACCCTTATAATATAATAAATTGATTGTCCAAAATTTTAATAACTTACTCTCCTAAAAAAATTGTGTATTTGTAGATAGCACTATTTGTTGAGGACAGTATGAGCGATAGTATCTTACGATTTATCTTCAGTAACATTATCTAAGACAATATGAGCGACAATATCTTACAGTTTCTCCTCAATACAACTTTATTGAGGACAATATAAGCGACAATGTCTTACATTTTGTCCTCAATGCAACTTTGTTGAGTACAGTATAAGCGACAGTATCTTACGATTTGTCTTCAGTAACATTTTGGAGAACAAGATGAGCGACAATGTCTTATAGTTTGTCCTCAATCCAGCTTTGTTAAGGCCAATATGAGCGACAATGTCTTACATTTTGTCTTCCATCCAACTTTGTTGGGGACAATATGAGCGACAGTTTCTTACGTTTTGTCTTCAGTAACATTGTGAAGGACAAAAAGAACGACAATGTCTTATATTTTGTCCTCAATCCAACATTATTGCGGACAATATGAGCGACAATGTCTTACATTTTGTCCTCAATACAACTTTCTTGAGGACAGTATAAGCGACAGTATCTTACGATTTGTTTTCAGTAACATTTTGGAGGACAAGATGAGCGACAATATCTTATAGTTTGTCCTCAATCCAACTTTGTTAAGGACAATATGAGCGACAATGTCGTACATTTTGTCTTCCATCCAACTTTGTTGGGGACAATATGAGCGACAGTTTCTTACGTTTTGTCTTCAGTAACATTGTGAAGGACAAAAAGAACGACAATGTCTTATATTTTGTCCTCAATCCAACATTATTGCGGACAATATGAGCGACAATGTCTTACATTTTGTCCTCAATACAACTTTCTTGAGGACAGTATAAGCGACAGTATCTTACGATATGTTTTCAGTAACATTTTGGAGGACAAGATGAGCGACAATATCTTATAGTTTGTCCTCAATCCAACTTTGTTAAGGACAATATGAGCGACAATGTCGTACATTTTGTCTTCCATCCAACTTTGTTAAGGACAATATGAGCGACAGTTTCTTAAGTTTTGTCTTCAGGAACATTGTGAAGGACAAAATGAGCGACAATGTCTTATATTTTGTCCTCAATCCAACATTATTGCGGACAATGTGAGCGACAATGTCTTACATTTTGTCCTCAATACAACTTTCTTGAGGACAGTATAAGCGACAGTATCTTACGATTTGTTTTCAGTAACATTTTGGAGGACAAGATGAGCGACAATATCTTATAGTTTGTCCTCAATCCAACTTTGTTAAGGACAATATGAGCGACAATGTCGTACATTTTGTCTTCCATCCAACTTTGTTAAGGACAATATGAGCGACAGTTTCTTACGTTTTGTCTTCAGGAACATTGTGAAGGACAAAATGAGCGACAATGTCTTATATTTTGTCCTCAATCCAACATTATTGAGGACAATATGAGTGACAATGTCTTACATTTTGTCCTCAATTCAACTTTGTTGAGAACAGTATAAGCGACAGTATCTTACGATTTGTGTTCAGTAACATTTTGGAGGACAAGATGAGCGACAATGTCTCACAGTTTGTCCTCAATACAACTTTGTTAAGGACAATTTCCTATAATTTCCTACATTTTGACTGTAATAAAATTGGGGAAGACAAGATGAGTGACATTGCCTTACATGTTGTCCTCAATCCAACTTAGTTGAGGAGAAGATAAGCGACAACGTCTTACGTTTAGTTTTCAATCAAACATATAAATATGTTGGCCTCTTGTTGTCAGTGCCTTGGGCGGTGCTGTAGCAAGAGGGTGAGCGCGAAAACTTATAAACCTGCAGCCTCAGTACGAATACCAGCTAAGTCAGTCAGTAATTTAAATGAAACAAGAAAACAAGTTAGCAAACAAATTTAATTTCTGTGTTAAAAATATTACTGAATAGGTGACATTGTCGCTTTGTAATCGTTGACGACTAGGTAAATTACATTGTAGACTATGTAATCATTGGCGACATAATAGGCGAAATTTTCGCTTCTGTAATCATTGACGACAAAATAGGTGACATTGTCGCTTATATAATCATTGACGACAAAATAGGAGACATTGTCCTTTATTTAGTCACTGAAGAAAAGACATAAGACATGGTCATGTATATAATCATTGCTGACAAAATAGGCGACAATGTCGCCCACGTATTCACATTAGTATTATGTGAACGACAATTAGAGCGACATTGTGTCTCATTGAAATGCACACGATTTTCGCGAAATTTGTTCGAAAACGTCCTTGTGATTTGTTCCGGGTGTCCGACATTTGTCGTCGAGGATTTAACATGGTCGTGCACCCTTCATTGATGATGTCTTAAAGTCTTGGCCAACTGGGTAAAAATAGTTTTTCATATCTTCGTGAAGGGTATACAAGATGTTGTTGTTTTATTTCAAATATATTTTTTAGCACGGCAACATGTTCACGAAAGGTTTTCTTTACTTTCGTAAGCTAAAAAAATATTGCTTAATTTCTTTTTGTAATATGTACGAAAGTTTCGTATATTCTACGAAAAAAGTAACTACGAAAGTTTTTTTCGTAAAATGATGCATGGACTATTTTCAGTGTATACTATATGGGCGGTATGCAGAACCAAAACTTGGCAGGAAGTTGGCATAAGTGACGAAATTGAACTGGCTCTTAAAGGGTTTTCCCTACAATTGGACATTAAAAACCATTGTATCTTGTTGTCCTGACTCACCACTATACATATTTTACACTGATTTTTAATGTCAAATAGTCCAGTAGAACTCGTTAAGGGCCTGTTCAATTTCATCGGCTATTCTATCTTCTTGTCAACTTTTGTTATGCATATGTCCCTTTATTTCCAATGAATTTAGAATTCTTTGTTTTTTATTTTACAAAAAAAAATTTTTTTTTAAATTAAAAAATTTGTGTTTGCGGAACTGTTCCTAGAAAAGTTCCTTCAATAAAATAAATGTACAAATTAATTTATTGTTAAAAATTTTTTTTTTGGCTTTGATTTATTTAGACAAAGGACAAAATAAGTTATAACATTTCTAAAAAACAAATTGTTTATCATATATAGCTAACAAAGAAATCGGACTTATATTCATGTTAGACGATTTGACTAACAATTAGTATTAATGTACAAAAAAATCATGTTAGTACTGCAGGGTTAAGGTCGCCTAACACGAAAACTATGACCGTTTATTCGACACAAAGGTTTATTAAAATCGAAGAATCGATTAATAAGTTTTTGTTTGATCCGGAATAAGTCACTATAAGTCGAAATACATTTAACAAGATTGATTGATTCAAATTAATATCATTTCAATCAAAGATTTAATTAATTTTGCAAAACTAAATGTAAACAAACAATTTCTTCTTGTCTCTCTCTGTCTCTTTCTCTCTCTCCCTGCTTAAAAAACAATTTATTGATTTATAATTGCAAAAGTTTGTTTAACTGCAACCAGGTATGAAATTTATTTCTTCAAAAAAATCAAATATTTAAGAAATTTTTGGCATGTTTGATATTTATTTTTTTAATTTTTTTCATGTTAAACTTCGCATGCGCACGCGCATAAGCATCTTGCTATTATTATTGCTTCTTTTTTTCACCTTAAAGATAAAATTAACAGCAGTCAACGCCCGTTTTAAGACGCCTTAAAATAATAAACGGCGCTAATGTGTGTTTAAGCTGTCCGTTTATTTATTTGATGAACATGTTTGTAAGAATTTTGTTTTTTTTTTGCCTTTATCTGTAATCTTCAAAATCGTATCGTTTTACACGCTTTATAAATATATTTTTTATACATGAGATGAAAAGTAATTAATTAATAAGAGCTTGATTGAACATTTTACATACTCGTAATTTAAAAATTCCTTATTTCACTTGTTGTTGCTGAAGGTCTTTTTTACATTTTTTTTATAAAAAAGTATTTTTTAAAATATAAATATATACGAGCAGGTACTTGGTGGTCTTTACTTTTCTTGCTTACTGTTTTTTTGCTAATTGCCTTAAGCAAAATCTCATTTAAGTTTTATTTTGTTTTTACAATCTTTCTTCTTTAAGTGTTTATATATGTCTCGCAGTTGTCACTCTCGTTAAAGCTCCTGTTTCAGTTTTTTTCTTTGACATAAATCTTTGAGCTGTTGAAGTTTTTTGAGCAAATAATGTGGTAATTTATGTGTGTAATTTGGCCAGAGGTTATTTTACTTGAATTTTGTAGCCTACATACATGCGTATGTATGTATGTATATAAATACGTAAACTATGGCAATAAATTATGTACATTTTTAATTTGACTGATTGAATCTTGATATTTTTTTTAATTACAATAATTCTTTTTAAAAACTTCATTAGCGTGGTGGTAAAGTAAACAAACTGTGGGTCTGTTTTTTAGTTTATATTTACATTCAACAATGTACACGCAAAGAAAAAAAAGCATGGTTGAGGCAACCATAATCGAGGAACAACATAATGTGATATATGGTTGAAAATAAATGTGTTTTAAATATAATAACCATATCTATGATTCAAAATAACCATATATCTCCCTTGAAAGCCCAAGTTATTAGAAACAAATATTACTATATACATATCTATTTATCTATTGTTCTTAAGAGAGTCCGCTATATCGCCGCTGAAGGGGAGTTTTTGGCTCCTTATTTAAGTAAGGGAAAAAAGTCCCATACTGTAGCTGAAATTGTAATTGAAAATATATGAATGAATATTCATTTAAAATCAGTAGTGTATTGGATAGTGTGTTAAACTATTAACCGGAAGGTCACATGCTCAATTTTAATTTTGAATATTAAATGTATAAAAATGAGTAAATTTATCTTAGCTACGTGCTGCCGGCTTACATCCTATGCTTTAGCCGAGTATTTGGTGGTTTAGGTTTCAAACCTGAAGGAGATTTGTTCGATTTCCAGTTGAAATTAATATAACAAACAGTGAGTAAAAATATGAAATTAGTAAAATAATAATAAAAGATACAAAATAATAAGCCTTCAACATTTAAAAATAAAGCAAAAATCATTTATTTTTACGGAACTTGGAATTGACTACTTAAAAGTAAAAATAGCAGAAACAAGGGAAACATCTTTTATTTTTACGGAAGGTGTGATTAGTTCTTGTGACAGTTAAATTGATCCAAACAAAGAAAGAATCATTCATTTTTTACGGTTTTAAGTCAGTTAATTTTTTAACATTTTAAATTTAATAAACTTTTTGTTACATTTAAATGAAAACTTAAGAGACCTGATTTTAATTGAATTTTCATTTATTTTATATTACAATTTCAGTTAATTTTACGTACAGAATATTTTGAGTGTAAAAAAACATTAAGAGTGCATTTTTAAAAACTATTTTTTTTTTTGAAAAAAATAGCTTTAAAAAGTAATTTTTGCAAAAAGTATCTTTAAAGAAAGGAGACTTTAAAAAGTACCTTTCAAAACAAGCATTTTGAAAACGTAACCGGCGCTCAGCTTGAAAGTACCGTAAAGACAAAAATCCTTGCGGTCGGCTTGAAGGCCGCCTACACAGAAAATCATTATTAGGCGAAGGCAGTATTCGAAATATAGCAGAGGAGAAAATGCTTACATTGCATACAACTTTTAAGCGACTCGGTGCTTGAAATACATCAAACGGTTTTATCTTCTCAATGGTAAATATTTCAAATACCGGCTTCGCTTAATAATAATTTTCTTAATATATAGCTGGCCTTCGACTGGACGCAAGGATTTTTACCTGCTCTACTGTATTTGGAACACCAGCTTCGCTTAATAATAATGTTATTTATAGCCGCAAGGACTTTCACTTCTGCTGTTTATAAAGACTTTCTGTTGTTTTTAGCAAGCTTTCGGTTGATCGCAAGGAGTTTCTTCTCCATGGTATATCGAAACCCAGCTTCGCTTACAAACGATTTTCTATCTAGCGGTACTTTGTTTTCATAGCCCTTCTTAATGTTTCAGTTTCGTTTCATTTTTCATGTACCCATAGGAGCATTTCCATGATGTCGAACGTGACCGTCGAACACATTTAAAGTGAAAAAAAGTCAAAATAAAATGTATTTTTATTTTGACAATAACCGTAACTTTTAACTCTAAACTAGCCCAGCTTTTACAAACGTTTGCTTGAATTTGTAAGGCTCGATATGTGCTTGTTTGGCATTTCACATTGCTGCGAGCTTCTCCCGACTTTGTTGTCTTTTACGTATGCGGTTATTCCGTCTTTTGCCTTTAATCATTCATTTTTCCTTCAGCCAACATTTTCACTTTTTCCTAGTATTCCGCATTCTTTCCTTTTGTAATTTTTATGTGATCTTCCTGCAAATTTCCTCTCCACCATTTGCAACTCTCTTTATTTTTTTCATCGCCGTTTTTGCTCATATAGATTTAAATAATATAAAAGTATGTACATATTTACATAAATAAATCAGTTATGTAAAAAATCTTTTTTTTAAATTAAATTTTACACTTACGATGTCGCACGTGACCAAGTTTATATGAGTACCAAGATCACAAATCTTCTTCTTTTTCAGCAACGTTTGTTTTGTTTTTATATTAATTGTATAAAATATCTCCGTTTGTACTCAATATTTGATAAGCTTTCTGCATGTACTTTCGACGCTGTGATAACAAATGTTGTTTTTCAATGTTGCACGTGACATTGAAATATGCGATTTTGCAAAGCAAAAAATTACAGCTATTTAGAATCGCATTCTTTTTTTTTTTGATTATTGTTGTTTGAGGAAAGAGACTGTTTTTACTTTTATCAGGAAACTTATGAAAATTCGCAAAAAACGTATAAAACTCCGAAACTAGTTACGAAATTGATTGTTCTAAAATTTAATGAAAGTTAAAAAAACACACACACACATACACTCAAAATTTTCAAATTTAAAGCCGGACATACAGATTGTCGGACATTTAATCGAAAACAACAGTGTTCTTTTGTAACACTTTTGGTACAAAACCTTTAAAAATGACAGAACCCAAAACAACGACTTCAGCGGTTGTTAAAAAACTATAAAATTTACTTACGCATACGTTTTTTTACACAGGCCCTATAGAATACTAATAAAAATTTAAAAATTTCATAAAATTTTAAATTCCTTGCTGGCACTTCTTAACAAAAAGATTGTACATCTCTTTTTACGACGCACTTACAGGCCATTAATAATAATCGATGATATAAAAATAAACTTTTTGCCATAAAATATTTGCTGATTAAGATTTTAAATCAAGAATAATTTATGGTTTTCATTAAACTTTTCAAGTTGTTTCTTTTTAATGTGTAAAAACACCAAGAAAACTTAATTAAAGTCGGTAATATTTTTAATTATAAACAAACTAACAAAAAAAAACAAAAACTTGAGAAATATGATATTAAAAATTATGATTGTAACTCTTCATTACAATGATTATAAATATATACAACGAAATTGTTTTGTTTAAAATGTTATAAATGGAATTTATATTTAAATAAAACGAGTTGAAAAATATTTAGCAGAGCATAAACCAAATGTTGACGTAAAATCGGAAGAGAAGGGCTCCCTAATGAGATTTTATATTTTCGTGTAAATTATAATGGTTGTTTTTTTAGATATTAACTTTAAATAAATATGATAAAGTGAAAAAGAGTTTATGAAAAATCTTGACTATAAATTGCAATTTTGAAACTGACCCAGGAAACATTTTGATGGCAAAGTAATGACAACTCATTACCAAGTTTTTGCTGGGGATGTTTTAAAATTAATATGCTTGAAGCAAATCAATCAAGGTATTCACAATGTGTATCTTAAAATTTAGAAACAGCAATATCGTGACACTTTAAAATTTTTTTGTGAGCAATGATACGAACGACGAAGTTTGTCAGCTCTTTGTCGCTATTTACATGTATACAACATTAACATCAAAATAAACAACAAACCAAACAACAACAAAAGCACAACAGTGCCTTGTACCTATCAACAAAGCAAAGCAAAATTTTATGGTTTTTCCTAAATTTGAGCGGGCTGATGGCACGTCTTACCCCCAACCGATTGATAGGAAAATATGGCAGGGTAATTCTTTTTTGCCGATTCTCACCAAACTGAGGGGAGAGACTGGGAGAAATCGATTTTTTTAAATAAGGGTTACCCTAATGTATGTATTAAGATGGATTCACCCATTGTTTCCGAACAAAATTTTTGTCCGGACAAAATTTCTTTTACTGAGAGTGTTTTGCAACACGATTCACCAATTTCGAACAATTTGTCTGGAAAATAAAAGCTACCATATGTTATATGTAAATAACAAATAAACATCTCCGACAAAATTGTGTAGCAATTGGATAAAATACTAGTGTTTATGTTATTAACTATTAAACTAAATACTATGATATTACTTGTAGGGCACATTTATAGAAATAAAACAAAAAATGAAAGAATTGCTATAAAAACATTCTTTGATGTGGCAACTCAGTTCCACTTTGTCCGGACAAAAATTAAAATTAAACCAATTCAAGCTGAGAGTGTTCCGAACAAAATTATTTCTCTTCTTTTTTCTCTCTCTCTCTCACAAAGAGAGACGTCAAACTACATGTAAAAAAAATTTTGTCCGGACAAAAATTTTGTTCGGAAACAATGGGTGAATCCAGCTTTAAGCAACTGGAGTTCTTCCACAATAATTTAAATTAGTAGAAAGTCTCAGTAAATCCGCAGGATTTTTTTATATATAAACTGAAATCTCATATTATAAGAGCAATTAATAGAATTTTCTTGATCTCGATCTAAAATTTGTTGAAACGCAACGTGTATATGGAAAATAAATACCATATTTATGGAGCACTTAAAAAAAAGCATTAAAAATATTTCCAAACATTTATCTAAACGAAAATTATTTAATTATGTAGTCAAATACCTGAAGTTGATGGTTCTCTTATAATATTTTTACTTTTAGAAGACTTAATAAAGAATATAAGCAGTCGACGAAATATATCAATTTTCAATTTTCACCACGGCACGAAAAATTTGTAAACATTATTTGACTTTGACCGTTCGTTCACTGCCAATAAAGTAAGTTACTCAAAGCAGTAATTTTAGCAATTAGTGATATAGAATTTAGTTTACTTTCACCCAATACTAGGATAAAGTTCAGTTTTTGAACTAAACCTCACTTTTCGTGAATTTCAACCCTCTGTGCGTTCGTATATTAAGACATATTTCAAAACGCTATTGTGAACTTAAGCTCTAATCGCTTTAAAATTATTAAAGTTTTATTGTTTCAGTCATATTTCAAATTATGTATTGTTTCTATTATGTATCCTTCCCATTTTTAAATCTATATTTCAATTATTCATAATGGTACTGGTGAGAAGCATATTAAAATTATTAAAACGTAATAAGAGCAATTATGTATGTATTTTAATCTCTATCATATTAAATTAATTTCTGACAAACAATTCGCATAATTTAAATCTACTTGTATTTTGAGTTATTTATAAAATGTTCTCTTTGAAAATCGATTTATAAGTATTTAAATCATGAGGAACTGAAGGCCGGGGCACATAGAATCCGTCATACGTCATCCGTTGCCTTTTTCAACTGACGTTAACGGAATGACGGATAATGTTGGCACAATGAGTACTTTGTTAACGGAGAGAAAATCAGCTGTTATTTATTTATTAATTTTAATTTTTTTAATTCTTATTTCTTAATTCTTAATTTCTTTATTTTTTTATAACAAAGCACCAATACTTTATACAATCGAATAAATTTTAATTTAAATTATTTTATTTTTGAGCGAAAAACAAACCCACAACAAAGAACAAATCAAACAATAGTTGTCAAAGTACTCAACGTACGTTAAAAGTTAAAAGTTGGCCAACTTTGTACTTTGCGTTGACGGAGAAGTACTGTATGTGATCAAGTTCATAAGAAAACATGTATTTTAACTTAGCTGTCAGTTGAAAAAGGCGACGTATAACGTATGACGGATTCTATGTGTCTCGGCCTTGAGTATCCAAAAATAAGTATTTAATTTACTTTTTAGATACAAAACAAATATTGAAGAAGGTCGTAACAACTCAAATATTAGTGGTGAAAAAAGTCTATTTTGCCACCCTTACAATCAGTGATGCCAACTTTTGGAACCCAAAACGCGCAAAAATTTTTCAAAAAGGGGCTAACAAGGGCTAAATTGAAAAAAGGCAAGTAAAATATTTTGAAAAAGCGTAAAAAAGGGTTAAAGTTAGCACGTTAAAATTTTTGAACCAACTTAAAATCACATCCAATTTTTAAAAATATAGAACATTGTTCTAGACTCTTCTTCTTATTATTACTGGTACAGCGAACTAATAAAAGAAAATGAGTAAAAATGATGTTAGCATCTTAATTCACTAGTCGGTATGCTAGAATAAAAGAAGAAAAAGTTCGCAAAAACGAAAAATGTACCCATATTGACCAAAAAGGGCCAAAAGATAATTGTAAAAAGTGCTAAATTTGCGCGTTATTTTGTTTGGGGCTAGACATGTTTTTCGCGTTTTTGAGTAACTGAAAACGGGCTAAATCTAGCCCGAAAAGGGCTAAGTTGGCATCCCTGCTTACAATACTTTCTTTATTCATGTCCGTTAAAAGTATGGTAAAATAACACTGTGATACAATAGTTGAGAAAAAAATTATTTAGGGCTTCTCATGTACCAATTATGTTTTGTTTGAGTCCATAGAGAACGAAAAACCTTTAGTTTTTCTAGGACACTTCGTAAAGTAATTTTATAACGGTTTTCCTAGAGTTTCAAATTTAAACAGTCATAATTTTTTTCTTTCAAAACGGATTTGTGCGAAATTTTTTTATTTGGAATGGCTAAGTTATGGTGGTTTAAGTGTAAATTAAAGCACTATATGTATTTGTTATTGTGAAAAAGAAGACTAAAGTACCCAGCAACAACTTGGTAATGTGTTGTCATTACCAAACAACATACTTTTCAACAAATCGCTAATTTAGCGCTTTATGAAAAAAAAGGGCTATAGAGAAAAAATGGGACTCTTGATACATCAAAAAGCCCTAAAACTAGCGTCAAAGCCGCTAAATTGGCAACTCTGGTTGTAAATGAATTAAGCTTTCTATCTCTCTCCCACTTCACCACCTGTTCACTCTACACTATCCCTTTCCCAAAAAAGATAATTAACTGCCTGAGCAGTGATGCCAGCTTTTGGGACCCAAAACGCACAACAATTTTTGAAAAAGGAGCTAAAAAGGGTTACATTGAAAAAAGATACGTATGAAGCAATATCCAGTTAAAATTTTCGAAAAAGCGCAAAAAGGGCAAAGTGTTTCCTTTGAAAATCAGGACACGCTTTAATTTTGCCACCAACTTAAAATCACAAATTTTTTTTTAAAGAAATAGAAGATTATTCTAGCCTCTTCTTCTTTTTATTACTGGTAAAGCAAACTAACAAAAGAAAATTTGCCACGTTAATTCACAAGTCGCTATTACCCATATTGGTCAAAAATTAAAATGAGGCTAAAAGTGCTAAAAAATAATTGTAAAAAATTGCTAGATTTGCATTGCACGTTAATTTGTTTGGGGCTGAACATTTTTTTCGCGTTTTGAGTAACAAAAAATGCACTAAATTTAGCCCGAAAAGGGCTAAGTTGGCATCACTGTGCCTGTTTGTGCTACTTCTCTTAGAAAAAGCAAAATATTTTTCTCTCTCTCTCTCTCTATCTCTCTTTCTCTCAAGTCTCTCTCTCTCTCTCTCTCTCTCAAGAAAAGAGAAGTCAAACTACATGTAAACATTTTTTCCCTCGGACAAAATGGGGTGAATTGGCCTTTAGAAGTCATTGAATACACAAAATATAATAAAACTTAAATGTCTCTTCTGAGTATTGAACTCATGCCATTTTAAGTAATTTTTGTGTTTAATGTCAGGTATTTGTTTTACAATTGTCTACTGCACAACTTTTATGTTGAGAACTTAAAGCTTGTTTTTACGAACATGCGCACAATAAAAATAACGTCCACTTTGTCAGGCTATGAACTGGGTAAGATAATATATAACTTGTTTCTCTACTAGTAAGTAATTGATTGAAATACTGCAAAGTAATGCAGGCGGTATGTATTTTGAGTTGAAAGTTATATTATTTGGTAACTGATTGCAACATATTGGCAATATTTTGAAATTCAATAAAATTTCAACCTTAACCTTCCTATACCCGCGCTAATTTTTATAGCACATATACCCGCGCACGGTCTCACACACCGAAAGTTTGAACTAGATGACATACTAGTTTTTTGAAACAAAACTAAAAACAAAAGTTTCTTTTTAATCTCAATGATATAATAAAAAAATAAAATCACGCATTAAATTTGTATTCACTTATTTGATTGATTTTTAGTCCTAATCAAATAAGCCATCAAAATCGATAGCTTTTTCTCAGATATTACAAAAACATATTTATTTCTTCAAATAAATAAAAATAACTTATACCAACTTAAAAGCACTTCTTGCACAATACATAAATCATAGGTTAACTTTGTTTTAAGCCTTTAATTAAAAATCAGGGCATACCGCACTGCATGTTTTACCTTCACAAAAGGCTGCACATATACCCGCGTCGGTCTCACAGACCAATTGCTATGAAATACACCAACACGCTTGTCTAGTGCAAACACCAAATCAACACTAAAACGGAGCTTGTAAAAAAAGCGGAAGCTAACAGAAAATTCAACTTTGTAGAGTTTCTTGGAAAAAATATTTACGTAAAATCGTTTTGTCGGTCTCACAGAGCAACGCGCGGGTATAAGAAGGTTAAACGGACTTAATTGTGCAAATTACTTCAGATATCTATTCATTCATTACAATCTTTTAAATGAAATATAAAGGATATGAATACTGGAAAATTCTTATTTTATTACTTTTTGTAATTTAAGCCATTAAAAATTCATTATAAAAGTAAAGTTTACGCATTTTTTATTATCATATCAAGTTGTGTAAGCTAATTTAATACACAAAAGCTTCATACTTCTTAGTACAATACATAAATATTCTGCCATTTAAAATACTATTAAAAATTATGTTAAGTCATTAAAATATGATGATCACGCATAAAAGGAGCTGATTGCCAGAAAATTGAAAATATGAAGAAAATCCATAGAAAAAAATTTGCAAACAATAAAAAAACTTGGATTATAGGTTTTTGAACAAAATCAAATTTAAAAGTATATTATATATAGCGTCACAGAAAGGGCAAAAAGCCCTATCTAACATTTTAAAGCTTTTACAGAAGAAGCATAAAACTTGTTTAAATACAAAAATATTTTGGCAATTAGTGCAAAATTTTACAATAAATATATGCCTCATTCTCATTTCAAATGATTTTTTTTTTTGTGTCCGTTGAAAGTATAGTAAAATATTTCATAATATAAACGCGTAATTTTTAAAATGAAAACTGCTTTAGCATGATTTAATAGCTTGTAAATAAATGTACATAAGTTTTTTTTGTGTATTAAAAACCAAACACAAAAATACTGGGGAACTCTTCATACAAAATGGCATGTCCGTAATGCATGGTGTTGATTCTCCACATTATATTGCAAAACGTTTCATCAATTAACAATCATCGTTTATATCAAAAAAAATTTATGGAGTGTTATAATAAAACATAATTGAAATGTTTAGTGAATACCTAAGGAGGTTAAGTTAAAATACATTGAAGATTATACATCTGAATTGTATTGAATTCAAAATATAGTGTGGTGTGTGTTCTGAAAAAATATTAAGTCCGTATAAAAATGTATTGAGCGTTACGTAAAAAAAATTTTAAATATAATTTATTTATAAATTTTAGGATGTTAAAAAAAGCTAACAGCAGCTGAAGGGTAGAAACTATATAAAGAACATTACAAATTTCTGATTTTCTTTGAAAAATTTTTGCTTCTTTCGCACTGTGGGTTGTTATATTTTCGAAGAATGTAGATCGGTATTCGGCGAATACGTGATGGACCTAGTGTAAATTTAATTCGTTCGTGGGTATGAATGTCCCACGGCCAGAGCACAGTCGATCTTCAAGGACTCCCGAAAACATTGAACTGGCTGAAAGCAGTTTTCGTGAAAATCCGCGAATTTCAATACGGAAAACAGCAGCCTCACTGGGACTTCCAAGAGCGACTATTCATGAATTTTTAAAAAAAGCGTGTGAAGTTCCATCCTTTTAACATTCAAATCGTTCAAGAACTGAAAGAAAGTGGCTTTGATTTACGCAAAATTTTTTGTGAAACGATGTTGGAGCGTTTTTGCACGGTAAATCTAATATTTTGGAGCGACGAGGTCATTTTTAGTTAAACGGCCACGTCAATAAGCAAAACTGCCGTTACTGGTCTCCAAGAACCCGCAACCCTCGATTAAAATATCAAATACCATTGCATTGCCTCAGGGTAACTGTTTGGTGTGCCTTATCCACGCATGAGATAATTGGACCATTTTTTTCGAAAACACAAGGCTCCGTTTTGAACAGTGTGCTCAACTCGACGGAAGACATCTGGATGACATACTCTTTAAAAAATTAAGTTCCGCATTTCCATTCTACCATTGAATGCTCTCAATAAAACCTTGTGTCAATTATTACGTTTTTTATTTAAATTTGAAAATATAAATCTGCTAACAGACACCCTCTATTAGGTAGGTCGTATTTTGCTGTAAAAAAATTATTTGAAATTGACATATCTTTTGAGATTGTTGGTCGATTTAGTTAAAATAAGTCTTATTTGAAAGGAGAGTTAGCCTACTTTTTACTTATGTATAAATGTTTGGAAAGAATTATATTAAAACATACAAACTTTTTATTCTTCCATATGAACCTAAGTCAAATTTCAGAAAATGGTCATAACTTTTAATTTCGTCCTGCGATTATTATTTTTTTTTTGTGTTTAGAGAATAAATGTATAGTGCCTTCAAACCATATACTCATTATTTTTGTGGTGTATTTTTTCGCAAAAATTATTACCGGAACAACAGCTAAAGCAAATGTAACACTCAAGACACAAAAATTCAAAAAAATCTAAATATATAATTTCATTTCAAGAACCATTGAATGAAGCGAAAACTATAATAAAAGTCCTATTTTCTCATATATACATAAATATATTAGTTATATTGGTAAACAAAAAAAAAGGAGCACAAAATGTACGTTTATAATGAGAATCAGCCATATAAATTTGTTGGTCCTTTTTTACTTATGTATATGTATTGTAAAATTTTCCACTAATTGTCAATATATTTTTCATTTCAACAAATTTTATGCTTCTCCTGCAAAACTTTTAAAATGTTAGATAGGGCTTTTTGCACTTTCTGTAACGATATGTATATGGCCGGCTGCTGCCTGATCGTGCATGAAGCTTTTATTATCAGCCAATTGAAATGAAACAAAAGACTTAAGCAACAAACTTTAAAGTATTCCACCGAAAGGGCTTGTTGCTTAAATCTATAGTTTTGTTAAAGAATTGTTTTAAAAATACCATTTGATTGGTTATTTAGTTACGCGTGACGTAGTGGAAACAAAAGACTTAAGCCACAAACTTTGCATATCTATAGCATACAAATTTGTGTGTGTTGCTTAAGTCTTTTGTTTCCAAGGACAGGACTTTTATACATTTTAAATAAAATATGGAAATTTATTTAACAACACTCACTCACTTTGTTTATATTAATTGATTTATGTTTATATTTCTTACAGAATTATTTGTTTGCAATTTTCCGTTACGCAAAATCCTTTTAAATTTTGTTATTCAAATAAAAATATAAAATTTAAGCCACACTCCCGATTAAGAAAATATAATTTGTATTTTATTGCTTCGTTATCAATTAGACAGACGACAATTAGCTATAATTTATTTTATTTTTTAAAATTTTTTTTTCTATATTTGTTTTTGTTATGTCTTGAGATGTGAACACCTTGAGCGGCAGCAAATAAATGAGATCTTGCGGCGAAATAATTTTGTATTTCTTTTAAAAACTATAAGCAAACACACGAACAAAAATATGTTTTATTAAAAAAAAATCAAATCTAAAACAAAAGACGCCAACTGAGTGGGGCTTAAACAACATGAAAAAAAATAAACGTCAAATTTACTCACACAGTAACAGAATGATAGTAATGATAGTAACACTGGCAACAACATTAGCAGCAACATTAGCACTCTAAGCAACTGCGCTAATGAAAAATAAAATTTATTACTATTAGGACTTTACTAAGAAGTAGCAACATTAAGTTTATTCACGGCTGCTGTTTGTTGCGTTCAACAAAATTACCAACAGCATCTGCATTTGATGCATTTGATGCATGGTGTAAGGTTTTTTGTTTGTTGCATGCAGTGTATGTTTGTTTAATTGTTTTCGTTTACTGCTTAAATCTGATATCTATTTTATGGTATTTGATATAAATTGTAAGAGTGTTGTTTCATTTGGATTTACTTTACAACAAACTATTTACAGCAACTACTGGTGCTTAGTTTTTCATTTAGCTATTTAGATATTTGTGTGAACGAACTCACACACTCACATACACTTTTAAATAAATATTATTCTTCGGATAGACATCAAGCTTGTATAGCATATTGATCGTGTTAATGATGACGTTGATATGTTTATTATTTTCAAAAGGGGAAATAATTTCCAGTTGACTTAAGAGTCTTACACTCAATGTAGGATAGTAGCATCCTGTTTTTTGTAATTAAGAGAGAAAGAAAAATAGGCTAAAAATTTAAGGTTGCAGATGTTAAGAAAATTATTCCTTTTGCCTGTTCTTTCGATAATCACAATTATATAATGCAATTATAATTCTTACATTAAATACAAAAAGAGAAAAACGGCAATTTAAAAATAAAAACTGATCATATTCATTCAATAATTTTCAATTCAAAAGCAAAACTTTATTGAAATACACTCGATCAATAATTTTCAAGTTTGAATAAATGTTGTTCAATATCGAAATAAACATTTTCAACATGACTAGACTTTCGTAAATGTCTCTTATTGAATCAATATCGTTTGTATTGATTTTTTTATCTCTGGGTGTAGTTAGATATACATATAAATAATCTGCTTGACTACGGCTTATGAGACAAATTTTTGGCGATAATTTTTAAAATTTTTTTTGTAACATTAAAGATCTTTAATCCAAAGTTATTTATATGGGTGATTCTCATTTTAAGTGTACATTTTGTGTGTTTTTTTCTTGTTTACCAATGAGTATGTCCATTTAGCCGGGTGTGACCATTTTACACACATTTTTTGTTATAAATCAAGAATATAAAATTTTTACTTAAAAAAACGTCGCGGCTCGCAATGACATTAAGCTTAAAGTCGTTGAATAACGGGTAGACACTGATAGAAAGCGATTTCTGCTCAGAATGTTCGTCAGATCGATGCGACGGGTGTGACCTTACAAATCTTAGCTTTAAAGAACTACGACTTTCAGTATAAATTCTGCAATATTTTTACTATAAAGTACACAATAATTTTGGAATAATTTTGTCATAAAAAACCGTTTTTAAAATGAGACAGGTGTGACCAACGGGTGTGACCTAGTACAAAAATTTAAGAAATTCGAAGAAATAAAACTTTTTATTCATTTAATTAATATAAATAATATAATGATAAACTCATAACAAAATAATAAGACATTAAATTATTTGCTATCCGTTCTATTATAGACAACAGAGTACTGAGTATTTTTTTAAATTCAATAAACAGCAAAAAACGTATATTCTTTTCAGAGATAACGATTTTTATTAACAATGAGAAAGCGAATAAAAGGAAATCTGAAATAAATATTAAATTAGGGATGTAACGAATACCGATACCGATACCGATATATCGGCGATACTTGAGATTTTCCGATACATCGGTATCGGCGATATTTTACTATCGATACGACGATACTTTAAAAAAATTTTTCAGAGTTTTTTTTAACAAATAATTTATTTTTGTTCGATTTTACCATGAATTAAATTCACTTCGTTATTTTTTAAATCTTATTAATATCAATTTTAAAATCTAATAATATTTTATACTGTTATTTTTTAAAACAATTATTTATTTTTTGTTAATTTTACCATGAATTCAAGTTGAAGTTGTTGTTTTATAAATCTTATTCCAGCAAAAAAAAAAGATACTCCAAAGAAGTCATGAAAATGTAGAATTCGCGATCTGGAAGTATTGCAAATTTGGATAATTTCTAATTAGTTTTACATATCCTTGCCATTGCAAGAAGTGCTGTTTTTCCATTACCATTTCAGTGGAAGCGATGCTAGGACAAATTTCTTTTTCGGTATTCTATAATGATTTTTCCTCAAGGAAAAAGGATAAAAAATTACCCATTTTCACAATTTTTTTATGCGAATTTAAACTCAGAACTGTATTTTCATGTAAATTTAAGTGAATAAATATAAACTTAGAAGTCTTTTAATAATTAAGCTATTAAGTTATTTAGAAGAATATTAGTTGATAAATGTCCTTTAAAAAAATCGATTATTTAAAAAGCATAGCGAGTATTTTTTTAAATTATAAAGGAATTAAACATATTTTCTTGCTTTTCTACTAATTATCTGCATATTTTTAATATAGATTTTTTGGAAGCAAAGAAAATGTAGCTCCTTAAAAATTACTTCCAATGTTTTATCAATTTTAAATATTCTCTCTTATAATGTAATTTTGTATAATAAAAAAATTGCGCTTGAGTTTTGTTAATCTAAACTTGAACTCAATTTCAATATTCGTATCGGTATCGGCGATATTTATTTTTAAATATCGGTATCGGTATCGGATTGGCAAAAGGGCGTATCGTTACATCCCTATATTAAATGTACAAAGAGGGAGAGCAAAATATTTCTTTCATGATAATTTAAAACTGCCTCAAATTGATTAAAAAATATTAAATAGTGTATATTTTTATTTTTCTATAATTGTCGTTCTCTAAAACATCAATTGAGAGATTTTTATTAAAAATGAGAAAATTTTTTTTCCTTGCATAGGGCCGTTTTACGGGGAATCACTTCAATGTAACTAATAGAAATTTTGTAAGCGCCTGTAGCTTTGGTGACTATTTAAGAAATGTGATTAGAAAAGTGGGCGGCACCACGCCTTTAAAAAGTTGTACTTCGTTTTAGCCCTTTCCTGTTAACCGATTGATCTGAGATTTAATGGACGCCTTTACTTACAATTACTCTACACTTTTGTATTTAAAAAAGTGGGTGGCGCCACGCCCATAAAAAGTTACATTTAGCTTTAGCCCCTTCCTGTTAACCAATTGATCTGAGATTTGGTGGACAGCTTTACTTGTAATGACTCTACACTTTTGTATTTAAAAAAGTGGGTGGCGCCACGCCCATAAAAAGTAGTACTCAGTTTTAGCCCTTTCCTGTTAACCGATTGATCTGAGATTTGCTGAACACCTTTACTTACAATGACTATACACTTTGTGTTCAAGAAAGTGGGCGGCGCCACGCCCGTAAAAAGTAGTATTTCATTTTAGACCTTTCCAGTTAACCGATTGATCTGAGATTTGCTGGACACCTTAACTTACAATAACTATACACTTTTATATTAAAAAAGTGGGCGGCGCCACTCCTGTAAAAAGTTGTACTTCGTTTTAGCCCTTTCCTGTTAACCGATTGATGTGAGATTTGCTGGACACCTTTACTTACAATGGCTATACACTTTTATAATTAAAAAAGTGGGTGGTGCCACTCCCATAAAAAGTAATACTTAGTTTTAGCCCTTTCCTGTTAACCGATTGATCTGAGATTTAGTGGAGACCTTTACTTACGATGACTATACAATTTAGTAATTACAAAAGTAGGCGGCGCCACGCCTATTAAAAGTAATACTTAGTTTTAACGCCTTCCTGTTAATCGATGAATCCAAAACTTGGTACACGCCTTTACTTTTGATTACTACACAATTTTGAGATTAGAAAAGTAGGCTCGTCCACGCCCATAAAAAGTAATATTGATTTTTACCCCCTTCCTCTTGACCGACTGATCTGAAATTCGGTAAATAGCTTCACCTATAACGGCAGTACATTTAGTGTTAAAAAATGGGTGACGCCACGCCCATAAAAAGTAATACTTAGTTTTAGCCCTTTCCTGTTAACCGATTAATCTCAGACTTGCTGGACACATTTACTTACGGAGACTATACAATTATAAAATGGCGGCCAGTACAAAAAGGTTGTGGAGGGGGGGGGGGATTATATTCATGCATAGATATTGTCAGACCCCCCCCCCCAATATTGCTATTAAATGAAAGCGCTTGGCTACTATAATGCATTGTCCCACGAAAAAATCCAAATCCAAGGTACAATCCGAAAATAATAAATAAAGTAAAAAACTAAAAAATAAAATAAGTAAAAACAATTTTTAAGTTAAATGGTTTTATTGTAATGAAACATAATAATGACGCAGATAATGCACTAAAAGCTAAAAAAATAATTATATAGTACCAGGTGCCAGCTATCACACCACTCTCCTCACAAACATGGGGCATTGATCAGACTAAAATAAAACCGTGGGGCGCATCGACTTTCGGTTATCTATAGTCAACAATGCCAAAAAGTTCGAAATTGTTGTATAGTGTAACTTTAATTTCAAATAAATTTTATGTTAAATCAACAATTAAATGCTGTTGAATTAAAATGAATTACATGCTACTTATGATGGTATTTATATTAGTGTACATATATCTAAAGGATATTTGAGAATGTTGTGGCTAGCGCGTTGACTACTAAGCAAGTGATGATAGATGAGCCCGAGTTCAAATAAACATAAATTTTTCTGATGCCTATGCGCCAATACACAAACTTTGATTAAACATGATTCTTAGTATTATTACAGAATGAATTTCATTTTGCTTTAACTGTACTGGAATATTAAATCAACATGAAATATAGTTATTTCAAAAGGAAAAATGTTCTTTGAAGGTTATTGTAAAATCATATTGAATTAATATGAGATAACTATGAAGCAAAATCACTACCGACAAATGTTAAATTAACCTTGTTTTCTATATAGTTATCAAACACTATCCAGCATATTTCGGTTATAAGAGAAGTACTCTTGTCCTTATAGCGTTCTTCAATACATGCAGATGTCCGATGAAATTGTTCATCATGTTCATGGGATTTTATTGCTCATTTTCATTTACGGCTACGTGGAAAAATTTACTCACGATCATGCTTCATCGTGCATTATTCACACATATTAAGTAATCGGTGCCGATCTCTGATATATGTATGTAGTTCGCAAAACTCTATTCCGTTGTTGGCTGGCCCTGGTTCAAATTTAGCGTGATGCACTTTTGCGACATTTCATTTTACATAGAAAGCGACGTCTCAGCGGATATGTCGTATAAAAAAGAATTTAAAGAAATATTTATTGAAAATTTACCCAATAAATGCTAATGATAAGCGCTTCAGGCAAAGAAAATTAATTTTTGGTCTTAACATGATGTAAAACTGGTCACCGAAATGCTAATAAGTCGCTTGAGGCATTCGTTTCAATTGTATCGTTTGTAATTTTTATCATATCATTAAAATCAGTGAATTCTATAAAAAAAAATAGTCCGTTAGTTAAAGTAAACAACCGATATAGAATTTGTATCAAAGTTAAATTTGAGCCATGCTATAACGGAAAGTATTGAGTTTCAAAAATTTCTTTTAAATAAAAAAAAAAATAAAATTACCTTTGCACTACAACTGTATAAACTTAAAACATGTTTTATGAATTAAAACATGACTAAACAAACAAACTAACAAAACTACATAGAAATATAGACGAGTAAAAGATATTTGACTTGAGAAATATAATAAATATTTAAATCTTATTATTTTAACACTTCAAACATTTAAGACTCAGATCTAAGATGTTTGCAAGCAAGATAGTGCTAAAAAAATCTTCCGGTCTTTAAAATATCTTATTACAAATTGTTGTTTTAGTTTTAGATAAAAAATAACAAAAAAAAAACATTTTTCTTTGTTTATTTTTGCAGCATCATTTTCATTTTGACAACTTCTCACCCAACATCCATCAATGGAAAAGATTTCAACTTTTCAATTCAAGGTAAGTCGATCTTTTGGTTTGAAATTTCTTTTTTTTTTAATACATATGAACATCATTTGTGGCCAGTGGTGCTTTGCTAATATTGAAATCCATAGGACAAGTTCAAATGTTTTTCTCGTTTTTTTTCTTCTTATTCTTCTGATATTGTATATTTCTTTTTTTTTGAAATTCATTGCGATTTTAAATTATGATACTCCATACATACTTGGGCTAACAACATGTTAAAATACTATGCTTTTCATTCATTAGCTTGTCTGTAGATGAGTTTTTATAAAGTTATGAAAAGTTCTAATATTTAAGCAGGCGTATGTACAAATAAATAATCATTTAAATTAAATAACAATAGAGCAAAGCATGGAAAATGCCAACCTACAATAAAAAAGTTACAATTGTTTGCATGAAAATCAGTTATATAATCTGTAACTGTATTTCTAAATGTACGGTCGGATCAGTCAGACGGTGCAAACATTTATTTGATTTAAAAAATATTTGAAAAACATCTTGAGAGGCAGTTTACATTTTACGAAACAGCATTTTTTCAACCAACGCACAGTGGTGTAAATTAAAAAAAAAGTGGTAATAAGTATAGAACTTCTAAACTACTGAATGGATTTGTATAAAAATTGCAATCGTTGCAGAGGAGGAGGCAGGCTTTAAGAATCGTGTCTCTTCAAGTATTTCCACGAGCTGAATCCGAATATGACATCTCTTAGGACCGTTGCCCCTCCAGTTTCGAGTAAATTGCAAAAAAAACAACAGAAGTATTTCGAGATTCTTAAAGATTTTTCATAATTTACTCGAAATTGGAGGGGTAACTGCCCAACCGGACCTCATATTCGAATTCCATATCTCGGGATCGGTATAATCAGCGTTACCGTTGAAAATTTTCAAAAAGGGGCACAAAAAGGGGATTTTAAAAATAAAAGGGACACAAAAAGGGGATTTTTGAGAAAGAAAGGGTCAACTTTAATAACAAGAAATATATGAAAAAATGTTATTTAATTTTTAAAAATAAAGGTTAGCAAACATAAACTGCCGCTCATCTGATTAGATTTATTACATTTTAGCAATTCTTTTTTTCAGTTCTATCAAAAACTATTACTCAAACTACTAATAAAATTGGGCTTATTAATAAATAATATGCACTTCGAGAAATCTGTGCAAAACATTTAACGGAAATATTGTACAATTATCATATAATTGCTGCAAAACAACAAAATTTGTCCAAGAGCAATGCCTACTCAGAATAGTTTACTTCACCGCGAATTGTTAGTTTTTAATACATTTTTGATCTTTCAAAGCCTGAAATTTAAATGGGTCGGCGAAAACCTCTATCTGAAGCTGAAAGAGCTAAAATTATATGTTATGCTAAGGAAAGTGAGTAATTTTTGTAAAATAAAACAAAATTTTTTTGAGAGAAATTATATTGCCAACAAAATCCAACTATCGCATATTATTGTTGTTTTCAACATAAATTCTCACACGATGATCGTGATGAGACTAACTATGGAAAGAACATGAAAGGAGACAACTCAGCAGTTGAAGGAAAGCAGCGAAAATAAAGAAAAATCTGGTACTAAAGCTATGTAGTTTGGCGACTGTAGAACGCGTAATACATAACACTGCTTTACAAATCTTTATTTTAAGGTAACTATGATATGCTAAACACGAGAAAAATAAAATAAAATTTTTTTTCATTTCGGCCATTGTCTATATAATGATGGTACGTTTGCGTTTTCGATGTATACTTCCCGTTAAAGCGCTATCCATATTCCGAGGCTGGCTTAATTAAACTGCTGTTGTTTGAAAGGATACAAAATTACGCGTCGAATAGTGGATAATTGACTTTTATCGGATAAAAAAATGATTTAGTTGTAGGGGATAAAATAAAATTTTTTTTTTAATATTTATCGTTTTTCACCAAGTGTTGTCTATTCGGAAGCTGTTTTGTACCAGAAATAAAAAACTCCTAGCTAAATACCTTTACTGAATAGTCTATTCGATTTTAAAAATTTTAAGCAATAATGGACCGAAATCGAATAAAAATTAAAAATGCTAGAAGAAAAAAACGGATACAATAGCATTTAAATTTAATAGCAAATATTTTATTTAATAGTTTTGTTTTATTTTGATTTTTACTACATAGTGCATTTTTTAGTAAATTTAAATGTTTGTGTTTTGTTTTTTTATTATACCATTTTCAGCTTTTATCCAATTTCGGTCCATTGTGGCTTCATTATTTTTTTAATCGAATAGACTATTCAATAGAAATTTACAACTATGGACTTTGCTATTATTTGTGGTACAGCTTCCGAAGAGATAACAAGAAATTTTGTTAAATTTGACCACCAATAACTCAGTAATTTTTTATCCGATCAAAGCCAATTATCCAATATTCGACGCGTAATTTTGAAGCTTTTCCAATAATATATGGATCACTTTAATCGAACCAGCTTTTGACTCTGGACAGTATAACATCAAAAAAAAAAATAAATGTACCGTTACCTGGAAATTGCCGAAATTAACAATTTTTCTTTACTTTTCTTAATCACACTAAAAAATCCATTAGAAACTTTATACATTTTGCTTATAAAGCAGTGTAATGTAAAGACTGATTTTGCAAAAAAAAAAACACCACTTAGTTCACTGCGTAAGGAAAATTTTTTAAAGTATCTCTTCAGTTAGTAAAAAGTATCAATAAAGTGGCAAGAATTACAAAAAGTATCACATTTGGGTGCATTTTGTAAAAGTAGCAAAATAGTATCCAAGTAGTCGAAAAAGTGGAAAATTGCTACTTTAGTAGCACCAACGATAACGCTGGGTATAATATACGTCAATAATTTTTAACACGTAGTTAAATAATGCATTTGAAGATCACAGTAGAAATTTCAGAAAAAAATTAAAATTTTTAGCTAGTTTTTTTTATAATATAAAAATGTAGTTCCTGAAATTTTAGTTTTTTTTTCAATAATTTTGCCCTAGCAGCTACATTTATAGACAGGATGTCTTCATTTAAAGCAAGAACAATGTTAACTACGTACCTAACTTGAGGTCTACACGTAACATAATATGGAAGATGAGATTGTCAAATTCAATCGCAGAGAGAACTATGTTAAGTGTAGACTCCAAATTAGTGTTATCTTAATGTTATAAGGATTTTTATGAGAGCGTTGTTGTCTTCACGAGACATTAACTTTGAGATAACATGAGAAAAAACGTCGGCAGAATACTAAAAACAAAATGTCGAATTTTCTCTTAATCTCATACTAGGAGAAGACATACTTCTACTTTTTCGATAAGATTTCATTTCATTGAAATGCTCATCGAGTTAACATGTACTAGTTTCGCATAATTAGTTATTTTATGAATCCAAATTGATTATTAGGCTAAGGTTCGTAACGTTATATTCAGAAAGAATTGGGCATGATTAATATTCCAAGGAACAAGGGAAAAATTAACATCAACTTAATTTTTGCAACGTACACAGCAGAACAGAGTAGCGCCACTTTCGGAAGCCGCCACACCTCCATCGTCAGTGCTCACGTGTATTTGCTATCACCACTTGTCAGGTGGCTCTGTTGAATGTGATTTTAATTCTTATATATACAACTTTTTCGTGAAAATTGAATACGAGAATTAAATCACTAAGTTGTATATATAAGAATTAAAATCACATTCAACAGAGCCACCTGACAAGTGGTGATAGCAAATACACGTGAGCACTGACGATAAAGGTGTGGCGGCTTCCGAAAGTGGCGCTACTCTGTTCTGCTGTGTACGTTGAAAAATGAAGTTGATGTTCTCTCTGCGATTGAATTTGACAATCTCATCTTACATATAATGTTACGTGTAGACCTCAAGTAAGAAATTTTATAACAACGATCTTATGAGATGAACGAGGGATGGCAAAATTGGTACAATTGTACTATTTTTGGTACAAATCGGACTTCAAAAGTACAATGGTACACCAATGGCTTATTTAGTACAATTAATAATTCTTCAATTTGTCAGAAAATTTCCTTATTGCTGCTCTTGTGTTATGATAAAATATTTTGTCCTTTTCACTCACTCGTACATACGAAACATTTTATCCATATTAAATTAAAATTTTGTGACGTGTTGCGAACAAAGTTCGACTTAAAAAGTAGGAGGGAGTATTTAAAGTAATCACATAAGACTACATCACGAAACGTGAAATTTGAAGCTTTTGCGAATGATGATACATATAGTCTGAACAAAATAAATGTTTATAAATTTATTTACATTGTAGTAAAGGCGAATATTTCGGAACTTTATTAAGAATGTATCCTTCTACCCTCCTATAGGTACCCAGTGGAATTTCTATCACATACATTTTACTTCTGAGGCCAATGACAATGTAGATACGACCCATCCAATGTCTATATACAATTCCTACTTATATTTACACAGTGATAGCCTAGGCCGTCAGATTTATCCAATATAACCGACATTGTAAGCCAAGGTTGGATGAGTTCAATTGCTTGGAGTGTTGTTTTGTTCTTCGCTTCTAATGTACATATAATTTTGCAATGGGATAGAAAATAAAATACTATTCTGACTCGAATGCTAGTTGTATGCGCTTAACTATTTTGTTTTATTTTATTTTAATTTTTCTTTTTGACATAATAGTATACAATCCGATGCTTTTCAATTTGTAAGAACTTCTGGACTGCTGGGTAGTATGTGCAATTTAATGAGTTATTTTCGATTAGAAATTGCAATTGCTAAACTTGACTCAAGCGCACTTTCCTTTTTGCCACAGATAGTACTATATATGCATGTATAGAAAAGTGATATATTTTCTAAAAATGTATCAATGTTTCTGGTTTCAAAATACTTTTTTGGTACATTTAGGTCCAAAAAAAGTACAATTTTAGACAAGAATTGGTACAATTTCAAAATTTGATTTGCCATCCCTGAGATGAACTGTCAAAAAAATACTCGTACATGAAAATAAATTAGTGTGCGTGTGTGAGTGTTTATTAAAATAAATGAAAAGCGAAGTTTTTGATAAAAATTCTGTGTTAATTAAATGAATAAATGTATTTAATTGATTTATAAATTAAAATTTGTATGAAAAATTAAAAATAAAATAGCTAATTGTGGAAAATTTTATTTTTATTATTCTGCCGACGTTTTCTCTCATGTTATCTCAAAGTTAATGTCTCGTGAAAACGCTGTGTAATGAAACCTTGTTCATGCATTTATAAGGCACCCTGTGCAAAGTTTTTTACAGGCATCTAAACTTAAAACAAAAAAGTGATGAAATTCGACCATTGCCAAATGTACGGTACATGTCCAAAATTAACAAAAATGTCCTCTGAATTGCATTTAGACCTTTTTTACGACTTAACTGCTCATAGCATATTGCATAGCTTTGTTCCGTATGTTTACTTAGAATTTTATTAGCAATTTAATGGTGGGCTACAAGTTAAAATCAGATGATTAATAAAAAAGTGACAACCAAAAAAGCCAAGAAAAGTAGAGGCAAAAAATTTAAAATTTGAATTTCGAAGTGAAATATCTCTTAAGCTAAGTACTCTGTTCAAATTTGCGAAAAATGTTGATCAACATTAATTTTTTCATACGAAAAATATGACAAGTAACCAATTATAATAGCCCTTAAAAGTATGCTGCAATTGTGTACGTTTTGGAAAACACCCAAATGTGTTTGTTGTAAATTCCACACGAAAAAAGTGGTGCTTATATTATTTCGCATGAAGACTCAAAATGTTGTAGATACATTTAATATGTTTTTCACAAAATAAACAGAGTAACTACTTCTGCAACAATTTTTCATGAAAAATTCGTGACAATTTTTTTATATGAACTTTTGACAGCAGTTCGCACGAAATGATGAACACAGCACCATGCTTTAAACTAAAAACAGACACGAATTGCTTACGAAAAATTGTTGCAGAAGTAGTACTCTGTTTATTTTGTGAAAAACATATTAAATGTATCCACAACATTTTGAGTCTTCATGCGAAATAATATGATCGCCACTTTTTTCGTGTGGAATTTACAACAAACACATTGGGTTTTTTAAAAACGTACACAATTGCAGCATACTTTCAAGGGCTATTATAATTGGTTACTTGTCATATTTTTCGTATGAAAAAACTAATGTTGATCAAGATTTTTCACAAATTTGAACAGAGTACTAAGCAGAGACTTGCGCCGAGGGGTTTTGATCGGCGGCGGCTGGCTGGGAAAAAATAGTCGGCGGCGGCTCAAATTCGGGTGAAAAACGGCTGAAAATCGGCTGAAAATGCACATGGATATTTTACTAAAAGTGAAAATTTGCATTTTGTTATTAAATTAAATTAGTTTTTCTTTTTCATGCAAATTCTTCACCAAACAAAATGCATAGAAATTGAGCATTGCTTTGCCTCTCAAACATTTTTAAAATTTTTATGAAAAATAAAGCAAATTTAGAAAAAAAAATTGTTGCTCGTGTGGTCGCAGTAGGCTTGCCAGACAGCCTTGATTTGGCTTGATTGTCAAGCTTTTTTAACGCTTGTCCAGATTCAAGCTAAAAAGCTATTTGTCAAGCTAAAAATTCATTTCTCTTCTGTTCGCAATTTTATGCATGGACATCAATTATATATTTCACCGTTGGAATCTAATTCATGAATCATGCTAGAATTATTCGGATATATAATAAATGATAATTTATGTATATTGAAACAAACGTCTATACCTGATTTATTTTCATCATGATAAATTGAAAATTCTATATAGGAAAAACATGTAAGATAAAGCAGGTTATTTTTCAATATAAAGTTTGACATTTGTCATGATGAAAATTTATGAGGCATAGACATAGGGTAAAGCAAGGCGAATTGATAACAGGTGGCCTTATTAGTGAAAATGAAATTTATCAAAATGTCAAACTCTATGTAAAAAACTAAATAACTTTTATGTATGCATTTCACATGACAGATTGGTAAAGTCCTGTTGTTGTTGTACTAATAAGGCCACTTGGTATTAATACGCTTTGGGGTAAAGGCTACAATAAATTAAATTTAAATATAATTTTCACTTGCAAAAAACTGTCGTACCTTTATTAAAAATAAAACACTTATTGTTGGGAACTATTAATGGAAATTCGTCGAGTCTATAGAAAATAATAAATTATATACAGATTAAGAGCTTCTTCCCAAATATATTTCCAGTGACTAAATATGGTCTAATTTAAAAACTGGACGAAGGGGACATCTTCATAAATTAACTTCGTTTGTATTTTCGATTCTTATTAATAATGCGTTTGTAAAGAAAGAAAAATAATGTAATTTCCCGAATTAATGATAAGAATTAATTTTAATGAAAATTTAATTAAATAAAATAAATTTTTTTGCAAACAAATTAAAGTGAAGCAAATATATGTGGGAAAAAATAAAAATTCTTATGAAATAAAAAACAGGACCCATTTGGAAGTAAGTAATATAATCCAAATAAAGAAAAACATTTTCAACTCGAATCGTAAATGGAAGAGCCCTGAAGGAACACATAAGAAATACAAACGAATTGATAACCTTCTCCTTTTTTTGAAGTCGACTAATGAATATTTATTGTTTTGAATAAGTTTGAGTAACTGTCAAGATTTTTTTGGTAAATCAAGCTTTTTTACAATTTGGATCTGACAAGCCTAGGTCGCAGTGTAATGCATACAAAACTATTTTTCTTTATCTTACTCTACGTCTCCACCTAACCATAGACTACTAACTAGACCCGTCACTATACAACAACATTACGAAGATTATATGAGAGGTAACGCAAATCTTATTTTATAGTGTGGTTTCTAATTTGACTATGTCCTTCATATTATCTTAGTAAGAGCACTTTGCATGTAAAACTGCACAACACATGATAACAGCATTTTTTAGCTGTCAAACGTGAGTATTCTGTTCTATATTATGTGCACCTAACTTGATACGCTGTTGTAACTTAAAGTTATGACTGCGTTGTTAAAACAATAATACAGGTCTGTGCAAGAGATCAGCTGATGATCAGCTGTTCCTTTGTTTTCATGCCGAGGCTGTCAAACTTCATATAAAAAAATATAAACAATATTTTTTATATATAGTTATTTTGACAATTTCAGGAGGAAGGCGTTTTTTTGCACTGCTGCACAGACCTGTATTATTGGATCATGGTTATAACCTGAAGAAAAAAAAACATTAACTTGAGCGATCTACACTTAACATTAACTTGAAGTTAATGTTAAGTTAGGTGTAGACTGCAAACTACTAAAATAATGCTTGAACAAAAATTATGAAAAAAAAAACATAAAAAAGTAGAAGCGGAAATTAAAAAAAGCAATCGGCGGATTATTTTAAGCCGTTTTTGAGCCGAAAAACGATCGTCGGTGGCGGCTTCCATTAAGCCGATTTTAGCCGTAAGAAAAATCGGCGGCGGCGGCTGTGGAAATTAGTCGGCGGCTCGGCTTAGCCGCGGCTTAGCCGCGGCTCAGCCGTCTCGGCGCAAGTCTCTGGTACTAAACTTAAGAATGAAAAGTGTTTCGTAACATGGATAGAATCCCATCTATAAGCCTTATCAATGCTTATAGATGGGACTCTACCCAGTATATACCAGATGTATGGGTAAATACCGGGTATATTATTTTTTGGGAATTTATTTGGGTATTTACAAAAAGCATTTAAAACGAAACATTTTATTTTGACGTCAAAATTAAAAAACAAAGCGTTTAATATACATTTTTATTTCTTTATTCTTTACAATATTAGTGATTTCTTCTATAAAGTTGGCTATTTTTCATGAATATGCAGCTTTAGCGGTGTTTAATCAATGTTAATGTTTGTTTCCGATAGGAGCGACTTCTTGCAAGTTTTTAGGCTCTTTGCAGTTGACACGATTTTTAAACCATATTAGACTTTGTTATCATACCGCTGTTAGCAAGCTTTTGCAAATTCTCACCGATTTTTTTTTTTAATTTATGGCTTTCCTTATAGTTTTAGCGATTTTTAATCAAAATGCTGCCTTGTTTAAAATTTTGCAATTTTTCACAAATTTTCGCGATAGACGAAACTTTTCCAAGGGTTTTGGTTTTTTCAGATTTGGGTGCTTTTAACTAATCGCAACATTGTAATCTCTCATATATAAGCTGGTTTTTGTAATTTTCGCGATTTTTCCCGAGGAGCTGGCATTCCTTGTAGTTTTGGTGAGTTATAAACATAAAGCTTTGCCGCGTGCGTATTTACGCTTTTCCCATCTATAATAATGCTTGAAAAAAGTTTCATGCCGTTTATGTAGTTTTTCATCAATGTCATGCAATGTTTCATGCTATTAATGATATTTTTCGTTGTATTAATATCAGGGGTTAACGTAATGCTCTCATTACCCTTACGAAGCATTTCCATTCGGTGTATAGCAACGTAGTTTTAAAATAAAATAAAAAATTGACAAATCTACCAACTAAATCCCGATTTATATCTCCAATATTAATTGTGCCATTCGATATTTATTTCACATTATTTAAACGTAATTATCTCAGACAAATGATCGCAAGTTTAAAATGGTGCATTGATTTTTATTTATTTATTTATTTTTTGAGCAAAATCATTTTACACCCAATTAACCTTTTTCAAAACACTTTCACAAGGTGCAAATAAATTTTAAGAGATATTTTTCCACATCTTTTGGCTCATATTCATTCCAATCGATTGCAACTTTTTTGTTTCATTTTAATTTGGGTTCTCTTCAAATCAATTAAGCGATTTTTGTTTGTTTTGTTGTGAATGCATTCTGTATAACTTTCCATCAAGATGAATCCAATACATTTTAAACAGGCAAAGGAAAAAAATAAAAGTTAACACTCAAATCCGAATAAGAAAAAAGTACTCGTATGTGTAGAATGAATGGTAAAACAAATAAATGAAAGCATAAATCTACTTAAATTTTTAATTGTTAACGAATTTAGTAAATATTTATACAATAAACTTTTTTTCTTTAATAGCTACAATGATACTTGTTGTAAGATTTACAATACATACTTTTAGATGTTCAATTTTAGTTAAAAGATAAAACTGTAGAAGCATAAAGAAGTTAACATTTTCTTAATTATTGTAAATATTTCAACTCATTAAAGTTTAATTGGGCTAGTAAAAATTTTTAATTAAAATTTTTTCCACATTAAATTTAATGGTTTCTTTATTTTAATTACATATGTGAAAAGCCAGAATTAAAAAAAATTTCGATAAAAAAAACATCAAGTTTGAATACGTTTCATAAATTTATGTCCATTCATTTGACTTGTACAGATAGATGAACAACTCCGCATCTCCAATTTATTCAATTCTTTGGAACTTTTGTTGAAAATTAGGTCGATAATAGTCGGCAACACTTTACCGATTATTATCGACCTAAAGTTACACACACATTATTTTTGAACAAAATGGTTTTACTAAAAAAAGCGATTGACTGCGTGCAGGTTTGAACCGCGACCTACTGACTGATAGTCTGACGTATCTGCCATTCAGCCATAGCCGTATTATACTTAATGTTAATTTTTTTCCACTTGGACTAAATATGTTTAATTTGAAGGTTTTTTCTTTAATAAAATAACTACAAAATCGATGTAATTTTAGACAAGGAGAAATTTTCAACACAAATTTAGACAATATATGATCCTAAATTTGAAGTAATGTTTTAGAGTGTAGTTATAATGACTCGGCATAATAAATTTTGTAAGCCGTACGTTTAAGGCATAAGATGTATTCCGCTTTTTTATGCAAAACATCATGTTGAACATTGTGTAGAACATTTTAACTAGGGATGTAACCGATACCGATTCCGATACCGATATATCGGCGATACTTCAGATTTTCCGATACATCGGAATCGGCGATATTTTATTGTCGATACGACGATACTTTAAACATTTTTTTTCACAGTTTTTTTTAACAAATTATTTATATTTTGTTAATTTTAAAATTCATTTCGTATTTTTTAAATCTTATTAGTATCAATTTGAAAAATTAATAATATTTTGCGCTGTTATTTTTTTGTAAAAATAATTTATTTTTTGTTAATTTTGCCATGAATTCAAATTCAATTCTTTGTTTTTTAAATCTTATTCCCAGCAAAAAAAAAACGACACAACACTTATTGTAATCGCTATAAAATGAAAGTATAAAAATGGGTAGGTTTTCAAGCAAATTGTTGTAAAAAAATAAGAAAAATTTTACAAAATCGGAATAAAATAAAAAAATTAATTTTTCTTTTGACGGTATTTACATGAAATATTAGTAAAAAAATTTTTTTAAATATGCATGGAAAGCTTAAATCCTCCTCTATTCGACACTGTCTAAAATTTGAAAATCGGTGCAAAAACCACGCAGTGAAAATTGTTTTTGTCCGCGAAGTCCCAAAAAAAGTTTTTTTTTACCGAGAACTTCCGATTTTGAGGGTGTATTGCAATTTTTAAAATGGCAAAATGATCTACTGAAATAAACCTACACGCCTCACTAAGTCGTTTTTCACGAGTAAAAAAACATGGAATTTTTTAACAGCGTGTAATTAAGCTATTTAGAAGAATATTAGTTTATAAATGTCAATTAAAAAATCGAATTTTTAAAAAGCATGGCGAGTATTTTTTTAAAATTATAAAGGAATTACAAATTTTTACTTGCTATTCTACTAATTATCTGCATATTTTTAATATGAATTCTTTGGAAGCAATGAAAATGTAGTTCCTTAAAAATTACTTCTAATTTCTTATACTGGGTTAATATTAATTTTAAATATTAATAGTTTCCTACACTGTAATTTTGTATAATAAAAAATTGCCCTTCTTGAGTTTTGTTAATCTAAACTTGAACTCAATTTCAAAATTCGTATCGGTATCGGAATCGGTATCGGCGATATTTATTTTTAAATATCGGTATCGGTATCGGATCGGCAAAACGGCGTATCGTTACATCCCTAATTTTAACCCTCTAACTCTTTGCTGTGTGGGTCTTTTTGTTTCTTTCTAAAAAAAAATAGACAAAAAACATCCCTTCAGCGGCAATATAGCAGGCTGAGCTGTTCTACAAAAAGAATTTTCCATAAAATTCTACTATGGGCTTCAAAGACACTCAAGCTCTAGATTCAACTTGAACGCCAGAAATCATTCAAAACTTAAAATATGTTTTAGGGTTAATTTCTTACTTATTCAAATTTCCTATTTGGCATAGGAAATCTTATAAGCCTTACTTTTATGCAGAACACTACGAGGAATATTTTTGTAGAACATTTTAACCCTATAGCTCTTCGCTGTATGGATCTTTTTCTCTCTTTCTTAAAAAAGGGACAAAAAATACCCCTTCAGCGGCGATATAGCGGGCTAAAATGCTCTACAAAAATATATATTCTACTATAGGTCTTTAAAGACACTCAAGCTCCAGAATCAACTTGAACGCCAGAAATCATCCAAAACTTTAAATTTATTTTAGGGTTAATTTCTTACTTATTCATAATTAATAGTCGGCATAGGAACTCTTGTAATCCTTACGTTTAAAGTATAGGAAATGGGTTTTTTGTCCATTTCTTAAAAAAGCGATAAAAACATGCATAAAAGTGCTTAAGGCATCTATTACCTTAAACGTAAGCCTTATAGTCGGCTGAAATGGTTTACAAAAATATTTGCCATAAAATTCTAGTATAAGTCTTCAAAGACACTCAAGCTCCAGTATCAACTGGAACGCCAGAAATCATCCAAAACTAAAATGTGTTTAAGGTTTAATTTCGTACTTATTCACAATTAGTACTTGGCATCAGAAATCTGTAAGCCTTACGTTTAAGGTAATAGATGTGTCCAGCATTTTATGCAAAAGACCACGAGGAACATTTGTATAGAACATCTTAACCCGCTACAACGCCGCTGAAGGGAAGGTTTTTTCCTTTTTTTTTTAAGAAAGTGACAAATAGACACACAACGAGTAGCTAGAGGGTTAAAATGTCCCATAAAAATTTTTCTGGTGGTGTTTTATATAACATTGCTGAGCACATCTTATACCTTAAACGTACGGGATATACGATTTTTTATGCGAAGTATTAATTTTGAATAAGTGCGAAATTAACCCTTAAACATATTTTAAATTTTGGATGATTTTTGCCATTCAAGTTGAATCTGTAGTTTGAGAGTCTTTGAAGACTTACAGTAGAATTTTATGAAAAATATTTTTGTACAACATTTCAGCCCGCTATATCGCCGCTGAAGTGGGGGTTTCGACCTCTTTTTTAAGAAAGGGACCAAAAGACCCATAAAACGAAGAATTAGAGGGTTAAAGTGTTCCACAAAAATGTTTCCTGTAGTGTTTTACGTAACAAAGTTGAACACATCTTATACCTTAAGCCTAAGGCTTACAAGATTTTCTATGCCAAGTTACTATAACTATGTGCAAAAGAGGGGAAATTTAAGTCCCGACAAACGTATATATATTTTTGGTGCCTTCTACCAGAATCAGTCGTAATTTGTTTTTGTTGTACAGTGTTATGAAATAACAGCCTCAAATTAGATAACTTGGCTCAATATATACTTAAAAATATCCAATGAACTAAAACAAACTTTTCAATTTTATACTCTACTTTGTGGTTTAGCAGGACACCCTAAGGGCCATTAAAAAAATACAAATTATGATACAAATTAAAATTGGCTAAAACATAAAAATGCCAAATGATAATTAGAGTAAATAAGTATTTATACTTGTACAAAAAGCAGTTAAAATATAACTTTTGAAATCTTTGCACGCAAAGTAATTTGCAAAGTCATCATTAAAAAGCATCAATGCAGGCAGACAAAAGGAATTTATAAAAGAAATTTTAAATTAAAAAAAAATAATAAAATGCCTGAAACACCTCATTTATTTTGAAACAATTTTAAAGTCACATTTCTTTAAAATTTATTTGATTAAGAGAAAGACTTTTTTAAATGCGTTGTTAAGCCTAATTAATACTCGTACATGATGGTTACTCATACAGACAATTTTGTATTAAAATTATTATTATGAAACTGAATTAAATCGAATGAAAGCATTGACATGAAAAATAAGCCAACATAATAGAGTTCTCAATCGAATAAAAATTATTCGAATGTTCAAAAAAAAATACGATTTTATTTCGAACGAACAAATGTTCCAATTTAGAATAAAGAATGTCCGAAAAATTTACGATGAATATTTTTAAATATTTTCGAATAATTTCAATAATCGAATAATTTTTCATAACTTTTTTTCATCCCGAATGATACAAAAACTTTTACAGTGCTGATGTAATTTGACATCAATACTATGACAAGTGTCTTCCAACGCATGGCACTTTTCATCCTTATCAAGAAAAAAATTACGATTTCGCCCGAAGCTGGTTTGTAAACGATAGTTGATGCTTGTTGTTGTAACTCTTGCTTCGGAACTAGCTTCAAAAAAGCATAATTTTTGTTCGCGATGTCCCACTTGGGAGCCCATTTTCTTGACATAGAGCTGAGTTTCATTCAAAGCATAAAAAATGCGGAAAAATCATTTATGTATCTTCGTTATTATTGCGCCATATTGTGTGAACCCTACTGCTCTAGGCACGCTGTCCGTCCGCCTATCTGTTCGCCCGTCCGCGTGTCTGTCACAGTATTCTATCTCGGGAGCCGCAAGAGGAAGAGACCTGAGCTTTTCACAGAATATGTGTAGTAACAACAAATACTAACAATTTACCAAAGTTAAAAATTAAAGGGTGTTCTAAAGCGAGCAACGTAACTTCTTGAAATTGTACTGTATATTGTGAACCGAAAAATATGAATATTTGGCATTTTCACAGTTAGTGTAGTTACTCTTATACAAACTATACTAATAGATACCAAAACTAAATTAAAATGAAAATTAAAGGGGTTTCTATCAGGTAATGTAATTTTGAAATCAAGCTGTATCTTATGAAATATATTAAGTAGACACTTGAAATTTCCGTAATTAGCGTGTTATTATTAAAACTAAGAAATCAATCAAAATTAATAAGTTTAAAGGAATGGTTATCCCTTCAAGTAATGCAACGCATAAGACAAAAATCGCTAAAAAAAAGAACAAAAATCGCCTAAATTTAAAAAGAAATCGTCAAAAGAATAAAAATCGTCAAAATAAAAAAACCGCCGAAACGCAAAAACAAACAAACAAACAAACGCCAAACGAAAAAATCGCCATAACAAAAATATTTAAAAAACGAAAAAATCACCAAAACTAAAAAAAGTCGAAACGAAAAAAATCGCCAAAACAAAAAGGCCGTCAAAAAGAAAAACAATTAAAAAAAATCTCCAAAACAAAAAAAAACCGGTCAAACGAAAAAAGTCGTCAAAACGAAAAAAGTCGGCAAGACAAAAAAAATTTTTAATAACTAGAAAAACCGTCAAAAACGAAAAAAATCACCAAAACTAAAAAAAACGTCGAAACAAAAAAATCGCCAAAACAAAAAAGCCGTCAAAAAGAAAAAATTTCAAAAATATCTTCAAAACAAATAAAATCGCCAAAGGACAAGACAAAAGAAGTCCCTAAGACAAGAAAATTTTGACTAACTGGAAAAATCGTCAAAAACGAAAAGATCACCAAAACGAAAAAAGTACATATGTATGTGAGTGTATGTATGTTTATGAAATATGTATGTATGTATATAGTAGTAAATACTTAACATCCATACGGAAACGTACATCGTGTGCATGTCGTATTTAATATTATTATATTTTTTCTAACGTTGATCTTGATCTCAATCAAGCTCCTCATTTCATGTCTATAAGCCAATGCTTTTACTACCTCAGCAACACGTGGCCATGTCACCATTTAAAATTTTGAATGATGTTAATGCGACACAGATATGATGACTAAGTGTCATCAATATGAAGACAAGGTGTGATAATCTCGTCTGTACATGATTCTAACGACTGCTTCTGGTAGAGGCCATCAAAAAAATATATCCTTTTATTCTCTTTCTTAAAAAAGGGCCAAGAAACTCCCTTTCAGTGACAATATAGCGGGTTAAAATGTTCCACAAAAGTATTTGCCATAAAATTGTATTATAAAAATTATACAAATTAATCTGCGTTTGTATGTTTGTTTCTTTGTTTGTATGTTCCTTATAGGACGCCAAACGTTGCGGCCGTTCGTTGTGAAATTTCGGAACTGTCTTACTGATAACAGAGAAATTCAAATAGGCTAATTTCTTTTGAAAATTTTGGGTGGTAAAGGGCAGCTCCCACACAAAGCAAATTTTAATTTCCCTATATCTGTATAACTACAACAGTGAGAATCTCTAAATTTACTGTGAGCTGCTCTTAGAAGAAAGTCCAATTTCCATCGAAATCTCAAAGGTATCGGAGGGGGGAAACGGGTACCCCTATACGTGGTAATTTTTAATGTTCCTATATATGTACAACTATAAGTGTGAGGCTCCCTAATTTCGATGTGTGTTATTCTTGGAATAACATGAAGGACAAATAGGCGAGTATAGGGTGGGACAAACGGGCACCTCCATTACAAAGTAATTAATCATTCTCCTATGTCAGCATAATTACAATAGTGCAGATCTCTAAATTTGATGTGGGTTACTCTTAGAACAAATTGCAATTTCTAGCAAAATCTTGAGGGTATCAATGGGGGAAACGGCTAGCTCCCATACAAGGTAATTTATCAATTTTCTCCTATCTGCAAAGCTTTAAGAGTGAGATTCTCTAGAATAACGTGAAATTCTCAGCGAAATGTTGGCGGTATAAGAGGGGGCAAAGGGTACAGACGGATACCCACATAAAAGGTAATTATTAATTTTCCTATATCTGCACAACAATGGAGTAGCGAAGCACACCGGGTGCGGCTAGTAATAAAGCAAAATGCCCTTATTTCTCAATTAATTGCGAAATGGGCCGTATGGCTTTATTACCACTGTAGTGTAGTGCAATTACGCTCTTATTTCTCAATAAGTTAAGAAATAAGACCATTTAGAAGAAGAAAATCGGTGCATTGCGTCGATAGTGGGATCTTAGCTGTAACTTGAACGTCAGAAATCATTCAAACCTCAAAATGTGGGTTAATTATTCACAATTAGTACTCGGCATAGGAAACTCCCCTTAAAATGAATCTCAGATGTAAACTTCCAAAACGCATATACGATATATTTTTTTGGCGCCTTCTACCAGAATCAGTTGTTAAAACCTTGTAATTTAAAAAAATTGATTTTGTTGCACAGTGTAATAAACAAAATTTGGCATCAAACCGATATCATTGCGGTCATAAAATAGGTGACACTTAAAATATGACATGGTTTCATGATGACCTTTGACATCAGATTGATGTCAGTTTTCGCTTTATTGATAACATTCGCCATAACATTGATGTCACAATTCTTATGACATCAAATCAAAAATTAATTTTTCAACGATTCTATTAAAACAAAGTAAATTAAAAAAATCGTAAATTTCAATTTTGTCCATGTTAACTTATTTAATATTAAGAATGTTATTGTACGTTAACTATTTAAGGTTTAATTTAAAATTCACTTTCCACTTGCAAGATGAAATGATTTCTCTTTTGAGAATTTTTTCATTTAATTGTTTTCAGCCTTTTACAGCATTTTTAATATTTTTTTTTCTTCATTTCATGTAGCAAATTACCATAATTAGCATTATATTTAGAAGCATCTGTACGATTATGATATAAATATAGAAATCATTAAATAAACAAGACTCTTGTTAATGAAACGACATCACCATTATTTATCTTCAAGTAAATCTTTAGGGTATCTTCATTCAGAACTTCCCTACTGCTGCTACTGCTACTTTACTAGGGTGGCCAGATTCAAAAATTACACCAGCTTGACATTCGATTGAAATCAGCTTGATTTTCAAAAGAGGTCTTAACACACTCAAATATTTATGTAATTACCAAAATTTTAATTCATTTAAAGTTTACTTAACAGTCAAAATAGAGAATATCGAAATATTGTCGAAAACCAGGCTAATTAAAAGTTTTTCGGTAGTGATTTTGCTTCATAGGCGTTTCGTGTTAATTCAACATGATTTACAATAATCTTGAAGAAAAATTTATCCTTTTGAATTAAATATATTTCATGTTGATTTAATATTGCAGTACAGTTAAATCAAAATGAAGTTGATACTGAAATAATACGAAAAATCAAAACCGGCTGGAGTAAATTTTCGTCGGTAATTCGTTTTTTGTCGTCTACATAGCCGACACATGTAAGAATAAAGAACAAGAAGTCACACAACTAAGCAGAACAGTAAATTGTAGCAATGAACAAAGCAAATGAACACTAACACACTTAAACGAAAAATTATTTCTTGTAAATTTAATATGATTTCAAATCAAAATTGCGTCATGTTGATTTTACATTCTTTTTTCTGTGTGCACAAAATATTGAATTTTGAGTTGATAAAAATAAAATCATTTGTTCGAAATTTTTCGACAACGATATTTTCGAACTATTTACATACACACACACTCCCACACATACATGCATTCATACGTAAAAATAGTCAGAATACATTCCCATGACCTCAAAACGTCAAGATCCGATAAGAACTCGTTTTTCGAAAATAGGGCTGAAATCTGCAACTTCCTAATTTCAAAAGCGGGAAGTTAAGAAAATTAAATTCAGTCTTTATCAGCTTTCATACAATTTTAATATGTACTATACATTGTATAGCACATTGTCTTAAGTTGTAAACAGTGTTGGTACTTCTACACTTGACTAAAAATTATGAAATACTTCTTCATAAAATTTTCAAGTTTATGTGTTTCTTTTTAATTACGCACAGAAACAATTATTTTACATAATTTCAATGAATGACATTCATTGGTTTATATTCATTGATTTTTTGCAAACATAAGTTGACTCAATGTACACATACATTGTTTCAATGAAAATATTCATTGAAGTTCAGTATAAAATGGTCCATTTTAAGCATTCATTGTTGTTATTCTTTAACAAAATTAATGAACCAGTTCATTGATTTGACGTACTAGTACATTATTTCAAAATTAATGAACAATTCGTTGAAACAATGAACTTTTTAATTGAACTTATGTACCTCCTTAGTTCAGTGTGTACAGTGTACATATATAAATAACATTTTTAAATCAAATATATCATTTCAGCTTGACAAATTATATTTCAGCTTGTAACTTGACATCACCTAATATATCTTGACAATCAAGCTCACTCAAACCCACCTGGCAAGCCTATACTCTACATGGTGACGACTGTTCGTTACAATGCAATAAGACAAAGATTTGTAATAAATAAATGCACACAATACTTGATATGTCTCTTATTAAACACAAACTACTCTTATTGCAGATTTTGAAAAAACAACACAAAATTATTGTCGTCCACAAGAAAAAAGAAAGAAGAATATTTACAGATTTTTTTTTTGCTCAATTCAATTTCACATCCAGTCAGGAGAGACCGCTTAAAATAACCAGAATACTTTATTTTATTGCAATTAATTCAACACGATAATTCTAGAATTTGAATTTAAAATATTATGAAAAAATCTAATATTCATTGTTGACTAATGTGTTTCACATCACTTTTAGCTATTCTGCTGGTGTTTGATCTTCAACACCACCCATAGTGATGAATGAATTTCTCATGGGCCATGGCGTTTGTAGTCGTCGGTCGTAATATCACAACAAAATTCTTGCTTAAAACTAAAATGTTAAAATAGATAATTGACGAACTTTAGTGTAACATGAACATATTTTTTAAATTGAAACAGCTTAATTATTAATTGGAGTAAGAAGAAAGAGCTTTGTGAAATTTTTATTAAAAAGAAGACACATGCAATTGTTGTGCAAGAATAAAATTTATTATTGTTTAAGTTTAAGCAATTACTTCAGTATATTTTATAATTAAGTAGAATTTATGCCATGAACAATATTGTGCCAAATGACAATTCTTTTAAGAAAGTGTTTTTTCTTTTGCCACGTGCATTTTTATTCATGATTTTTATTTTTATTTACACAACAAAATTAAAGTTCTGTTTACAGAATTCAGACACTCAAGGGGTTTAAAAAATTTTCTAGACGAATGGACAGGGCAGGGCGTCAATATGCAGAAATTTGAGGTTTAAAAACAATTTGTCAGCTTAATATCATACTATTGGAAAAATAAAATACCCTCAAATTATTGTGGTAAACAAAATGAGAAACAGATCAATCAAAGTGCTATCCATCGCACAGTGGGGCAAAATCAAAATATTTGGAAAATAAATCAGGCATTTCTAAACGGATGGTTCTATCGGAATAAAATTTCACGCGGATATAGCAGAGTATTATTTCTATTTATGTTTTAATTATAAACCATTTTACTTGCTTAGGAGCGGAGTTATCAAGTCTCAAAGTAGTTCACTTCGTCAATGTGACATTTTTATTGCTTGCCTTTTTTAGGGTTCCGTGCACCAAAAGTGTAAAGGAACCCTATTGTTTTCGTTACGCTGTCTGCCTGGCTGTGCGTCTGTCTGTCTGTCTGTCTGGCTCTCCGTCTGTCTGTCTGGATGTCTGTCACAGCCTGTTTTCTCGGGAACCGTAAGAGCTACGGACATGAAATTTTCACAGAATATGTAAAACTTTGTCCGCTACAACATTAAATATATGACAGTTAAAAATTAAAGGGTGCTCTAAAGTGAGCAACGAAACATGTTGAAATACTAATGTAATATACTGACACTTTAAATCTTCAAAGTAAGTGTTAAAGTGGTGTAGTCTGTAGAAAAGACTACACCAATTAACACTGATATTTAAAACAATAAAAATTAAAGGGTGTTCTATCAGTTAATGTAATTTTGACTATGTAAATTATACAATTGGCTGTATCTTGGAAACCGTAAGAGGCAAACTCTTGAAGTTTTAAAAAACGCTAAAACTAAAAAAATCCAAAACTAAAAAAAAATTCAAAACAAAAAATCGCCAAAATGAAAAAAAAACACTTAAAGGAAAAAAACAACAAAATTAAAAAATCGCTTCAACGCAAAAAATTACCAAAACTAAAAAGATCGCAAAAAAATAAGAAACCGCCAAAAACCGAAAAAATCGTCAAAACAAAAAAAGCACTAAAACCTAAAACAATCGCTAAAACTAAAAATATTGTCGAAAACGAATAAAATCGCTGAAAATGGAAAAAATAAAAAATCACAAGGACCAAAAAAGCGCCAAAACAAAAAAAAAAAGCGGCAAAACTAAAAAAATCGCCAAAAACTTTAAAAACGCCAAAAACCGAAAAAATCGCCAAAACGAAAAAGTGTCAAAATTAAAAAAAATCGCTGACTAAAAAATCACAAAATACCGAAAAAACCTTAAAGCCGAAAAAAGCGCCAAAACTGAAAAAAGCACCAATACTAAAATAAATCGCTAAAATTAAAAATATCGTCGAAAAGCGAAAAAAACGTTGAAGCAGAAAAACGCCAAGACCAAAAAAATAACGAAAACAGAAAACATCGCTAAAACCAGAAAAAATCGCTAAAATTCGACAAATTCGCCAAAACTAACAAAAATCGCCAAAAGAATAAAGCGCAGCCTCTTCTGTAAAGCAGCCTCTTCAAAACAATTTTTTGCAAAAACCAGGTCATTTCACTGTATTGTCAATAAAATCAACATTAATCCATTGATTTTCAAGAAATAAATCTTATTTTATTTAGAATATACGTTTATAATTAGTCAATAAAAATTTTAAGTTTTTACCATTTTCAATGAATAGAAAAAAAAATCCAATTCTGCCTAAAAAAATATATCTCATCATTGCCTTCTGAATAATTCAGAAACCGTTGAGTGTCCAACAAGATAGTATTTTGCTGTACAGTGTAATTTTTGTTATTTTTTTTCTGTGTATGATAGTTAATTACATACATATGTATATGCAAGACAAATAAGAAATAAATTAAAGTTGAAGTAAAAATAATCTAGAATGTCTCACCCGTCACAATGGAATGACCCCTATGGATATTTATTTAATATGTAAATTTATATGTTTTATAATTTGGAGTTATCAAGTTTGTTCTATGGAAATTTAAAGCTTTCTCTTGAAAGATTATTTTAAATTGTGCGCGATATAAATTGATCAGATTGTGTGACAAACAGTTCTACCAAAAAATATAAATTAATTAAAATTATTCCTAGTTACATATATTTATACATACTAAATATTTATTAGAAGAAAAAAAAACAAATATTCAAATGACTTCCAACTTACTCATAAAATCTTTTCGATTCTCCTAAAAAAAACAACAATTTGCTTTTAAACGATGATTATCATTTGTTCTTCATGTTGTTAAGCTTTTCAATTGAAATTGAATTTTATTTTCGTTTGTGTATATGTATTTCTTAAGAAGGAGCGCTCGCTACCTCTTTCCCATTCAATAATTATGTATTTTATGTATTTATATGGCTTTCTTTTTACCTGTTAAACAAACGCCTCGCTTGTGGTTTTTTGTTTTAATTTTTTTTTACATATTTGTTGTGATCGTTTATAAATACTCGTCTTAAGAAAGAAAAAAAAAATGCCCACTAGAATCAATGTTAAGGTCGTTTTAAGAAAAACTCATAAAAACCTATTTTAAAACCATTTAAAATAGTTTTTTTTATTGTTATTATTATTTTATTATGGTTGTTGTCATTATAAGTGACAGCATTAGTTTGCTTTTACACCTCTTTATTGTCCTCCTTTGTCTTTCAGTTAGTACATATAAGTTTTAATCGTTCGTTCGTTCGTTTGTTTGTTTTCTTTAATTTTTTCCGGTTTTATTTATTTTTCTTTAGTTCGCCTCGTAGGCAGTTTAAACAAATCTCATCTATATTTTCTTTAGGTTACTGACCATTTTGACCACTATCATCTTTATGAATCTTGATGTATTAAAATGTACTCGTACTTTTTGTGTCTTTATTCATATTTTTTTTAATCTTTGTGTTGTCATTAGTGTTTTTCATTCGGGATTTCCCGGGAAAAAATTCCCGGGAAATCCCGAATCACACATGAGTTTCTTGGAGCTCAAAATTTTGAATTTTTCAAATATTATAAATTTTTGAAAAAAAAACAACAGGTTCACATAGGGTTCAATTAAAAATCGATACAAACGAAAAAAATTTAATTTGCAATTTCAATTCAGTTTTGCTTAGCAGTATGAAATGCTCATTAGTGTCTTATGAAATAAAGCATAAATCATTGCAATATCTTTTCTACTTAAGAAGCTAGAGAAATTATAAAAAAGTATGAAATTAGTAAATTTTTTTACTTCGGGTGGCTACTAATCAGAAGTTATACAATAAAAAATAAAATTTTTTAATTTAAAATAAAAAGCATGCGGCACGGCTAAAGACCTCAAATTTTATAATTTTTTTTACTAACGTTTAATGCATTCATAAACTTATTTAATAGATCTCGTGAATTGGTATTTGTTTTTGTTCAAATAAATTAAGTGAAATGCTATTTTGTATCGTTTTGTATTGGGCGGCAATTCCCGGGAATTCCCGGGAAGTTGAAAAATCAATCCCGCTTTCCCGGGAAATGAAAAAGTCCGGGAAATGAAAAACTCTAGTTGTCATGTTCAAGTAAGATTGTTGCTATTTATGAAGTATGTATCGGTATAAAGTAATTAATCGTAATAAAATCATTTGATAATCGTTATTTATGTCCAGACAAAAGCATAAAAATAGATTTCATTATTCTTTTCTTTTATAAAACTATTTTCTTGGCAGTTAGTGTTAAATAAATAAATATGTATTGTGTTGTGTTGTGGTAACCAAGGTCAAATTATGGAAGGTTTAAGTAAAAAAGATTTAATTGTATGAATAACATACAGTTTAATTATGTAACTAAAAGTTTATTTAACGAAAAAATTTAAATAAACATGTTTATGTGATCCTGCATTTTGAGTTGATCGCAGGACAAAAAGTGATATTTTAAGGGCTTCAGGTTTTATAAACCAATAATTTTATTTTGGCAAAGGCTATGGAGACCCTATCAGTGGACGTTTAAACTAGGGATGTAACGAATACCGATACCGATACCGATATATCGGCGATACTTCAGATTTTCCGATACATCGGTATCGGCGATATTTTACTGTCGATACGACGATACTTTGAACAATTTTTTCAGAGTTTTTTTTTTAACAAATAATTTATTTTTGCTCGATTTTACCATGAATTAAATTCACTTCGTTATTTTTTATATCTTATTAATATCAATTTTAAAAATTAATAATATTTTATGCTGATATTTTGTAAAAAAATTATTTATTTTTTGTTAGTTTTACCATGAATTCAAGTTCAATGGGGAAAATTCCATTAGCAAAAAAAAAAAGATACTCCAAAGAAGTCATGAAAATGTAGAATTCGCGATCTGGAAGTATTGCAAATTTGGATAATTTCTAATTAGTTTTACATATCCTTGCCATTGCAAGAAGTTCTGTTTTTCGATTACCAATTCGGTGGAAGCGATGCTAGGATAAATTTCTTTTTCGGCATTCTATAATGATTTTTCCTCAAGCAAAAAGGATACAAAATTACCCATTTTCACAATTTTTTTATGCGAATTTAAGCTCAGAACTGTATTTTCATGTAAATTTAAGTGAATAAATATAAACTTAGAAGTCTTTTAATAATTAACTATTAAGTTATTTAGAAGAATATTAGTTGATAAATGTTCTTTAAAAAAAATCGATTTTTTAAAAAGCATGGCGAGTATTTTTTAAAATTATAAAGGAATTAAACATTTTTTCTTTCTTTTCTACTAATTATCTGCATATTTTTAATATAGATATTTTGGAAGCAAAGAAAATGTAGTTCCTTAAAAATTACTTCCAATGTTTTATCAATTTTAAATATTCTCTCTTATAATGTAATTTTGTATAATAAAAAAATTGCGCTTGAGTTTTGTTAATCTAAACTTGAACTCAATTTCAATATTCGTATCGGTATCGGAATCGGTATCGGCGATATTTATTTTTAAATATCGGTATCGGTATCGGATCGGCAAAACGGCGTATCGTTACATCCCTAGTTTAAACGCTAGTTTAAACCGAAATTCGACAGTAGCTTAAGCTCAAGAGTATTATGCATAGCTTTAAGCAATAATAATGTGGCCAAAAAGAGGGACTAACTTGCACTGATTTATTAGCCCTTACACAGGAAAAAATATCATCAAACTGCAACTAACAATTTCAATCGTTAATATGTAATTTAAATTCAAACATATATTTTGTTAATATAACAAATTGAGTTGTTGATACGACAAACACAGAAATTTTTTTCAACAAACTGAACTAACCAAATTTTTTGTTATGTATTGTAAAAAAAAATTAACAATCACCATTGTTGATATAACAAATGAACGCACACACGTAGATGAAACAAAGCAAATAACGTTTTATGTGTATTTATTATTTGCGTATTTAATAAGGAATTGCTCTGTAGATGTTCCCTCTCATTAGTCTATTAGTCCAGCGGTCGCCGGCTCGATTCCGCCCAAAGACATTTAGTGTTTTTCGCAGCCAAACAAAAAGTCGATTCGAGGATTGTGATTGTATAAAAAAATATTGTTAATACAACAATTATGATAGTTAAAATTTGTTCGGAAAATCAACAATTCACATTGTTGATATAACAACAATCTTAATTGAAATAAACTTGAAATCAATAAAAAAAATTTTTTTAATTTTTTTCTGATTTTCCTTTAACTTACAATTTCATAATTGTATTTACAAACATCATTGTAGGTTCAAAATCAATTAATTATTTAATTGATATGACAAAAAAATTAATTGTATTTACAAATTTTTTTTTCTGTGTAATTATGCAAAATAAGGATGACTTCGGTATACACATATCGAAGGTCTGTTCTTTTTTATTCACATATGTAAATCTAACTCAGTGAACAGACCTTACCCAAAGTAAATGACAGTAACTACAGAATTGTACTTGGACCCTAGGATGCTAAAATGGATGTATGTGTACAGAAATTGTGTATCCCATACCGACTTACGGATCAGTAGTATGGTGGACCGCCACAAGTACGAAATATGTGGTAGACCAACTACAATATGCAACAAAATGAAACTTTTGTCATGACCTTTGATCACCACTATATTTTTTGATGTGTTACGGTCCCCTAACTACAAAAACGGTAGAATTTTTGGGATTTTTCAAGAGGCTGCTACACCAATTTCATCATAACTTGGGAACGAGTAGTCCAATTTTTATTACAAAAACCACTAAAAACTTGGGATAAAATTACCGTTAAGGCGTTCTAACATTATTCTTTTATATATTCAATGGTTTCGGAAGTATTCGGACCGCAATGATGAAAAATATATATTTTTTTTGTGCAAAATTAGAAAATTTTTATTTCTGAAGTTATTATTTCGTTATTAAGTTCATTATTTTATTTAATGTAAACTCAAATTATTATTAAGAGTGGAATATTAGAATACCTAATCAGATTAGCATCATGTATTAGTATTACTAATTTCGACAGCTGCTACACTGTCATCATCAGCGGTCTTTGTTCACTTTTGCCACGTTTGATCGTATTAAGGAAACATCAGCTATTTAACCAAATTTTATGATGAAATAGAATATGAGAATCTATGGTAGTTTTATCAATATGGTGAGCATAAAGTTTCAGCTCTGACTATAGCTTCCAATTTTCCAACTCTTATTTTATATTTTGGTTTGCTTGCGGGTAAGCTCCGCCTACTATCAATCAAGCTTTTATTGTATATTCCCTAAAAATAAAAAATATATATTCAAGCAGCTTAAAGGTAGTTTTGTTTCAAGATTTTAGTGGTGTTTGTAATAAAATTTGACAACACTTTCGGTGGAGCAGTCTCTTCTCTTTTTACAAAAATCAGGTAATTTCACTTTATTGGGAATAAAATCAATATGTTTCCATCAATTTTCATGAAATAAAGCTTATTTTAATTGTAGTATATGTGGCTTTTTTTAAAAAAACATATATTTCATTATTGCGGTGTGAATTATTCCGAAACCATTGAGTATAAAAAAATAATGTTAGAGCTGCTTAAAGGTAATTTTATTTCAAGTTTTTTACTGGTCTTTGTAATAAAATTGGACAATCGCTTTCCAAGTTATGATAAAATCAGTAAAGCAAATACAGAGATCTGCTTTCATAGGGATTATAGGTTGCTTACGTATTAGTCCTTCAGAGGCTGTGAATACTATACTATACTTACACTCTAAAACACTTTTGTTGAAAATTAGGTCGATAATAGTCGGCAACACTTTACAGATTATTATAGACCTAAAATTACACACGAATTATTTTTCAACAAAATGTTTTTACTAAAAAAAGTGATTGGCTGCGTGCATGTTTGAACCGCGACCTCCTGACTGATAGTCTGACGTATCTATCATTCAGCCATAGCCGTATTACATTTAATGTTACATTTTTTCCACTTGAACTAAATATGTTTAATTTTAAAGGTTTTTTCTTTAATAAAATAACTGCAAAATCGATGTAATTTTAGACAAGGAGAAATTTTCAACACAAATTTAGACAATATATGATCGTAAATTTGAAGTAATGTTCTAGAGTGTAACTAGTATCGTCCGGTGGTCGAAATTAGACCACTTGATGTTCGTAGAAGTTACCGGGGAACTTCTGGTATTTTGGGCAAAAAATATATCGTGCGTATTTATTGTATTCTGCAATTCCTATAAGGAGCATAGGGCCATATTATGTATATCTAGAGAAAAATATATTTCATCAATATTGGTGGACAATAAGGTACTTAAAAGTGTACGACAAAAGATTGTGATGGAGATCAAGAACTGATGGTCATGTCAGGATCATGAATCGGTTACCACCGTTGCTGAGGAAACCACCCTTCTACATGACACCACAGTCTTATTTTCATCCAGGCGGGAGTGAAAGGGAGGTAATATATAAAGATACTACGATTTTAGGGTGTATACTCGTACTAATGGATCAAGGATGATCGGTGGTGTTGGCTCTGGAATATTTTCAGATAATCTTACTGTTCGGCACTCCTTCCGACTTGTTGATGGAGCAAGTGTATTTGAGTATGAAATATTGGCTATAAGAGAAGGAGGCAGGTAGCTGATTACCAGGAGGTTCCAAGGAAGAATAATCATTTTTTGTCGACAGCTTGGCGGCACTTCTGTGTCTCAGATCATACATTACTTCTGCAACTCTAGTTAGCCAGCGCAAGCATTTGATATCCAGGTGAGGTGATGAACGAACAGGCGAGAAAGCAGGGGAGGGCTGGCTCTGCTCTGGATGCCCAAATTGCTGAATCGGTTGTCCTGCTGTTTAGCACTATTAGAAACAATATCTTCAAAAAGCTGAAGATAGATGGCACAAGCTGAGCTCCTGTAAGGTAGCTAAGAAGATGTGGCCTCGCTATAACGACAAGGGCTCAGCATAATTAATGAACGATCGGCAGACATGGTATAGTAGGATAGCTCTTTCCCACAATGCGTTCTGGCGTAGCTTTCGTGAACAAGGTAGGGAAGAGACAGTTTTCGACGTCCTTTGCGAGTGTCCGGCTTTGCATCACTCGAGACACAAATTTCTCGGCAATAATATACTAGAGACGACCTATGGAAGTTATCAGAGATTGGTCTATGTGACCTGATTAGATATCTCAAAGCCACGGGACGGGGATATAGTACCGATTACCGAATCCGAGAAACTGTATTCGGGTTGACACTGACTAGTGGAGTGGTCTGTCAAAAACTAATTATCTTGATTCTACTTCAATGGTTGCACATTTTCCGTATGGAATACAGAACAATGACGTCTGAATAATTTTTCTATGAACCTTAATAAAATTATTTACATATAAAATAAGGATCATTGTGTCGTCCATTGGCTATACTATGAAGTAACGTATAACGTTATAATAAATGTATTCCCATCGCTTAGGACAATAAAACGTTTATTTCTCTTATTTGTTGCTTTTATTTCTTAATTTACTTAAACAATTTTCTAAATCCTGTTTGAAAATTGCAAAGAAAGTAAGTAAGAAAAAAAACTTTTGTTCTAAATTATAGTTTGTACGAGCGAGTAGCTTCAAATCCACAAAGTGTAAATAAAGCCATTAATGTTAAACTAAAACGCAGATGATTAAAAATAATTTAAAATGTTTTTTTCGTATAGAAATTTTCTGCAAGTATTTTCTTTTATATATCATTGCAAATATTCAAGTAATTATATTTAACTTGCAAGAGTAGTAATTATAGAAAAATATGATATTAAGTTTGAGTTGTATAAAAAAACATTTCTTTGTTTTCTCCAAGATGATTAATTTTCTTTAAAAATATTTTTGCATTGCCAGCCAGCCAGCCAGCCAGCCAGCTAGCGATTTATGTGTAGAGTGAGTTAAATTTGTCTTTTATTAAATACATTGGTCACAAATTACTTACATGTGACATATTCTAAATTAGTAACTAAGACATCATTTAGAAAAGATTTAAAATGTGAAAGTTGTTTTCTTTGGGTTGAAAAATCTATCACAGCTTGTGAATTATACAGCTGTGCGCAAGTTTGGTATGCATACATCCACCATATCTACCTTGAACTTTTAATAGTGTAAAACAGTAGATCTTATATTATCATACTCTTCCAAAATGTCAAGCGAACAATAATGTTGGAGTTGTAAGCGAAAAACAAGTGATTTGCATCCCCTAATATACAAAATTGCATCCCATGCATTTTTACAATAAGTAAATTATTCTGTTAATACATAACTTAATTTTTATTTCAATCTTATTAAAAATTAATTAGTCATAATTGATTGTTGGGATTGCTGGAACACAAACTCTTCATACTTACAAGTTCCCAATAAAAACTTTTCAGATTTTTGGAATCGGTAGTACTTTATTAATGGGTTACAAAGTAATGAGTGGTACTTGTTTATCTTATTACTATGCTTCAAATTAGAGCTACTACTTAGCTCTTAATAAAATTATTACGTTTTTTTCTCATTATCTGAAAGTATGTACATAGTTCCAATTTTGTGATATGTATTAATAAAATAAGTAGACAACCACTTTTTAAGTCAACATATGTTTGAATATGAAAACTAATTTTTGTCGCTTAAAGTTATAAGTCAACAATAGCTGGGTGGGTAAAGTTCTTGTCTTCAAATCTGAACGAGCACAGGTTCGTATCCCAGATGGGCCAAAAAAATAAAAAATAAGAAAGTCGAATAAATATAAATAAATTATAAAAGTATATAGTGTGTGTAAAATTTTTTTTAATTTGTTTATTTGACCACTTATTTTTTATCTTCAAGTAAGCCAAATAATAGCTAGTTAATTGCTGTGAGAATGTAAGCAAAGTAAGCAAAGTTTTTGCTGGGCTATTTTTTAATTGTTAGTTCCGTTTGCTATTAAAGCGTGTTTTTAAACTATAATTTATTTTCCTAATTTTTAGTCTCAATACGATATCAAAAGTAATTATAGCCAAAAGCATAAATTTTTAGCATGTCTTATGTTTATATTAGGGATGTAACGAATACCGATACCGATACCGATATATCGGCGATACTTCAGATTTTCCGATACATCGGTATCGGCGATATTTTACTGTCGATACGACGATACTTTTAAAATTTTTTTCAGAGTTTTTTTAACAAATAATTTATTTTTGTTAAATTTTGCCATGAATTAAATTCACTTCGTTATTTTTTAAATCTTATTAATATCAATTTTAAAAATTAATAGTATTTTATGCCGTTATTTTGTAAACAAATTATTTATTTTTTGTTAATTTTACCATGAATTCAAATTCAAGTCGTTGTTTTTTAAATCTTATTCCAGCAAAAAAAGACACTCCAAAGAAGTCATGAAAATGTAGAATTCGCGATCCGGAAGTATTGCAAATTTGGATAATTTCAAATTAGTTTTACATATCCTTGCCATTGCAAGAAGTTCTGTTTTTCGATTACCAATCACCGAATTGGAAGCGATGCTAGGACAAATTTCTTTTTCGGTGTTCTATAATGGTTTTTCCTCAAGGAAAAAGAATAAAAAAATTACCTATTTTCACAATTTTTTTAATGCGAATTTAAACTCAAAACTTTATTTTCATGGAAATTTAAGTGAACAAATATAAACTTTTAGAAGACTTTTAATAATTAAGCTATTGAGTTATTTAGAAGAGTATTAGTTGATAAATGTTCTTTAAAATATCGATTTTTTAAAAAGCATGGCGAGTATTTTTTAAAATTACAAAGGAATTAAAATTTTTTCTTGCTTTTCTACTAATTATCTGCATATTTTTCATATAGATTTTTGAAGCAAAGAAAATGTAGTTCCTTAAAAATTACTTCCAATTTTTTATACTGGGTTAAAATCAATTTTAAATATTCTCTCTTACAATGTAATTTTGTATAATAAAAAAATTGCACTTGAGTTTTGTTGATCTAAACTTGAACTCAATTTCAATATTCGTATCGGTATCGGAATCGGTATCGGCGATATTTATTTTTAAATATCGGTATCGGTATCGGATCGGCAAAACGGCGTATCGTTACATCCCTAGTTTATATTATAGTTTATGTAAATACGGGCTGCTGTCAAGCTTCCCAGCAAACTGGTAACAAAAAGTATATGAGGATTTAAATCGTAACTACTTACAATTTGAGCCGATAACTATTTTTTTTTGAGAAGTCCAAAAAATAAGGGGTACCCCTTACACATGTATTTACATTGTCACAACAATTAACTAGTTATTATTTAACTTACTTGAAGCTAAAAAATAAGTAGTTAAATAAACAATTTTAATTTTAATTAAAAAAAATTTATACGCATCATGTTTCATGTTTATTTATATTTTTCAATTTAATTTTATTTTTTATTGTTTTGACGTAGCTGAAATACGAACCTGTGCTCGTTCAGATATGAAGAGAAGAACTTTACCCACTCAGCTATTGTTGACTTATAAGTTTAAGCGATAAAAATTAGTTTTCATATACGAACACATGTTGACTCAAACAGTGGCTGTCTACTTATTTTATTAGTACGTATCAACAAATTGTAACTACTTTCAGATAATGATATAAATACGTACTAATTTTATTAAAAACTAAGTAGTAGGTCTAATTTGAAGCGAAGTAACAACATAAATAAGTACCACTCATTACTTTGTAACCCATTAATAAAGTACTACCGATCTCAAAGATGAAAAAAGTTTTTGCTGAGTTAAATAGAAGACTTTATTTTTCACAATTAACTTTTTTGTGTGGTTTTTACAGAGAAATAAAGACGTTTCACCAAAGCCTATATAACAAAATTATTTTGTGTTGCATTCGATAAATACAAATACCTTTATTACCTGTTACAACGTAACTACATTTATCCGTTGATAATATAGCATTAAATTTTTTTTGAGTTTTTTTTTAACAAAACTAAACCATTCGTTCGCAACTCATGATAAAATCGGTAGAGCAGACTCTTCAAATATCTCAAATTAAAAAAAAATCTAAAAAAATATTTATTCATAGAATTTTAAATATAGTGGTACTATTTGATATTTTTCTTGTTGCAGAGTGTAATTATTGATTATTTTGCATGAGAAGTACCCCTACTCCACCACCGACCCCGCCAGTATTTTACCTGTCTTCGTATATTGGTTTCAAATTAGCTCGTAGGAAGTTTTAAGACTCTTGCTTACTTTGTATGGGACCAATTTTTTACCTATCTTCTTATCTTGTCTTCTTCAAATTACCAAATATTGAATTTTAAGACTCTTACTATCATAGCTTTTCAGATAGTACGTAATTACTATGTATGGGCAGTACTCCATCCCTCTCACCTCACTTTTTTACATATCTTCGTATCTTGTCTTCTAATTACTTCGTACCAAATTTGATGACACTTACTATCGTAACTCTCCAGATAGCACGTAATAACTAATTACTTTGTATGGAGAGTACCCCTTTCCTCGCAGCTACCCCAGTTTTTTATCTATGGTCGTGTCTTGTCTTCAAATTAACTCGTACCAAATTTCAAGGCTCTTGATATCATAGCTTCCCAGAAATCACGTAATTAATATTTACTTTGTATGGGGAGTACCCCTTTCCTCGTAGCTATGCCGCCAGTTTCTTACCTGCGATAATGTCTTGTTTTCAAATTAGCCCATACCAAATTTGAAGGCTTCTACAGTCTTACTACATATTTACTATTTACTTTGTACGGGGAGTACCCTTTCCTCGCCGCTATCTTACCAGTTTTTGAGCTATTGTTTTTTCTTGTTTTCAAATCAACTCATACCAAATTTGAAGACTCTTGCTATTATAGTTTTCAAGATATAATATTGTTATTAATTACTTTGTATGGCGAGTCCTCCTTCCCCCGATCCTATTTTACCAGTATTTTGACATAAGTACTTCGCATCTTGCTCTCAAAATGATCCGTACCGAATTTGAATACACTGATTGCTCTAGCTTTCAAGATATAAGATATTACCTTTGTATGGGTGTGGCACAGCCCACTTTTATATCCATTAGATTGTATTGTTATCGGAACCTAATACGTGTGCAAAGTTTCAAGTTGACCGACCGGACGTCTTGAAGTTTGTGAATATTACGTTGAAAGCTTCCGTTACATACATTCATACATACATACATACTCGTACAAGTGAAGCTATTAAAAGCGTGTTAAATAAAAGCGTGTTAAAAACGAAGTTATTTTACAATAACAAATAATTGCTAATTCAAACCGTTTAATCGGTTAGGTGTTTCAACGATAATCAAATTAACCACTATTTTCAGAATCATATTTTATCACAATTATGCTCTTATGGTAATGAGCATGGATTGTTTTTTCGGTTCATAGAAAATTGATAGCGTAAGTTGAAATATAGTCTATTCAACTAATACATATTTTATCGGCCTAACCATTTTCCAACCAGTTTTTTCTGGGTGTACTTACAAGACGAAAAAAAGTAATTGCCTAAAATTTCGTGACCAGATCATCTTCTGAACATTAATTTATTTGAGAATGCGATGTCACAAAAACGGTGACAATACCACCCCATTATATGCATGGTACCAAATAACGTATGTATATGCACGGTACATATAGCACTATCCCAGCAAAAACGTCGCTTACTGGTAGGCAAAAAAGTATATGAGGATTTAAGGGGAACTCCTTAAAAATGTATTTACATTGTCACAGCAATTAACTAGTTATTATTTGGCTTACTCGAAGCTAAAAAATAAGTCGTCAAATAAACAAATTAAAATTTAAAAAAATTTTTCTGCACATTACATATACTGAAAAAATTCCATGCAACATATGCACGAAAACGCTCGTACATATTACGAAATATTTCGTAATTCCGCGCCACGAAACTCTGTCGTAAAATATACGAAATGTACGAAAAAATTAAAATATAAAAGTAAAAAAAGCATGGCTCAACCGGGGCACGAACTCGCAATCTTCATATTTCAAGTCATGTACTCTACTCACTGAGCCATTTTATTTACTTACATCTGAAAAATACGTCTATTTATAAAAAGTTACATATTTTAATTTATATTTTTATTTCAAATATATTTTTTAACAAGGAAAAATTTTTACGAAAGGTATTCGTTACTTTCGCAAATTCCAAAAAATATTGCCAAATTTTTTTTTTTCGTAATATATACGAAAGTTTCTACGAAAAAAGTCACTTCGAAAGTTTTTTTCGTAAAATGTTACATGGACTATTTTCATTGTATATTTGTATATTTATTAAAATTTTTAATTTTGACCCATCTGGGATACGAACCTGTGCTCCTTTGAAGACAAGAACTTTACCCACTCAGCTATTGTTGACTTATAAGTTTAAACGACAAAAATTTGTTTTCATATGCAAACACATGTTGACTTTAAAAGTGGTTGTCTACTTATTTTATTAATACATATTACCAAATTATAACTACACTGAAAATAATCCGTGCAACATTTTACGAAAAAAATTTCGTAGTGACTTTTTTCGTAAAATATACGAAACTTTCGTATATATTACGAAAAAACATTTAGGAAATATTTTTTTGAATTTACGAAAGTAACGAATACATTTCGTAAACATTTTTCCTTGTTAAAAATATATATTTGGAATAAAAATATAAATTAGAATAATATTTAAAACTAATAATAAATAAAACTAATTTTTAGCTCTTATAAAATAAGTAGAAAGTGGCTCAGTGGGTAGAGTACATGACTTGAAATATGATGATTGCGAGTTCGTGCCCTGGTTGAGCCATACTTTTTTTTCTTTTATTTTTTGATTATTTTCGTATATTTCGTATATTTTACGAAAGAATTTCGTGGTGCTAAATTACGAAATATTTCGTAATATGTACGAGCGTTTTCGTGCATATGTTCTAATTTTATTAAGAACTATCTAGTAGCTCTAATTTGAATCATAGTAATAAGATAAATAAGTACCACTCATTACTTTGTAACCCATTAATAAAGTACTACCGATTACAAAAATCACAAAAGTTTTTGCTGGCATGTTACAATTCTAGTTCACTTATGTAACAATTACTATAAGTCTTCAAGGGTAGAAAGGATTCGAAGAATATCCTAGATTACAGCGAAAGCGAGGTCGAGGTCGAGAGTCTTTATACAGCTATTGGCCACTTTGCCCTTATTGATTTTATTAAAAATGCTTTGTCTCATTCCTCTCATGTGAAGTTTCAGAAAAAATTTTGGTTTAAAGATTGATATTTAATTACTTGACATCATCACCGTATAAATTTTTGAATCAGAAGAATTCTGCTAATGAGATCGTGGTTGATCTCGAAAACATCATGGTGTTAAGTTCAACCCTTGTTTCGGCGAAAATTACAATGTACAACAAGATCAAATTTTTTTTTTCAAAATAATAATCAATCGTTAGGACTTTGTTATTTAAAAGAAATTAATTTTGTTGTAAAGTGTTATTAAATTAATTTTTCCTTTTTGTGAAAAATGTTGCTAAACCATACAATTATGTAATAAAGTGTTCTTTCTCACTCCATTCACAAAACAGTGAATAATAAATTGGAACATAAAAAATACGTTTTTCATCCATTAGATAATAATATTATATTAAGTAGGTGCAAGAAAAAAATGTTGTGCTTTAGTCTTTATGGTTTTTAAATGAACTATACATACATACATAAGTATGTATGTATTAATGTACAAAGTTGGAAGCAATAAAAACCATTTTTTACATACATATTTAGCTATCAGTATATAAATTTATTGATTTTGAAAGCGTTTTCTTAATGTACAAAGTTGGAAACAATAAAAACTATTTCTTACTTATATATTTAGCTATCAGTATAAAAACATGGATTTTGAAAGCGCTTTCTTAACAAAGTAAATTTTTACCTGAAAATGTTTAATTTAATTTAAAGTTTGTTGCCGTTATATTTCAATAATATTAAACTGGCAACAATTTTGTTTTGTTCACCACAACTGAAAACTGTCTTATCTGTAAGTTATGCACTGCATTGCCATACACTTAAAAAGTGGTGACTTAAAGCGTATACACAGAAACACAATAGCTGATGTGAAAACAGTTATTTGCAATCTGTGTTATATATGACGAGGTGGCCGAGTGGTTAAGGCGTTGGACTGCTAATCCAATGTGCTCTGCACGCGTGGGTTCGAATCCCATCCTCGTCGAGGAGTTTTTACTTTTACTATTTAATAATTAAACATTTTATTTGTTGAAATTCTGCTTCTCATACACATGTTTTCCAAATACGCATATTTAAGAACAAAACTCATCGTAAATAACATTAAATTAAAAATGTTACCTTCATTTAATTGTTGTAGATGGTTCCTCTAGAGTTTTATATTATCGGTTAGAAATGCACAACAGGAAGTATACATTCGTAAATTCAGTAATTGTGCAATAATCAAAGTTGTGCGTTTGAAAACCATCACTTGGCAATATATTTCTTCGCCAAAGTTTCTTTTTGCTAACAATTGCTAATGCTGCCGCAGATTGCTGCAACTACGGCAGCATTTTTATTACTGTTGCAATAGTTTGCAGAACGGTTGCACATTTTTACTGCATTTACGAATTCACCCGAAGTTTTTTTTCCTTTTTTTTTTTTTGCATAAACCAAAAAACTTAATATTGAAAATTCGCAATTATTTTTGCTTTAATATATCTAAAACATAATAAATTAAACTTCTGTTTACATTTTTTCACCACGTTACGCAGTGGGGGATTTTGGAAAAAGAATTTAAATAAATCTGCAGTTTCTAAGCGAGCCGTCCGATTCTTTTGAAATTGAATACGACATTGCTGGAGATGTTGCTGAACCTCAGTTTGGAGTTTGGAATTTATATCTTAAAAGGGAGTGGAGCCACAAGACCCCAAATTGGGTCACCTCGGCCTTACTTCTCTCTTATAGTGAATATTTTGCAGTTTTACTTCCGCGAGTAAACAAGTAACGCCATCTATGGGGTTTCGGTGCAAATATTGGAGTCGCTTCACTGTTACTACGAAAGATATTTATTAAAAATATGGAGTTACACCACTTTTACAATAAACGACAAATATATAGGCTTCCGCCTACAGTTTAAGAGATATTCGACAAGAAAAATTTAAATTTTAACTTTTTTACCCACATTAGTCCACTGTTTTGCTAATGGGAAAATCAAAAGTTATACGCAGTTTAATTATATTTTATATTTTAATTATACATATATTTTCTTAATGCTACAATATCGTGGATTATCGATATTTTCGAATGAAATTTTGCAGTTACATAGAAATTTATGTACTAAATACCATGTAAGAAAGAAAAAAAGGTTTCCCTCTGGGAGCACCCCTCAATATCCAAAGAAATTCCAGAAAATCCCAAAAATGGAATTTTCAGAATTTTCGCTGTATTTTCTTATTTTTAGCCAGGCGCTAATAATTTTTTCGGAAATATTTAATTCCACATTAGGCCACAAGGTGAATTGATACCCTTATTGATTACAGCTTTGCGATTTGAGAAAACGCGCCTTACAACTAATATTTACAATAAAAATAGGTCTATTTTGAAAAGCTCTGGTTACATCCCTCCAACTCTTTTCGTTGTATGGGTCATTTTGCCCCTTTCTTAAAAAAGGGCAAAAAATTCGAATTGTTTTTTTTTATTACATATTTTTTTTAAATATCGAAAAAAAATTTCCTAAAAAAATTTGTCCTATTTGGATGATTGTTAACAGGGCTCAAACTTTCGTGCAAATGCATGTTTTTTGTGGTGATAGATAAAGAGGTATTGGCTAATTACATATACATATGTATATGCGAATCATCAAATTTTAAGCAGTTTGTCATCAATTTGTAGTTCCATATTTTTGCATATTTTGGTAATAAATGCATATTTTTGGAGTTATGCAAATTAATTCAATGCATATTTCTCAAGTTTTGAAAAAATTTATTGATAGGGTGATTGTGTATGGCAACCTAGTCACAGTTGGATTGCCAGTTGCCGAAAATGATACTACTGATCGCAACTGTCAACTAAGAGCTGTCAATTTCAGTTGCTATTCTGGCTACTATTAATTTTCAGTTGCCGACTGGCAACGCAACTAAAGCTCGGTTGCATTAAATAATAGACCCAGCTATGTTTGTTTTATGTTTTTTCGCTAATAAAAATTATAAGCAAATATTTTCATATTATTTAATATTTGTTACTTTGTTCGTAGGTAAATGCATATTTTAGCGCATAGTTTTCATTTTTTGATGCATTTGTTAAGCGCTTAAAACCAATTTTTAGTTACTTGAAAGTCCAATCCCTGATTATTAAGAAAGCTATGAGCAAAAAAGTAAAAAAGTAATTTTTTTAAGATTTAATATCTTTTAAACGAGTAATCAAAAAAAATCTCAAAATTTACCGGGAAGGCTCTTTTGAGGGCAATTTTTTTTCAAACCGTCCAATTTGGCGTGAACTGCCCCTTTTATTTTTCGTTTCCTGTTTTTTATGCATAACGTGTGCATAACGTTCCAAAGGAAACTTCGTTCTAAAGTAGTCTAGATTTATTCTGTGAAATATGTATTGAAAAAAAATATATGTATATAAAGAGTACCTTTAAGCGACAAATGAAGAAGTGGACTGCAGCGCACCATGTGACGAGGTGGCCGAGTGGTTAAGGCGTTGGACTGCTAATCCAATGTGCTCTGCACGCGTGGGTTCGAATCCCATCCTCGTCGAGAAGCTTTTTGATCATAAACATATAATTCAGCAAATTTTAATTAATCTATGTTTCACTCGATATACACATCTATTATGTAAGCAATTACATATCTTAAAAATCTTAAACTTAGACAAATATGATAAGAAGTTTCAAAATAATAGCTGATATTGTATATGACTGGTTGGTTAGTATAACTTCGGTCTTACTTAATATATAATTCTGAAAAAGTTTACTAAAGATGAAGAAAGTATTTAAAAAAAGTATTTCTTCACTAAATTCAAAACTAGCTTTTTTAAGACATTATTGTGTTGCATTAAGATATTCATTCGTGAAAGCAAATGCGCTCAAAATTTAATTATTTTCAGATGCTGACAAAGTATTTTTCTCTAAAATCTTTAGAACATTTTGAGAATCATAACCGTTTACAATTGCTACTAAAACTTACAAAAACACATATCGCTCATTTCCTTCAATAGTGTCATAACTCGAAAAAAAATTTTAGGCAATGACTTTGAAGTTTTCATTTTACATCCAAACTTAATGGAAAAATAAACTTCATTCATCTCTTTAAGATATTTTTACGAAAAGTTTACATAACATAAAGAACGATATGGTTTTAGAAATGCTGCTGTCATCGAAAAAGAAAACATATTCGAAGAACATTGGACTTGGGCGATTTTGGAGAAACGAACAATTCATTTCTTTTCTTGAATTAAAAATTACCAATAAATAACAAAAGGTTCGACGAGGATGGGATTCGAACCCACGCGTGCAGAGCACATTGGATTAGCAGTCCAACGCCTTAACCACTCGGCCACCTCGTCTGTGGCGACCTCGTTGTACGAAAAGTGATATCAATATATTGGTAATGACATGAAAACAGTATTATCAATATAGAGTTTTGTTTAGTGAACAAGACAGGGGCGGGTTTAAAAAGAGTGCAAGATTTATAAACATTTACATACTTACATACTTGCAAATGTAAATGTTTTATAAAGTCATTTATTGTATTGTTTAAGAAGATTAAACTATTCATTTTCATAATCTGTTATGATCTTATGAGATTATTATACTGCAAAATTGGAGAAATAGTGTGTATGTTTATGGATTGACTTGACTACGTTTTGAAATATGTATGTATTACAACTGTAGCTCTACACTTTTTATACTATAGAAAAAAAATTTTATACTATAGAAAAATCTTAAAAAAAAAATTTTTAAAAATTTATCATATATTTGCACGGTTTTTCAATCAAAGATTTGCCTAACAGCAGTACTACAAAAATTACTTTACTTTAAATTTTGTATGAAATGAAATTAGTTTTTTCGTTTTCCATAAATATATTTACTTATAAGTAAATTTACTAAATTAAATTTAGTAAATTTACATACATACATATTAATTTAATAATAAAACATATTTCGACGAGGATGGGATTCGAACCCACGCGTGCAGAGCACATTGGATTAGCAGTCCAACGCCTTAACCACTCGGCCACCTCGTCTTGTTGCTAGAGGTTATCGTAGAAGACATTTTCAGCATAGCAACATTCGGTAAAGACACGAAATGTTTCTAGCAACATTTTTGCGTATCAAACATTTTATTATATACATATGTATCGATATTCGTGTACATACAGTGCGTCCTCGGTTACTGTAACTAATAAAAACCAAGGTAGTTGCAACAACTACGGTTGTTGCATTACCGAGTCACAAATTTTTATAGGCCAATTACACAACTTTAATATATAAATATTGCTTTAAATATTTCTATACTAACAATATCTAGTCTATATGATCCAACTTTAATGCTTAACTATGTACGGATATTTAACTTGAAATTGTTAATTTTTAAAGAAAATGCAATTCCCCAGTAAAAAAGTTGCTTCCAATAAAGCAGGTTTCTACTATTATGGAATAAAAGTAGCGCTGACAAACCTGCTGATATCGCTGCTGATTTTTGTATGGCGAGTTACCGGATTGGAGTACTATATTTTTGCTCACAAAAGCGCTTTTGAAGCGCTGAAAATCATCAACATTTTCAGCACTAGAACTGAAAATATATGAAAAATATGGTTCGATGTGGATTGGCGTCGTTGACGCCATTTTGAATTTTTCTTATTTCGTTTCTTTTTCCATTTTTATTAATTTCATATTTTTGCTCAATGTTTGTTAAGTTAACTTCAACTAGTATCGAACTAAGAACCTTCAGGTTTGAAGTCTAACGTACCAATCACTCGACCAAAAACACTGTTGCAAAGCGGCACCAAGGAACTCAAATAAACTTACTCTTCATTCTCGCTTAAAGTCCTGCTTTCGATCAGCACTTTAAAATCAGCTTTTTTGTATAGCTTGTGTACGAAGCTTTTGTATAAGTAAAAAGCAAATACTTTTATCGCTTCAAAACCTACATTGTTGTGACGCTTCTGAACAAGCTCATATTTTAAAGCGAATTATAAAGCGCTTTATTTCTTTAGTGCTTCAAAAAACAGGAAAATTTTTTACTGGGTAATTTTATTGAAAATATGTAATAAAACAATGTAAATAAATAAATTAAATAAAAAAATACGCATTCTTACGCACAAAAATATTTGTAATGGGGTATTTGTTACACAGAAAAAACTAAATTTCATTTTCTGTAAAGGAATTCAATGAAGTAGTAAATATTTTGTCTAGGAAGGGAACTACAAACAAATTTGTAAATATAGACAAAAATATCTCAACAATTTCATAGACAAAAAACGTGTTTTTTGTCAATGAAGAAATTGTTTAAATCTATAAAACTATTTGTCTAAAAATATTTACAAATTGTAAACAAAACCATTTACTAAATCAAACAAAAAGATTTACTGGATTTTCTGAAAAATATCAAACAATATTTTTGTCTGAATTTATAAAACAATTAGTCTAAAAATACTAACAAATATTAAACAAAATAGTTTAATCACTTAACCAAACACAAATATTTACTGGATTTTTTGTAATATATCAAACAAAATTTTTGTCTGGGTCATCATCATCATCATCCATTAAGCATTTATGAAATTTCACATTGTTAAAAGTGTTCAAGTCTGAATATTTATCTAAAGAATCTAAAAAAATGAATGAGAATTAACACAATGACGTTAACGAATTGATTCACTCGAAAATCTTCAGTAAACAAACTTGGTACAATCGCATTCCTTTTGCTATCATTGTTGTTGTTGTTATTTGTGTGTATGTCGTCATCGGTGGTGTTTTTTACGACACAATTTTTCTTGTTATTTTTGGTGTTTGCGTTCTAAATAAGAGTCAAACAAACAAAACTGAAAATTAAATTTATTTTTAGACAAACTTTTGTTTGAAAATATTTTGCTGATAATTTTTTCTGTGTAGCGTTGTAGTCACCGGCGGCCAAAAAGCGTGCACCTAGTGAATTAAAAAATCTACTATATTGATTTTCTGTAATAGAATACCTGGGAGGAGAGTAAATTGATGAAAAGCTTCAATGCAGATGTTAGTTGCTTGAAGATAGTCTTCACAATGATCAACCATTAAGTAGTGTTTTAATCGCAGAGAGTGTCAATAGCGAAAATTAAATAAAAATGTTTTATGATTTTCAACACAATCCCTGACAATATGAAGAAAAATTTTTTTAGTTATCTGAATCTATCTAGTCGTGAAAAGGAATCAAAGTCAAGACTTTGAAATGAAAGCAAGGTAGATCAATAAGGTATAGTCATCGGCGAATTGATACAACAAAGCAACTTTTTTGTTCAAGCAATTGTCAAAAGAAATTAACAAATTTAAATTAAAAATTTTTCAATTTATTTAAATAAAAAAAAAATAATGTGAGTCCGGTCACAGGGGAGATGTGCAAATATCTAGTAATGAAACATTTCACCTTCTACCAAAACATTCTTCTCATCATTTACCCGTTTCAACTTCGGCGAACAGGGCTTCATCCGCTTCTTTTTCACCCTTGTACCTTCCTCCACACCCGACAAATCGCTCAAACCGATAAGCTTCGCAACAGACACCTCTGACTCACTCCCTGCAGGCATATCGCCCTTCCGCTTCCCCGCAGACATAAATAATAGTATTATTTATCCACCAGCAAAAAATAATATACCCGTACAAAATAGTTGGAATTATCGCAGTTAAACAGCAAAATAACCAACAGTCAAAGACAAACGCAGTCAATAAACCGTCAGCCAAATATCGCACCAAGTTCAGCAACAAATTCGGTAAAACCGAAAAACCAAAACCGGGTTTTTCAAAAAACCCGGGCTCAAAAACCGAGACGAACCGAGTCTGAATCCCGAAAAACTGGACACAAAATCCCCTAAATCTCAGAAGCTCCCGGCAAAAAAACGGCAACGCCGAAATACTCACTCAATTCAAAAACACGGCAACACAGCACTAACCAACAAATGTACGACCTTACTGCAGGAGTTTGACCTTGTGACACCCTTTGCCAGTGTTAGTGTATTTCTATACAGCTGTTAAGTTTCTCTGTACTTCTTGTTGTCCGTATGATTACACTAATACACTCATACACAGCTCACACCGCGTTATTACAATTGTAATATTAATCTTACTCAAGTAAGATTAATCTTACCCAATATTTGTGATTGTATTGTGAAAAAGATTTTTACCCCCTACCGTATAGATGTTTACACATCAAAAATTTATAAAGAAAGTTTGACAGTTCTTTGAACAATCAGCTGTGCTGATAACGCCACCCACCTGTTATGAATTCGCCTTGAATGAAAGTGAAAAATGGCAAAATTTTGACAAAAATAGATATTAATTGTTCGGCGTTTTTCTAAAAACTTACTACAATTTTTTAGTTTCAATATTTCAAAAGAATACACTTCAAAAATGACTGCAGTTGAAATTGTAAGTCGATTAAACACGCACGCTACATCCAGCATTGAACGAAAATGATGAATTTTTCTACGAAATTCTAAATTAATTAAAACTGCACTAAACTTAATTTTAAAATTTTTATATCTTTACTATTTATTAAAAAACATAGCAATCCTCTTATGTTTAAAACATTTCAATAATATAAAGGGTCCGCCAGATAACTTTTTTTTTGATAATGCTATAAAAAAACTACTGAATATTTTCTCAAATTTATTTTTTTATTTGAAAGTACAATCCTTCCGGTTAATAATTAAAAATAATTTCATTCAAATGGCTGCCTTGGCTGGCCATGCAGTAGCCTACACGATCGGTCCAATTTTAAGCATATTATCGATTGTGTGCAGCTGTATTTCACCAATGGCTTCACGAATATTTTCCTTTAAAGCGTCAATTGTCTCTGGCTTGTAGGTAGTAAAAAATTTTTTTCGGAAAAAGTACGCAAATTTGCAACCCAGTCGTGAACAAATTTAAGCGAACTCGGCGGCTGGTTTTGAGCCGATACGAGCCGATGTAGTCGGCGGCGGCGCGGTAGGCAAAAAAGCAACCGGCGGCGGCGCGCCGTCGGCTCGAAATCGACTGGCTTGTTTCTCTGACGGCACCCCACAAATAATAGTCCAATGGTGTCAAATCGCAGCTTTTTGCAGCAATTTTGCTTGTTTACATACCCGCCAAGATCAAAATGAGCTTAATCTGAAAAGATGATTTTTTTTTGGCAAAATCGGCATCTTCTATAAGTCGATCGCAGGCCCACTTAGCGAAGCGAAAACGCATTGGATGGTCAGTTGGCTTCAACTCCTGAACCAATTGGACTTTGTATGGCGTCATACCAAGGTCTTTATGCAAAATTCGTCTCAATGATGTCTCCGAAATGTTCAATTGTTGAAAACGACGGTGAATTGATGTTGATGGCGCCTCACGCACATTTTCTGCCACAGCAGCAATATTCTCGGGTGTATGCACTGTTTTTGGCTTTTCACGCTTTGGTTTATCGATGAGGATGCCAGTTTCTTTCACATTTTCACGATATAACGAACATACGGAGCTGACGGTGCTTCTCTTCTTCCAAAATCCGTACGCAATTTTCGCACACATTCTGCAACATTACCATGATTTTCAAAGTAATGTCGCAATATTTCCCAGCGTTGTTCAAGCGTATACACAACCATATTCGTTCAGCGGAAGGATAAAACTAATTATCTGTCAAATCAGACATGAGCTAAGTGAAACCATTCACGAAATAAGCATTAGTTGAAAAAAATAACGTTAGATGGCGGACCCTTTATTAAACGGTAATTTTTTTTAAGAATTTTTAATAAAAAAAATATATATATGAAGCAAAATGTTACGTATGAGTAACGTGATGATACCATCAAGTTACTCATACACGATACACTAAAAATATTGGATATCCGCATTTTCCTCACATATATTTTTTTAATAGGCCGACAAGGGTTTTCATGCTCGAGGTAGTCAACTTTGATACTCTGTAGCTGAATGTGTGTTTAAATAGGGTGGTCCAAGTTTCAACATTCTTACAGTTCAGGATGTCTTCTATGATTTTTATATATATTGTTTTGTAATAGTATCGCAAGTTTCAAAGATACAGACTTATTACCTTTTTTTCCAATTGGAACCGCTGAGTGAGCATCGCTGTCAGACTTAAAGAAAAAAAGCTTGCATTTGCAAAAGCTTTCTATCTCTGGTTAAAAACAATTTTGACCTTATGAACATTTTGAAGTATCGATCGATATATCCATAATAATATTCTAATTTCAGTAATAAAAAAATTTCTCAAACAATGTCATTTACGATATTTTGACGAAAAGGGTAAATTTAATATTATGAATGTTATTTCCAATCAAAGTCCTTAAACCTTTAAAACTTGTTTGAAATTTCTTTAAACTAATTTAATTGAGTTAAAAAAAGAAAAGTTACATTAACTTAACACATAAAATACCCAAAACATTCCTTCCTCACTGTGGTGAGATCATTTATCCGCATAAATGTTGTAAACAAAACCGCATTCCCCAGATCTTCTTATGTAATTGAGTAAACATTAAAAGAATTATTTTTAGATCACTAACTGTAGAATATGTAGTTTTGTTTACAGCATAACTTAAATATGTTGAATAAAAAAGAAAATATTGCACATCACGTGGTGTACAAGGAAGGACATGCATACCAAAGCTAATTAGAGAAACATGATCGGTCAACGGCTGATTGTATGGCCGGCCATAAACGTGTGCCTTTTTATAATATAACTGATCAAATCAAGAGGAAAGAGAAAAACTAGTATAACTTATAAAAAGGCACTCAAGGTGAAAATAATAAAAAAAATTCTGTACACTATAAAAAAAGTAAGTTTTGAATAAGAATATCCTAAAAATCTTATACTAAAACAAATGCTTTTTATAAATCGGCTTTTTGAAAAAAAAAAATAATGATAAAAGTATGAATGCAAAAAAAAACTTTAAAAATCTCTCAAAAGAAAAATATTTTAGACCCAAACTAATTTCTTTGAGTGTAAGTAGACCAAAAAATATAAATAAAAAGGCATGTGTGAAAATTGGTCTCTAGATGGACAGACGAATTTGTTTGTTTACATTTTTTCACTTGAAATTTTTGCAGAAATCTCTTTGTGTTCGTATATACGGCTAAGGTAAGACGGCACAAATACTTTACGAATGTTGTAAAAATATTTTTGGTCTAGTTTTTCCATAAAATAACACTATGCAACAAGAAAAATGCCAAAGAGTACGACTATATTTTTGGATAAGTTATCGTCCTCTTACTACAAACCTAGCAAAAACTAGGTAATGTGTTGTCATTACCAAACAACATATTTTTCAACCACAAACCGTCTGAACTACTTTACAGTAGTTGATCAATTACTTACTAGTAATTAAACACTCATGTATTCTCTTATTGGCAAAATGATAAGCAGATACTATGTATCTGCTTATCATACAGACGATAAACAGTTCAAGCCCTGGGGAAGAAAAATGGATTTTTTTTATTGTGTTCATGTTTGTGGAAACAAGTTTTAATCCGTATCAAAAGGGCAGTAGCATAGTGAGCAAAACACGGCATAAAATAAAAGAGTACAAAAAGAGGAAGTGCAGCGCCGCTCTTTTTGTTATTTTTCGCGCTTTACGCAAAGAGCGGAGTAGAGTTATGGAACGGTACGGACCGATCCAAACGATCCTTTTTTATCGTTCCTCGTTCCACAATTGCAAACCGTCTTGAGGAGTAATTAACTTGCTTTGACTTCGTTCACTTATTTGTGTACACTTTTGTGTATAGAGAATGATTTATGTATTTATTTATGTTTATGATAGATTTTATTATTTTCAAAAATCGATTGTTTGTTTGTGGGCTATTGTTTTTGTTTACAAATATTTTACGAAAACAATTATTTTATTGTTATTATGTCAGAAAATGAAAATAAACCATGAAAAATGTGTTGACGTTTTTAGGAGCCACAGACACATTCTCTCGTTCCTCGTTCATTCACTGTTCAAAGAAAAAAACCGAAACGATGAACGTAAGGAACGACCTAGTTGCTTTAGTCTTTCGGATCGGTCGGAATGATTCCACAAAAGTAACGATTTTGCCCAACTCTAGAGCGGAGCCAATTTATTATTGCGCTTGCTTCGCCCCAATATTATCGCGTGCGCATAAAAAGAGCAAGCACAAAAAGAAGCACTTTCCTTTGCGCTTTTTTGCGCAATGTGCAAAAAGAGCCAAAAGAGCATGAAATACGCATGGCGCATTTACAGTAGTAAAAAATGTTAAAAGGTCAATGGACATTATTTCCACGGATGTTATTGCATGCCACCGTATTTTTTTTTTAACAATTTTCCAAACACACCGTATGGCTGAATCCAAGTACAATCTCAAAAATGGATATAGCAACAGTGGGATGACAGTACTGGTTCCGGACTCCCGCCTGAAATGGGTCAGTAGCGCAGTTCGCACTTCTGATATGGGGAATTTTACCGGAAGCTTGGTCGATATTGCAGTTCGCACTTCTGGCTTAGGGGAGGGAAGTTAGGTCGTTAGTGCGGTTCATATCCGCGGTTGCGCTTCCGGTCCGGATCGGAAGTTTGACCCGCCTACGGGCATCATAGACGCTGCAGGAGCCAATTTAAAAATTTCATTAAAACACCATTTTTGTTTGGGATCAAAAATAAAAAGGTAAAGAAGAACAATATAATGCTATAAATGGAAATGTCTTAAAATTATGTATGTCACTACCGAAGAGATATTTAGCAGCACTGAATAAACTCAAACTAACCACTGTTGTTATAACAAAGAGCATGCGCAGTGCGCCGCTTAATATGCGCAACGCGCAAAGCAAAGCGCTAGACAAAAAAATTAAAATGCGCATAGCGCAAAGAGCGGCGCTAAAAAAACGAAAGCGTTTGCGCTGTTCATACCAATTGATCTTTTTTCCGCTCCGCTCTTTGCGCTTGTGCGCATTTTTAATACACTTGTAAGAAGTGCGCAATGCGCAATGAGCAAAAGCAATGCGCAAATCCGAACTCAGTAAAATAACACAATAACTGAAACGGCATGAGTTCAATGCTTAGTAGAGACATTTCATTTTTATTATGTTTTGTGTATTCAATGCCTTCTAAATATTGAAATTTATAACTTGTTTTTTATAAAGGTTTCTGAATAACTCAGAAACCTTTACGCATATAAAAAAAATAATGTTAAATTATCTTAAAGACGACAAAAATTCAAATTATTTAAATTAATTGTTAGGAAAATTGGACGAGATTTTCTCATGTTATAATAAAATCTGCAGGCTCTGCAAAACTATTTTTGCAAAAATAATGTAATTTCACTTTATTGTGAATAAAATTAATATTTATCCATCAATTTTTATGAAATAAAGCTTTTTTGTAGTATACTCATGTGGCCTTAAAAATGGCAAGTTATACCCATTTTCAAATTTTTACTTCCTAAATAAATTCCTAGTAAAAAGATTTCATGTTTTTTTTTTTTTTTGAAGCACTAAGGCACAATTTTTAAATAAAACTTATTTAGGAGCAGTGAACATTCAAACTATACAACACAAGCTATACAAAAAGCTATACGAAAAGCTTCGTATACAAGCTATACAAAAAAGCTGATTTTATAGTGCTGATCAAATGCAGGTTTTTAAGCGAGAAAGAACAGTAAGTTTATTTGAAATTCTTGGTGCCGTTTTGTAACAGTGTTTTTGGCCGAGTGGGTGGTGCGTTGGATTTCAAACCTGAAGGAGCTTACTTTGATACTAATTGACGTTAAAATAACAAACAGTGAGTAAAAATATAAAATAGATAAAAATAAATAAAGTTACGAAATAATAAGAATTCAAAATGGCATTAGTGCCGCCAATCCACATCGAACCATTTTTTCATATATTTTTAGTTTTAGTGTTGAAAATTTTGATGATTTTCAGCGCTTCAAAAAGTGCTTTTGTGAGCAAAAATGTAGTACTCCAAACGAGAAGTCGCCATACAAAAATCAGCAGCGATATCAACAGGTTTGTCAGCGCTACTTTTACTCTATAATAGTAGAAACAATGTTTTTACTGGGTATGTAAGTGTATGTACTAATTTTACGCCGATTTTCGAAAGTCGAGTTTTCATCAGATCTCTCTTAAACTCATAAAAAAACGTCAACTGCTGCCAATTTCATTGAAATCAGTTGAATGGTTCGAGAGATATCGTTGTCGAAAAATTTAGAAAAAAAAACGCTTTATTTTCACAATTCTTAAAGTTCTTGTCAAATCGATTTTTAGAACTCATTTAGTTTTTCGGACTTGAAAAACTGCGCCGAGTCCAACAAATTTGATCTAAATCGGTTAAATGGATTTCCAACGCTTTGAGATTGAAATTAGTCGAAAGTTACAGGGATGAACTGCAAGGTCAACCGTATCCCATATTTTTTTTTTATCGAATTTTGCTAAAAAAAAAATTTTTTTCATCATAAAATATAAAATGGAGTTAAAATTGGCAAAAAAAAAGTGAATGTTTTGCGGAAATTAAGAAAATTTGCGAAAACCTGAAATAACTTCAAAATTGGTTCAGGATCATTGAAAATATTACGAAAATTTGCGAAAAAAAATTCAAAAATCGGAAGCAACTTCAAAATTGATTCAGAATCATTAAAAATATAAAATTACTCTAAAATTGACGAAAAATTGCGTGTATCGCAAAAATTTGGAAATTTGCACATTTTAAAAATCGAAAACAACTTCAAAAGTAGTTGAGAATCATTAATAATATAAAATATGCTTAAACCTGGCGAAAAATTGCATTTATCGCGATTATAGCAAAAATATGCAAAAATCGGAAACAACTTTAAAATTAGTTCAGAATCGTTAAATATAAAAGGGAGCTAATATTGGTGAAAGATTCCGTGTATCGCAAAAATTACGCGATTTATTTATTTATCAGTCATGGAATTTTCCACCAGTCTTAATTAAGACACCTTTATATTTTTAATGATTCTGAACCAATCGCGTAATTTTTGCGATACACGAAATCTTTCACCTACCTACCTACCACCTTTTATGTCTTTAATGATTCTGAACTAATATACATACATACATATATGCTATTTCAGATATTAGCAATTTTAGCAAATTATTGTCATTTCCGCGACAGGCGTGATATTTCTCCAGCTTTTATCTTCTCTCTTTCACAACTTTACCATTTACGTCTTAATTTTGACACGTTTTTCGATTTTTGCATAATTTTCTAATATCTGCGTGTTTGCGCTTGTATGCCTATGATTTTTATTTTTGCTCAAAAAATATAAGTTGTAAAATAACTTTTATTTTTGCTTAATATGTATAAAAGTTAAAAATAACTTTTATTTTTGCCCAAAAAAAATATAAGTTAGAAATAACTTTTATTTCTGCTCGAAAAAAATATAAGTTAAAAATAACTGTTATTCTTGCTCGAAAAAAATAAAAATCAGAAAAATAAAAAGCACAACTTATCTGGAATATATTGACGACGACGATGAAAATGGTGTGCGTGAATCGTATCTCCGACATTTCTTTCAGTGTGCTTTTTTTGTTTAAAAATTCATAAATAACTGTTATTATAGGTCCCTGCTTATAGGTAATTTAATTTGAAGTTCTCTAATGTTTTTTGTATAAAGCTATAAAGTGGGGCACCCTCTACTCAAGTTATGATGAAATCTGTGAAGCAGCCTCTTAAAAAATCCCGAATATTAGAAAAAAAATAAAAAAAACTTATTCATAGAATTTAAAATTTTTACTGTTTTTGTTTTTAGGGGACCATAGCTCATCTAGAAAATATAGTAGTCATCAAAGGTCATGACAAAAGTTTAATTTTGTTGCATAGTGTTAGCGAACAATTTGTTTGAAAAAAATTTCCCCTTAGCGAGCTTTCGTTTATTTCGAATCTCAGATCAAGTGGGTAACGCTAAGAAAATAAAAAGAAAATAGATTTTGCTTTTGCAAGGAGAATAACACAGCATTTTTTTCTCTGCTTTGTATAGGTGTTGCTGTAGGAAAGTAATAAGACTAAAAGAGAAGAGAGCCAATAAATTGAAAGTATTTAGTTTTATAAATTGTTTGTCCGATTAAACGAATAATTAAGTAATCTAATAAATACATGTTCTCATGTCCTTAATATACAGAAATCAATCATTATATTTTGCTTTATTGCTAAAATATTTGAGGGGTTTAAAAAGGGTACAAGTGCGAAAATTCTCAAAACTACAAGTTACAAATCTACAAGTAAAATGCATGCAAAACAACAACACTTATAAAAACGTTATTGTTGTTTTGTGGGTATTTTGCTTGTAGAATTGTAACTTGTACTTTTTGAGAAACGAGCCCCAGGTCTGAATTTTTATAGAGTGAAAAAATATTGGTATTAAGTGTTGATTCCTGCATATAATTAATTTTTTTTTAATTTTGGCACTTGTACCCCTTTGCTTTTCACCTCCTCATTTAATTTATTACAATTTAACGGAAATATATGTGTATGATCAAACACTTTTTGTGGAATAGTTGTTCCGTCTGACCATAACTTAACTCACAATTAGAGTTTTTCATGGGACGGGAATTCGGCTAAATTTTCAGTCTCGATTTCCCAGGATATTCGTGCGGGAATTCCCGGGAATTTTAGTGCCTTCAAATATTGTACAATCTGATAAAATACCTTAATTATCCTGAAATTTTTTTAAAAAATCAGGAATTTATTTCCAAATTCTTAAACAATTTCTGAAGTTTTGAGATGATTTTCAAGACAAAATTTGGGAAGATTTTATATATATCGTGGAGAAAAACGACAAAGAAGATTTACATGAAGTTTTCTCAAAATATACCCGATAGAATTTTTTGTATTTTTATCATTGCTTGCCGCATATGTTTTGAAGAAATATTCAAAATTTTGTGATTTTTCAGAAATACAGTTCGAAGTAAATATCTAGTTACTGAAAGTAAAAAAAATAGCTTTTTGCTGCATTAGCCACTTTTTTAAATTTATTTTTTAAAAGTATCTTGTTGTGCTTTTTGTGGATTTGTATACTAACTGCTATGTATTGAAAAAAAAACCGCTCAAGGCAAAAGTAAAAAAATCGCTAAAACGCAAAAACTCACCAAAACTAAAAAGAACGCAAAAAACTTAAAAAAACGCCAAAAACCGAAAAAGTCGTCAAAACGAAAAAAGAATATCGCCAAAAACCGAAAATAAAAAATCGCCAAAAATGGAAAAATCACCAAAACGAAGAAAGCGCCGAAACAAAGAAAATCGCCAAAGCTAAAAAATGGTCAAAAACCGAAAAAATCGTCAAAACGAAAAGAGTGCCAAAACAAACAAAAATTACCAAAAACCGACAAAAAATCTCCAAACTGAAAAAAAGCCAAAACTAATATAAATCTCTAAAACTTAAAATATCGTAAAAAATCGAAGAAAAAAACGTTAAAAAACGCCAAAACAAAAAAACATCGCCAAACCTAAAATAATCGGCAAAAAACAAACAAAAAATTGCAAAAAAAAGAAAAATCGCAAAAAACCAAAAAAATCACCACAATGAAAAAAGCGCCAAAAACAAAAAATAAAATCGCCAAAACAACGAAACAACTTTGAACAAAATCTAAAATTAAACGAAACATGATATATATGTGTACTCGTACGGAACCCTTCGTCACACTTTACTGAATTTTTTAATAATTTGTTCTAAGCGGGAATTCCCGGGATCCCGGGAAATATTTTGAAATATTTTGAAATTTCCCGGGAAGAGAAAAACTCTACTCACAATGTACTTAAAACGAAGAAAAGCGCCAAAACTAAAAAAAAAAATCGCCAAAAATCGAATAAATCGTCAAAACGAAAAGAGTGCCAAAACAAACAAAAAATCACCAAAAACCGACAAATTAAAATCTCCAAACTGAAAAAAAAGCCAAAACTAATATAAATCTCTAAAACTTAAAATATCGTAAAAAATCGAAGAAAAAAAACGTTAAAAAACGCCAAAACAAAAAAACATCGCCAAACCTAAAATAATCGGCAAAAAACAAACAAAAAATTGCAAAAAAAAAGAAAAATCGCAAAAAACCAAAAAAATCACCACAATGAAAAAAGCGCCAAAAACAAAAAATAAAATCGCCAAAACAACGAAACAACTTTGAACAAAATCTAAAATTAAACGAAACATGATATATATGTGTACTCGTACGGAACCCTTCGTCACACTTTACTGAATTTTTTAATAATTTGTTCTAAGCGGGAATTCCCGGGATCCCGGGAAATATTTTGAAATATTTTGAAATTTCCCGGGAAGAGAAAAACTCTACTCACAATGTACTTAAAACGAAGAAAAGCGCCAAAACTAAAAAAAATCGCCAAAAATCGAATAAATCGTCAAAACGAAAAGAGTGCCAAAACAAACAAAAAATCACCAAAAACCGACAAAAAAATCTCCAAACTGAAAAAAAGCCAAAACTAATATATATCTCTAAAGCTTAAAAAAATATCGTCAAAAATCGAAAAAAAACTTTAAAAACGCTAAAACAAAAAAATCGCCAAAGCTAAAACAATTGGCAAAAAACAAAAAAATTAAAAAAAAAACAAAAATGATATACATATATGTGTACTCGTACGGAACCCTTCGTGTGCGAGCCAAAGTCACACTTTACTGAATTTTTTAATAATTTGTTCTAAGCGGGAATTCCCGGCTTCCCGGGAAATATTTTGAAATTTCCGGGAAAAAGAAAAACTCTACTCACAATGTACTTACTGATCAAGCAATTGCGTTCAATTCACACGAGTGTTTATGCTAAATACAAAGTACATAAGCTTGCACATTAGAACAGTTCATGACAAAACATTTTTTCTTATCGCCTCAAATTACCCAAGTAATTTTCAACTTTTTGTTCACCTAAAAAGATATATGTTTTCTGAGCTAATTTAGGGTCGCTGATGGTATTATTGAAAAAGTTTTATATGTCGCTGGACGCGGCCTTAGAAATCCTTTCAAATGACGTACGTCTTTTAAAATGTTGCCTTGGTATAAAATCGAAAATATTAAAAAAAACCTGTAAAAATAAAAATTTCTCAGAAACGGTCCAATTCAAGAATGGTCATCACTACACCCAAGATATTTTGGGAAACATCATAAAACAAACCAAGCAATGAATTTACGGTACATATAACAAATCTTTTTTAATTTGTATAACATAAATTGATGGGCTTTACTAAAAATGCTTAAAAATTTGTAGTTACATATTATGCATGAAAAAGACTTTCCAATGATGTACTAAATATATATGTTGCTTTGGGGAAAAATACGAAAGTATGCAAAATAGATAATAACAACAAAAAAATCTTTTAAACACTGTCCCGGTCACGAACAGGCATCGCTAGACCATCAAAATGGTTTGTGAATCCTCATAAAGTAAACCAAAAACACGGTTAACATTTTTGTAAAAAGTGAGTCGCTCTAATGTACATACATACATATATATATATATATATATATATATATATATATATATATATATATATATATATATATATATATATATATATATATATATATATATATATATATATATATATATATATATATATATATATATATATATATATATATATATATATATATATATATATATATATATATATATATATATATATATATATATATATATATATATATATATATATATATATATTTATATATATATATGTATGTCCTATATATGTGTGTCCTATCTACGAGCTTTTATTCTTTTTCTATCTGCGTTATATTGTCATTTATAATTTGTTAAACAAGACAATTTTTAAATTGCATTTAACATTTTCAACAAAGACAATTAAATGTAATACATGTTGTCGTTACACATGTTAAGTTATTTTGAACTCAGCTGATTAGATCAAGGTGCGTTTTTCGTTTCTTTTGCTCTATTCTGACTTAAAGAATTAAAGAGATTTTACCTTAATTATTGAGTACAAAAAGAAAAGTAACACGCTACTGTTGAAAATAATTATAATGGAATTTTGATAGAAAAGGTCATTTACTTCCATGGGATTTTAGGATTTGTACTTGATTGTGTACAATTCTGTACTTTCTTGACTCAAAGTACACAGAACAACTAAAATCAATTTTGTTCTAACGACTGATTCTAGTAGAGGGCACTAAAAGAAAATATACATACATGTATCGGAGTTGTGAAATTTTATATCTTGGCCTCATTTTAGGTGGAGTTAAATTCCCTCCTCCGCCACCTCCCTTTTGCACATTGTAATAGTGAATCGGCATAGGAAATTTTGAAATCTTTACATTTATGGTATGAGATGTATTCCACATATTTATATATAAAACACTACGAGGAGCATTTTTGTAGAACATTTTAACCCTCTTGCTCTTCGCTGTGTGGGCCTTTTTGTACCTTTCTTAAAAGAAGCAAGAAAACTCCCTTTCAACGACGATGTAGGAGGCCGAAAAAGCTCCAAACTCAACTTGAGTGCCAAAAATCACAAAAAACCTAAAATATGTTTAACTTCGTACTTATTCGCAGTTATTACCAAAATATCTCACAAAACGGGAGCTAACGTACAATTTCACTACAAGTCGGCAAAACTAACTTCATAAAGTCCGGTTTTGTAGAATAATGTAGCCCTAATTGTTGAATAAGTACGAAATCAAGCCTTAAGCAAATTTTAAGTTTTGACTTTTTTCTGGCCTTCAAGTTGAATTTTAAACTTTAGTTTCTTTGAAGATCTATAGTAGAATTTAAAGACAAATATTTTTGTAGGACATTTCAGGCCGCTATATTACTCTTTAAGGGAAGGGTTTTGGCCCTTTTTCCATAAAGGGACAAAAACAGCCAAGCAAATGTTTAACGTACGGGTTTCATACACACAGAAAAATTTCAATGAAAAACCGCCGAAAATTAGGCTAATTTAACATTTTTCGGTAGGTGGTTCATGTTAATTCAACATGATCTACAATAATCATGAAGGAGCATTTATCCTTTTGAATTAACTATATTTCATGTTGATTTAATATTGCAGTTGATACTGAAATAATACGAAAAATCATATTGAGTTAAAGTTATTTCTAGTTGACAGAACGTGAATTTGATATTAAAACAACACGATGAATCATATTGAATCAAAGTCATTTCAAGTTGAAACAACATGAATTTGATATTGAAACAACACTAAGAATCATGTTGAATTATAGTTATATCAAGCTGCGACAACATGACTTTAATGTAGCTATTTTATGAATTATTTTACTTACGTGATGATTATTAGCATAGGCATCATACAACTTTGTGTTGTAGTTGGTTACCCCAAGATTCGAACTCGTGCTACTTGCACGATAGTCCACGCGCTAACCATTGCACTCACAACAGCTTCAAACTTTATTTTAGCTATACACTAAATAAATACCCATCTTATGTAAAATGAATTTCATTTTAATTCAACATGATTTAAGTTATTATTTAACATAAAACTTATTTGAAATTAAAGTTTCCTTTTGTTTCTTTTACGATAAAGATCGTACACACAGAAAAAAAGCAATTTAAAATAAAAATTACGCAATTTTGATTGGAAATCATATTAAATTTCTAAGAAATAATTTGTTGTTTAGGGGTGTTAGTATTTATTTGATTTCTTCATTGCTACAATACACTGTTGTGCTCAGTTGTGTGACTTGTTGTTGTTTTGTTGTTGTTTGCTCTTATATAGCCGAAAAATAGCCGACGAAAATCGAATTACCAGCGAAAATTTACTGTTGCTGGCTTCAAATTACCATTGTTTCATATTAATTTTAAATGAAAAATATTTAATCTAACCTTAAATTTCTTTGATTTAAAATTTTTCACGGTTAAAACAACTTTTTTATAAACGTTGCATTTAATTTTAAATCAACATGACTATAACTTTAATTTGAAATAAGTTTTATGTTAAATAATGTTGAATTAAAATGAAATTCATTTTACATACGATAGTATTTATTTAGTGTATAGCTAAAGTGAAGTTTGAAGCTTTTGTGGCTGCAGTGGTTAGGGCGCTTTATGCAAGTGCCACAAGCTCAAATCTTGGCTGGGGCAGCCATAACGTTTTCTGATGCCTATGCTTAATACACATCACGTAAATAAAATAATTAGTAAAATAGCTACATTAAAGTCATGTTGTTTCAACTTCATATAACCTTAATTCAACCTGATTCTTCGTGTTGTCTCAATATCTAATTCATGTTGTTTCAACTTGAAATAACTTTGATTCAATATGATTGTTCCAATATCAAAATCACGTTGTCTCAACTCAAAATGACTTTGGTTCAACATTATTCAGTATCAACATCATTTTGATTTAATTGTACTGGGACATTAAATCAACATAAAATATAGTTATTTCAAAAGGAAAAATGTTCTTTCAAGATTATAGTAAATCATGTTGAATTGACATGAAACACTAATGAAGCAAAATTACTACCGAAAAATGTTAAATTAACCTGGTTTTCGACGATTTAACATTGAAAATTTTTTGTGTGTAATAATTTTAATATCTTTCGTATACGAAATCGCCTGATTTAAAATATCAATTTCATTCTGTATGCGTGAATGATGGTGAATTAATAAATATTCACGCTCGCTTCTCTAGTTGTTAGATAACTTATTAGTTTTTGCTACTCATAATTTTTATAAAACAGTTTCACTACTTTATCGATTAAATCATATAGAGTTGTTGCATGCTTGTCAAAAACGGAAGATTATCATAAAGAATCTTAATTATCTTTTTTTTTAATTATCTTAAAGATTATCATTTTTAAAATTTTCCCTTTAATCTATTTAAATTTGCTTTATACACGACAGCAACACTTTTGTATCTAAAACTCTTATTTAACTTGTTGCAACTGCAACTTTTGTTTTTATGTTCAATATTAAGAAGCGTCAGTTTCGCTTTTAATGATAAAACCGTTGTTATTACAGCTATAAAAATTGTATATTGCTTGCAATAATTATACTCACGTTAGAATTTGTTTGTTTTTATGCACTTTGATGCGGCTTCATTGCTGCCAGATGATGAACCTGCTGTTAATTATAGTGTAGATTTTTATTCTTCTAGGCGTTTTATTACGCACATTTCCGTAATTGATTTCTAAACACGAAAGGATATTTAAACAAAAATGTAGAAGTAGATGAGTCAAACCACCTCAAATGAACCAACCGTTGGACCTCTCCATTTTCGATTTAGGTGAAACTTTGTGTGGAATTTTTTTAGTACTCGTACACTGAAAGGAAAATCTTCGTGCCAGCTATGACTTTATTCATTGGATCAATGAATTTTGTCATTAATAACGAGCTAACGTAAGATTTAATTGTATTAATGCAATATTGTTTCATAAAGTTTCGTAGAAAATACTTCATTGATTTCGTAAAACTCTTTCATTAAAAAAATGAAATAATTCCATTATACATATGAAATTAAGTCATTGATTGTACCTTTTGTAAATGTTGTTAAGTAATCACATTGACTGAAAAGTTATGCCAACATTTTAATAATTACACTTTAATATACTACAACTATTCACGATTTCTCATATACCAATTATATTTTGTTGGAGCCCATAGAAAAATACCTCTAGTTTTTCTAGGCTACTTCGTTTAAGTGATTTTATGACGTAAATGTAGTGAAAAATGGTTTTCGAAAAGTTTGCACTTTAAACAGTCATAACTTCTTTGTTTCAAAATGGATTTCTAAGATTTCTTTTATATTTGAAAGATATGACTCTTATCTTTTAAATAAGGCATAGCTTTTAAATATCTATTATTTAACGGCTAAGTTATGGTTGGACAGTGGTGTAAATTAAAAAAAAGTGGTAATAAATATGGAACTATTAAAGTACACAGAAAAAAAAGCTTTGTAAATACAAATGAAATTTCTTTGCTGATGGTTAAGCATTATCTATTTTTATACGCATTTAATTGTTGCTTTACCATATCGTCAGTAAACTTCAACCATACTTTTGATCAGTTACAAGCCTCTTATCTTATGTACAGACTTTTTCATAAAATTTTAATTTTGATTTACTATAACTCAGCCATTTTTTATCCGATCTAAGCCAATTGGTTACTATTCGACGCTTACTTTAGTTTCCTTTCAAATAGGATATAAATTTTTTTATTCGAATCAGCCTTTGACTCTATATGGCGCTTTAAAGAGAAGTATTCATCGAAAAGCACAAATGTACCGTTATCTGCACAATGGCCGAAATAAAAATAAATACTTTTTTCTTGTTTAGAATATCTTAATTACACTAAAAAAATGCATTAGAAAATTTAAACATTTCAAAAATAAAATTTTGGAAAGTAGTGTAATAACTAGGGTTGTAACGATACGCCGTTTTGCCGATCCGATACCGACTCCGATACTTAAAAATAAATATCGCCGATTCCGATTCCGATACCGATACGAATATTGAAATTGAGTTCAAGTTTAGATTAACAAAACTCAAGAAGAGCAATTTTTTTATTATACAAAATTACAGTGTAAGAGATTTTTAATATTTACAATTGATATTAACCCAGTATATAAAATTGGAAGTAATTTTTAAGGAACTACATTTTCATAGCTTCCAAAGAATCTATATTAAAAATATGCAGATAATTAGTAGAAAAGCAAGTACAAATTTGTAATTCCTTTATAGTTTTAAAAAATACTCGCCATGCTTTTTAAAAAATCGATTTTTAAAGGACATTTATCAACTATTATTCTTCTAAATAACTTAATAGCTTAATTATTAAAAGTCTATTTATTCACTTAAATTTGCATGAAAACAGTTTTATGTTTAATTTCGCATAAAAAGAATCAAGTTCTGAAAATGTGTAACTTTTCATCCTTTTTTTGAGGAATCATTATAGAACACCGAAAAAGATATTTGTCCCAACATCGCTTCAAATTCGGTATTGGTAATCGAAAAAGAGAACTTCTTGCAATGACAAGCAAATGTGAAACTAATTAGAAATTATCCAAATTTGCAATATTTCCGGATCGCGAATTCTACATTTTCATGACTTCTTTGGAGTGTCTTTTTTGATGGGCATAAGATTTAAAAAACAACGAATTGAATTTGAGATCATAAAATTAACATTAAATAAATTATTGTTTTTGCGAAATAACAGCGTAAAATATTATCAATTTTTAAAATTGATATTAATAAGATTTAAAAAATAACGAAATGACTTTAGTTCTTGGTAAAATTAACAAAAAATAAATAATTTGTGAAAAAAACTGAAAAAATTTTTTAAAGTATCGTCGTATCGACAGTGAAATATCGCCGATACCGATGTATCGGAAAATCTGAAGTATCGCCGATATATCGGTATCGGTATCGGTATTCGTTACATCCCTAGTAATAACACTGTGTTCGGATTTCGAACTTTTTTTCAGCCACAAATTCTGATAGTTGCATTATATAATTTGCAGCCAATGAATCGAATGGCGCAGTCGGGTTCTTAGATTTGTTTAATTTATTTTTTATTTCGGGAGTTTTAAAATTTTTAATTTAATGTTATTGAACCCATATCTTAAGCTAGTGGGTGTTTATTTTTATATGCAAAAAAATAGGATCAAACTTATTTCATCTTCGGTATACTTAATTGTACATAAGTATGCATCTATGTGTGTATTGCCTCTAAGGGATTTCCAAGCCTTATTGTGTGATTAATGTTTTCTTTCATGGATTGCCTTTTGCTACTGTTTCCGTTTTCAACGTACTTAAATCGATGAAGTTGTATTACAGAATAACTACAACTTTTTTTTAACCGCAAATAACTTACGCGCATGTGTAAATGATGTTGAAGTGCTCGTTTAAGCGAGTAAGTGTGTTCCTCCTTACTTACAAATACATACAAACAATAAAACTATTTTTTTTTCATTATTTTTCCTGTGCAAAGCTTGAATTAAATTATGCGCATGCTCATGTTTAAACTCTTTCTTAACAGATGATAGTAGCAAAAATTAGAGTTAATATGTACTTGTAATATCGTAAACTTCAATTCACATGCAAACATTATGGAGCTCAAATTTTCGTATATAAAGAATAAGCACATTTACAAATTAAAGTTATTTGAATTTTATCTGCTGAAGTGCTTGCAACAAAATTACTAATTAAAGTTCTAAAAAGTTAAAAAAAAATACTCGATTAAGAGAAATTTTCAGTAAGTTAAAAAAAAGTGTTTCATATAATTCATAATATAATTAATAAGGCTGTTGTAATATTGATATGCAATCATATATTTTGTTGAAAGAAAAAAAAAACATCAACTAAATTATGTTGCCATCGTTATTAAAGTTTTTTTTTCCACTTTTTGCGCAAAATCCACCCACTCACATTCATTTAACGATTGAGATTCCATTTAAAAGAAATTACAACGCATCGTTTGCCAACAATGTGACAATTGAATGATTAAATAAATGTTTGACACGAAAGTTTTAAATGTTTTTATTTTAAGCATAAAACAAATTATAAAATTGTGACTTAACATGAAAAAAATTACCACATTTTTATGTTGTAATTAATGTAAAATAATCACTAAATAAATTGAATAAGTTTGTATGAAATTACATATAATTTATTTTGTGTAAATCAAAGATTTTTTTTGCTTTAAGTGCATAAATTCCATAAATAGTTTCACTAGTAAGGACTAGGATCGATATACAAACTGAAAAAAAAACTATAGCGAGCCATAAAGATCCCCAGCAGCTAAAGTTACAACTAGTAACGCTTTGGGACAGTCATATTACTAGTTGTAATGGTAGTAGTCAAAAAACGACAGTCATATTACTAGTTGTAACAAGAGTAGTAACGTTACTGGTCAAAAAAGAACAATCACATTACTAGTTGTATCGAGACTAGTAACGATACTAGTCAAAAAAGCACAATCATATTACGAGTTGTATCGAGACTAGTAACGATACTAGTCAAAAAAGCACAATCATATTACGAGTTGTATCGAGACTAGTAACGATACTAGTCACAAAATGACAAAATTTTCAGGTATACGATTTTATATAAAATCTATTGTTAGCTATTAAAAAAATAAGTAGAATGTGGCTCAGTGGGTAGAGTACTTGCCTTAAAGTATGAAGAATGCGTGTTCGTACCCCGGTTGAGCCAAAGTTTTTTTAAGAGTTACAAGACTCTTAATAAAAAAACTAGTAAGCGCACTAGTTTACAATAACTAGGATTCCAACTGGGATATAACTGTATACAAATGAACTAGTTGGTCGCCTATGACAACCCAATGTTAAAATCGATAGTTCGATATATGAAAAAAGGATAGATAGACAACTAGTCTGAAGCAAAAAGCAACTAGTATAGTTCCAACTACATACCAGTTACTTTGTCTGCAAGGTCATAGCTCTAATACCGCGAAGCACATACACAAACAAAGACTAAGATAGTCGATGTATGGCCGCCCACCACTGCTCTGATAACATAAAAAATATTCATATGATATAAAATAAATTCAGCAAAGTGCGACTTTGGGTTCCGTTCGAATACACATATATATCCCTTTTCGTTTTTGCCCTTTTTTTCATTTTAAACATTTTTTCGTTTTGATTTTTTGTTTGATTTTAGTTTGCTTATTTTTTAAGTTCTTTTCGTTGTTTTGGCGATTGTTTCTTTTTTTTTTTAGCGATTTTTCGTTTTTTTGCAATTTTTTTTTTGTTTTTCTTCTGTGTTTTGTAGTTTTGGCGATTTTTTGGGTTTGGCGTTTTTTTGTTTGTTTTAACGCTTTTTGACGATATTTTTCGTTTTGCAGATTTATTTTTGTTTTGGCACTTTTTTTCAGTTTTGGCGCTCTTTTCGGTTTTGGGTACTTTTTTTTTTGGTTTTTGGTGATTTGGTTCTAGCGATTTTTTTGTTGTTTAGCACTTTTTTCGTTTTGGCATTTTTTAGGTTTTAGGCGATTTTTTTAGTTTTCTGTTTTTTGTGCTTTTTTTTGGTGATTTTTTTTTAATTTTTGGCGATTTTTTTTATTTTTTTGCGATATATTTAGTTTTAGCGGTTTTTTAGGTTTTAGTGCTTTTTTTTCTTTTTGACGACTTTTTTCGCTTTTTGTCGTTGTTATTTTTTTTAGTTTTTTGCGATCTCTTTAGTTTTAGTGATTTTTTCCGTTTTAGCGATTTTTTTTTAATTTTCATGCTTTTTTTCTTCAAGCGCTTTTTCATTTTGGCGATTTTTCGTTTTGACATTTTTTAAATGTTGGAATTTTTAACTGATAAAATTATTGTTTTAAACATCAGTGTTAATTGGTGTAATCTATTATACAGACTACACTACACCAGTTAACACTACCCAGGAAAAATTTGTATGGCAAAGTAATGAGTTAAAATGCACTTACCACATTTGATTACAAATCACAAGCTATAAATTTAAATATTTAGAAGGCATTGAATACACAAAACACAATAAAAATTAAACGTCTCTGGTAAGCATTGAACTCATGCCGTTTTCAGTTATTGTGTTATATGATGCAAGTGTTTTACTCACTAGACTATTGCACAACTATTTTGTTACGGGCTTAAAACTTGTTTTCACAAATATGAACACAATTAAAAAAAATCCATTTTGCTTCCCCAGGCGTTGAACTATTTATCGTCTGTATGATAAGCAGATACGCTAGTACTCTGCCAATAACAGGTTAAATGGCTTGTTTAATTACTGGTAAGTAATTGTTCAACTACTGTAAAGTAATTCAGACGGTAAGTAGTTTGTGGTTGAATAGTATGTTGTTCGGTAATGACAATGCCAAATTAAATTTTTTTGTTTTTTTTTCACTTTGTACTCTGAAAAATAGGTTGGTATACGCCTCAAAAAAATTCTCCTCAAGTATGAGCTCTTAATTTTAATAGGAAGGTCCTCCGCCTCTCAGGTTTTTATATTTTTCGTTATTATAAGAAAGAAAAATTCATATCTCTGTTTTTACTATTTGGAAAAAAATATCTGGTCTCATATATTTGTAGGAAATTGAGTTCTTTACAAAAAAGGTCTATCACAATTTTCTTGTAAGCCTCACCGTTCAAAAGTTGAAGTTTGACTATTTTCAGGCAGATTTCTTTTTTTTATGAATTTTATAACTCGTTAACAAAAAATTATTATGATACACGCAATTCATAATTTTGTATGAAATTTGCTGTTCTACAAAAATGCTATAATATGATTGTCGATTAAATTAACCGTTTAAAAGATATTTATCGTCAAATTTGAATGCACACTAATTTTAACAGTTTTTGATTAATAATTCGAAAATTTTCAAATTAATTTATCAATTTCGGGGAAATTCGTATAAACTTGAACAGAGAAATGTTTTAAACTTTTTTCCAGTTTTTTTTAGTCCTCACCATGTTGGAACAAAAAATTATTGGAACAAAAAAATTCTCTATATTCAAAGTTATTAAATTAGTTTGGCTTAAGTTCATTTTAAATTTAATCTTTCGATAAAATTATTTTTTATTTAAGAAAGAAATTCTAAAGCATGTAAATATTGAACATTCAAAGAAAAATTTGGCTGTACGGAAGGTTGAACTGACAGCTGTTTCGTGACCACCAAGTCTACTCATCAGAGTCCTTTACCCACACTACCACTGACAGTGGCAACAACACTGTAGCGAAAATCCTACTAATATTAGTAAGATCAATTAACACACTGTCGCCATCTTGTGGCGAGTCGCACCTTATTGAACTTTGTCTAAATGTTCGGAACTTCACTAACTGTCTTTTCTTAGCATGTTCAACTATTATAAGCTTTTTCCATTTCAGTCTTACCAGCGTGGAATATCGTCGATATTCTCAATGCTGGGATTTTATTGAATGTTTATTTTGCCCAAGGTGCGACTCGCCACAAGATGGCGACAGTGTGTTAATTGAGCTTATTAATATTAGTAGGATTTTCGCTACAGTGTTGTTGCCACTGTCAGTGGTAGTGTGGGTAAAGGACTCTGATGAGTAGACTTGGTGGTCACGAAACAGCTGTCAGTTCAACCTTCCGTACAGCCAAATTTTTCTTTGAATGTTCAATATTTACATGCTTTAGAATTTCTTTCTTAAATAAAAAATAATTTGATCGAAAGATTAAATTAAAAATGAACTTAAGCCAAACTAATTTAATAACTTTGCATAAAAACCATACAGTTCGACTAAAAATTCATAGCTCAATTTTCTATATTTTTAGTGATTCATGAAATTTCGAGTATATAACGTTTTTGTGACAAATTTAACATAAAGAGTATTGATCTAGAAGAAAAAAATAGTTTCAATTTTTACGAATTTCCCTGAAACTCATAAATTAAGCTGATATTTTTCGAATTATTAATCAAAAACTGTTAAAATTAGTATGCATTCAAGTTTGACGATGAATATCTTTTAAACCGTTAACTTAATCGACTAATCATATTAGAGCATTTTTGTAGAGCAGCAAATCGCCTATAAAATTATGATTTGCACGTATCATAATATTTTTTGTTAACGAGTTATAAAATTCAAAATTCAAAATAGTCAAACTTCAACCTTTAATAACTTTTGAACGTTGAGGTTTACAAAATAATTGTAAGAGACTTTTTTGTAGAGAATTCAATTTCCTACAAATATATGAGACGAGATATTTTTTTCCAAATAGTAAATACCGAGATATGAACTTTTTTTTCTAATAATAACGAAAAAATAAGAACCTGAGAGGCGGAGGACCTTCCTGTTAAATCTAAGAGCTCATACTTCCAGAGAATTTTTTTAGGTATCTACCAACCTATTTTTCAGAGTATAAAGTGAAAAAAAAATAAAAAATGTTTTGCCCACCCTAATGTATAGCCTTTATATATCGAAATATTTATTCAAAAGCCTCTATACAACGAAGTCAGAATAAAGCAAAATTAAGTGTTAAGCAAAATGGTAAAGTCAAGTGGTCAAAAACTATAGTTATAACGATTTTTTTCATATTTCTTAAAACTTCGTTATACCAAGGTTTCATTAATACATAAATATGTACAACGAACTATTTTTCTATCCCCATCAGATTCGTTATATTGAAGTTTCACTGTATAGAAAAAATAAACACATAAGATGAAATCAGGCTTTTATACGAGTGTTATGTAATTACGCTTAAATTTCATTCATTCGAGAAAAGCAACAAAATATATTATTGCATATTACAAGAATAAAAACAAAATACACAGAAATGGAAAAATATGTACAAAACACCTAATAAATCTACATTTACAATAAACAATATATTCTCAAAAGTTTTTTATTTCTTTTATCTCAAAAAAAAACAATGTTCGATTAGCAATAAACCAAAACAGTTAAAGAATAAATGAAATACAACATAATGTGGCTTAAATGTGTTTCACACAGCCAGCTATTTGTGGCTTTCTTACTGTTCTATTACAATGTGATGCCAACAAGTGCCACCACCAATGTGGTTCAATTGAAAAATCAGCAACAAGCACTGGGGCAACCATCAACAACATCGACACAACATCATCAGCATCAGCATCAGCCAAATCATGTTGCTACTCAAACGCACCATCAGCTACAACAACAACTATTCCAAGCTGGTGGCATAGCGGCACACCCAGCTAATGGCATGAGCAGCGGTAGTGGCAACAGCATTTTACATGATTCGAATACGGGCCATCATAGTGGAGAAACACAAGCCTTAGAGTCGTCATCTACTTTAGCTAATTTGCCTTCACCTCAATATCTTGTTCATGATAAAGAGATGGCTATGCAAGAAATATTAAAACATTTCAATAGAGACGACACTAGTTTAAGTGATCCCTATCAAATTGTAAATGAATTTAAAAGGGAAACATATGACAATAACAATCACTTAGAACCACCACCGCCACCATTTGTAGCCTTACATCCCAACAATATGTTTTATCCTTGGAATTTCTATGATAGACCTTACGCTCAACCCATCACTTTACCGCCTCCTCAAATGCCTGGGCTCTATGCACATAATTTTAATCCCTTTGAAACCTTTCATACACCGTTTTCCGCTACACCAAGATTTTTGCCAATCATGAGTTACCCCCAACCTGTTTACGTACCATATCCGTTTGTCATGTCTCCAGATATGTTCTATTCCGGCTATTCCAGTCTACCGCAAATGACTAATGATTATGAAGAATCTATGTCGCGTGGTGCTGGAACATCAAGACGACCAGGTTCTAGCCAACACTCAACTAGTTTCCCAAGAAATTCTCCGATTTATTATGTACGTTTACCTCCGACGCCATATATGTTTTTGCCAGATCTCGGCCTAGAATCATCACGCAACACACACATGGGTGGCTACTCAAATATGTTACCCTATCAATCCTTACCTTCTTTTCCTTCGTTTTCCTCTATATTTAATGTTCCCATAAATTTTTTGGCCAACGGTAAACCCACTAATATTTATCAAATGAGTGCTCCACCTAATGATGTACAAAATCCTTTGCAATTTTCTAATATACCATCCAGCTTTAGTATGCGTCCTCCACCACCTCCACCACCGCATGCCTACAGACCAGCAGCATCTTCCCACAATTACTTCAGTGCTCATCCTTCGTCCCCATCTTCATCATCTAATTATGCTCTGTATCCTGGATCATCTATTGGACCCGCGTCACCAGCAACTTCTTCATCTTTACCGCTATTACCACATCAGGACTCAAAACTGACTTCCTTGAAGCATCCATATTTTTTCAATGGTCGTCCTGAAGATATTTATATATTACCAAATAATTTTAACACTATATTTTCTTCAGAAAGGAGCTATTATTAAAACGCAAGATTAAAATTTATATACATAATTTATATTAGACTCTAATAAGATTAGAAGATTTTAATAAACGTTCATGATGTAAAAGTGAATTTGAAAATACAACCTTCATATTTTATTTCTTTTAAATGGACTTTCTTTTGTAATTATGTACTAGCTCCACCCGGTGTGCTTCGCTACCCCATTGTTGTGCAGATATAGGAAAATTAATAATTACCTTGTCTGGGGGGTACCCGTCTCTCCCCTCTGATACCCTCTCGATTTTGTTGGAAATTGCACATTATTTTAACAGTAGCCCACTTCCTGTTGATATGAAAATATTAAAAATTACTTTTTATTGGGAGTACCCATCTCCCCCCTCTGATATCCGCAAATTTTTTTTAGAAGTTGGAATTTGTTCAAATTTTGAAAGCCTCGCTATTGTAGATGTGCTGATATAGTAATATTAATAATTACTTTGTATGGAGGTACCTGATTGCCCTCTCTTATACCCCTAAGGGCCATTATTACAACTTGACAATAGCTAAAAGCAGGCTTTTGTCGGACGGGTATACAGTTTATCATTATTACAAATTTACTTTAACCTACCAGGTAGGATGCACCTGACTTCAAATTATCGCTCACTTTCATTTAAAGTAAAGTTTTAATAAAGGTAAACCTTTTATTCCACCGACAAAATCCTACCTTTAGCTATTGCCTAGTTGTAATAATGGCCCTAAAAGTGAGTATATACCTGATACATTTTTATCATGATAAATGTCAAATCGTTATCAAGATAAAAATTTATCAGGTATAGACTGCATTTATTAGTGTTATTGCAGTCTCTTGACAATTTTGTCAGAGCTGAAACTCAGACAAATTTGTCTTGATAAAAAACGTAAACAAACTGTTTGACGTTTCAATTTTTTCTTTTCAGAAACTAACATTTTTACAATATTTCTACAAAAACAAAAATATACGAGTGAAGCAAAATATGAATGCTTTAATTAAATACAAGCGGTTTAATGAAAAAATAAGTGAAATAGTGAACAACTACCTTCACGACGCCAAAAAAAATTGTGATTTATCATAACAAAAAAACAACAACGTATTCGCATGTATACTAACAATAACAAAAAATTGACATATGTTCTACCGATGCTTTGTTAGTTGTCATGATAAAAATATATCAGGTATAGACGTAGGGTAACATTTCGCTAGGAGTTTTACGTCATTGTAAGAGTAACCCATATCAAATTTAGAAAGCCTCACTCTTACAGCTTTGGAGATAGGGGAAATTAATAATTACTTTGTATGGGAACACCCATCTCCCCCCTTTGATACCAGTTATAAGAGCTACACTATTGTAGTTGTGCTAGTGTTGAAATATTTAATAATTACTTTGTATGGGGGTACCCATTTCCCCGCTTCTATGCCACTAGGATTTTACCGAAAATTGCCAACTATTCTAAGATTAGCACACACAGATATAGGGAAATAAATAATTACCTTGTATGAGGTACCCATCTCCCCCTCTGATATCCGCAAATATTTTTAGAAGTTGGAATTTGTTCAAAGACTAACTCACATCAAATTTTTAGAGCCTCGCTATTGTAGATGTGCTGATATAGGAATATTAATAATTACTTTGTAGGGGGGTACCTGATTGCCCCCTCTTATACCCCTAACATTTTGCTAGGAATTTTACGTCATTGTAAGAGTAGTCCATATCAAATTTAGAAAGCCTCACTCTTACAGCTTTGGAGATATGGGAAATTAATAATTACTTTGTATGTGGGGCACGCATCTCCCCCTCTGATACCGCCAAGATTTTGCTGGTAATCGCCATTTGTTCTAGGACTCCCACACATACAATTTTAAGAGCTTCACTATTGTAGTTGTGCTAATATTGGAATATTTAATAATTACTTTGTATGGGGGTACCCATTTCCCCGCTTCTATGCCACTAGGATTTTACCGAAAATTGCCAACTATTCTAAGATTAGCACACATAAAATTTATAGAAACTCACTCGTATAGTTGTATAGATATAGGAAAATAAATAATTACCTTGTATGAGGTACCCGTTTCCCCCTCCTATACCAGCTGGAAATTGCATGTTACTCTAAGAATAACACACATCAAATTTAGAGAGCCTCACTCTCATAGTTGTACACATATAAGACAATTGAGGACAGATATAGAAAAATAAGAATTACCTCGCAAGGGGGTACCCGTTCCCCCTCCTATAACACCAATATTTTGCTGGAAATTGCCTGTTATTCCAAGAATAACACACATCAAATTTAGAAAGCCTCACTCTTATAGTTGTACACATATAGGACAATTGAGAATTACCTCGTATGGGGGTTATGCTTTCCCGCCAAAATTTTCAACAAAAAAAATTTTACATTTTTGCAAGGCTAACATAGTACTTTAAATAGGCTGTATGAAATAATGCCCAATGAAATAACTCCCAATGAAATGGGACCTGAAAAAAATGAAATAAGTCCAAACAAATTTAATGAAATAAATTCAAAGAAAAATGAGATTATTCCCAAACCTCAAATGAAATAAGTTCCAATTTATGGAACTTGCTTCATAATGAAATAACTCGCACACAAAAAAATGAAATAAGTCCTAATGAAATAAAGCCGAAAAAATATGAAATAAGTCCAGAATTCTTTATGAAAAAAATATTTTCTAGCAAATTCTTAGTGACCGTAGACTATTTTCTAAATTCCTCAGAGAACAAATTTTTAAATAAATATTTCATTTACATTAAAATAAATTAATTTAAAAATGAAGATAACAATCTTAAAAAATTTTATTTTTCCTGCATTTTGCGCTATCGATATGTCTTCGATATTGCTTCCGATTTGCTATTGATTTGCAAAATACGAAAAAAAATTTTTTTTTACTTAGAATCAAAATATGGAGCTGATCTTGTAGGAGAGCTTTTTCTTATACCTGCTAGAAACTTTTGAGGTTATAGAAAAAACAAATTTTTTTTGTAGAAGATGCACCCTAATGTACATATTTATGAATTACGTATGTATGTACATCTTTTAAATTACATTCTTTAAAAGTCGTTTCTAAAGAAAAGCACATGACATGTTTGATATTTTATTTTTCGCAGTCTCGTGATTTGTGTTAATTATTTTTGGCCTAATACCAAACATTTCAATTTAAATACGAGTATTTCTTGAAATATGACAAATATGTTCGTGAAAATTTTTGAAATATTGTTTATGAAAATTAATTAGTTAAGGAAAATGTTTAAAAATTCTTTGCAAATAAATGAATGGCTAAAAAAAGTTTATGACACACTAAGAATCTTCATAGTTTTTAAATCCTCACAGTTGCTTTAAATATTTTTTGGGCGTCGATTTCAGAATTCCAGCCAAATAAAATTTACATTGTGCACATAAAGTGAGCCCTTCTCTCGAGCTGGATCCAACAATACACTCACAAAATTTCATTGAAATCGGTTTGCCCACTTCGCAGTGGGCTCTCTATAAAACGGCAGAATGCTTTTAAATGACACTTTATCAATATTTCTGTGGTCACACACAAACCTTAACCGCTTAAGTCGAGAAAATAAACCAACGCCTGATGAGAATCGAGTTTTTGAGACTTTAAACTGCTCTACCGTAGGAATTTTATTTATACCTATCAAAAACTACTGCTTCGGTCGAAGCAGGTTTTTAAGCGAGAGCAGCTGGTTGTTGTTGTAAATTTTTGTTTTTATTTTTGCAATAAATGCACGCAGGTAACTATTGAATTAAATTTATTAATTAATTATTAAATTAAATTAATTCAGTAATTCAATAATTAAGTGATAAATTCATTAATTAAATAACAAATTAATTAATTCATTACTTAATTAATGCTTTAATGAATTGAATAATGAATTAATGAATTAGTTATTTTGATTAATTAATTCAATAATTAATTAATTATTTAATGAATTAATGAATTACTTAAATAATTATTTAATTAATTAATAAATAAATTCATTAATTAATAAATTAATTCATTAATTAAATAAATTATTTAATTAATTCATCAATTAATTAAATAATTATTTTATTTATTAATTCTTTAAATAATAAATTAATTAATTAATTCATTAAATAATTATTTAAATAGTTAATTAATTAATGAATTAAGTAATTAATTAATTAAATAAAAATCGCAAAAAACGTTAAACAAAAACACCACAAAATTAAAATCATAGCTAAAACGAAAAAAATCGAAATATGAAAAAAAGAGCTGAAATGAAGAAGCACCAAAACGAAAAAAGTCACCAAAACTAAAAAATCGCCAAAAAAAAACTAAAAGATCGTTAAAAAGAAAAAAAATCGCCAAATCAATTAAAAAAAAACGCTAAAACTAAAAAAACCAAAATGAAAAAACTTTTCAAAACGAAAAAAACTCGCCAAAGTGGAAAAGCGCTAAATCTAAAAAGGATCAAAAACCAAAAAAGTCGCTAAAACAAAAAAACGCTAAAATAAAAAGATCCGACATGAAAAAAATTTACCAAAACGGAAAAAGTCGCTAAACTGACAAAAGATACGAAAAAAAACACTAAGGCAATAAAAATCGTTAAAACTAAAAAATCGCAAAAAAAATTGCCAAAACAAAAAAAATACCAAAACGAAAACGAAAAAGATCGCCAAAATGAAAAAAAAGCATTAAAACAAAAAGAAAGCACCAAAACGACAAAAATCGGCAAAAGTAAAAAAAATCTTTATAAACGAAAAAATTCGACAAGACAAGAAACCCTAAAACGAAAAACTCTCTAAAAACAATCGAAAATCGCCAAAACGAAAAAAAGAATATATACGTGTATGGTATTCGTACGAAACACTTCGTGTGCGAGTCAAAGTCTTAATTTACTTAATTTATTGAAATCTCTAATATGAGAAATTTATTTTCAATTAAAAATTATCTCTGAAAATGAAATGATTTTTTTTTAACTTCCTGTTTTTAAGGTTGTCCCTTTTCGCCTAGAGATCCCCTTATTATAATTCTTTTATTTTGAAAATCCCTTATTTGTGCCCGTTCTTGAAATTTTTCAACGGTAACGCTGAATGAATCAAAAAAATGTTTCTCGTGGTGTTTTACATAAAATACTGAACACTTGTTATACCTTAAACGAAAGACCTCCAAGATTTTTTATGCCGAGTACTAATTGTGAATAAGCATGAAATTAGCCCTTAAACGTGGTTTATTTTTTTCAATAATTTCTGGCGTACAAGTTAAGTCTGGAGCTTGGTTGTCGCTAAAGGCCTATAGTAAAATTTTATAGCCTAAATTTTTGTAGAACATTTTATCCCCACTCTCCCTCTGTTTAGAGGCTTTTTTTAAGATTTGATAGAAAAGTGCCAAAAATTACCGTTATTTGGAGGAGTTAGAAGGTTAATATATTCCACAAAAATACTTGCCTTAATATTTTCTAGAAAGTTGCTGACGATACCCTACACCTCAGATGTAAAGAACGCATAGTTTCATATACTGATATGCTGCACGAACAAGCCAATTGGGAGGAAACTTTAAGCCTAAAATAAAATTCCGATGTGATCTTTCAAAACGCCAACAGACGTATATACTTTCTTGGTCTCCTCTACCAGAATCCTTTCACAGAAAAAAATAAGTTTCGTTTTTGATAACAAAAATAATTTTTTTTTCAAATTTCCTGTGATAAAGAATTCCCCTATATTGATAACAAAATTATTTCAAAATAAAAATATATATATATAAATTTAAAAAATGTTGACATGGCTGGAATACGAACCCGGGCTTTCCGGACGTAAAGCATACTCTCTATAGCTGAGCCATATCCCATTTATTTTTTTATGGGATACAACTTGTTTTAAGTACTTATGTATAAAAAGAAAAGAAATAACCGGCATGGAAAAGAAATACTTACAACGAAATATTTTATTATGTTAAAGATAAATGTTATTGAAATTCATATTTTTTTTTAATAACATGGTTTTATTGAATATAATTCTTGTCTATTTTTTCTGTGTTGTCAGAATCCCATAATTTTGGAAAAAGTTCGAAATTGCTGTATAGTGTAATAAAGAATCCAAAACTAGTTTACACAATGAAAGAATTAAGCTTTTCCTGTGTGTTTTGCTTTTTTCTGTATATGTATGTAAAAAAACTAAAATACGATTTCATTAAAAAAAGCTGCAGATTCAATTAATTGTGTTATTGAAGTTTAATCTATATTTAATTACTAAAATTGTAATTTTCAATTACTCAATATATGCATAAGTTGTTAGAAACTTGAGTAATTGATTGCATTAATAAGTTAATGAAAGCAATTTTAATTTTTGATAGACTGCTTTTATTGGAATTCTTTAAGAAATAATTTTTTCTTTGTACACAGAAAAAATTAAAATGCTATTTCAATTACGAAAACTGCAGATTCAATTAATTTTGTTGTTGAAGTTCAACCTACGACGAAAACTGTATATTCAATAGTTGAAATTAAAATATTCAATTAATAAAAATTTTTATAAAATTTTGTTTTTGGTCACATGAGTAATTGATTTAATTACGTAATTAATTGAAACTAGCTTTAATTTTTGATCAATCAAACTAAAAATTTTGTCGAAAGTAAAATCCAACTTGTAATAATTCATTTAGAATAAATATTTTTATTTTCATTTTAAAAACTGATTTAAAAATCCACCAAACATATCACCATCATCATTGTAATTGAAACTATTAAATAAATTCAATTTAGTTTTAGGCGTCGCAGCTATCGTTTCACCCATTGACCACAAATTTTGATTGGAACTGGTTAAAGGATGTTCCATAAGACCAACATTCCCCGTAAAAGCACTCATATCATAAAGAGTTGGTATTTGAGAACTACTACTACTCATCGACATTAAAGGACTATTTAAACTTTGCATTGACATTACTGATGACTGTTGAGCAGTTGACATTGGGGACGAAGGCGAAAAATCATCTGTGCGTCTCAAAGTATTTGCTGGCATAAATGAGGAGGGGGGACTCATGTAAGAATTGCCCCAATGTATGGGATAATGTGTGGACGTTGAAGTCGTGGAAGGTGAACGTTGATAAAAAGAAGATGAAGTAGCAGGACGATAAAAAGTTGTTGTCGTTGGCCACATAGGAGAATTATAATAATGCATTTTGCCATTGCGTTGGTTGACCTTTGATGCTGGCCCTAAAAATAAAAGGCAGTTAGTTGTTAATTATTTTCTTGTTATTATTTTTGATCAATTACCTTGTTTCAAGTTCACTTTTAGTTTTCCATTCATTGTTATTTTTTTATGTTTTACATTGCGACGTTGCTTTTTACCAGCACCTTCTACAGTTTCTGGACACAACAAGGATATTAGAATAACAACCAAAATAAATAATTTTATTGAAATCATTGTTGTCGTAACGTGATTTGATTTACTGTGTTATAGTCAATAGACTTTTAATTACAAAGTGGTCTGGTCTCTACATTTAACCTTCTTTTATAATAATAAATTTTGTTTGTCATTTCTTTCATAAGTCAATTGCATATAAAGTTATTGACCTTCAATAAAATGTTGGATACTTTTCAAATGTAAACGTCTGCCAATTTTTAAAGTATGAGTTAAGGCCAGCCAAATCTTTGAATTTAACTCAATTTGTCGATTTCACTTGTACTTCAATTTGAGAAATTTTCACTCAAGCCAAAAGATTTATTTATGCTCAATGTTAGGGTGAACGACGATTCATGTTAAAACGCTTAGAAAACCGACTCTTTTTTTTAGAAGTTGACGGCATTTTCAAACAGTAAATTTTTCGATAAAACTTAAGCTTTTATTTTTTCTGCTTTGTCTTTTGATCATGCAGATGAAATAATTCCATAATAGTTTTTATGCATTTATGTTGCTTTTGTTAAATTCCTTACGCCTTTCACCAAGTCATCATGTTAAATAACGATAGCACAAAGTAAACATAGACATGAAATGACTTACAACTTTAAATAGTTACTTTAACCAATAAAAGTTGTTATATCATAAAAATTGTTACAACAATTTACATTAACAGTAAGTTAACAATTTAAGTTGGTTAGATTTACCTACAATATTATTTTGAGTGTAGTTAATTAAATCAGCTTTTAAAAATATATTTTTTGGACTTTTTTGGGAAAAAAATGTATTTAAATTTTTATAATAAAATTTTCTCTTAATTTTTTTTTTTAATTTTTACCAAAAATAGCTTATGATGTATAGTAGAGGGCTACAAAAGATGTCTTGAAGGTGTGTTTAAGACATTTGTTTTGTTTCAAATACTTTCACAACAGTGATGTTGCGACGATCATGTATTGAAAAAAACTTTTTAAAAAACATTTTTAATAAACTTGTAGTATGCGAAGATGGTTTCCACTAGGAATGCCAATCCCGATCCCGAAAATCCCGGGATTGTTCGGTATTTATAATCCCGAATCCCGGGATTCGTCAAAAAAATCTCGGGGAATCCCGAAATATTTAAATTACGTTTTTTAAGTAAAATTCTTATACAAAAAAAAATCGTAATGAAAAGTAACAATTGTAACACTAATTTATGAATTGAATTGTATTATGGTTGTCACTACTCCAACACCTTTTCAGATCTTCATAAGATTCTTTGCATCAGTGGCTGCCTACAGAATGGGTCTTGAAAACTCTGTTCATTGTGTTGGCAAAAAACATTCATCGATCCTGAGTACAATATCTTAAAGAGAACTATAAGCTCTGCCGAATGACAACATAAGCCATGAACTGAGGCTTGGAAAAATATTATGTTGCTTTCAGCTTAGGGCGCTCAAGGCTACGTGTGAGATTGTTGGTTCACCCGTGGATTGCAGAAATATACGGTGGTTTACGGATAGATCCAAAAACCCGTTCTAATGCGTGAGTCTTTGGACCCAATCTTAAAATATATGTTTCCATGTGCAAATGGCCAATGGTATTTCAGGCGGAAATTGAGACATTATTTTAAATAAAAGTCCTAAGGGCTCACATAAAGCTATCTTTTCAGATAGACCAGCAGCTCTAAAATCTCTCCTTTCATGGAAATTATCATCCGAGCTTGTGCTAGAGTGGTTTGGTTAGGTTAGGTTAGGTAAGGAGGGCAGTCACGACTGTAGAATTGGGTCCGTTGATTCGGTCCCTTTGTGTTACCCTAGAGCAGACAGGGCATAGAAATTACGACTGCCCTGCCGCCGTGTCAAACCATCTCGATTGAACTAAGTAGGAGGATAGCCTGACTAGCCCTACATTAGCCAGACTCTCTAAGTCTGGAAATATGCTAGCGCCCAAGATTCTCGTCCTTAAGCTGGCTAGAGCCGGACACTGACATAGAAGATGGAGAACAGTCTCCTCCTCTTCCTCATCATTACAACTTCTGCAGTAGTCGTTATGATTTAGATCCATCCTTCTGGCATGGGTCCCAATATTACAGTGCCCTGTGGGCACTGTTACTAATAGTTTCGTTTGACTAACTATAAAAGCTATAAATAGGTAACAAAATTTTATTTTACTGAATACCTGGTGATAGTGGACTCAGAGCATTTTTGTGCCGTCATTTGATCAACGGATAACTCAGTAATAGAGGGAAAGTAAATTTCGATCGCTAAGGGAACAATATGATTAAATATTGTTGTATCTAATTTATTTTCTAAGATCCTAGTTCAATGAATTAACTTTTAATTTTATAACGTCCTGTTTCCCAAATTTATATTTCACTATTTTGCTGAATAAATTTTTTTCTTTGTTTATAGTCCTTGAAAATGATATCCGATGAATATTGAATTATTGGAAGATAGATTACATTCAGTGGATAAAGAAATAAATGGCCTCAATCTTGCTAAATAATTTTGATGAGTTTTTAATTAATTGTTAAACTCTAAAGGCACCTAAGAAAAGGATGTACATGTTCAAATAAACAGAACAAACAAACATTCACACAATAGTAATTGTAATTATAAATGATAATTCATACTAGAATAGAGAAATAACAAGAAGCTTAACACAAGACATCAGGGATGGCATATGAGATTTGAAAATTGTACCAATTGTTATCTAAAATTGTACTTTTTTCGACCTAATTGTTTCAAAACAGAGTTTTGAAAGCAGAAAATTGTATTAAATATAGCAAATATCACTTTTCTATATAGACATACACAAGTATATGGGCATTTCCACACAAAAGTCCACTTTTTGGTCACGTGCGACATCAAGCAATTAAGCTTATATTTTAGAACCATGTAGCTAGATTTTTCCTAAACTTTTACTTAATGTAGAGCTACTAAAATAGAGCTATACTAATATATATAAAGCAGTAAAAAAAGTCTTCCGTTTTCTTAAAAAAATAAAATAAAATAAACGAGCATAATTGCTTGGTGTCGCACGTGACAAAAAGTGGGCTTTCCTGTGGAAATGCATATATAGTATTATCTGTGGCTAAAAGGAAAGTGTGCTTAAGTCGGATTTAGCTATATCTAATCGAAAATAGCTCATTAGTTTGGACATACTTGCTATTGGAAGATAGAAGAGTATATTCTCAATAAAGCTCCGAAATATTCGTCTTTACTGTAATGCAAATAAATTTATAATAATTTAGTTTTTCCTACTTTAATGTGTATCGTGATCTGGAAGAGCCTTAAATTGTAGAGACTTCGTTTTGTGAGCTGGTCTTATGTGAACGAACACTTTAAATAATCTTCGCTTCAAGTTGAACTTTGTTCTCAATACTTTGCAAAATTCCAATTTAATTCAGATAAAATGTTGCATATGTACGAGTGGACGATAATGACAAAATATTTTATAGCAATAAATGCAAAATTATTAATGGTACTAAATAAGACATTGGTGTACCATTGTACTTTTAAAGTTCGATTTGTACCAAAAATGGTATAATTGTACCAATTTTGCCATCCCTGGTATGAATTGATTAAAGGTAAATGATATTCAACTCTTGACTGCAAACCACCGACTTTGGTAGAGTGGTTTACGCGGTAAAGAACTCTGACCAAAAAAGCGGGAGTAAAAAAAAGTTTTCTTTGCCTACACGCTTCATTCCAGGGATGGTAAATGATATTTTAAAATTGTACTTAACATGGTAAAAAAACTGTACTTTTTGCCCCTAATTGTATTTATTAAAATGCTACAAATATATTTCTCTTATTTATTTTATTATCAGAATGACAAAAATACGTAACATTTGTATACAAAAAGCAAGAAAGAAAGCAAATTCTTTGTCGAACCAAAAATTATTATATTGGTCCAAAAACACATATATGTATATAAATATGTATACATATCAAATTTTGGATCGATTGAAAAAAAATTTGAGGTAGAAATATTTCGTTTTTTTTTTCTTCAACTTTGTAAGGGTATGGCTGATTGATTGGCCTTGAAATTAGTCTATGGCAACAATATTTTTTTTTTGGCTTCAGAAAAATTTTGCCTGCATAAATGTGTATCCTATATTCGAGTTAAGGTGAGTTTTCTCCTTTATTTTCATTACATTCTGCTATAAAAATTATATGCCACATTCGCCAATATGACATCAAACCTGATCTTTCAATGAAAAAAATTTTTGATGAAGGGTTAGATTTCGGCGAATGCGAGATAAACTTGTACTAAATAAATTATTGGAGTACTGCAGTACTTTTTCAATGCGAATTGTACCGAAAAAGGTACAATTGTACTGCATTTGTCATCCCTGCTTCATTCACCTTTATCTCTAAATAAAAATATTTTGTTATGAAAAGTGCACATAACGAATAACGTTAGAAATGTTGTTTTTTTTATGTGGCTTAGGTAGAGTTTTAGAAATTATAACATTTTTGTGAATAAATGGAAAGAAGTTAAGAGAATTCTTTATATTCTTTGAATTGCATACCCTACAATCGGCATATCTCGAGATCAGTAAAAGATATTCGAATAATTTTTTTCATGCGTAGTGTAGAGATTCATATAGAAGGCAAAAATTTCAATTTGAGAAAATAGAATTATTTTACTACGTACAAAACTGCGCGTATATCTACATTTATGAAAAGGCTCTCTTCAATTTTTGCCAAAATTCTTAGAACTATCTACATTATAAAACTTTGTGTACCTACTTGGAATTTTCAAAATCTATCGTCACAATTTTTTAAATAAAAAAGATGTTTTAAATTTACGATTTTTGTCCATTGCTGACAATGGGGTACATGCCCAAAATACAAAATATTTGGCGCTAAGCACATTGTCAATGGATTGCCTTTTGCGATATGTGATTAAAGAGGGAATGTGTTAAACAACGTTTTTTTATAAAATTTAAAATAATTTATTTAAACTAGGGATGTAACGAATACCGATACCGATATATCGGCGATACTTCAGATTTTCCGATACATCGGTATCGGCGATATTTTACTGTCGATACGACGATACTTTTAAAAAATTTTTCACAGTTTTTTTCTGACAAATTATTTATTTTTGGTTAATTTTACCATGAACTAAACTCATTTCGCTATTTTTTTAAATCTTATTAATATCAATTTTAAAAATTAATAATATTTTATACTATTGTTTTGTAAAAAAATTATTTATTTTTGGTCAATTTTATCATGAATTCAAATTCAATTCGTTGTTTTTTAAATCTTATTCCAGCAAAAAAAGACACTCCAAGGAAGCCATGAAAATGTAGAATTCGCGATCCGGAAGTATTGCAAATTTGTATCATTTCTAATTAGTTTCAAGTATCCTTGCCATTGCAAGAAGTTCTGTTCGATTACCAATCACCGAATTGGAAGCTATGCTCGGACAAATTTCTTTTTCGGTGTTCTAAAATGATTTTTCCTCAAGAAAAGAGGATAAAAAATTACCCATTTTCACAATTTTTTTTATGCGAATATGGCGAGCTTTTTTTAAAATTATAAAGGAATTAAAATTTTTTTCTTGCTTTTCTACTAATTACACTATGCGACAAATAAAGGACTTTTGGAAAAACACAAGAACTGGACAGTGGGTACTAAAAGCCTTTACTCAGTTTGGCGAATTTGGTGACCAATTTTTTTTTATGGACCTCTAAAATTTCTGAAAATCAGTGGGGCCTCAAAAAGCGGTGTCATCAGTATTTGGCCAACAGCTAATTCAAACTTTATAATACCGCTTAACTATATATAGCAAAAATGTAGCTAAGAGTCTGTTTAACAGATTTTTTAACATTTCATGGCAAAAAAATTTTTTTTTGAGCTTTTTGTTGACAAAATTAAGGAAAAAATTGTTTTTTTTTCACTTTTTTCAGAATAACTTACAGGGACTTGTAATTTTTAACTAACAATTATTTGCAAACTTATAGTTACGGTAGAACTGAACAGCTTTTGTGAACATATCAATACAATCTGCACGTATCTAGGCACTCTAATAGCTCTCACAGACCACTTTTTACCTTAAAAATTGTAGTTTTTCACTATTTTTTTATGCTAAAAAAAATTTTTTTTTGAAAATAGTATATTCAAGTGCATACTTCTCTGTTGTGATTCACTAACATTTTGTGCCCAGAAAACAAAATTTTAAAAAATTATTTTATTCACTTTTTTCAGTACAACTTATAGGGACTTAAAACTTTTCATTACCATTATTTGGCAAAACAACAACAAACAATAAAAAATAGTAAATACTAAAATCAGCAACATAAGAAGTGGAACAATAACAAAGAAAGCAAAAAATGCAATAAATATATAGCCTAACTCGTAAAAAACGAAAACTTTTAAGGTAGAAATTAGTTTTTCTGGGCTGTTTAGGGTGCCGAGATACATTCAGATTGTATTGACATGTTCACAAAAGTTGTTCAGCTTTACCGTAGCTACAGCTTTGCCAAAAAAAATTTTTTCTTAATTTTTCAAAAAAAAAGTGCACGAAAAAATAATTTTTTGGTATAAAATGGTAACAAAATCTGTTTAACGAACTCTAAGCTACATTATTGCCATATATGTATAGTTAAGCGGTATCACCAAGTTTGAATTTTCTGTTGGCTAAAAGTTGATGACACCTTTTTCTGCGGGCCCGTTGATTTTCCAAAACTTTGGAGGTCCATAAAACGAAATTGGTCACCAAATTCGCCAAGCTAAGTGTACTACAATCGAATCTATACTGTCAAGTCCGTGTGTTTTTTGGACCGTTGCACTGTGTTATCTGCATATTTTTTATATAGATTTTTGGAAGCAAAGAAAATGTAGCTTCTTAAAAAATACTTCCAATTTTTTATACTGTGTTAATATCAATTTTAAATATTAATAATCTCTTACACTGTAATTTTATATAATAAAAAAATTGCGCTTGAGTTTTGTTAATCTATACTTGAACTCAATTTCAATATTCGTATCGGAATCGGTATCGGCGATATTTATTTTTAAGTATCGGTATCGGTATCGGTATCGGATCGGCAAAACGGCGTATCGTTACATCCATAATTTAAACATGATTTTTTCAGGTCAATTTCAAAATTTTGAACTTTCAGCCTTATTTTCCACTTCAAGAATGCAGATATTAAAAAAAAATTATCCAGTTTTACTTAGAATTTTGTCGAAAGTCGAATGCTGACTTTTAATTTAAAGTCTAACTGTAAACTAAAAAGTTATAGGCGAAATAATAAAAAAAAAAGTCAAGATTAAAAAAAAATTTTTTTTCTTCCTTAAAGCAAATATTTTCTAAACTGTGAGTGATACGGAAACACATGGAAAGACGTTATTTATTTGTATTTTTCATCTTAACGCAATGCGCTTTAAATTTTTTAAATCAAATAACATTTAAAAAAGTTACAAGCCTCAGAATTTTTTTTTTTTTAGTCCCAGGTAGTCAACTTTGGCTCAGTGTAACTTCTCTCGTGCTTAAGCCAGAAGGCCATAGGGACACGCGTTGTAAAGCATGACTCCTCCTCTAAAGATGTTCAAAGTTTCAGATAAATCCAATCAGCCGTTTAGAAGTTCCAGATTTGCTGCCATTTATTTTGCAAAATTCCCCACTGTGCACTCTAATATATGTTCATAAATAGGTATGCTATAGTCAAATACACAGAAAAGATTATTTAGGTTGAACTTCAACAACACAATGAATTTTATCTGCAGTTTTTTTATTGGAATCGTATTTTAGTTTTTTCTTTGTAGAAAAAAGTAAAATACGATTTCAATTATAAAAACTGCGGAATCAATTAATTTCATTGTTTAAGTTTAACTTACGACGAAAATTGTATATTCAATCAGTAAAATCCAATTTTTTAATTACGCAAAATTTGTAAAATTTGCTAGGAAAGTTTGTTCAATTACGGAATTAATCGAAACTAGTTTTAGTTTTTAATTAAGTGTATTAATTAAATATATCTTTAGATTATTTTTTTCTTTGTCTTAAGAAATATTTTCGAATTTCTATTACAATTTTTTAACAAACACAGAAAAAATTATTCTTAAAAATTTTTAAGCTAATACACTTAATCAAAAATTAAAACTAGTTTCAATTAATTTCATAACTGAACCAATTACTCATGTGATCAAAAACAATATTTTCTAATAATTTTTACGAATTTGAGTAATTGAAAATTTTAATTTCAGTAATTGAATAAACAATTTTCGTCGCAGGTTGAACTTCAACAACAAAATTAATTGAATCTGCAGTTTTTGTAATTGAAATCGTATTTTAGTTTTTTCTGTGAAAGGCTTTTTAAGCCAAAAAAATTGTTGTTAAAAACTTTGTATTTTTAGCCTTACATAATTTTTTTTTTAATACGTCCCTTGTTTTTTTTTTGTTAGTGAGCTATAAAAATACAAATACGACCCTGCTCTGTAAACCGAATCCGAGTAAATTTCCCGTTTTCCAAAAATAAATAATGATTTACAGAAAAGGCAGCTAGTGTATAATTTTAAGAGAAAAAAAATTAAATAAATTACAAAACTATTTCTAATACAAATAGCATTTATTCAAACTTTAAATCAGCATATATTTTTCATAATGAGTTAAAGGCTTCTTCAGAGCTTCGTGAGCTAATGAGAGACATATAGGATTCTTTTTAAACACTCCCAGATCTTGAAGAACAGCATGTGGTGCACAACGCCATGGATCATTCGTATCCTCTTGCCACTTCAGTAAACGTTGTTTTAATTGTTTTAAAATGTCTTTATATTTTGGCTTATCAATCAAATTAAAACGTTCCAATGGATCAATTTTAATATCATATAATTCCCATTCCGGACGCTGATAGTAAGTGAGTAGATTTTTATACCAGGCCAATGGTTGATGATATATTGTGGCATTTAGAATTTGTTGAAAGGTGGGTGATGTGTAAAAGTCTTGATCGATGGGAAAATATGACCAATAATTGAGATTGTGTATGAGTTTATAACGTCTAGTGCGTATCATACGCATCGGATAATTCATAGTTATTTCATGATAATTGTGAGAGCCATACACGACATCATCTTCCAAAGGTTTCGGCTCATTTTTCAATAAAGGCAATAAAGATTTAGTATACATTTGTTCTGTATTATTATCTTGATGAACTTGCAAAGCTTCTAAAACAGTGGGATAAATGTCTAGCAAACTGGTCATGGCAGCTGTGGTTTGTAAATGTCTATCCAGGGCATTTGGTGAGACTAAAATAAACGGTGATCTTATTCCATGTTCATAAAGATTTGTACGACCTCCAGGAAATGGTGGCCCATTATCCGAAGTGAAAATCACCAAAGTATTTTCATCATAACCAAAACTTTGCAATTCTTTTAGGATTAAGCCAATACCTTGATCTAAACGTGACATGGTCATATATTGAGCTGCAAGCTCTTGACGCACAATATCAGTATCAGGCAAATAAGCAGGCACTTGCAAATTACGCCAATCATAATAAATTGGTTTCCAATCGGGTATACTTCCCATACCCTGCTCCCCTGATCCCCATCTTTCGCAAAATTCTCCATATTGTGGTGTTATATGGCCACATCTATGAGGATCATGGAATGCCACCATTAAAAAGAACGATTTATTTTCGTTTTTAGCTTTTTGCATAAAGTCTCTTGCATACATTTTAATGTTGGTAATATTTCTGCCAATTTGATTTATAGAATGTTGCTCTTCAGTCTGTTCAAAATCAAATTTAAAATCACTATTAGAACCCACATGTTTCTTGCCAATAATACCACTAAACACTGAACCTTTGGTGTGTTCTCTTAAGACGTTTGGCAAAGATTTTATACCCGGCAAAACATCAAAATTGTTAACACCTTGATGTAAGCCATACATGCCATTGCTGTGACTGGGCTGACCGGTTAAAATTTGGGCACGACTTGGGGAACAACTGCTCACCGAAGTAAAGGCATTATTGAAAAGTAAACCTTTTCTAGCCAAATTATTCAAATTTGGTGTTTGACAAAATTTGTTCAAATAAGCTCCCATCTCAAATCCAGCATCATCGGCCAGCAAGAGTAAAACATTTTTAATTTCTCCTCCATTGGATGATGCCACCAATAATGTACAGAAATTGAATAAAATTATCCACAAATATTTCATAGTTTACTAAAAAAAACAATAGAAAAAAAGAAGGATTAAACTATTTACTTGACAATTTTATAAATTTTATTAATTTTACTTTATTTTCCTTTGTTAAGCTCTCTTCTACATATAAAACCATTCTCTTTCGTCTTCTCAATGCGACTGAATTGAATTTTACATTCTAATCTTAGTTTATACTTTAGAGTAGACTTTCATAAACAAAAATAGAAAAAAAAGCCGACTAGTTTTTATTTGGATTTCAAACAATACAACGAATTTCTTCTCCTGCAGCTTGTTCTCATTTCATTAATTGTATCTTTCGATCTTTTCAACGTTTCAAATTGTATTCCCTTTGTTCAACATTAACTAGTTTTATCTCTACAGATATGTGCTTATTATGGCACCTAGTCAAACATATTGAATGGAAGAAAACTTAAATGTTGGTTATGTTTTTTTTAATTTTTTTACAAAATGTGTTAACATTCTTGTCCTTGCATCAAGTGTAAATTATTGTTCAAAAACAACCGACTTCAAAATAGAATGCTGGATAAATAATAAGTCCAAAATAAAAAATGTCAGCAACGGGGGGCCAATCTGGAAGTATACGCTTTTATATAAGGCTGATTCTCATTATAAGCGTGCATTTTGGTTTTTTTTTATTACCAATGTAACTAGTATATATACTAGGGTATTCATTCGGTTAACCGTTAATCGGCTAACCGGTTAATTACTACCCGATTAACTCACCGTTTAATTTAAAATTTGCTTTTTCGGTTAACCGATTAACCGACGTAACAATTTTTTTCGTATTTTATAGTATTATAACGTATTTTTTGTGTTGTTAATTATTTGTTTCGTCTCATATACAAAATGTATGTGTTTAGAAATTACTTTTCATACAAACAAATAAGTGTGTTCAGTGATTTTAACTTAAGTAAAACATTGAAAGCTTTGGATGTGGCTATAAAAGCCCTTAGTAAATAATCTGCTACTCTAATTGAACTTGAGGGAATTATGTATCAAGTTTTTGTTTAATAGTTTTATAAAATCTAATACAACTGTTGCCAACGATTTAATTAAAAATCTAAGGATTAGATTTAATGAGAGACAAATTCAATTATTTTATACCTCCACTAAGGAATATTTCCTTCTAGCAACAGTGTTTTAAAATACAGTACAAAAACGGAAACTAAGGAATTCAGAAATTAACTTTTTTCGCTGAGCTCTGCCATCATGAATTAGATGATGACCTTACAACAACAGAAGAAACTATCGATAGTAATACAAGAAATATTTTAACAGAATTAACCGAAACAATTAGAAGTGTTAAGAATTTGAAAAAATAAAATAAAACAGGACTCTAATGGCATAATGGAAAATTGTATAAGTTTAGAGAAATCCAGGAAAAGGACTGAGAAACTAGATGATCTGTATTATGGATTGCTTTCGATTTCTTCAACATCTACGATAAATGAAAGGATTTTTTCAAGCCAAGTTTTATCAGAACTAAAGAAATTATTTTTCAGAAAGATTGTTTTAGAAGATCTCCTTACGCTATTGAAATAACTGATATAATGATCTCCCAAACTTGTTCATTTTTTAATGAATACATATTTATGATTTTTTTTACTGGATTAAGTTCAAGAATTGTTATGTTTGTTATGTTATTGTTTTTTTTTTACTGATAAATTCAAAATAAAAGATAATTTATGCAATTTTATTTGCTAAAATTACTTGATTTATGAAAAAACTTCATTAATCGGTTAACCGGTTAATACCGCAATTAACTGATTATTAACCGATTAAGCCAAAACCTCGATTAATGGATGATACTTTCATGAAATTTTTGTATACGTATTGAAATGAAAATTGCAATGAAATAGGAAAGTGAAAGTTCATTTTAAAAATGTCGCCGAAGCGAAGAGTTGCAAATATGTCTATACTTAGTCTGCTTTTACACAGATCAGTTTTTCTTGAAGCAACTTTTATTTTCTAGTGAGAAAGAGCGAGAGAGGAATACATAAAATAAATACCTCTCTCGGTCTTGCTCACAAGAAAATAAAAGTTGCTTCCAGAAAAAGTGATCTGTGTAAAAGCAGACTTATGGAATTAGAACTAGAGTTACCAAGAATATCGCATACACAAATTGTCGGAAATAATTATTATTGCAAATTTTTTAATGAGATTATTGTTATTTATAAAGTACATCAATTGTCTTCTTTGTGTGCATATAACGAAAAATATTATAACGCTTTTTATACATGTTTAATTTAATAAGTTTAATTTACTAATTTTATTTTCTCACAATCCTGAAAATTTCTATAAATCTTTGTAGTGGGCAACACTGTTTACCTCTTTCTTGAAAAAATCGTTGAAAGCTGAGTGGAAAGTAAAATAAGTTTGAGTGTGTTAGTGAAAAAGTGTGAGTGTATTGCGACTTTCTTGCATTTACTGTCATGTGTAAATGCTAAAGCCGAGTGTGCACTATCAAGTTTCCTTGCGGAAGTTGCTTCCAGAAGTGACTTCCAAAAGTTTTTGTCGTGTAAACACGTAATTAGAAGTCGACTTCCAGAAGTAACGGCTTGCAGAATTTACTTGCAGCAATTATATGGAAACACGTGTTTGTTGTTTGCTGGAAATATGTAACTTGAACGACTTGCAGTGAACTGCAAGTGTTTTGAAGACTTGCAGAAAAGAAGTCGGGTATACGTCTTGTAAACGGTTTGTGGTATTCTCTTCGGTTTTCAGTTTTGTTTTGTGTTTTTTGAGTTCTTTTACACATTTACAAAAATTTTTTTAAATAAAATGGTTTGGGCACTTTTTTATTTTGGTGATTTTTTCGTTTTTTTTTTTTTTGGTTTTAGCCCTTTTTTCGTTTTAGGGCTTTTTTCCATTTTTAGCGATTTTTTTTCGTTTTTGACGATATTTTTAGTTTTAGCGATTTCTTAAGGTTTTAGTGCTTTTTCTCGTTTTGACGACTTTTTCAGGTTTTGGCGTTTTTTTAAGTTGTTTTGCGATCTCTTTAGTTTTGGTGATTTTTTGCGTTTTAACGATTTTTTTTTAGTTTTGTTAGTTTTTTCCTATAAGCGCTTTTTTCATTTTGGTGATTTTTCCTTTTGACATTTTTTTATTTTTGGAATTTTTAAGTTTTAGCGTTTTTTCTTTTCAATTAAATATGCGCGATGGCAGCTGTCAATCTTATTTTGCCACAAGACATTTTTATACTGTCATTCGAAAAGCAAACTCTACTGCAAGCTATACTCACCTTGTGTGGAAACACGTGTGCAATTTCTTGCAGCATGTTCGTCGTTACAACTTCTACAAACTACTTCCGGAAGCAGATTTCTGCAATTTTCGGTTTGATTGGAAACACTTCAGCAAATACTTGCAGAAGTTCTTCCGCAAGTGACCTGCTAGTGGACACTCGGCTTAAGTAAGATCGATACTAAATGAATAATAGGGTATCTAAAAAAAATTTAAATACCAATATCTTGAAAACTCGAGCCAATCTGACAAAACGGTGAACGTCATTCGATTCTATCTCGCCAAATTATATAAGATCAACTATCAAAACCTTTGCCCGAATTTTCGACTACCACAGTGTAATTTTTCGTTTCGATGATTTTATGGGTTGAAATCAGCAACTTCCCAATTTTTGGATTGCGGGAAGCTAAAAATATTTGTTACTCCCTAATGAAAATATTGTACTCCACTGGAATTTCAAAAAAGTTTAATAGTTTTATCTCAGCTTGAATAGATTTATTTATACATGTTACTTTTTCTTGTATCACTCTTTAATAAAATGAAAGTGCACAGTGGGGCTAATCACAAAATAAATAATAATGAACTTAGAGCAATGACCAGGTAATAAAATAATAAATTTGATATGATTTTGTCATATTGTTAACTGACAAACAATCGTTTTATACAGAGAAAAAAATTAAAGAAAATTCAATTACAAAAATCGTAGACTTAATTTAAAAAAATAATTCGTTTTTATGAAACTTCGTACACACAATTAGTTCGCGTAGAAATACAACATTATGATAAAAAAAAACGTGGGTAGTGTCATACCTGTGTTAAATTTTTTCTAAACTAAAAAATTGCATGCACATTAGGCTAGTCGTTAAGACTTAAATTTTCACGGACGCCCCAAAAAAACCTTCCTTTTGATAAGAAAAACATAAGTTTTTTTAACAATTTCCTAAAAAAACACGTTCCGCAATCCGATCTAAGTTTAATTTTTTTTTGTGAAGGAGTTTATGCTCACATTATACAGCCGATTCTGATAAAACTTACAGCATTTGAAACATATTTCTTCAGAGATGTGTACAATTCATATTTTGTTAAAATCGGTTCTGTATTTTAGGAGCTATAAGCATTTAAAGTTGCTACGTATTACTCATGCATGTAAGTTGAATAAAAGAAAGAAAACACAGCAAAAACAAGCATGTGTTGTTGTCCAACTGGTTTTGCAAAGAAAGTAACAACCAAGGTGAATTAATTTTATCAGGTGGTGTTGACTCTAAAACAACTACAACATTACAATAACATTTGGCACCTCAGCCCCTATGTCAACGTATACAAATTTTGACATACGAGCATCTAATTTGCGGGAAAAAAGTAGAACAGCTGTGCTTATAATATCACCTGTATAAATCCACCTTGGTAACAACAATAAGACATTTGATTCTGTTTTGATGCGGGAGAATTTTAGGAATGACATAGGAACAAAAGGGAAGAGGGGTCAACAAATTGAATAACCTCATTATTGTTATGTTTTTATATTTGACCGCTCTTTTTAGGGTTCCGCACACCAAAGGTGAAAAGGAACTCTATTGTTTGCGTTACGCCGCCCGACTTTTGTCTGGAGAACCATAAAAGATACAGACCTGAAATTTTCACAGAATATATGTAACTTTGGCCGCTATAGCGAGAACTAATAAAAGTTCATGAAAGTTAAAAATTAAAGGTGTTGTAAGGCGCGCAACGAAACGTGTAAAAATCATAATGTAATATATAGACACTGGACATATTCAGAGCTAGTGTATTATACAGAATACACCAATAAGTACTAATTAAAGGCGTATCAATTAAAAGGGTATTCTATCAGGTAATGTAATTTTGTCGATGTGATTATGTCAACGAGCTGTATCTTGGAAACAATAAGAGGCAAACTCTTGAAATTTTTACATTAAGCGCAGCATTTTAAAGGCAATAGTAACGAATGCTAAACAATAAACAAACTAAAAATTTAATGGTATCTTATTAGGTAAATGTGATTTTGAAATTAAAGTGCATTTTATGAACCGCAATAATTAGACAATTGGAACAAACACAATTAATAATTAAAGGATATCCCTTCAAATAAGGAAACGAACAAGCCGAAAAGCAATTGGCATAAGAAATCGCTAGAACGAAAAAAATCGCAAAAACAAGAAAAAAAACCGCGTAAATTAAAAAATCGCCAAAAAATCTATAACTCGTCAAAAATTAAAAAGATCGCAAAAACAAAAAAGCACCTAAGCGAAAAAACAAAACTTATAAAGTAGACGACATTAAAAAATCGGCAAAATGAAAAAAAGCTCTGAAATATAAAAAAAAGCACGAGAAGGAAAAAGCCGCCAAAACTAAAAAAACGCCAAATTATAAAAATTCGCCAAAACGAAATAAAATCGCTAAAGCTAAAAAAATCGCCAAAAATTAAAAAGATCACAAAAAAATATAGCACTTAAACGAAAAACACCAAAACTAAGAAAGGTGACATCAGTAAAAAATTCGGCAGAATGAAAAAACGCTAAAACAAACAGAAAAAAAACACCAAAATGAAAAAAACGCAGAAACTAAAAAAATCGTCAAAAATTAAAAAGATCGCCAAAATAAAGAAGCACCTGACGAAAAAAATACACCAAAACTAAAAAGTAGACAACATTAAAAAATCAACGGAATGAGAAAAAGCGCTAAAAGAAAAAAAGCGGCAAAAGGAAAAACCGCCATAACTAAAAAAAACACCAAAAGTAAAAAATCTCAAAAACGAAAAAACCATCATAAGTAGAAAATCGCCAAAATTAAAAGAAAAATCGCCAAACCTACAAAAAAATTGCTAAAACGAAGAAGCGGTTAAACAAGAAAAGCACCAACAAATCGCCATATTAAAAAGCCAAAATTAAAAAAAAAATCGCAAAAATGAAAAAGCGCTTAAACGAAAAAGGCACCAAAACGCCAAAACTAAATAAATCGCGAAAAAATGAAAAAATCTTTAAAACGCAAAAAAACTTCCCCAAAATTAACGAAAAATCGCCGAAATGAAAAAAAATTAGAAATATAGTATTCGAACGAAAGCCTTCGAGTGTGCGTCAAAATCGCACTTTACTGAATTTATTTAATTTCATTGTTGGAAAGTTACTATGTATCATTAACTAATTATACATAGTTGCATAATATATTTTGTTTCTGTCTTTAAAGAGATTTTTATGATGTTGAATAATTTTTCTTTGCACCTTAATGAAATTATTTATAGCTAGAATAGCTAGAATACGGACGATTTTGTCATCCGTTGGCTATACTAGTAGTTTATTATTGAGAAAATCAAATAAGAATTTCATTTCCTACAAAATTTGTTTTATAAATGTTTCTCAAATTCGTCTACTTTAAGAGATATTTTGAAAAAAAAACTACGATTTTATTAAAAATTAACTTACTCGTCGTTTTCTTGGTGTTTAAAAAATAAAAAAAAACCTATTTTTTTTGTAAAAACCGGATAAATAGTTTTTAACGACCACCCTAATGTACATATATGATTTTAAATAAATGTTTACACAAGTTGTCTTTCTGATAAATCGGAAAGAGTTAAAATCGGTATAATAAACTTATAATCGTATGGAATAATTTATGCAATTTCCGCATCATTATGGCTTTTTGTTTTACAATTTAACATTAAGTAACTGCAGTTCTTAGTGGCTAGGTATAAGTTTTTTCTCATCCACTTAAAGTTGTACTCGAAGGTCTTCCTTTTTAGGGTTCCGTACACTAAAAATGTAAAGGAACCCAGCCTATTGTTTTCGCTACTTTGTCCGTCTGTCTATCTGTCTGTAACAGCCTGTTTTCGAGAACCGTAAGAGCTACGAAGCTGTATCTTTCACAGAATATGTAAAACTTTGGCCGCTGCAATATAAAAAAACATATATGACAGTTACAAATTAAAGGGGTTTCTAAAGCGAGAAACGAAACATATTAAAATAATGTAATATGTATACAGACACTTGAAGACATTTGAAATTTTCAAAGTTAGTGTATTATTATACAGACTACACCAATTAGCACTGATATTTAAAACATTATTAAAAATTAAAGGGTATTCTATCACTTGATGTAATTTTGATAAGGTAAATAGACAATTTGTTGTATCTTGGGAACCGTAAGAGGCAAACTCTTGAAATTTTAAAAAATGCTAAATTTCAAAAATTCCAAAATTTGAAAAATTCAAAAACGAGAAATCGCCAAAATGAAAAAAGCGCTTAAAGGGAAAAAATCACCAAGACTAAAAAAATCACCAAAAAAGTAAAAAATGAAAAAAAGCACAAAAACTAAAAAAAGTCTCTAAAACTAAAAATATCGCCAAAAATGGAAAAAATCACTAAGCAACAAAAGCGCCAAACAAAAAAATCGCCAAAAACCGAAAAATCGCCAAAACTAAAAACAACGCTAAAACTAAAAAAATCACAAAAAACCGAAAAAATCGTTAAAATGAGAAAAAGCCAAAGCTTAAAAAGAGCCAAAACTAAAATAAATCGCTAAAACTAAAAATATAGTCCAAAAACTGGAAAAATCACCAAAATGAAAAAACGCCAAAGCAAAAATCAAAAAATATATATTGAAATGTAAAAAGTCAGTTATCATCTATATAAGAAAAAATAGCTTAAATCCTTTGAGGAGATGTTGGGGATGATGTTATTACAATAAGCCCTTCAATATTTAATTAAAAAAAACTCCGAAATACAGCAGCTAGGTCTATATAAAAAGCGAGATAAAATTTTGAAGTGGTATGGATAGACCTTTAACAACGAAATATCAGGTCAGGATAGGAACTTACAAAATCAAAATTTAAACAAATTTGTTTAATTTAAAAATTGCTGTTTAATTTATTCAAAATGTTCTTCCTTCCCTCTTTTAAGAAATAATAACCAATTAAAATTTCAACTGAACTAAAATTTTACGCTTTTGATTTGTGTAAACACTTTTAACTCAAAAATAAAATACGTACCTACCTTTTGAAAATACATATAAAACGGACTGGTTGGCCAGCAAACGAATTTAAAGCATTCTATTAACTTGGAATTATAACTGAATTAGGAAAAGCCTAGTAAATTAGCGATATGTTGCCTGTATATTTATACAAATTCAACCAAGTGTAAATATGTATATAAACATGTTCTTGAACATCGATATAATTTTCGCAAGCATCCTCTGGCGTTAAATACAGCTGATGACATTCCGTTTGCAAGACAAATGCCAGCTGTTGTAAAATTATTCAACTCTTGCATCAGCAATCTATTGGATTTGCCCCCAAAAAAATACGCGCACAGCAACTGAAAAGGTAAAATGAATGGCAATCGTTCGTACGAGTTTGCCCCCCCCTCTCTATAAATCATTTCTATAGATACTTATTTAAAATACAGTACATATCGGATATAAGAAAATTTTAAAATACCACAAAATTGTTTCTTATATGCGGTTTTTTCTTATAAGCAATTATTGTTTATAAGCAGCGATGCCATTTTTAGCCATTTTTTACGATATGACAAAAAACGATATGACATACTGTGTTGTCATATCGTAAGTTGTTTACGATATGACAACACTGCGATATGACAACACCTTGTATGGCTATCTTACTCTTGTCATATCGTAAGAAACTTACGATATGACAACACATTATGTAATATCGTAAAAAATGGCATCGCTGTTTATAAGAAAGTTATTTCTTATACACATATGTATATGTACCTACTTATATGGATATAAGAAACTTTTTTCTTATACGTGTGTATTCAATAAAGCATACATACATACATAAGTAATAGGTATACATATGTATGTAGGTATTTCTATTAAAAGTAAAACAAATTAAGTTCGATAGTTTTTTTTTATTATGTATACGATCAATTCATATAAAAAACTAACTTAAATAGCTCAAACAAAAGATAAACAACAAAAGATATTCAGTTTGGACTATAAACATTTCTTATACCTATAAAATATCTTTTCATATCATTTATCCTCTTTGGTGTTTCAAAAAGTTTCATACCTATCAGGTTTTTTCTTATATACGATTGTATTTTATAGAACATTTTTTCTATTTAAAGTATAGAAAAAGAAGGTGTTTTAGTTCACTTTCCTAAAAGCAGTTTTTTCTTATATGCGATATCAGGTATCTACTGTATACACAAGAATGAGCGTATGTACCCAGCAAACATTTTTTGCCGTTTTCAGTCCGAAGTCGGCCATAGGAAGTCTGCACAAGATGCCGAATTCGTATCCGAATTTTCGCTTTGACAAAGCTTCTTCACGAGCAATTGATTTGTTTTGACAAAAGTCAAAGTCGATATGAAAGACGCTATGTGACGAGCAAATTATTTGTCTTGACAAATGTCAAAATCGATATGAAAAAATAGCACTATCATATTTCTGATGTTTTCATATATGAAGTTTGACAAATGTTATAACAAAAAATTTGCTCGTCAAAACATCAGAAAATTTTCCGATTTATCTGATACTTTTTATTATTGATAACATAGGTAGCAAACCATGGTATAAGTATTTAAGGTAGTTCCACTTTCTCTTATTTTCTGACATATTATCATTTGACAAAAAAGGATATCTGACGTTTGAGATAAAAATCGTTCTACCAACCCTGCTTTAAAAAATCCAATTTATTTTAAATATTAAAAAAATGAAACGTTATTAATTAAAAAAAAATAAGACTTGTGTTCAGATGGCGGGCCATTCAAACCAAATTGTAAATTTTTGGAGTCTGTGGAGGAGCTAATTGCAATATCCGCGATGCTAGCAATTTCTGAGGAATTTTCGCCATTTTCGCGATCTGTCTGATTTTACGAGATTGTGTTGCATGTTTCCAATTTCGCAACTTATTGCGAATTTTTGCAATGTTCGCGATAAAAGTGACTTTGAAAATTTGCATCTGCTTTGCAGTTTTTGCGAGTTTTAAACAATATTGGAATTTGCTATTTCGCCATTTTCGCGATTTTTACCAAATTGTTGGCATTCTTTACGGTTTTAGCGATATTTAATCAAAATTATGGCTTGCTTAAAATTTAGCAGTTTTTCACAAATTTTCGCTATTTTCACGACAAGCGTAATTTTTCCGAAGTTTTTTCTTTCTCAAATTTTTATTACGCTTTGTAATCTTTAGAATTTTCGCAAGTTTTTGCCAATTTTCATAATTTTCGTAATTTGTCCCGAGAGATTGACTTCGTTATATTTTTAGCGAGTTTTAATCAATTTTAGGGCTTATATTATTACGATTTCATATTTTCATTAATTGATGCAAAATTAATTTTATACAATAACTAAAAATTTATGTTTAAAAAATATAAATTTTGTAAAATACTTTTTGTACAATTAAGTATAGTAGTGGTGCTGTGGGGAAATTTTTATTTAAACCAATACTAATACAAAATGTTCTGTCAGAAGCTGTCAGAAACCTAAATCGGCTGTTAAAAAACCTAAGTCTAAGAATGGATTAGTATTCTTAGACTTAGGTTTTTTTGACAGCCGATTTAGGTTTCTGACAGCTATTTGCCAACAGTCAGGCTTCTATGCTTTTTACATCCTGTCGTATTAATGTCGGAGAAAAGTCAGAGCTATAATTAGAAATTTATTAAAAATGTCATATAAAATTCGCAATGCATTTGGTTCTGCTGTTTGTGGCAGCTCATCAGAAAACATTTATCCATGTTTTATAAATATAAAAAAATCAAATATTTAGGCACAAACTCTTAAAGTGAAATGGGAATTATTACATAGCGTCTTCACATAGCGTATTCACGAGCGATTGATTTGTCTTGACTAAAGCACCGACCAACCAGACGCGACACGAAAAACAATCTCTTGCCTATTCACTCTTGACAGACTGGCGTTCGAAAGAGAAATAAGAAAGTATTGGTGTTGAATTTTGTTTTGTTTTTCGCATACATACGTAATAATTGCAACACTTTTATTTGGATAAAATGAAACCAGTACATATAATTGTTGTCTCTTTCTCAAATGGCTGCCCTCAAAAAATGATTTGGGCAATTTTTAACTGTCACAATTGTCGTGCCTGGTTGGTCGGTGACAAAAGTCAAAGTCGATATGAAAAAATAGCACTAATATTTTTCTGATGTTTTTATGTGTGAAGTAGTCTTAAATTTTTTTTCTACCGTCAGACATGTCGGCTAAAAATGTCTCTGGGTATGTGGGAATGACTTTGATTTTATATTTGCCTTAAATTTGTTATTGTTTAGTGTCTGTAAAAATACAAGATGAGCTGCAAAATTAGCTTGGAAACATTTGTGTGAGCAACACCATCATACTTATTTCAGTGATGCCAGAAGAAATTTTTAAAAACTCCTACATATCTAAAAAAAAGCTTTCCTTTGACCCTTCATTCAGGCATTTTTCTCTCACTATTTCGTAACAAAAACGATAAAATTTTTAGATGAGTCTATTACTTATATACAAGTTGCGTTTTCACGTTCACGCTCTATTGTTGGCCAATAATATGTAACATCAGTTTTAAATATTTTACATTTAGACTGGAAAACAATTTTATTCATGCTAACACCAATTGCTGACTGAAACTTTAAAAACACTATTTATTCTGATGTTTTTTAGTTTTATCGTCGATACAGTATGATTTCGGCAGGATGCTTTTTATGAATTCTTAGCGTATCGGTACCTCAAAATACGGATGTCGCATGTAGCAAAACTTAACTTTTCAGGAGACGGTTTTTAATGTTTAACATCAAATTTCTTTAAAATGGCCCAAAGGATTCACTCCAGTTTTGTAGTGAATATAACCTGAGTCTTTTGTTCTCATCAGCATGAGTTAAATTTACTGTATCATAATGAGAAAAACGTTATTAGCCTTTTACTAATTGTTAGTGCATTTGTCGAATGAAATTGAAAGAGCTGCTGAGCTGAATTAACAGACAGCTCAAACCAATCAACTGAAAAATGAGCTATTGAGCTAAAAGAGCAAACAAGTTCATTTTAGTCAGCTGAGCTGAAAAGAGCGTTCAATCGACTGGGGTGAAAGATCCAACTCTACATAGTACATTCCAAGTCTACACATATTTGGCTTGGAGCCGTGAATGATGGGCAGTATTATTTCAGATACTCATGCTGCGTATATGGCGATAGCAAAAAAGAATTCGCTTGAATAAATCGGGATCATGCGCTTATATTTTTTCGACGTATATGCCAGATTTAAATGCGGTCGAACTCCTTGTATTAAAAAAAATATTTTTGTTAAAAAACTACCTGCTTTTGCAACATTTGTTATAAAAGTGACGCTTATTTTTCGCCGCCTCAAAACAATACCGAATAACAATAAATTTTTAAAAAGTTACACAAAGGCTTTTTACTTATTTTTAGAAAGAAAAAAATATATAGAGATATAAATGTAAATTCAATAAATTTTTTTTACAAATTTGCGGCAGGCTGACAATCAAGGAAACCGGAAATATAACCTTAAAAATAATTGTTCATGCGTATTAAATGTGCACCGAAAACTTAAAAAGATGCTCCTAAAACTTAAAAAAATATGCTGTTAAAAAGATATGAAAATTGTGTCATTACGTTTATAATTTTTATAAATTTTATTTCCGATACCACATATATGCTGGTTCCTTGTAGGTATGAGAATCGATTTATCATTTGGAGCCTGTCCTTTCACCTGTCTAAAGATAAAATGTTGGGCAAGATTTATGGACTAAAATTTTTACTAGCACATGTTTTCCATATTTTAAAAAAATCGCATAATTTGTTTAAATATTCCCAAAATGCTTTTGTCATCCCCTTTTTAAATTCATGCAAACTGCAAACAATCCCGAAAAAATTGGTATTGCTCAAAAACTCCCCAAAAAAGTTTTAAGCCTGTGAACAAATCAATAGAATGAGGAAAATTTTTCAGAAATTGGACAAAAAATGCATTGGAGTAACTTTAAATTACTAACGAAAAAAATTTTAATTTGGAAAAATTAGAATTATAAAAATTATAATTTTCTTGATACTAAAATTGATTTTTTAGCTATGTAAATAGCTAATAATATTATAAATTAAAAAAAGCCGAAGAACGCAGGAAAAAGTGCCAATAGCAAATATGCCACAAAAGTAAAAAAGTGGTAAATATACGATTAAGTCTAAAATGTGCAAAACCACGCCGAAATTCTTAAAAATTGCTTAACCGTATAAATATCTTATTTATGTCTACTAACATCGCACAATAAAAAACATACAATTGCATATTTGCGGTTTCCATGGTCATACTTGTTCACACATATGCCTTGATAATTAACCTACTAGAAACAAATCTTTTCAAATAATACGTAATAATATACCATAGTATCTGAGTAATTTGAAGGGGCTTGAAAATTATGTAATGATAAAAACTTGTTATAACAGATAACAAAACTTGGCACAACCTTTGTAACATTTTTGTTTTTGTAGTACAAGCATACATACGAAGACGTTGTGGTTTTTTTATTATGATAAATGACAATTTGCTTATCGTCGTGAAGGTAGTTTGCTACAATTCATGCAGTCTTTGACTTAATTTTTATTAAATTACTATTATTTATTTAAACATTCAGTTTTGTATCTAATTGTAATTTTTTTTAAAGAATTTCCAAACAAATTAAAACGTCAATAAGAATATGACAGTATGTTGACGTTTTTATCCAGATAAAATTGTCTGAGCTTGAGCTCTGACAAAATGCTCAAGACAATGCAATAACACTAACAAATGTAGTCTTTAGCTGATAAATGTTTATTTTGATAACGATTTGATATTTATCGTGATAAAAATGTATCAGGTATAATAGACCCACTGTAGCGGGTTTTTCAAGATTGAAATTTTTTCTATAATCTTGTGCACAATTTTGTGCCTAACTGTATGTATGTTGCAAATATTTTAGAAGTATCAGTTTTTATTATAGATTAGTAAAAAAAATAAAAAAAATTAATGAATTTCCCAAAAAAACCCCTAATTTCATTTTATATAACCCCAATGAATCACCAAATGAAATTTGCCATCCTTTTTTGCCAAGTCTGGCAGCCTGTCAAGGTGGAAACTGCTATTTTTATTTATTCTATGTACTACGTCACTTTTATTGAATAACAGCAACAAAATAAATAAAAAACGAAGAAAGAATATCAAAAAACTAACGAAAGAGCGAACAGTGTCGGAATTGAAATTTAGTTTATTTGTGAACTTCATTGATAAGGCGAACGTTGAAAGAATTCAGTTACGGTCGTGAACAAAAACTAAATTACATATACCATTTAAAAATATTTTCCATTAATAAAAATTTTAAAGCAGTTATATAAATCAGCTGTTAAAAAATCTTAAAAGAAGCGAGCACTAAAAAAGAAATTCAGAAAATATATGTATGTATAAACGTGTGTGGTTGTGTACTTTCTTTGTATAAAACGTGTACCAATAATAAAAAATTGTTGATAAAATTGAATCATCTTTAATATCATTCAATAAAATATTTTCATTTCAAAACTAATGGCTTTTTTTGAACAATATTATAAAAATTTTATATTCATAGAACGTTGTTAAAATTAAATATTTTATACCTAGTGGAAAAAATTAAAAGTTGAAAAGCTAATGAAAGTGAAGATTGAACAAAATAAATATTTTAATTTCGAAAATACTGCGAAAGACGCATTTTACTGAAAACCAAAATATACTTTAAGGCGTTTACATTTAATATAACAAAAATCAATTTGTGCTTCAGCTCTAAAGAAACAAAAAAAGTATAAACTAAACATCCGTGTTATTATTATGTTTGCTGTTATTAGTGCTTCTTTGTTGGCAAAACCAAATAATACAACAACATTGAATTGTTTAAAGACTTGCTACACAACAAGTATCTATCAACTAAACTTATATCGCAACATTTTTGCGAGTACTATGCAACATTTACACTGTATTCAACAAACTCTAAAAAAATCACAGTTATATTGCCAAAAGCGAATGTGTTTATGTTTGCATCATTGTGACGCAAACATTGTATGGGCCTATTGCAACATTTGTTTTGATAAACGAATGTGTATGTTGAGTTTTATAAATAAACCAACTACTGAAAGTTTGAATAAAAAGATCCTCATTAAACGTATTAAACGCCTTGCCAAATAATCTCAACAATTACAATAACAACAACAACAGGAGTATAACAAGCCGTGGAAGTGGTGTTTCAATGAAATTGTAGCCTCATAGATGTTGTTCAACATTATGATGTGCGGTAAGTTGAAAAGTCGTATTTAAGTTATTAGGAACAGCGTTGCCATTTTAGCATTTTCACTGCTATATTTACGATTTCTCTTTGGCTAAAAGCATTAAAATTTTTACAAAATGCTAAATGCTGTTTTGGCATAATTCGGTTGTAAAAAAACTTTTTATTTCAAATTCTTCTGGAGTAATAATTAGCTAGCCATTCTTAAAACGTTTGTAATGTCATTGCTGATATTACTTTTTCCTAACGACGACATTGAAATGGCTTTAATAAAAAACTAAATTTAAAATGGAATTAAGCCTGCGTTGCTCTGCTCAATTATACAAATTCCAGATGGACTAAAATTTGAAAAAACGTTTTGCTACACTTACAAAATACCTGACCATATTGGTAAAGGGTACCCTATACTCACATATTTGTATGACATACATGCCATGTTGGACAGATTCCCTGACTGTGTATGGTTAAATTTTTAGTATGACATACATGTTGGACGAATATTAAAAAGTTTTAATAATTTCTTCTTTGCTCACTCATTTTATATGGTGTAAGGGGAAGAGTGGCATACTTGAATGTAAATATCAAATGAAAACGTACAAAATTTAGATTTTTTTCATATGCAGCGACATGTTTTTTAAAATTATTTATATTTTTCAATTCAAATTTGAAATCACAATTGGTTTTGTAGCAATTTTATCTAGTTTAATTAAATATGATTGAAAATTGGAAAATTTTTTCAGTTTTCTTTTGAAAAAACTTTAAATAAATGTTTGTCAGTTTCCATGAACAGTCTGAGGAGAAAAACTGACAAATACCAATGTTTGTCAGTTTTCAAGTATGTCATTCATGTATGTGAGTTTATTGGGCCCTTAAGCAGATAAGAACTTCTAAAAAATAGGACAAAGATGACAAAGATGACATATAGTATACATATGACATATACCTATACTATAGCCAGACATATACGTAGGGGTAATATTGAAGAATATCAAAATGCGTTTGATTTTTATAGCAAACGCAACACAAACACACATATTGAAGATAAATATTGACGCGTCTGGCAGCAGTTTTAATTGCTTTTGCTATAAATGAAATATATATGAAATTTATAGATATGATGTAAATTATCGCAATCGCGGTTATAGCTCAGTATATGCTAGGGTTCGTAATGTACTATTCAGAAGGAATTAAATAATTATTATCAAAAGTTTTGATTTTGCATACTTTTTTTCGTCTGTAGAAAGTTTTAGCATTTTGTTTTGGTCCATTTAGCATTCTTCCAGATGACTTTTCTGGCAACACTGATTAGGAATGTCAATGTGGAAATCCTGAAAGCCCAGAATGGGTAAATCCCGAATGCTGGGATTTGTAAAAATAAATTCCGGTTTTTTCGAGATTTCTTATTTAGCATTTTGTATACATATTCTATGTATTACACAAATCTTACCCAAACTTACCCAAAAATTTGACCGAAATTTTTTTATATATGTATATATATTTTTTTGATATAGCATATATTGATATCTCTATTAACACTATAAGTCTCAAAATGGTCATAAAGCTAGTTTTCGAGTTACGGATTAAAAAATGCAAACACAAAAGAAGGAAAAATGTTTCATGCGTCATAACTTATGGCCATTTTGAAACTAATAGGGTTGAAAGAAAACAATATGTGTGATCTCCGCAGGAAAAATAAGAAAATTTACCACGCATTTTTCTTAAAAATTAAAACAAAAAATTTATTTTAATAAAAAAAAATTTTGTTTAAAGAACATTTTTTAAGAAAAAAATTATTTTGAGTCCTTGCGTAGTCCTAAGGCATATTTAACAGGTGTGAGCATTTCTAAAACAATAAAAAATTTGTTGTAAAACTACCGTAACAGCTGTCAAAAAACGGGTTTTATTAACAGCGCAGATATCTCTTTAAGTAAATATCAAACACCATACAGAAGAAAGTGTGTAGTCGTGATATTATGACCATTTCATCAACACTAATAGCTTTGACGTTTAATCAGGCTACTCAGGTGACCTTGTGCTTCTACCTGTTAGATACGACTTGCTTAGTCCTTAATTTTATAAAAAAAATCTTTTAATTATCATCTGTAAAATCAAAGTTATGAAAATTGCACAGAAAAATTTTGAGTGTCGAATAGTCTTTAGAATTATTAATTTAAAAAAAATTTAATCAAAATTTTCTCTTAACACCAAACTAAACAAATGTACAAAATTTTGTGAAAATCGGAGGCCTATCATCAAAAATTCAGTAAAGAGCGACTTACTCGCATACGAAGGATTCCATACGAATACCGTATACATATGATATTTTAAGTTTTTCCGTTTTTTTTTAGTTTTGACGTTTTTTTTCGTTTTGGTGATATTTTTAGTTTTGGCAATATTTTTTGGCCATTTTTTTGTTTTTTTTTGTGATTTTTTGTTTATTTTTCGATTTTCGTTTTTAAACAATCTTTTCGTTTTTTGTCGATTTATGTTAGTTTTGACGACTTTTTCCGTTTTGGCGATTTTTTTCTGGTTTTGGCGATTTTTTCGTTTTTGGTGATTTTTTCGGTTTTTGGCGATAATTTTAGTTTCAGCGATTTTTTAGTTTTGGTGCTGTTTTCGTTTTGAAGATTATTTTGTTTTAATGATTTTTTGGTTTTTGCCGATTTATGTTAGTTTTGGGGACTTTTGTTTTGGCGATTTTTTCGTTTTTTTACAATATTTCTAGTTTCGGCGATTTTTTAGACTTGGCACTGTTTTCGTTTTGACGATTATTTTAGTTTTGGCGATTTTTTTTATCGTTTTGTCGATTTTTTGCATTTTAGCGATTTTTTGTGCCTTTTTTCCTTTAAGTGCTTTTTCCACTTGGCAATTTTTTCGTTTTGGCATTTTTTAATTTTGGATTTTTTTTAGTTTTATAGTTTTTTGTTTTTTTTTTTGTGATTTATTTCGTTTTGATGATTTCCTTGCATTTCTTATTGGGATACCCTTTAATAATTAATTTACCCATTAATTATTAATTTTGTTTGTTTCAAGTGCTTAATTATTATGGTTGAGAAGATTCAGCTAAATTTCAAAATTACACAACCTGATAGAATACCCTTTCATTTTTAGTTAGCTGGATTTGTTTAACATTCGCTACTGTTGCCTTTAAAATGCTGCACTAGTTGTGAAAATTTCAAGAGTTTGCGTTTCTTACGGTCTCCAAGATACAGCTAAATGGTAAAATTACATTAACTGATAGAATACAATTTAATTTTTATTCTGTTTAAATTTCAGTCTTTGTTGGTATAGTCTGTTTGAAAATTTCGAGTTCTATATATAAGTTCCTGTATTATACATTCGGATTTCAACATGTTTTGTTGCTCGCTTTAGAACGCCCTTTAATTTTTAACTTTCATATATTTGTTGTTGTAGCGGATATAGTTATACATATTCTCTGAAAATTTCAGGTCCGTACTTCTAACGGTTATCGAGAAAACAGCATGTGACAGACAGACAGACGGGCGGACGGACAGCGTAGAGAAACCAATTGGATCCTCTTCTCTTTTGGTATACGGAACCCTAAAAAGTGGTTGATTTTTCATCGAATTGCTGAAATATGTATATATATATGTAAACAAAAGAGTGCTACTTTTAAGATTTCTTTTAGAAACTTAATTTTTTTCGTTTGGGGGTGAGCGTTGGAAATATCCCTTTTTATTCCTTTTCTGGATCCGCTCCTGATTACATACACACATATAATAATAAATTGAAGTGTATGAGCGGAAAAGTTTTAAAATTGAACTTAATTACTTTCATGTTTCATAATTTATCTAATTGTTTAATCTTTCATTTGTATCGATTTTTTTAAATTTTGCTCATTGTTGTTTAACATGCAAATTTAAGTCAAATTTTAACAATACATTTTCCACAAAATTAAAAAGTATGACCAACTGAAATAAAATGCTTTAAAGATTCCCCGAAAAATATTTTCTGCATTTCACGTTAACGACTTTTAACAGAATTACACTTAGGTTATCTTAAAGCGCCAAGTACCTCGGTATTAAACTGGACTTCAAACTTTCATGGTAACCCAAAGTTTAAGCTAGGCCCAGCCATGGCTGCTTTTGCTCTATAGATATCACTGCGAAACGGCATTCGGCTATATATGGGGTATAAGTCCCACAAACGTCAACTGCTTTTTTGATATAGTGGTAAAGCCCATACTAATGTATGGGGCTGTCGTCTGCTGGACCTCTTTAAACAAAGTCACATACTCTAAAAGGGGAATAAATTCATTCATTGGATAGTCGGGATGGTTTAACACCCACCCAACTTCTGGTATAGGCAGGGCATCATCATCATCATTAGGCATCACAAAGTTATCAAAGGACCGGTTGCTAGAAACTGGCAGATTGTTCAACCTAAACCGTCACTTCCCGAACTTGAAGACCTTGGAGAATGCAAGATAAGGGAATAAATTCGGGCTGGTTTAATACCGACCCAGCTTCTGGGATAGGCAGGGTATTTGCGTGAATCTCTTCTCATCCATTTCAAGCATCACAAAGGGACCCGGTTGTTAGAAGCTGGTAGCCTTTTCAACCTAACCTAACTCGTTACTTCCCGAACTTTCAGTCCTTGGGGAATGCGATACAAGGGGAATAAATTGCTTCATTGGACACTCGTGAAATTTTTAGGAATCTCTTCTTATCCATTTCCGACATCACAAAGGGACCAAAGGACCGGTTATTAGAAACTGGCAGCCTGTTCAAACTAACCTAAGTTAAATAAAAATTGTTTCACAGACTATTGAATTAAGTAGCCCTTATATATATGTATTCATTACGACAAGAATGTAAAACTTTTGTCACTTGGCACACACATTGTGCTTCTCCGACAATACAATTTACGTCAATTTGCGTCACGTAAACAACAGGGTACGTGTTTACAGTACATTCAAAGAATATATTTTGTGGTAAAATGTACTGTAAATATGTAACCTGTTGCTAACGTGACGCTCAACGCTCTGATTTAGGTTGAGCTGTAAAAAATATATTTATTTTCAAATATGTGCTTCTACTTAACCGATTTCTATGAAACTTACCACCACTTTGGGTTCCCATGACAATACAACTTGTTATTAGAAACGTAAGCGTGACGCTGCCCATCCAAAGTGAATATGAGTCTGGTGTTGGCTGAGTAGTTAGCGCGTTTGACTACAAAACCCTGAGGTCTTGAGTTCAAGACTAGTTTCAGGCAAGCTAACAACATCATGCATTTTTCTCATGTGCATTGGTGTGTTATTGTGTATGTTGTTGTTCGACTGTTAAGGCGATCAAGGCATAGCACTGATTACTTTGGCAGTACCGGCAGCGATTAATACTGACATATCCTAATGCACTTTACAGCACCCTCCTTCGTCGGTATTGTAGCAGAACCGTCGGCGAAGTAAAATAACTAATAAAATGGCTACACAGCTTAAACAAATCAATGCCTCTACTTGATACCAGAGGGGCTTGCAACACTGCTCTACAAAAAAAAAAAACGCGCAATAGCAGAGCTGTAAGTTAATTAAGCTTTCTATCACTCTCCCACTTCACCACCTGTTCTCTCTACACTATCCCTTTCTCAAAGAAGGTAACACGTTAATTAATTAACTGGCAGGCATTATATGCCTGATTGTGTTACTTCTCTTTTTAGAAATAAAAAAATAATAAAAATTGTGTTTCCCCGACAATACAATTTACGTCAATTTGCGTCACGTAAACAATGTTTGCAACTTCTGAATGAATATACTAAACCAAGAAAAACAATTTCAAGCTTAAAGCGTAGTATGCAGCTCTGCCTGAAATTCAGGCTGCCATAAGAAGTATGTGTAAAAAAAAAAACAAACTGAAATTCAGGTTGGTAGATTTCTTAAAGAAATTTCCGTTTACTAGGACGCAGTTCCAAAAGAAAAGTAGACGGAATTTTGAATTTATTGTCTATTACAGGCATGTTATAACAATAAGTGGAGAATTTTTTCCGTCAACTGAAACAAAAATTAATGTTCAGACAATTGTTTGGCCACGGAATTTTTGACATTTCTAATTTTTCGTACGTTGTAATTGATTTTTAGTGTTTTTGTGTGTTGTAAATTAAAAAATATATAAATTTGTGTGTATGCAAACAAAATTCTGTATAGAATTCTACACGATTATTTTTCCGTGTAGAAATAAATGCAAAACTCCAAACCTGAATTTCAGTGAGAGCTGCATACTACGCTTAAATATTAAAGTGCATAAGGTGCAATGAAGCGACTGGCGTAAACCTGCCAGACTGTGTTTACCGAGTTTAATATGATAGAAATCGTAACTTGAAAATTTTCTAGCCATACAGATAGGCCATTAGTCGAAGGAATCACGAGCTCTTGGACTATTTTGTTTTACATATTTCCTTTATACTTATAATATCATTCTAAGCAATACAAACTGTATCATCTGATTTTAAAATGATATATAGGTATCACTTATTTTTACAGAGTTAAGGAGCTTGGCTCTCTCTAACTGGGTGTCCGCAAAACACCACTCAACTATTTTTCTCCCGCATTCATTTTATTTTCACGAATCTCCCACTATTCGAAATAAAAACGAATACAACAAACATGTGAATATCATACACGGAATTTTTCAATTATTACATATATGGATCACGGCTGTCAGATTTTTTCCGACCTAATTCGCCAAATTGATTTTAAAAATCGCCAAAAAGAATTTTATATAGTATATATTAATATATATTTGATAATAAATTTGTTTTTATATAACTCCTTTTTAAATTTAAATATTTATAAAATTATCGTATAAAAATGTAGCAGAAAATCGCCAGAAGTAGAAATAAAATCGCCAAAAATTATTTCTTGTAAATTTTTCTCATCCAAATTGAAAACGCATTAATGACTATAATTAATATAAGAAAAATTTAGTATTCAATAGAACACTGAAGATGGCACATAGCCGAAACCGGTCTGTTTACAAACCAAATTTGACGTGGGATGACGGAAAATCGTTCCAAATAAGAAAAATCGTCAAAATCAAATAATTTTAATTTCTTGCAGGCGAGTTTTGGTAGGACTAATTTTTGAAACTACTCCTTCAACAAACTAATTTTCCTGAATTACAAAAAATTTTGAAGTTAAATTTTGCTAAAAAATAGCCATAAAAATCGCCAACAAATTACATATCTTTACAGTACATCGCGTTCCGGAAAAATTTTAGCCGTTACCGACTACATATGTTATGCAGATTTTGAATATATAATTAGAATTTTTATCAGCTCTAGTTTTCGAGTTGTACCGTTATGTCAAAAATTAAGACACTTGCAGGACATATATGAGCATAACTTAAGAAAAAAATTCAAAATAATATTTAAGCTGTACAAAAATTATTTCTAAATCTGTATGGTAGTTTTGGCGATATCGTAAAAGTTTGAGCAAAAAAAAAATTTTTTTTTTGATTTTTTACATTTATGTTTTTAAAACTTTACAACAAAATAAAGATACAACAACGGGCCAGTTGAGCCCTTTTTCATTGAAATTGATGTACAACTTTTGATTTTATTCACAATTTAGTGACAGAACTTAATTGATAAAATTTTAATTTCCATACAGCAGTAGCAAACACAAACACAAAGTCAGAAATGGCTGTTGTATGAAAATTTAATTTTTTTTGTCAACTCAGTTATCTCAATGAATTATGAATAAAATCAAAAGTTGTGAGCCAATTCGAATTAAAAAGATCTCAATTATTTTGTAATACATTTAGCTACAAGCTACTAAATCAAAAATGAAATTGTTGTTGTATTTTTATTTTTATTCATTCTTAAAAACAAAAAATTTTTAATTTTTTTTTAAATTTTTATTTTTTTGGGTTAAACTTTTATGATATCTCTGAAAGTACTGAGCAAACTAGAAACAATGTTTGCACAGCTTCAAGATTATTTTGTTGTATAATTTCGGTTTTTGCTCTTTTCTGAATAGAAAAACCACTTCTCAAGTTATGCTACTATATGTAGTAAAAGTGTCTCTATGCTGATGGAAAAAATGGAGTGCAGATTCGCGTTCAGCGTTCCAAATAACTAAAGAAACAACTTTGATTTCTAGCGAACGGAAAAGTTTTTCGGAATTTGTAAACATGTGTTATTTATCGCCAGAAAAATCGCCATGCCGCCAAATCAAACATTTTGACGCCAAACTAGTTGGAAAATCGCCGCGTTTGGCGAGAAATCGCCATATCTGACAACCCTTGATATGGATGTGAAATAAAAAGCAGAATGACCAACAATAAACAAAACCATAAAATATATGCCATCTCATCGTGTGCAAAAAAATAAACATTCATATTGTAAAGTCGCCATATTCAAAGTGATCTAATTGCCAAGTAATAAAAAATAAACAAAAAATTAAAAAAAATAATTTAAAAAAATATTCAAAACTTTAGTCTGTAATGTTATTGTTAAACTCACTTGCTAATGAATGATGTATGTGTGTACGTATGTTAGAAGAAGATCGTATCAAAAAAAAATGGTACTACCAGTTACCGGTTGCCAAAAAAAAAAAAAAAACAATACATCATCAATTCACACACAGATAGTTGTACACAAACATACACCCAAACGTGACTACTGGCTAAATATGTAAATGAGCTGCCACTTTGATATGTATAATTCATTTTTAGACATATACTGCTCGGGGTTTCTATTTTAATCGTCTAATCAACCGTTCGATTAATTAACACTGTACAGACCAAAAACATTTTACATGGTTCTAACGACTGGTTCTGGTTCAGGACACCAAAAAAATATAATATACGTGTATCGGCGTTTTGAAAGGTTACTTGTGCGATTAATTTTAAATCCCTCCGGCCCATCCTATATATAGTACATAGTGAATCTGTATAGGAAATCTTGTAATCATTATGTGTAAAATATAAGATGTGTTAAACTTACGAATTTATCTTCACATCCTTAGAAGATAAATTCGTAAGTTTAATACGTCCTACACCTCTGTTAACTAGGTTCCACACACTGTTAAAATACTTAATTTAAAAGTTGTAATTTTTTTAAATAAAAAGAGATACCTATAATAATTATTTTTTAATCCATTTTTAAAGAAAACACTAATTTTGAACTCAAAAGCAGAAACTAGTATAATAGTGAATTATATTGAGCATTCTAGCACGCTCCATACACTTGCTTTCAGGGTTGGATATAGTATATAGGTACTGCTCCACACTCATGGAAAGCTCTTGGGCAGTACAATAATAAACAGTTATTTGTCGGGGAAGGAGCTATAGGAGGTGAAATCTGACAGAGACATAGAAAATGCACAATTTAAAATAATTAATCCGATAAAGGGGACACTTCTAGAAGAAATGCGCGGTACTACTCCACACTTATTGAAAACTATTGCGCAGTGCAATAATAAACTGGAGCCGATAGGTCCAATAGGAAGGAGCTGTAGGGGGTGGCATGGATTTATTATTTTAAATAGCTCATTTTCTGTGCCTGACAGATTCCGCCCCCTATAAAAACCCATCCATTCCACCCATTTATAAATTGATTTCTAATTTGTTTTTCTTTATTTAAATGGATGTACACTTCCAGATTGGTCCCGTTGAAAAGTGGCCGGGGTTACGCCCATACGAAGTAATCATCTACTTTTACGCAACCGATTCCTATGAAACTTTGCATACACATTAAGCTTCTGTTTGAATACTACATCATGATTTAAAAAAAGTGGGCAGAGCCATGCCCATGCAAAGTAAATATTCTTTATGAACAACTTCTACTAAACCGATTCGTATGAAACTTTACATACACATTTAGTTATTGTTACAATACAACATTATGATTAGAAGAAGTGGGCAGTGACACGCCCATGAAAAGTTAATATCCATTTAAACTATTTCTACATATCCGATTCTTACGAAACTTTGCTCACAATTAGTTCTCGTGAAAGTACAGCATTATGTGCAGTGCCACGCATATTTTGTAGTCGGTTTTTTTCAAGATTTATCTTTTTTTTTAACATAAATTCTTGAAAATATCTCGAATAAATTAACACATTTTATATTATTCTATTAAAGTGGAATTTAGGAGATTTTAAAATCTTTTTGAAGGAAGGAAAAAATACCTGGCAAGTCTGATTGCCAGCTTCAACTTACTCTCAGCATGCACAAATGTATACAAATATTTAGGGACTTTTTTTCTTTTTCCCATGATTAAAAATTTGCTGAAGATACAAGTTAATTTTGTATGTCTACTTAAGTATGCACGAAAGTATGTATAAGATAGCAAGTATCTGTGTGTTTATATATTTGCAACCACAACAAATTGTATATGTGCATACACTATAAAACTTGTTGATGACTCATTCATAAAACTTTTTTAAAAAGAATTACTGAAGTATAATAACATTTTTACTTTTCTCTCGGCATACACATATTGTGTATAGGAAAGAAAGAGATGCACGAAAGTAACCACACCAAAAGATAAGATATATACAAAACGAATAATAATAAAAAAATTAAAAAAGCTTTGGCAATTCCAAGAATTAGTTGATTGTGTTCGTAAAGTTTTGTTATGAGCATGTACGTGGACTTACCTACACAATAGAATGTAACTTATCGAAATTCCCACTATTATGTTGAAGAGCTTTTTTATTATAACCCTACAAAGGTAAATTAAGTATATCGATGGCCATCGTCGACAACAATTACCATGTATGTATGTGATGCGCTCTGAGTTTCCTGGAAAATAATTAAACGGGTTTGAAAACTCCTCTCCCTTACAAAATAATCCAGAATTAATTTATGTATATCTGGAAGACTATATCGGTGAAAGTATTCAAACTTGGTGTGTGTTACTTGATAGTCATTGTGTGTAGCCTAGCAAAAAATTTATTGGATATGAGTTGGGGCAGGGCTACCTCCAATACAAAGTAATATATAATTATCATATACCTATCTGAAGAAGTATATTAGTGAAAGTTTTCAAACTCGGTTTATTGACTGGATCGCAGCGAAGAGAAACGTTCTTCTCACGTAAAGAAAATTACATATTATTTGTTTCACATGTGGAAAACTATGTTAAGGGTACCCTATACTCACATATTTGTATGACATACATACATGCCATGTTGGACAGATTCCCTGACTGTGTATGGTTAAATTTTTAGTATGACATACATGTTGGACGAATATTAAAAAGTTTTAATAATTTCTTCTTTGCTCACACATTTCATATGGTGTAAGGGGAAGAGTGACATACTTGAATGTAAATATCAAAGGAAAACGTAAAAAATTTACATCTTTTTCATATGCAGCGACATATTTTTTTAAATTATTGGCACATTGGCTTCCGCCAACCAAAAAAAAAACTTAGAATCGACCGATAGAAAACATTTATACTGCTAGTGAAGCCTTCAAGTCGTTTCATGTTTTAAATTCGATATTTCTAACGTATCGATATAGCTATCGATGACATAACTTGTCCGAATTCAAGTTCTCGGAACCGTTTAGCCGGTACTAGATCTATCCGGTCCTATTGAGGTATCTGATCAGGTCACCCAGTTTCCCATCAACACTGGGACGATCTTCGCGATGTCCTTAATCAATGTAAAATCAACATGACGCAATTGTGATTTAAAATCATATTAAATTTACAAGAAATAATTTGTCGTTTACTTGTGTTAGTGTTTATTTGCTTTGTTTACTCCTTGTCGGAAACTCAATTAACTTTACATTAACTTTAAGCTATTTCGCAACTAGTGCTGACTGACACTTGGATTACTTTCCAATGGAAACAACTAACTATTTTAAGATGGCGACGTCTTAGGCGATAGTCAATTGTCCTACTCTGCACTACTTTTCAACTAACTTAACAGTTGACTTTATTTAAGTCACCTGGTAGTTAGTACATTTGCAAAAAGATGTTGCTGGGGTTCGAAATATGTATCACACGTTTTAAAGCAGGGACCGTAACGGTTATAAGTTTTATTTTAAAAATTACGTTCAAATCGTTATTTCTTGAGTTTTATTTTTCGCTTAGGAAAAAAAGTTATTTTCAGAGGTTTCTTTATTACTCAGAAAATTATTTCTTGGGTTTTATTTATTCCTCAGAAAATAAAATTATTTCTTGAGTTTTATTTATTCCTCAGGAAATAAAAGTTATTTTTTGAGTTTTATGTTTTGCTTAGAAAATAACAATTATTTTTGTGTTTTATTTTTTAATCAAACAATAAAGGTTATTTTTCGAGTTTTCTATTTTTATTTTTTTTGCTTAGAAAAAAATCATTTTTAAGTGAATAATATATCGAAAAAATCTATATAATTTAATTTAACAAATAAGAGTTTTGCACAGATTCTGGCGATAAATTCGATCTTAAATCGGTTAATATTAATTTTAGAACACCCTTTAACTTTTAACTGTTTTACATGTTCTGTGAAAATTTCAGGTCCGTAGCTTTTACGGTTCCCGAGAATACAGCCTGTGACAGACGGACGGATAGACAGACGGACAACGTAGCGAAAACAATAGGGTTTTTTACACTTTTGGTGTACGGAACCCTAAAAAGTGAAAATTTTGTATTAACGCATTTTAGTATGATATGTATGTATGTGCGTGCACTCATATTTTTTTTTTTTTTGGTCTTGAAAATTCATAAAACTTAACAAAGCCGATTTAAGTTCGAATTTATCTCCAGAATTCGTTAAATTATTAAATTAAATACATTTTTTCGATATATTATTCAGTTTAAAAATGATTTTTTTTTCTAAGCAAAAAATAAAACTCAAAAAATAACTTTTATTTCCTTAGGAGTAAATAAAACTCAAGAAATAACTTTTATTTTCTGAGGAATAAATAGAACTCTAAAATAAAATTTATTTTCTGAGGAATTAATAAAACTCAAGAAATAACTTTTTTTCTGAAGAATAAATAAAACTCAAGAAATAACTTTTATTTTCTGATGAATAAATAAAACTTAGAAAATAATCGGTAAAGTTGAGTTTTTTAATAAAACTTAAATAAATGCAACAAGGATTATATTTGGTTTATACATTCCTTATGCACGCAGCACTTCTCTTTTAGCTTGATTTTTTTAGTTTAAATTTGAAAAATAATCGTCATTTTCGGTCCCTGTTTTAAAGTCAACGCGCTGCGCTGATCACCCAACTAATGTACCATTTAAAATAATAACAGCAAAAAGTTAATATAAACCTGAAATGAGTTTCAAAGTAGCTGAGAGTAAAGTTGTTGGCTCTCACCAAATCCGATTATGTACTCAACTTAAGAATTGATTTTGGGTCAATCCTGGATTGCATTGTATTGAGCTTTTAGTTAGTCTAAGAAAAGTTAACTATAAGTTGATTATTTTTGTAGTCGACTAGGGATTTTCCTACAAGGTTGCTACAATTCACTGTTGTGCTTAGTTGAGGACTTGTTGTGGTTTATTCTTATATGTGTCGGCTATGTAGACGACAAAAAACGAATTACCAGCTAAAATTTACTGCTGTTGGCTTAAAACTACCATTGTTTCATATTAATTTTAAATGAAAAATTCTTTGCTATAAACGTTATATTTCATTTTAAATCAACATGACTACAACTTTAATTTCAAATAAGTTTTATGTTAAATAATCAGTGTAATCATAGCTAAAGTAAAGTTTGAAACTGTTTTAGCTGCAGCGGTTAGCGCGAGGACTGTCATGAAAGTGGCATGAGTTCTAATCTTGGCTGGGCCATCCAACTATAACATAAAGTTTTCTGGGGGCAAATTACGGCATTCGATATCGATCGAAATTTCAATACAATTTAAATGTAAATTTCGATCGATATCGAATGCCGTAATTTGCCCCCTGATGTCTATGCGAATAACCATCATGTAAGTAAAATAATTAATAAAATAGCTACATTAAAGTCATGTTGTTTCAGCTTGATATAACTATAATTCAACATGATTCCTAATGTTGTTTCAATATCAAATTCACGTTGTTTCGACTCGAAATAACTTTGATTCAACATGATTGTTCGTATTATTTCAGTATCAACTTCATTTTGATTTAACTGTACTGCAAAGTTAAATCAACATGAAATATAGTTAATTCAAAAGAATAAATGTTCCTTCAAGATTATTGTAAATCATGTTGAATTAACATGAAACGCCTATGAAGCAAAATCACTACGGAAAAATGTTAAATTAACCTGGTTTTCGACGGCTTTACATTGAAATTTTTCTATGTGTATGATTTCTGTTTGTTAATTGCGCCGAGCACCTGTCATTACAAAGGTGCTCAGTTTGTGTCATATCAAGAATGATAGAATACAAGATTACGACATCCCGCGCATAAAATTTAAAATGTCTGCGCATGTGTCGCCAATGACGTATCTAACTGTGCTATTGTTGCAGGTCTGCCACAAAATTGCATACATTGTTTCTAATAAAATCATACTGGCTAAGGGACATATCCCCCTTATCGTGTTTGGCGATTTTGTGGCGAATATCAGGCGTTTTGTATTAGATTAATAAAAAATTATGTCTGTTTTCTTTAATCGAATTTGAAGTCGAAAAACGCCAAACACGATAAGGCCCATTGACTTGGGAAGCTTTTGAAAAACACCAACTACGTCATCTAACGGGAAATCATGCGCATGTCGTAATCTTGTATTCTATCATTCTTGGTGTCATATATCTTCAGCTTTTTAAAGACAGTGTTTAAAGATATGTATTGTTTTTAATAGTGCCAAACGGCATAGCAAAAGATTCAGCAGTATATGCATATCTATAGCAGACCCAGCCCTGGTCAGTGCGTTGGCTAAATAAAATTGAAAAAGTGGTGTGTGTGACCTTAGAAACAGAAGTGCATCCTGGCTGTCGACAGAAATGCTGATTCTACCATGAACCCTTCTGTCAATAAGCGCAATGCCCGCTTCCCCTATAGCCAGTATTTCAGCACGAAATACACTTGCTACATCAGGAAGCCGGAAGGAGTGTCATACGCCCATATCATCCGAAAATAATTCAGAGCCAACTCCGCAGATCCATCAGCATACACCCTGTAATCATAGTTTCTTTCTATACTATTCTCCATTCCACTTCCGCCTGGATGGAAGCAAGATGTTGATGGCGCTATCAAAGTCCGCAGTACCGGTGGCATCCGATTCAAGATCCTGGTATGACCATAAGTTCTTGATATCCACCACCCAGCCAATCCCGCCGCACTGCTTGATGACAATGTAGATCAATCAGAATCAAGTTTAGTATAACATTCAAGTAGATTTCTTTATTCTGTATGGGTCTACAACATATTTTTCTTATTTGTAGAACCAAACATCATTCGATAGAAGTAGTAAGCAACCGTGGCCTTTTTAACCATATGTTGCGCATTTGAATTTCACGATAGTTTTGAGTCCAGGATAACACCTAAATATTTTGCGCTGTCCGATATGGACAGTTCCTGATTCTGCAGCCGAGGGAGCCTAAATTTCTGAACGCTGGTCTTTGTAGTGAACAGTTTGAGTTTACTATTTGGCCACATGCTATAGCCCATTTGTTAAATTTGCACGGGTAGTGTAAAAGGTTTTTATATCGCACGGAATACGAGCCAATAAAATCATATTTTTTAACCGACTTCAAAAAAGAAGGAGGTTATCAATTCGTGTGTATTTTTTTTTTTTGTTTGCACAGGCATAACTCTGTCATTTGTCAACCGATTTGCAAAACTTTTTTTTAAAGGGTTTGCCCGTAGAATGGTCCATATTTGTTTTTTTAATCGGAGGGGCAAATTAGCTCCGCCGATGCATATCTCTGTCATTTGTCAACCGATTTTTTCGAAATCGCATCATTTTTTTCAGAAAATCTTTGGAGAACTTGCAACTGCAAAGCAGCAACTTCTTGATTACTCAATGAAGAAAGCTAGAATTTTATCTGCTTATCGCAGTATATATTTTTACTCCACCTTTTGCCATCTTTTAGAGCTATTTTTCCCCTTTTAGTAGGCCAGAAGAGTATAGGTAATAATGAATACGTTTTACACCGATAAAAAACGTTACACTAAATTTTCTTCAACTAAGTCACTAAGACCGTCTACAAACGGTGCTCGCAAAAAACTCAATGCGAACAAAATTGTTTTTTGCAAAAATCAAACTACATATAAACCAATTATCAAAACAAACCTTTTAAATATTTACCAAAAAAGTTACCAATGCTGTTGAGCGGTTAGAAATTAGTTTTACTGCCAGTTTTTGTAAATAAAATTAAAATTTTCGTTAGGGACTTTGAATTGAAAACAAAAACAAATTTGAGTTTTATTATTTTTGTTTCAATATAAATTTCCTAACGAAAATTTTTATTTTATTTACAAAAACTGGCAGTTATTCTTATTTTAATTTTAGCAAAAATCAGAACAATTTTTTTTTTGTATTTTTTCACTAAAAATATTATTGTAACGGTTATTGGTAGCAATTATCGAAACACATTCCAAGTGATACCATTTGCTAGATAATTTGGTGTCGAATAAAACAGCTTTAGATTGCTCGAGTGTAAAAAGTATTGATTTCCCATAAAATTGTTTTTGGTGATGACCGTTTGTAGACGGTCTTAGTTGTTTAAAGGTTAAATACTAACGGGTGTGAACATAAATATTTTTTCATCAAAAAATATAAATAGCAGCAATAAAATAAAACAAATTCCATTGTGTATAAAGCGCACGCACCACCCATTTGCAATATAATTGTGCAATTTTTCATATTGTAATAATATCCCCAATATGTATGCCATATTAGAAGGTTGCACAATATATTGGCCAAAATCAAAAGTTTTTTGATTTTTATTGTACAAAAAAAATTGTGTAATGTGTTGGCAACATTGTTCATTGTTATGTTGCCTTTATCACTGTCATGAAAATTGGGCAATATTTTGTTTGCAGTTATTGTGCCATTTATTGCATAGTATAGGTTAAAATGACAACAATATGAAAAATAACATGTGCAATAATATTGCATAATGAATGGGCTGCTAAAGATACATACATATCTATTAGTACGTTTATACGCACGAGTTATTTGCAAATAAAAACTTAGTGCTACCAAATATGTATTTTTATTGTAAATTAATAACTCACGAAAACAATTACTGATTAACGCGCTATTTGCAAATAAAAAGTTTGGGTTGCCTCCTTTACATAAGTTTGTTAATAAAAAATAATAAATAGATAAATATATACACAAATAGATGAATAATTAGTGATTTAATAAGTTATAATAAAAAAGGATTTGGCAGCATTTTACGTTTTTATTTGCAAATAAGCTCTGCGTATAAACTAGGTATATATGGACTAAATTTACACGATTAAATATTTCATGAAACATTTTTTAGTTGCTCATTGCTGGGGTGAAAGAACAAATGGAGTAAAAAAATAAAAAAGCTATCTGGAATTTTATTTCAGACCATTTTTGCACCCACCATGCCTCCCTATCCATTCTATTTGCAAACAAGGCAAGTTTAATGCCACAAATTGTACGAAATATTTCATCGTGTAAATTTAGTGTTGTTGGGCAAATTATTTAAAGTCTCATTGAGTATAAATGTATTTAATTTATTGTGTAAATATCCAATTTATTCTTTTTAGGATATCTGGATATATCAATAAATATGTCAAAACAGTGGGATTTTTTAAGTTCTACGTAATCTAATGTAAACAAAAGCCTTCTTAAGATTCAGGCTCCAAAGGACTTTTAACTTTTGTTTTACCTGACTAAAAATTCTTTCGATGAATGTGGTAAAATCATTATATTTTAAATAAACTTACGAGTTGGAAAAGCATAACCAGAATTAGCTTGATTCCATAAACTTCTTTCTTTTATAATATCATTAAAGTTAAAAAATTTTAACGCTCTAAGCTTCGAGACCAAATCATATTTGTCGTTTACTTTCGAAAATTTTGGAAAATATTGTTTGATATTTTCGTTCTCTTTATTACAAGCAAACAGTGAAAAAAAAAAGTTGGCATATTATTAGAGATTAAAAAATCTGCGCTTTTAGGTCAAAAATCTTCAAATCTGCATTTATCCTTTTTTGAGGGGTAAAATCTGCAAAATGCAGATAAATTGCACTTCTGGCAACCGTGTATACTTCGACTCTTAAATTTTAAACAAGGCAATAAATAGCAAATAAAGAAAACAGAATTTTTGAATTTAAAAAAGTGGGACTTTTTGCTTAGAGCTTTCAGTCTCATACAAAGAAAAAATGGATTTTATTTTTGCGTGTGTGAAAAGCTTGTTTAACATCTACACAATCAAATAAAATGACTGTGCACAACATTTGTATTGAAAAATGAATTTCACAACGAAAGTTAGCTGTCGACAAAAGTACAAATTCAACTGTTTGTCGTAAATTCGCACTCGGGCGATACAAAAGTGTTTCAATTTCATAATTTTTATACCTTCGCAGTACTAGTAAAAGGAAAATTGAGTGATTTTGTTTACAAAAGAAGTGAATTTTAACAAGAAATCTGCATGTAAAAATTATTAAAATAATGTATACCTACTTAAATTTTAAGTAAAAGAAAAAGAATAATAACTAAAAGTGAAAAGATTTACAAAAGATATTTATTTGTACAAGTCGTAGATACATACGTGGACAAACAACGTTCGTTTGTATAGTATAGAAAAACATTGTGTTTTTTTTAGTTTTTTTGCTAGAAGAACAAAACTACGCAATTAAATAAAATCAAAAAGTTTATTTTATAAAAACTTTTAGAGGAAATTTTCCATAAATTTCCTCAAACTGCGGTCGTTTAATTTCTTTACCGCAAGGGTTTCAAAAACCCAATTTTAATAAGAAAGTGATATCTTTAATTATATAACCGTAAGTAATTCCATATACATAGGTATTTCTTTGTAATATTATTAACTTTTAAAAACGTTTAACTAACGAATGAACTTTAATTAAATTTATGCGTACATACATAAACACATATGTATGTACATAGATGCATACTTATGTATGCATCTATGAATGTATCTACATATTTATGCTTTATAAGATACATGTAAAGATTAATAAATTTTAATTACATATATACCTATTGGTAGGTATTAATTTTTTTTCAATATTGCTTATATGTTTTGAACTAAAATAAGTTTTACGTTCTTTTTCTTAATTTAATGATTAAATTTGAACTTTGTATTTATAAATATTGTACAAAAATAGCACACCGTACATACACACATATGTATGTTTTTATGTTCATACTTTTCGTATACAATTTTCTTCGTGCTATGATAAACACTTGACGCCATCTTGGCCGGCTACCATATTGTCATATATTTTTATAAAAAATTATATACCTATCTACATACATGTTCCTATAATTATTGTTTTTAATAATTTGTTTAGATACATACATACATAGATATAGTTATAATATATACATTGTACAATGTGTAAATGCGTATAAAAATTCAATGGCATTTATTTTCTGAAAATTTTATTACGTGCTATTATTATTATTATTTTTCAACAGAAACTATCTATGTATAATTATCGGTAATTACTTGAAGTTTGTTTTTAAAATTTGAAAAACCCATTAAAGCTTTTATAAGGTATAAATACTTAAAAATAAATATCGCCGATACCGATTCCGATACCGATACGAATATTGAAATTGAGTTCAAGTATAGATTAACAAAACTCAAGCGCAATTTTTTTATTATATAAAATTACAGTGTAAGAGATTATTAATTTTTAAAATTGATATTAACACAGTATAAAAAATTGGAAGTATTTTTTAAGGAGCTACATTTTCTTTGCTTCCAAAAATCTATATTAAAAATATGCAGATAACACAGTGCAACGGTCCAAAAAACACACGGACTTGACAGTATAGATTCGATTGTAGTACACTTAGCTTGGCGAATTCGGTGACCAATTTCGTTTTATGGACCTCCAAAGTTTTGGAAAATCAACAGGCCCTCAAAAAAAGGTGTCATCAACTTTTGGCCAACAGAAAATTCAAACTTGGTGATACCGCTTAACTATACATATATGGCAATAATGTAGCTAAGAGTTCGCTAAACAGATTTTATTACCATTTTATACCATAAAATTATTTTTTCGTGCACTTTTTTTTGAAAAATTTTTGACAAAGTTGTAGCTACGGTAAAGCTGAACAACTTTTGTGAACATGTCAATACAATCTGAATGTATCTCGGCACCATAAACAGCCCAGAAAAACTAATTTCTACCTTAAAAGTTTTCGTTTTTTTTCGAGTTAGGCTATATATTTATTGCATTTTTTGCTTTCTTTGTTATTGTTCCACTTCTTATGTTGCTGATTTTAGTATTTACTATTTTTTTTATTGTTTGTTGTTGTTTTGCCAAATAATGGTAATGAAAAATTTTAAGTCCCTATAAGTTGTACTGAAAAAAGTGAATAAAATAATTTTTTTAAATTTTGTATTCTGGGCACAAAATGTTAGTGAATCACAACAGAGAAGTATGCACTTGAATATACTATTTTCAAAAAAAAAATATTTTTTTAGCATAAAAAAATAGTGGAAAACTACAATTTTTAAGGTAAAAAGTGGTCTGTGAGAGCTATTAGAGTGCCTAGATACGTGCAGATTGTATTGATATGTTCACAAAAGTTGTTCAGTTCTACCGTAACTATAAGTTTGCAAATAATTGTTAGTTAAAAATTACAAGTCCCTGTAAGTTATTCTGAAAAAAGTGAAAAAAACAATTTTTCCTTAATTTTGTCAACAAAAAGCTCACAAAAAAATTTTTTTGGCATGAAATGTTAAAAAATCTGTTAAACAGACTCTTAGCTACATTATTGCTATATATAGTTAAGCGGTATTATAAAGTTTGAATTAACTGTTGGCCAAATACTGATGACACCGTTTTTTTAGGCCCCACTGATTTTCAGAAATTTTAGAGGTCCATAAAAAAAATTGGTCACCAAATTCGCCAAACTGAGTAAAGGCTTTTACTACCCACTGTCCAGTTCTTGTGTTTTTCCAAAAGTCTTTATTTGTCGCATAGTGTAATTAGTAGAAAAGCAAGAAAAAAATTTTAATTCCTTTATAATTTAAAAAAAAGCTCGCCATACTCGCATAAAAAAAATTGTGAAAATGGGTAATTTTTTATCCTCTTTTCTTGAGGAAAAATCATTTTAGAACACCGAAAAAGAAATTTGTCCGAGCATAGCTTCCAATTCGGTGATTGGTAATCGAAAAACAGAACTTCTTGCAATGGCAAGGATACTTGAAACTAATTAGAAATGATACAAATTTGCAATACTTCCGGATCGCGAATTCTACATTTTCATGACTTCTTTGGAGTGTCTTTTTTTGCTGGAATAAGATTTAAAAAACAACGAATGGAATTTGAATTCATGGTAAAATTAACCAAAAATAAATAATTTTTTTTACAAAATAATAGTATAAAATATTATTAATTTTTAAAATTGATATTAATAAGATTTAAAAAAATAACGAAATGAGTTTAGTTCATGGTAAAATTAACCAAAAATAAATAATTTGTCAGAAAAAAACTCTGAAAAATTTTTTTAAAGTGTCGTCGTATCGACAGTAAAATATCGCCGATACCGATGTATCGGAAAATCTGAAGTATCGCCGACATATCGGTATCGGTATTCGTTACATCCCTAGTATAAATACATATTTACATTAGCGTGTGTCCCGAAAAAATTAGTTTTTGGTTTTTCATAACCCAAGACCCCTCAAAATTTGCGTAATTGATCACATATGTATTACCAAAATAATTTTAAAATAAAATAAGACACCGTCTTAAGGGTGCTACCAATCTTCAAAGCTTTCATTTTGATGGTCATATTGAAATATTTTTAATTCCCTTAACTAAATTAAAATTATTTATTCTTTGTTATTATTATGAGTTTGTACTACACAACATTTGGTCCTACATTTTGGTACCGTTATTTTTAATATACATACATATTTTATACATAAAGATACTACTAGATAATTCGTCAAGAAAAAGAAAACAGCAGCACATAGGTATGTCAGAAACCAGCACATTGATAAACATAAAGATATTCCATTAGTAAAGACTATATTTTCAAAACATATGACAAAAAACTCGAATCGCATCCAAATAGAGCTGTCCGTCCACCTCCTTAAAAAGTGCTAAAAATCGCTAGATTAACTTAGCATTTACACATGGAAGTAATTGCAAGAAAGTCGCAATACACTTACACTTTTTCACTAACACACTTTTGACTGAGTTATGAGAAAGACAGAGAAATGAATACTATTTTCTTTTTCGTTGATAATACGTATACAAAAATTTTATGAAAGTACTTTCATGTGTAAATGTAGCGTAAAATCAAATGAAAAAACCTTTAAAAACATAAATATTTATTTCGTTTACAGGACAGAGAATGCATGTTAGAAACTTCGCATTACATGTATTCAATATATCAGGTGTTAAATTTGTAATAACGGTGAACCACATAAATCACTTCGGAATAGTTTTCTGCATAAGAATCGATCAAAGGCTGAAAGTAGATTGTTGTCACAGTTCGCTTACTTCATTCCATGTCACATATTTGATCCTGTTATATAGTAGACAACTGAGCTGTAAATGATTTCAATGGATTTAATTACAATCACATCATCTCGATTTTCGATTTGAAATCAACGTGATAAAAATTATTAAATAATTTTTTGAAATAAGTTTATATATTAATTAATTGTAATCAAATTTGATTGCAATCAATTGATTGCAATTACTTTAATTGCAATCAAATCCAGTAATTGCAATCAAAATTAAATCAGAATCAAAATTATCGTTTAGTTCGAATGAAACTCCTTCATCTAGAATAAACCAGTATTTTTAGGGATAATGGTGACTCAAATTATGGAAATTCGTTCGAACTTAAGCCGGTTGTAATAACTTTCAATTATACATTTGTTTTCTTTCATCCTTTATTAATAATAATATTAAATGTTTTGTTTTTTCTTTCTCTTTGCAGTTTAAAGGGAAGTCGCGTCTAAGACTCTTTTCAGAGCTCATTTAGAGGTTCCCTTACAATTTCATTGTTTCTTTCCAACGGAGAATTAAAAGTAAGTATTAATGAAAATTCAAAATAAAAAATATAATTTCTGTTAGTAAAGACCATGTATTATTATGTAACCTATAGCCCAACTCAACTACCAAAGAAAAAAAAAACGAAAAAAATAAAAAAATTAATAAAAAAAAATATTAAAAAAAAAATATTAAAACAAAACAAAAAAAAAGAAAAAACAAAAAAAATAAAAGAAATGAAAAAAGAAATTAAAAAAAAAACAAAAAAAAAAACAAAAACAAAAAATTAGAAAAAAGCACAAAAGAGAAGAAAAAATAAAGAAAAGAAAAAATTAAATAAAAATAATAAAAAATTACAAAAAAAAGGAAAAAATATTAGAAAATACGAAAAAAATGAAACAAAAAATAGATTTAAAAACACATGTAAACCATTGATATGCCAAGAAAAAAGAAAAGAAAATGAAAAAACTGCACTGACTAAAACCATTCCTCCATCAATCATTTGTCGCAAAAATTTATATTTTTTATTTGACAAAACAAAATCCTTTTTGTCTAAGGATCTTCAATAATGTTTTTTTTTTATTTGTTTTTTCTTCCACAAAATGCAATTGCTCCACTCATTACAATAAACAATTTGTTAAATAAAACCTTGTCAACATTTGCCTTAACTATTGTGACGCTGAAAAATCAATAATTTCATTGAACTGTACTGTATTCTTTATATATCTGTTTTCCGTTTGTTATAAATATCCTTTTTGTTGAAATTTTAAATAAATAAAATCCAATCAATCACCCCATTAGCCAAGATCAAAATGGCATTCAACACTGAAATCCAATCAAGCCAATCAAGGCCCCAAGCTAACAACAAGCAAAATACCAACCAAAACAGAACAATTCGAACAGGCACAACAGAAACAGGTGCAACACACGATTACGATAACAACAAATTCAGAAAGGTCGAAAAGCATAATACTGGTGATCCAGGAACCCCAACAGCAACAAGAAGCTATCGAAATTCCATTGACAAACTCAATGAGTTCAGTTGTAAACGGTTTGAGCAAAATCGAGTTGATGACCAAATCCAAGAGTCAGAACAACAGCAACAAAAGTCAAAGAACATCAATTCAAATACCACAACAAAATTCGAAACCAAGAATATTTTTGCTTACCAAGCCTTCGAAACCTCAACTGGTTCGGATAGAAACTCAAATAGCGCAACCCCACCACAATCAGAAAAATTTAAATTTGTCACAACTCCACCACCCTCAGAAAATAGTGACAACGACTCCGATTACATTAGAGAACCAGAGGAAAACAGAAACCATAAGAATACCCTTTTTAGCAAGGTCTCGAGTGCAAACGTTTTCAGTGAAAAAGAATACGAATCAATTATTACTAAAGAAAGATTTGAAAGTAAATCCCGTTCAATACCAGAACCAAAGTCAAGTGAAACAATTCACCAATCGCTACAAACTAGCAGAGAAACCAATAATATTAAAACAAATTGTTCAGTTGTCTCCCTCTTTAACGGAGACCAACAGAAACAGCAGCAGCATCAGCAGCAATCAGTTGCAAGCACAGGAAAAAAGCGTCAAGAATACAATAACAAAAAGTACAGTGAACTGTTTGAATTTGTCAGAGAACAAAATAATAGAAACCCAAGACAAAACACATTCAGAAATACCATTGTTGACATTAGCATCAATGGCCGGCATAGAGTTGACAGGTGCCGATATGTCCCTTTCACAAGAGGATATGAGTGGAGCAATGCCGCCTACTGCTACAGTTGAAGAGATAAATGTTCCGGTATTCATAGATGGTGAGTACTGTGTATGTACATGGTATATGGCTAGTTCAAACACTTGATCTCTTAAGAAAAAATTTGAAACTTGAAAATTTTTTTTCATACGAGTGAAAGTGCTAAAAACTAGTTCATTTTCATGGTTATGTGTGTTTAAACAAACTCATCACAAATATCATTCATAAACTAAGGACGATTGTACTACATTAACCCTTGTTTTGACCAGACAGATTATTTGAGAGTTTTAGATGAATAATGAAAAAAAAATAAACTAAAATCACATAAGAAATCACAGTGCAATGAACCATATGTAAGTGAAAACCATGGAACAAATGATGGCCCTTAAGAAAAATGGTTGGAAGTTTTAAAGTTCTATAAAGGCGATATATGTGTATGTAAGAAAGAGGTTGATGCATGCCCAGGTAATAGTGAAAAGCAAAAGTGTGCTCGCAAGCAAGCATGCTTTTGATTGAATTTAGAAAATTTATAAACATAATTTATGTACGCATCTACGAATATATAAACAAAATACATATTAATGAGTTCTTAGCCTATAGCTAATCATTTTTGACACTTTAAATTGATTAAATTGCATAAATACATTTGTTCAATTCACAACCTATTGTCGGAGTTGTACGACAATAGATTTTACATTTGGCCAATTCACAACCTGTTGTATGTGTTGTAGATCGTATAAATGTTGTTGGTAATTTCCAAATAAAAATTTGCTTAGAAACATGTTTATGTGGAAATTACGTACAACATTTATACGATCTACAATACCTACAAAAGGTTGTTAATTAAGCAAATAGTTTTCAAATGTTATTGAAAATTTTTCTGAAAAACATTTTAAACAACACCTGCAACATTTTTCCTATGACTAAATTTAGATGATGAAATATTTCATGAAATTTGTTGCATAAAACTTTTTTCATTTGCCAATAGGATGGATTGGTATGAAATGAACTTTCAGATGGTTCTTGTCAAGTTTCTTTACACCAATTTTTCCAGGCAAATTAGACAAACCGAAATAAATAATTCCCCGAGTTTTGAAAATTGGCACATATATATAAGGAAACTAAAGAGTCCTGGTGTTTGGAGGGCGAGCTAGGGGGAAGAGGGGCTTCTAAAGGTGAAATTTTTTAGTTTTTTGCTCATAAATCTGAAACTATAACTTATTGTAGCACAAATTTCTGAATAAAAGAGTTAAAGTTGACAAAATGTCCCACAAAAAAATTTTCAATTATTTTTAACCGACTTAAAAAAAGGAGAAAGGTTATCAATTCGTCATGTATTTTTTTTTTATCTATTATAAACCTATTTCGGACTTTTTTTATTTAAAAGGATATACTTACAGATTGGTCCCGTTGAAAAGTGGGCAGGGCAGGGTGCCCCTGTGGCTGAGTGGTAGCGATGCTAGCCTGCCAGTCCAGAGATCGTGGGTTCCATTCCCGCCATAGACCCTGGGTATTTTCTGCAGACAAGCTAATCGCTTCCCTTGTGTTTGTTAAAAATTCCTATGAAACTTTGCACACACATTAAGCGTCTGTTTGAGTACTATACATCATGATTTAAAAAAGTGGGCAGTGCGACGACCATGCAAAGTACATATTCTTTTTCAACAACTTTTACTAAACCGATTCTTATGAAACTTTGTATGCTCATTTAGTTATCGTTATAATACAATATTATGGTTGGAAAAGTTGGCAGTGCCACGCCCATAAAAAGTAGATATTCATTTTAACTACTTCTACTTAACCGATTCTTATGAAACTTCGCATACAATTAGATCTCGTGAAAGTGCAACATTATATTAAAAATTATGGGCAGTGCCATTTTGTAGTGCCTATTTGCCTATTTTGTAGTCGGGCTTTTTTGCACTTTGTGTTCGATTAAAAATAATTATATCTTGCTTTAAAGTGGAATAAATAAATTACGCATCGAATAGTGGATAATCCGCTTTGATCGGATAAAAATAACTGAGTTATAGTGGATCAAACGAAAGAACTAGCATTAGTAGCCTTTCAAAGAAGATATAAACTGTTTTAACCGAACCAGCCTGTATACATGGCAAAATAATGATAAATGTACTGTTATATAGACAATGGCCAAAATGATACTTTTTATGTTTTTTTTCGTGTTAATCACATCTTTTTTACCCCCAAAAAAAATGCATTAGAAATATTAAACTTTGCAAAATTAAAATTTGTAAAGCAGTGTAATGGATGATTTGAATTAAATTTTTAAAAATTTTCTTAAAAATAATTCAAAACATTTCCCCTTATTCCATAACTATTTGTCGACGTCTCGTCAAGACAATAACAAAAAATTGGCTCTTGGCTATTCGCTGTCAACAAAAATTTACTACTATTAACAGTCTCTTCCCATTTTCTATGCCTTAGGGAATATTAAATGGCTGTCAGTAATAGTAAATTGTTGTCGATCACGAGTAGAAATGTGGTAATTTTTTTGGAATTGTCTTGACGTGACGTCGACAAATGTTTACGGAATAAGGGGGATTATTATAGGAAATTTTGCCAGCTTTAACTATTTTATGCAGAAATTTTGGTAAAAGTAATAGTTTTTGATATCCTTGGTGTTTGGTATTAAGGTCTTAAGTCAGAATCTATAGTTTTTCGTAATGTTAAATTCAAAATTACTTAATTTGCATTTTAATATGTATTTTTCTGACTTATTGCCTAAAGAGCATATGATTACGATTGGAAGCAGTAGTGCTAGATCTAAGTTGTTGATACCAAACGAAAGAGAAAAAAGAATTGAGTTTAAACCCAATCAAAAACTCAAAATGCAGTTTTCTGACTTAAGACCTTAATACCTAACGTCAAAGATATACATATGAGTAAAGAACTAGAAGATGTCACCTTAAGGGGTCCTCCTTCCCATAACTTGTCTACGAGGACTCTTTAGTTTCTTTAAATATATAAACCAAGAACCACCAACTGTACCAATTTTCAAAGCTCTTCGATTTGCCTAATTATGTATAGTTTTCCTGGTCTTGTTGCAAGCAAATCTAAAAGATTTTGATGAAGAACATTTTATGAATTATTTCATCGTGTAAATTTAGTACATATGTATGTACGAGTGTGTATATTAAAGCGACTCACAGGAAAAAAATGTCTGTTACCCCTTGATTGTTTCTTAAAGCTAATTTTTTAACCCCCCGACAAAAAAGAGGGGTGCTATAAGTTTGTAGTGTGTGTCTGTGTATCTGTGTGGATGTACGAACCCTCGTACAGACCAAACGGCTGGACCGATTTTGATTTAGTTTTTTCTGCTTGAAAAGTGACTTGATCGAGAGTGCTCTTAGCTCTGGTTGAAGAAAATTGGTCCAGACGCTTAGACGATATCACATCTTTTCTAGATGTTGAATCTGTGTGTCTTTGACATCGTAGCTCCCAAACGGCTAGCTCGATTTTAATTTAGTAAATTTTGTTTGAAAGGTGACTTGATACAAAATCTTCCATCCTATGTTTAAAGAAAATTAATCCAGCCGTTTTGAAGTTATCCTCTATTTTCTTCGGGGGTTTTAAAAATTTTAATTTAATGTTATATGGAGATATTTTCAATAATAAACTATGTATATAGTGAACTATTTAAGGTCTATACAAGTTACTTTTCCTCATTAAAAAAAGGTTTTTTTTGGGCGTCCGGGAAAAATGTATTTTTAACGATCACGATATTAAATTTATGAAATAAAACTCCACAAACTGTATACCAAATTAAAGGGTAGAACTCCATAGACTTTGAAGCCACAAAAATTGTTTTCAAATCACTCTTGGAAAAATTGTACTAATTCACAGAAACAAAAAACATCACTTTCTTATGCAAAAAAAATTTTGTTCAATTCAAATACGAAAGCAAAAATGTGAATTAACTTATTTATTGCATTTTGCTTCCCTTACGTCCTTAAGTCGGTTCGGAAAAAATTGGCAATTTTTCCTGTGTAATTTCTTGTAATTTTAGGTAAAATATCCCATAATGCACTTCAAAGACTTTCTTTTCACTTAATTAAAAAATTTATAAATGAGCAGAGCACATATTTCCCCAACTGTTGCCAATGAGGCTTAAATAGAGGCTTCCGATATGGCGTGACATACCAATTTGACATTATTTTGCACCCGGTCTTTACCGTTTGGGACTATATGCTGTATCTCGTCATAATGATCCAACAAAATAGCTTGATCTTAGACCACTTAGATAGCTGGATTGTCCGGATTTTTTTTCCAAAGTCTTAACTTTACATTTCCCCTCAAAAATATATATTTATACATATAATATATATACATATACATATCTCGTTTTATCTTTTTGTAAGCTAATCTCATAATATTGCCTTTACATTTCGAGGATTTAACAAATTGTCCTACTTTCTCCTCCGATATTGATAACAATTGTGAATTTAATTTAATCTAATTTTTTGCGAATCGCCTTAGGGACGTAAGGCAACCAAAATTCCATAAATAAAGTAATTAAAATGTTTGCTTCCGTGTACAAGCTTTTCTTTTATTTGAAGTTTACAAATTTTTTTTTGGATAAGAAAGTGTTTTTTTTTTGTTTCTGTAATTAATAAAATTTTCCAAGAGAGTGCTGAAAAATATTTGTGGCTTCAAAGTTTATGGAGTCTACCCCTTAATTCGGTATATAGTTTGTCGGGTTTTGTTTCATATTGATTCTATAAGAGACCGAATTAAGAAAGTGTAAAATTTTTTTTTGGTTCACTGTATATTCTATGAAATATTTTTGGACGCAATTTTGCGTCACTCTTAAAATTATTGTGAAATTCAAAGTCAGGGCAACAACAAAAATGAGAACAAAGAAATGGAGTATAAAAGAAAAACAGAAATGTATCTGGAACCTTTTCAAACACACACTGCAAACTCATTTATACAAATAAATACAAATGTATTACATAGACATGTATTATATTATTGGCAGTATTCTCTCTCGCCACCTGCCGTTATTTTCAGTGTTGCCGGTTTCTGTGATATTTTCCAAAAAGGGGGCAAACTAAAAATTCTTGAATAATTTTGGATACTAAGACAATTTTAGTACCATTATTTTTATATATTTCATTTAATTAAAGCAAAAGGCTATGTAGTTCTCGAGCAAATATATTGTGCAAATTCCTTAATTTTCTATATAACAGTAAATCTCGAAAACCAGACTCAATTCAAAGAAATAATTAATTTATAAACATTGAAGCTCGGTACTATGTGTATCCAAATTGACTGAGAAACTCAAAAAAACTTCATTTTGTTGGCCTGTGTTATTCATGCTATGTGGTTATTGGCAATAACCACATAGCATGAATAACACATACAGCGCAATAACTTATTGCGCTGTATGAATTAGTTCAGATGTTCTCTTATTCTATAGTGTGTATTATACAGCGTTACCGTTGGTGCTACTAAAGTAGCAATTTGCCACTTTTTCGACTGCTTGGATATTATTTTGCTACTTTTACAAATTGCACCCAAATTCTTGTAATTCTTGCCACTTTTTTGATACTTTTTACTAAATGAAGAGATACTTGAGATAATTTTCCCTACGCAATGAACTAAGTGGTGTTTTTTTTTGCAAAATCAATATTTTGAAATGTTTTACATTACACTGCTTTACATGCAAAATGTATAAAGTTTCTAATGCATTTTTTGGTGATTAGGATATGCTTAACACCAGAAAAGTAAAGAGAAGTGTTAATTTCGGCCATTTCTAGATAACGGTGCATTTGTGTTTTTTCGATGTATACTTCCCAGAGTCAGAAGCTCGAAAGAGTTCGATTAAAGTGATCTATATACTATTTGAAAGGCTTCAAAATTACGCGTCGAATAATGGATAATTTGGTTTGATCGGATTAAAATTACTGTGTTATAGCTGATCAAATTTAAAATTTTATAAAATTTTTAAAATTTTTCGCCAAATGTTGTCTCTTCGGTAGCTTTTTTGTACCACAAATAATAACAAAATCCATAGTTATTTATAATTTTTATTGAATAGTCTATTCGATCTAAAAAATTTAAGCTATAATGGACCGAAATTTAATAAAAACTAAAAATGCTATTATAAAAAAACCAAAAACACTAACATTTAAATTTACAAAAAAATTCACTAGGAAAAAACAAAATAAAACAAAACTATTAAATAAAATATTTGCTAGTACATAAATTTAAATGCTAGTGTTTTCGTTTTTCCTTGTAGCATTTTTAGTTTTTATCCGACTTGGTCCATTATGGCTTAAAATTTTTGAAATCAAATAGATAACACTTGGTGGAAAACGTTAAATACATATTAAAAAAATTTTTAATTGGTCGTCTATAACTCAGTCATTCTTTATCCGCTCTAAGTCAGTTATCCACTATTCGATGCATAATTTTGTAGCCTTTCAAACAAGAGCACTTTAATTCAACCAGTCTTTGGCTGTGGATAGCGCTTTAACGTTAATAAGAAATTACTCACAATTTTGAATTTCATTAATTTTTTTTTCAAATTTGATCATGAGTAAGACCTTCCTTAGCATAACATTTAATTTTTACTCTTTCAGCTTCAGATAAAGATATTCCTCCACCCATTTAAATTTAGAAAGACCAAAAATGTATTAAAAACCAACAACTCGCGGGGAAGTTATAATGTAAACTATAAAATTAATCAGAAACCTATTCTGATTAGGCATTACTCGTGGACAAAACTTGTTTTGCACCAATTATTTGACAATCACACAATATTCCCGTCAATTTTTTGCACAGATTTCACGTACTGCATATTATTTATTATTAAGTCCAATTTTATTAGTAGTTTGAGCAATAGTTTTTAATAGAACTGCCAAAAAGTATTGCTAAAATGTTAAACTTAATCAGATGAGCAGCAATTTATGTTTGCTAACCTTTATTTTTAAAAATTAAATAACTTTTTTCACATATTTCTTGTTATTAAAGTTGCCCCTTTTTTTCTCAGAAGTCCCCTTTTTGTGCCAATTTTATTTTAAAAATCCCCTTTTCAACGGTAACGCTGTGTGTATAGGCATTTTCACTTGTACAACCACAATCAACACTTCTTTTTATTTTATGGGCCAAAGCAATGTATGTGATCGTTTTAGTGATGTTAAAATTTGCAATAACAATTTATTGAATGAATCAGATCAATTGCCCTTATTTTGAAACACATTGTCGACGTGGCGTTGAGATGGCATAAGCAAATATTTACATAATACATATGTAAGTGGGGGAATCATTCTTAGTCATAAACAAACTATTAGAAGTACTTCTTTAAATTGGTGGCGGCGAAATAGTTCTTCGAACTGGCCAAAAAATTCTCCAGGCTCACGACGGGAGTAACCGAAGAGAAGGAAAAAATGGGTTTTTCTGTTTCCAGATAGTTTTTGACTAAAAGCTCCATATAATTTTTAATACAGAGACCTCCAACAAGTATGATCGAGACTCACTAGTAAACTTGTGTCGAAATAGTTGAATAGTTTGGAATCTAAACTTTAGATTATCGTAGTGCTGTGCAGACTCTCCATTTATACTGTGTGATACTCACATCCTACCTACCTACGTACCCAAGAAACATTTTTTTCGGACATGTCTCACGTCTGAGACTTTACCAGAAATTTAACCAAGCTGTGTAAAATTCCTTCAGCCAATTGACAGAATAACAGGCAGTTTTCTAGTACGACGTTTCTGCATGTTTTCCGAAATATTATCAGATTAATATCATACTAATCTGCAGACATTTAACAGAGTATTTGCACATTTTCTAACTCACGACTTGAAAATTTTTGCAGTTATCTGTTCATAGAATCCGATACGGAATTGGACTTGAAACGGAATTCCAATCCAATTCCAATTGTGAATGCGTTAATGAAAACGTAACGAAATTTCTTTGTTCAAAAAGTGTTAATTTCCGTTCAAAATTCAAAACATCGTTTACTAAAGCGGCCTTCAGACTATTAGATTTAGTATTAATACTTGTCAAAAAGCTCAAATCTTAAGTAAAAATCCAATAGTGTGAAAACAAATTGTTATGATTTGTCAAATAATACGTAAAGAAACTTGACAGTACTATGATATTCGTCATTTTTAGGAAATTCTCCAAACAATCACATTTTTCATTTTGTCAGGGCTCAAGCTTAGAAATAACAAAAACAGTTGTGTATTTGTTTGCCGGCATAAATGAAGAAAAAGAAGTACGAAAAAATGTGCTTTATTTATGTTACGTGTTATTTGGAATTTGATAGTTTAGAAACAAAATGTATTGAGAAAATTTTCTTTGATTTTTTGACAGTCAGACTGATTTTGATTTGATTTTCGTCTTAAAAAATATAATAAAAATCTCAAAGCTTGTATTACAATGTGAAAGGGCCTTAAGTTGTGTGTTAGTAATTAGAGGCTCGGAAAAAGATTAAGTTGCGCCTGAACAATTCATAAATAATTAATTCCGTTTCTCAACGGTAATTCAATTCAAGCACAAACGGATTTCACAAACGCAATCAACCGGTTTTGTAGAGAAACCGATACCAGACCAATCCGTATTGGATTCTGTGAACAGGCTGATTGTCAGACTTTAGTTTTCGCAATAATCTTAATTTAGCTCGAGAATTGTCCGAAATTCTGCAGACACTTTGAAAATTTCTTTAGAATTTTCCTGAAAAAATTGTATAGAGTTCTATTGAACATTTCGGCAAAGTTTTTACGATTTCCTTAGACGAAGAGGCCCGTTTTCTTGTCAACTACTGATATGATTTCGGTACGTTTTCGTACCAACTTCGGCATCTTGTGCTGACTCTCTGACCGACTTCGGACCGAAATCGCCATATGGGTGGTGGACAAGAAAGCGGACCTGTTTGTCTGAGTAAATTCTAAAAATTTTTACGAAATTTTCAAGAGAACTCTGTACGAATTCTGAAAATTTTTCCGGGAAAATTCTAAATGAATTTTCGACATGTCTGCACAATGTAGGAAAACTCTCAAGAGATAAATGAGAATTATTACGAAATCTAAAATCTTATAATGTGTAGAAGTGACTGCTGACAGTCCTAACTACTAGATTAGACTATTCTGTTAAATGTCTTGAAGAAAATTAAATGGTCTTCAGGTGGGTTACTCTGTATTTCGAATCGAAAGCAAATGCTTTCGAATCGCAATGTGAATAAGATACAAATTCGAACAGTTTTCTTTTCGAATCGAATTACACAGTAGCCCCCAGATAATGTTCAGACCAGTCTGATATTAATCTGATAATATTTCTGAAAATGTGCAGCAACATCGTACCAGAAAACTGCCACATATTCTGTCAAATGCCTGAGGGGATTTTAGACACTTCGGTTGATTGTCTGGTAAAGTCTCAGACGTGAGACATTTCGGCAAAAAATGTTGTTGGGTATTTAGCACCGAAGCACACACAAACACAGAGTGTGATGGGTACCACCGGGTTAGACACAAACCAATCAAAGATTCGGCAGTTTTGTTCTCGTTCGAGTTGCATACACGAACCAAAAAATTCAGTATTAAGTATGTACTAGCCGCAACATTCTAGTTGGATTGATTTGTTTACAAACTAGTTCGGGATAGATAAAAAACCTATGATCAAACCCATTTAAAGTTATATGGGTTACTATGCGTCTCGTTTATGAACAATCGCTCACTTGTAGCCATCGTTTTCAACTCGGTGCTTTTAGTGATTTAAAAAATGTTCGACGTGAAAAACTTTCGAGTCAGTGCTCGGTGCTTTTACTTTTAATTTAGTGCATTTTACTCTTTAAAATCAGTCGAGATTTGCGGAACTTACAATACGCGAAAAGTTTTTCACTTACTGTGTATATGCTTAGTTTTAAGGCTCAGTTAGCCGACCGTAACGTTGATGTAGTTGCACGTGCTGATCGTTTCTCTCTCATAAGTTTTAAATGTGACAGAAACGATCAGAACATCCAACTACATCAACGTTACGGTCGGCTAACTGAACCTTTAGCCTACTTTAGCGCTGTCTGAGCTCAACCTGTACATTTTTGCAGACAATATTCTGAAAATCTAACTGTGCATAATATGTTGGATATATAAAGTAAGCCTGACCAAAAGCTTAGAGGTTATATACATATTGACAATTAAATTTGGGAGCATCTCCACATTGCAAAAGGAATGCTTTGTGTGTACACTATTTAACATTAATTTGTTTTTCTAAAATATTTTAACTTTACCACTAATAAGAGCGATTTCAAAATAAATTAAAAAATAAAAATGGTTTTAAATAAAATGTTGCTAAAAATTAAATATTTGTGTGGGTGAAAACATTTATAACCAACCAACACAAGTAACATTTTGGAAATTCCTTGCCCCTTCCGATTTTGATAACATTTAGTACGAATGATGCTTCTGGTAAGACTAATATCTATCATTTTAGCTCACTACTTCGCCAGATTCGCGAAATATTGCGACTTTAAAATGGGAATGTTCATCAAAAATTTACTAAACTGACTTCACAAAATTATGTATATAACTATTTAAAACTACTTATCCTAGATCTACCTGTAAAATTTAGTCTTGGAAGATAAGGGCCAATTTTCTGTAAAACACCACATATAATAATGTTTCATTTCCGATACAAAAACGCGAAAGAACAACATTGTATAAAGTTCCAAAAAATGCAATAGTGTTGTCTTGTATTAACTTTGGTAAGAATAATAAAAATGAAGTTGAAGATGACTGGATGTTTTTATATATCCAGAATTTTATTATTTCTTGTATTTTACATGAAACTTTCACAGGATCTTACCCTACGTCTATACCTGATATATTTTTATCATGACAAAAGTCAAACTTTATATTAAAAAATAATTTGTTTTACGTAAACAGCTTATATGGAATTTGTCTTGATAAAAATATATCAGGTATAGACGTAGGGCTAAGAAATCTTTTAAAGAAAAATGCTTTATTTTTATTAACTAAAGGCTAGGCCACACTGGCATTTTTAAAACGCCCGTTTCTGCTTTTCTGAACTAATTAGGGCCTTGCCCTACGCAACCAGTTTTTTTAATTGAATTTTAAAACCTTTTTGATTTTAAAAATCAACATTTGCAATGTTTTTCATATTTTATGTTGAAAATTAAATAAATTTTCTTTTATTTTAAATGTAATTTATAATGCAATTATAAAATCTAATAAAATACTAACTATGTATGCACGGTGTAATCTTATACCATGCTAATTACACTGTTCGGACAAACTAAAAGGAATTTTCCTTGCAATTTGGATGAAATATATATTAGCATTTTTCCAGCATATTTTTAGCATATTTTAGCATTTTCTTAAAATAAAATTCTAGCATTTTTCCTCATCAGGTTTTGGCAACACTGTTTATAACTCTTTTCATGTTCTTTCCATAGTTAGTCTCATTTCGTAAGAAATTAATCACACAATTTTCACTTTCATGACTTTTTTGCGATTTGATTATGAGTAAGACCGTCTTCAACATAATATTTAATTTTAGCCCATTCAGCTTTTGATATCGGTTTTTCTCGACCCATTTAAATTGCAATTGTATTAACAGCTTAGAAAGTTCAAAACCTTATTAGAAATTGAAAATTCGCGGTGAAGTTATAGTGCAAACTAATGAAATGCACTGTTTTTTTACTAAAATTGTTGTGCAGCAAGTACATGTTTAGATAAAGAATATCCTGTATTAATAGACGCAATTTTAGTAGTAGTTTTTGCAATAGTTTTTGAGATAACTGCTAAAAAGTATTGTTAAAATGTTGAACCTAATCGGATGAGCGGCAGCGTATTATCTAATTCAGTAAGTGATTTTGTTTGACTTTGGTTTTTTTCATTATACAACAACAAATGTTCAAGATTTTTTTTAGTAAAAGAATTTAGTAAAGTGTTTGTCTGAATTTACAAATTGTTTTATCGAATTAGATCGCGAAGTCATAGTGTAGGTACCGAAGTCATAATGTAGTCTGCGGATGGAATACAACAACAGATATCCAAGATTTTTTTTAATAACAAAATTTAAAAATTAGACAAATATGTTGTCTGAATTTACAAATTTTTTATGGGACCTAATTCATCATAATTAATTTTTTTCGTGTATAGAATACAACAACAAATTTTCAAGAACTTTTTTTTTAAGTAAAAGAATTTGTAAATTTAGTAAAGTGTTTGTCTGAATTAACAACCCTTTTCTCTTTCATTAGCATTATGTATTTCACAATGAAATTACACTTGCCTGAATTGCAAATTTTGCATAAGCACATGCATAGATACACTCATACATACATGCTGATGTACAGATATATGTCCATGGAGGAAAGAGGAAATGACACTTGTTATGTCTAATCAAAATATTAGTTCATCTCTTTTGCACGCTTTAAATATATAATTAATTTGTCTTCACGGTAAAAAAACTGATGAAAAAGAGAGCAATATGTTTGAGTGCATCTTTAAACGAATCACAAAGAAGAGCACGCATGTATGTACATATGGTTAGCTGAAATGCCACACGACACAACAATCAAGTGATTAAAAAATGTTTAGTTTTCATTGATAATAATTGCATTGCATCTAAATACATGTGAGCAGAAATTTTTAGTCTTCTATAATCACAAATTCTGACTTTCTCAATCATTCTGTACAGGAAAATAGTTTTTATAATTACAATGGACTGTATGTATTTTATTAAGTTTTTTTATATCACTTTAAAATTTTTATTAAACCGGCTAAGGGCCGTTTGCGTTTTATTTGGCGACATATACTTACGTACTCTTGTTTGCTCATAATAAAGTTAAAATTCTCAATTTACAAACATTTATGATCTTTGAGATAAATATCCATACGACACCACCACAGAGCAGAGTTGCCATGTGATTTCTTTTCTTCCCCTTTAAAACCACCTAAATCCAACCTTGTTTGAAATTAATCCTCCTAAATATAAATGTTCTGTAAACCTAATCCGAGTAAATTTCTCGTTTTCCAGAAATAAATAATGACCCCATTGATGTATTTTAAATTATACATACACAGAAAAAAAGCTTGAACATAAATAGTATGAAAAAATTTCATAATCTATTGTTCATATATTTTACAGTGGACGGTTTAACGGGGTCAAAATAAAATAAATGCGAATTAACGGGGTTTTTCAATTTATTTACTAAAACGATAAAAAAAACATAAAAAACAATTGTTAAAAATAAAATACAAAATAAATAGTTTTATGCGAGCGCTTTGACATTTTTCTTTATTATTTATGTAACAAACTGATCTTAAGAAAATAAGCACACACACACAAGTAAAAACCTACTCAAAAAAATAGCGGTAAACAAAAAATCATTCTTTCTATGTTTCTGTTGTTTTTCTTACGAATTATAAGTGGTAGTTAGCAAACAATTACGATTTATAAGAGGTAAAGAAGATTTTATTTGAAAAAAAAAGTACCAATTAGCGAAGGGACCAAAATGTATGGAAATTTTACGAATTAACGAGATTTTTTCATGGGACCGACAGTTTATTACGAATTATCGGGAATTACGATTTATCGGGGTACGAATTATCGGAATTTCACTGTGTTAATTTATAAATAAAAAACGGGAATTATTTCATTCGCAGTATGAATTTAATTTTTAATAAATTTATTTATGAAATCCAAGTTGCTTTGAAAAAAATTTTTAACTTTTTTGTCAACAAATTCTAAAATGCTTGTTGTAGTTATATAAAGTAAAAATACAGTTTGTTTCAAATAGTCTGTTGGCAGAAAGGAAGGAGTTGTGCCTAGTACAACAGGCTATACAAGTTCAATACTGATTTTTTTTTAAATATATTTATTAAGAGATATGAATTAATTTAGGTAAAAATTACTAACTTCAATGAAAAAAATTTGCAAAAAAAATTTCATGTTAGACTAATAGCATTTATGAAAAAATTCCTTGGATATAAGTAATATTTTTTTCTGTGTATAGCAAATAAATTTCAGATATGATATTTTAAGCTTTAAAAAATAGAAAACTACAAAAAATCTGAAAAAATTTTAAATCGATTCGATTTAGTGAACAGGCTGAAATAATTTGATTTCAAGTAAATTATCCTATTTCAGTTAGATAACCGCAGAAATATTTTTTAGCTTTATTGAATAATATGTTATATGTAATAAAATTATTATAAATATTAGAGTTTTAACTGTTAGCAATTGTTGTATATTGTTGATACATACCAAGTTTTACCCATATCGTGAGCTGAACCACAAACTTGCTAACATAACACAAAGCCAATATAGATTATACAAAGAACGACAGTGAAATTCCTTTTTGAACGAAACTTCAAAATTTCTAAGCAGCTTAATGCGCTTAAAAATATTGTGTCCTCAGCTTTTTCCTATCGCCTACAGATTTTTTATGGGTAAGTCTAATATTTCCACTAGATACATGAGAATATTTCACCCTAACGGTGCGGCCAATTTCCATAAAAAAAAGAACACCGAAAGATGCACTACAAAAATACCTCCAAACTTTTTTAATATAGTTATTCACAAACTAGTATCGAAAAAAGTGCCTTTTCATGCAAAATTAACAAATTTTTCCTTTCTAAAAACTCAAAAAAAATTTAAAATGTTAAAACTTTACCTTTAAACTCTGTGGCAATAAGGAAAAAGTGCTTAAGTAATTTTTTTAGTTTTGTAGGAGAGCACTTTTAAGCGTTCAAGTGGATTTTCAGAAATTTATCCCTATTGCACTTAATGTTGACCTTTCGTTCTTCGATTCTTTTAAGTTAAGAATGTATGGTTCTTTCTACTATAATAAATATATTAAACTTGAAATATGTATATATAATATTTTATAAGCTGAATTAAGCCATTATTTCATATGAGATAATTAGTTGAAAAAAGATATGCAGCAAGTCATTACGCTACAACTTCCTGAAAATCGTACGAAATAAATGAAAATCTCCCCAGAGGTACTTTTGAATGTGGAGAATACAATGGTATTAATAATAACTCAAAATTTGCTTATCTCGACTTAAGCACTTATTCCTTATTGCCACAGAACTATTGTTGTTGATTTTATTTCACCCAGTCACTTAAGAGGGAGGTACTTTCGCTTTTAATTTTTTTAACAAAAAATTAATTTATTAAAGAAAGTACCTTTTAAAATTGTCTGGGTGTATTCGCTTAATTGCTAATAAAATCAACATTTGTAAATCGATTTCCATGATATATGACTTCTTTTGCTCGCAAGTCACCTGTCTTGGGGAAAATAGTTAAAAATTAAAGCTTTTGTAGCTTTAAATATTTCATGGGTTCTTAGAAAGATTTTTTTTTTTAATTTTGCCTGAAAGCAGAATGAAAGCATATGTATGTACTAATTTGTGAAAAACACCGAAAGCGTTGATCAAGAAGATATGTTTGAAGGTAATTTTGAATTTTTTGGTGTTCTTTGATCGAAATCAAGCACGCGGTTCTCGAGTTTAGCCTGGTACTCTGTTCAACATTTCACGTGAAATGCTATCAAAATAATATTTTGGATTGAATTGTTCATGAAAAACTTGTTTTCTTGAAGAAAACATATGAAATGTAACTAACATTTTCAAGTTTTCATGCGAAATAATACAAGAAACACATTTGGCCAATTCACACAACCTGTTGTAGGTGGATAAAGCCTGGTACTCTGTTCAAATTTGCGAAAAATTTTGTGCAACATTGATTATTTCGTACGAAAAATTTTATGTACCCACATAGCTGCCAGAAATGACGATTTTTTACGATATGACAAGAAAACGATATGACATACTGTGTTTTCATGTCGTAAGTATTTTACGATAGGACAACACTGAGAAAGCCATAGACTGTGCATGGATTTCTCAGTGTTATCATATCGTAAAAAACTTACGATATGACACAGTATGTCATATCGTTTTTTGTCATATCGTAAAAAATCGTAATTTCTGGCAGCTATGGATGCGTACCCAATATTTACTAACCCTTAAGCTATTCTACAATTTCTTACGTTTGTAAAAAAACTTCATGTGTTTGCTGTAAATACCATGCGAAACAAATCCCACTCATATTGTTTCGCATGAAAAGTCTATATGCACCAGGAGCGGAGGTACAAGGACTGAAAGTTGGCTATCTCTGGTGTGAAAAACATTGTGCGGCTTGGAACTCTCGTAAATATTAACCGCTTTGTAACATTTTAAGCGCGTTGGATTTTGCTAGACAAAATAAAAAAAATGTGTTAACAATTATTTTTGTATTTATTATAGTTTAAGAGATATTTCACTTCGAAACTAAAATCTAAAATTGTTTTCTTCGACTTTTTCTGGTTATCATTTTTTTATTAGGCATCTGATTTTAACTTGTAGCACACCATTAAATTGCTGATAAAATTCTAAGTAAACGTACGGAACAAAGCTTTGGAATATCTTGAGACGTTACATAAATTTTCAAAATAATTTTTGAATTAGGTGCCTGTAAAAACTTTGCACAGGGTGCCTTAAAAATCCATGAACAAGGTTTTATTAGGTAAGTAGTTATCATTGTTCTTGCTTTAAATGAAGACATCCTGGCTATAAATGTAGGTGCTGGGGCAAAATTAGTAAAAAAAAGTAAAATTTCAGAAAGAAAATTTTTATATTATAAAAAAACTAGCTAAAAATGTTTATTTTTTGTGAAATTTCTACTGTGAGCTTTAAATGCATTATTTAACTACGTGTTAAAAAATTATTGATGAACATTTTACCGATCCCGAGATATGGAAGTCGTAGTGTAAGTAGCAAAGAAGATAAAAATAGCTGACACAAAATATAAAAGAAAACAAATTTGCTGTTTTTTTGATCAAACCACCTTCCTATATGTATTTCGATGGGCTGAATCCGAAAATGAGGTCCGTTTGGCCCATCACCCCTCCAATTTCGATTAAATTACAAAAAACATTTAAAAATATAGAAATAGTTCTATTTTTTGAAATTTACTCGAAATTGGATACGTAACGGCACAAACAGACCTCATTTACGGATTTAGCGTGTCAAAATACCTGTAGGAAGGTGAGACTGATCAAATAAACTTCCATTTTCTTTTATATTTTGTGTCTGCTTGAAAATCATGCTTCTCTGCTATTTGGGAACGGTAAAATGTACATCAACATTTTTTTAAAACGTAGTTAAATAATGCATTTATAGCTCACAGTAAGAATTTTAGAAAAAAAATACAAATATTTAGTTAGTTTTTTTTTGTATAATATAAAATTTTTTCTGAAATTTTAGTTTGTTTTTACTAATTTTGCCCTAGCACCTACATTTATAGCCGGATGTCTTCATTTAAAGCAAGATAGAAAGCTAACTACCTACCTAATAAAACCTTGTTCATGGTTTTTTAAGGCACCCTGTGCAAAGTTTTTTACTGGCACTTAAACTCAAAAATTATTTTGAAAATGGATGATTTTCTACCACTGCCAAATGTAGTGTGCATGTACAAAATGAACAAAAATATCCACTAAATTTATCTTTAAAGCATGGCCTTTCGCCGTGTAAAAAACTAAAATTTACATTTCTAACAAAATTTTTTACAATTTTAAAAATTATGAAAGCACTTTTTTGGAAAAATTTACGATTTTTTAGTTAAATTTCAAGGTTTTGAGTTTAGACCTTTATTACGACTTAACGGCTCAAGATATTTCAAAGCTTTGTTCCGTGCGTTTACTTAGAATCATATGAGCAATTTAATGGTGTTCCACAAGTTGAAATCAGATGCTTAATACGAAATTGCAACCAAAAAACAAACAAAAAATTTGGCAAAAAAATTTAAATTTTAATTTCGAGTTAAGTATTTCTTAAAATATAAAATATAGAAATATAATTTTAACACATTTTGTCTAGCAAAATCCAATGCGCTTAAGATTTTACAAATATTTACGAGAGTTACAAGCCGCACAATGTTTTTCACACCCGAGGTAGTCAACTTTCACCACTTGATGCTTTTAGAAGTTTCATATGTACTTATTACCACTTTTTTTTAATTTGCACCACTGTGTGACGTGTACCTATTGGAAACATTAGACAGCCCAAAAAAATCTGTAGGTGATAGGAAAAAACTGAGGCCTCAGTATTTGTTACAGCTCAAATTGATTAGAAATATAGTAGGTTTGTTCAAAAAGGAAAAAAGCTTAAATTCGTAAGGCTGTGTTATCAATAGATATACATTCGGCAATTATAACAGAGGATTAGATGTTTCCTATATAAGTGCGATATGGGATTTGTGAAAAATGCTGTAACCGAAACGTTTGATTCGGGCGTGTTGAGAGTTTTGGATTGTTCGCAGTGGTGTTGTGAAATTCATGGGTTGTTAAAAATTTTAATATATATGTATATAGGTACTTAGTACCTTAGTATTGTAGCAGACATCCTTATAAGGAAATCCTCTCAAAATCCCATAAATAAAAATTTTAGCACCCTAAATTTTGCCCCAACGAATTTATGAAAATATCCTAAATTGTACCTTAAATGAAATAAAAACTCCTAAATAAATTGCAAAAGTGGCAACATTGACAGAGTGGTTAATATATTGTCTTTGATTTGTTGATACCAACATTTTCTCCGAGTTATTTGCTCACTATATTTTGGATCATATATTGCTCTCGCTCATAGAAAACTATTCTCTGTTATTAAAAACACAATGAGTTGTTAATATTTTATTAGTCTTAAAGTGGACGTGTTAGTGAAAGGTTTATCTTGGCTACAGAATAAGGTAAAAAATCTTGTATTTTTTATGTTTAGTTATTTTGGTAACAACAATTAGTTTTGTAAAAGAAAATTTTATTAATTTAAACTTTTCTATAACAAACTAATTTTGTATAACTTTATTTTCTTATTGTGTAGATACATACTTATGTATGAATGTACATACATACTGTGTAGGTATTTAAAATTTAATCTTCTACAATTCATTTAAATTTTTTACATAGCAAAAACTTTATTTTTTTAATAATCAGCCTTTTTATAGAATTGGAACTGAATTGGGATGCCGTTCCCAATTCAGTAACGAAATCCATGAACATGCTTAAAGTTTGTTTTGCCCATGTACCCATTTAATTAGTTTTTTTTTACTATTTAATGGACATTTATTTGGGGTTTTAATGCTTTATAAAAAAATCTTGAATTTAAACGTATAATTTATATTTTCATCAGCTGTTTTGCATGTTTTGTTGTATTTAAACAAGAAACATGTCAATGCATGCTCAACACACATGTTGCACACACAAACATGATTCCCGCATATCTATGAGATACAAAACAGTGAAGATGAAAATAAATATTCTAGAAAACAAAATGCATATGCACTCTCTTGGTCCCACTCTCTCCCTATTTCTCTCTTTGTCTCTTTGTTTTTCTGCTGTGGATGAAAAAAATGTAAACATGAATCATGCATGGTTTTGTTTCGTCCGGCTTTTTTTCAGACATTCAACTTTTTTAGTTTGACTGGAGAAGTTGCTTTATTTAATAAATTGGTCTACATACCTGCAAAGGTATGTAAATATGTACATACATACATACTATATAATATTTCATTATTTTTACCAGATTTTGCTGAAATATGTAGTAAATTATTAAAGATTAAATTTTATTTGCAAGATTATGTACTTACATATGTATATTGTTCATGAAGTTGTAGGAACTAACACGACTTCACTAACTTTTGTAAAAAATTTAAGTAAAATTTTAATTACTGTGTTTTTATAAAATGAAAACAACATTTCATAGGAGAGAATTTAGGTACATAGTTATGTATGTATTTATATATGTACATATGTATAAGTATTGAAAAGAGCAATAAAACACGAAAATTTGTTTTTTACTTTCAATATAATTTTTCGTACGAAGTTTTGTTTTCATTCTATAAACACGCAGTTAATTTTTACATACAAAAATTATTCAACATTTTTTTCGTGTTACATATTGATTTTATGTATTGTACACATGTGCATGCACCTTCATTTTCATTCCAAGTCAGCAATTTTAATATAAAAATTATAATATTTTTAATTCTACTACTTTTAGTTTTAAAGAAAAAAAAAGAGAATTTTTTATTGAATTTCGCAATCATTTCTTTGTTTTTGTATTTGACCAAACAGTAGTGTGTGCGTGTTTGTTTTGACGACTGATAACAACAGTTGTCTCATTTTATCTTACCCGCTCTAAAGTATGCTTTATTTTGCTAACAGTGGCACTAACATTTTTAAACTACAGGAGTGTTAATAACACTATTAACAGTTGAAATTTAAAAGAAAACAAAATAAAGATGTAAATGTATAGTTGTTTTTTTTTATATACCCAGAGACATTTTTTACCGACATGTCTGAATTCTGAGACGAAACTTCTGCACATTTTCTGAAATATTATCCGATTAATATCATATTAATCTGTACATTATTTGCATCCAATTTAATTTGTTTAAGACTTACGGCCAATTTTTAACTTTGATTTGCAGTCATTTATGTTTAAATTCGTTTTAAATACAAAATAATTCTGTTTTGCATTAAACACTTAAATCAGAATTAATTCACCAATCTTGGACATTTAAATTCGATTTAAGTTTTATAAATTACCATATGATTTTGACTCCTTGTTCTTCTTGCACAAATAAAAAATTTGTGGCCGCTGACAAATCAACTTTTGTTGGCGTGAAATTTGGGGTTTCTTTGTCTATATTTCGCTTTCTATCATTTTGTAAGCTGTTATTATTCTTTTAAAACATTGCAGCAACCCTTCATTATTATTATTTCCTAAATGTAGAAAAATATATTTTTTGGAATTTTTCTTTGTTTATGTTTGAACAGCTACTTATTTGGGACATTTATGGGAAATTTATAATATATTATGGTGCTACCATATTTTTACCACAATTAAATAAAAATAACTAAATACGACTGAAAAACGGAATTTGTATTTAATTACAATTTAAATTTATATGAAAATTAGCAAAATAAATATTTAATTACTCAAGTCAAAAACTAGCGGTTAACAGAATAGTTGCACATTTTCTAACTTAAAGCATGGTACTCTGTTCATCATTTCGTGCGAAGTGTTGTCAAAAGTCCATATAAAAAATTGACACGAATTGCTTACGAAAAAATGCTACAGAAGTAGTACTCTGTTTATTTTGTGAAAAACTTATGAAATGTGTCTACCTATACAACATTTTGAGTCTTCATGCGAAATAATCACCCCTATCGTGCATACTTTTTCCCTTGTTTTGCAATCATGAATAAAAATTCGAAAATTTTCCCCTATCATGAATGATTTTTCTCACGTGGAATTTTCCCTTTTCCCTTGTTTTTGTCCACTTTATTTTAGCAGGCGAACTGGATAAATACATCATGTAATTGCTATTTTATCCTTCCAATTAATTATTAAAACTTATAAATATTTATTTTTAGGACAAAATTAGTAAATAGTGTTCATTTAACTTAACATTAACACATTTATTTTAATGCTAACTCCTTGCAACTCCTTTCTATCACACATTGTTCAAAGATAATTGAACATAGAAATTTAGAAATGTTTATTAAGGTTACTTATCAATATATTTTAAGATATAAATAAGTTCATTAGTTAAGGGATGCTAAATTTTTCCTTATCTGTTAGTGATAACAATATGTGTAATGTGTATAGATATATTTACTTAGGATGATTTCACTAATGAGCGGTAATTTTGTAGTTTTTCCTTGTCTATTAGTGATAAGAAATTTGTAAACCATAATCTTAGATCAAATTGTTTGTTAGCGATAAGACATCGGTAAACTGCAGTTTTAAATAAACATTCTATTTCTTGGGTTACGTTTATCTCTTTGTTATAAGACATCTTGTGCTGCAGTTTTTAAGATAAGCAATATTTTGGTTTTCCTTTAGTTATAAGATATGTGTAAATTGTAATATTAACTCAATTTAAAAACTGATAAGCATGTTTTTTGTCATCAAAGATTTAGTATATAAGTAGATGTATTTTTAGAAAAAGGAGTTAGTAATAAATATATGTTTGAGCAGTAAACACACATGAACTAAGTTTTGAGGTGATGGAATAGCAAATGCCTTTTTCGCGTCTGTAGAGACTTACTCATCACATCCGAAATATATAAAAAAACCCAGTTTTGCTGAATCTTGAGAAAATTTAATTTAACACCAAAAGACTATTTGATTGAATTAGGCTGCCTGCAATGGCTCGGGTACTCCAAGGCATTGGATGCATGTAGCAATCCTGGACGAACAATTCGATTTTGTTTAGATTCCTCGTGAAATGCAAAGATAATTCCAATTCTTAGCACTGCATTTTCTTAGTTCACCTTAGTTTTTAATTGTTAGACGTGTCTAGTTTATTGATATTGCACTTTTTGAATAAATTTTTTTTTATTTATTTGTCAAGGGACTGAAATAATGTATTTACTAATTACACTGGTCTGCAAAGAAAGTGTGCTTCAAAATAAAATATGTAGAATATAGAATTTATTGTGCGCTGAATTAAAATCCTTTTTTAGTTTTTTTTTTCTATCACACACATTTTTTTAATGGGCATTACTAATATTTCCGCTATGTACATCAGTTTCACCCTAACGCCAGAACGGTAGGCCCGGTTTCGATCAACGGTTTCAGAGTTATTTAGAAACTAGTATCGAAAAAAACTTTACGCTTTAACTATTGCTGTTAAGTACAAATTAAATCATACATCATGAAAATCGATGAATAAATGTAGATTTTATTATCAATTAAGTGAATACGCCCACACTTAGAGTGAATTTTTGACTGCGAGATTAGAGATTAAGTTAAATTTAATATCTGTATTTACTATTTGACTTGACTATTTTTAAACTGTTTTTTTTGCTAGTTTAGCGGCCAATGTTGGTGGTTTAATCGTAAACCATCAAAAAAATTAAAAAAATAAGTCAACTCAAAGAGTAAATACAAATATTAAATTCAGCTTAATCCCTAATCTCGTAGTCAAAAACCTACTCTGAATCGGTTTTTAACATGGAGATCAGAGATTTAGTCATCTTTAATCTTGCTTTTCAGTTTTAAGATGATAATTAATTACTTTTATTTGCCAGCTTAAGCGGCCAACGTTAACAGTTTAAACTTACTGAAATATGTCAACACACACACACATGTATGACAAAAGCAGCTGCTACAATATAAACAAAGAAAAAATAAATGTACATAAGACTTTTTTAGAAAACGGAAAAAAGATGAAGACTAGTAATTCCGAAATTTATGAAAACTTAAATAAATCAATTATAAGAAGGACTAAAACAATAACAACACGACTAAATGACTTTTGCATGCGCTTGTACTTTTTTTGGTTTACCAATTTCACAAAGTATTCTACATACTTCTTGTGTGGTCAAACTAGCTGATCTTTTTGATTCCGAACTAAGAATTATTATTTTCAATTATACATACATATATAAAAAATATACAATTTCCGTTCAATTTTCTTTTTGGAAATACATATGTACAATCACAAGAGTTAAAAAAGAGGAATTTCTTCTTCTTCGGTCTAAAATGCAGCGCTGTGTTGGTAAAAATTTGACATTTGAAAAGATGTGTTGAAATTTTTTGTTATTAAGTATTGCAATTTTGCAAGGTTTAAGCTTCCATTTAAAAAACCGTAAATGCAATTAGTACTAAATTAAATTTGTTTTTAAATTAATTGATGATAGAGCATATTCAGATGTTCATAATTATGCTGGCATATCATGGCAGCTTGTTGTCAAATTCGGTGAAGAGAATGGTTTTTGGTTGGCATAATTTGTCAACCAGCTACAACCCCGCATTAGCAGCACAAAACTAATACATGCACACTTTGCAAAAAGAAATAAATGCAAAAGACACTAATACACACAAAGCTGTGTAACAGGCCTGCAAGACCGATGCACATGCAAACTGCCCTCTTGTAGAAGGGAGGGTGGAAGTAGTACTTTATTTTTTGATTTTTCGTTCGATAGTGGAATATCACATTCCTTTCTTTAAGCAGGGAAGATTGAAGACGTATTGTATTTTTAAATTAAAAAGTAAAAAAAGTACTTTAGATATAACAAACATTCTCGTATTCTTTTTTCGCATGTAATTTGTATATAAGACTGAAAGTTACATACAAGAGACAAACACATTAATCAAATTGAAAGAAGCCGCTATGAAAATACTGAAATAGAAAAAAATTTGCACTTTGAGGCTTGTATGAATTTCTACATTGGGAAGAGTGGGTAAACATGAAATGAGTATGGAATGCGGATTGGCAGGCCTTATGTCTGCTAAACAGGCCTTCTAGAAGTCCTCTTTACTCCTGCAATTTTCCGCTTGGTATACATTTTATGGCAAATGAATTGGTCTCGTGTGTTTTGGAAAGAACAAAAATTGTGCGGCTTAAAAATTATGCCGGTCTGAATATGCTCATAGTTTGCAACTAAAATTAAACTCGGTGCTAAAAATCCACTCTTCAAAGATACTTTTGGTAATAAATTTATTTTTGGTTTGAAAACAAAATTTAAAACCAAAGTAGCTTTTATGGCCAAATTCACATAATTGCTAATAAAATCAACATCTATCCATCGATTTTCATGATATATGGCTTATTTTGTTCGTAAGACATCTGTCCTTAACAACAATATATAAAATATAAAGTTTTTGCAGTTTAAATAAAAGTTTTTTTGAATTTTTATGAAGAAATATATATATTGTTTTTAATTTGTGAATAACTCCAAAATCGTTGATCAAATCATAAAAATATGTTAAAAAGGTTTGAAGGAAAATTTGTCATGCATATTTTGATTCGATTCGGACAACCCGTTCTCAAGTTATGATAGCGTGACCGCCCTATTTAGGGAGTCACACTTATGCCTATTAAAAAATCTTTACGAGATAGAAAAAAACTGAAAACGGATTTTAATTTAAAGCATTTAACTCTTTATATTTCACAGATTGTCTCTTTTTTGCTAAACGTATGTTTACAATAGTTCTGTTTCTTTACTTTTCGGGTAAAGTTCGTGTTAATGAGAGTAGAGACAAATTGCTCTCATAAAATTTAAAAATACACAAAATTACGGGAACGGCAAAAACCAAATTTCTACCACGAAATAAAACGCCAATGGACCATGACATTTCAAATTAAACATTGCAAGTAATTACTACTTTTAAAACAAAAAATTAAAGTGTTTAATGTACAATCACTTCTTATTTTTTTTTGTTAATATTTTTATACAGCCTTTTAAAGAAATTTCAAGTTTTTAATATAATTCACACCTTTTTAAAAAAGTTTGTTTACGAATTCAACTTTTTTCTTTTGTTTATCTTTGAAATAGTCAGCTGTTTGACAATTTGCACGAAGAAAAAGTTTGGGCTGTTTCGTGCAAGAAGAAGAATATCACTCTCTTATTTGCAGTCTACACCTAACTTAACTTAACATTAACTTCAAGTTAATGTTAAGTGTAGACAGCTCAAGTTAATGCTTTTTTCAGGTTATAACATAATTGTTAGTGCAATTGTTTTAACAACGCAGTCATAACTTCAAGTTACAACCAGCGTGACCGTTGTGCGACTAAAGTGGCAATTTGCCACTTTTTCAACTGCCTTGCCACTTTTAGTGCCCCTTTTTTTAAATGACCTAAATCTGCCACCTTTTGTAATATTATGCCCCTTTTTGCCCCTTTTTATGAAATGATGCTTCTTGTTTTAATATAAGCTTTTTATGGCACGAAACTGTTTTTATAAAAAAAAAATCTCAAGAAAAAAATTTGTTTTTGAGTCTGTCATGTAAAGTCTTATGACAAAAACTATTTTGAAATAGTTTAAGAAATTAGATCTATATATATTCATTATTGTATTAAAATTATTAAAAATAACACCCTGATTCACTAACACGAACGTCTTGTTAAAAATTTTTATGAAAATCACGCAGCTTTAAATATTTTTAAAATTATTTTCATGCAGATTTTGGTGCCATGTCACAATATCCAGTGATATAATGTCCAAAGACATTATGTCACTGCTAAAAATGGCATTGTGACACTTTTAATAATTCCATGGACTTTATGACATTATTATTATGACCATTATGACACTTTGAAATGTGTCATAATGTCCACACTTTTAAAAATGAAAACAAATTCAAATATATGTATGTACATGTTTTTGACTATTCACCTTTTACTTCTGCAATCGGTGACAAGTAATAAAAGATCGATTGACGTTATTGCATTTTAAAAAGTGAAATAACATCAAGAACAATTTGCAAATAGCGTCAACAATGCTTAAAATATGTCGAATCGACATCGTCGTTTCAAAGAAATATTTGGAAATTAATTAAAATTGTTAAGAAATTTTATTTTACTACAAAATATTCTTTGCGTAGCTGGCCTTCGGCCGGGCTTAAGTATTTTTTCTTCTTGGTATATTGAAAAGCGGCCTTCGGCCGGTCTTAACGATTTTCTACTCTCAGTATACTCAGCGGTTTCGCCGACCGAAGGTCGGCTATGCAAAAATCTTTACTCAGCGAAACTGCTTTTCGATATACTTTACTAATATGCTGTTTCCATATGCAAACAAGCGACTTGAGTAAAAAATTTTTCATGGAAATTGCTAAAAAAAATGTGAGTGCCTTTCACATAAATTTTATACAAACAAGGCTTGTTTGCATTGTTTGTCTAAAATTTATATAAAAAGCAGTCAGTTTCTTGAACGAAACAACATCAAATTTGATTCATTTTATTTCAAAACCATTATATGCCCTAGAAATTCATTAAATATTAGAATTTGGTTCAATTATTCCCTTTTAAAAAAGTTGCCCCCTTTTTTTTAAAGAATCCCCTTTTTGGTGCCACTTTTTTCCTCAAAATCCCCTTTTTGTGCCACTTTTTAAAAATTTTCAACGGTCACCCTGGTTACAACAGCATTTCAAGTTAGGTGGAGACGTAGAGTTAGAACTGCTCTCATTTACACAAATTTGAAGTGCGGGAACGCTTACTTCAAATTCGAATCTTGCGGGATCCCAAAGTAGAGTAAAGAAACACACCTAATGTGCATTAGTACCGTATTGATTCATTGTAAAGTCTGTTTGTCTCTTGCTTTGCATCCAAATTTGTATGTGCACACATTTTACTCTTCTATGTTTAGGAACAGACCGCATTGTCATAATTTTAAGTGTTATGTTTAGGAACAAGTTGCAATGTACGTGTTACTACAAAGCAACATGCAAGTAGGAAAACATTTATTTAAAGGACCAAACAAAAAAAATTTTTTTGCAGACCAGTGTTATTTTAAGACGTACGAAATATCAACCAATTACTAAATTAATCAAAATTAAATGGGGACTAAACTAATTCTACTTATTTATTTATTTTTATTGAAACATATATAGAATACTTACAACAAGAAGCTTCTACATCAACTACATCAGTTACTACAAATAATATTTTTCATATCAACAACAATAATATCAACGTCAACAACATTAGTAACAATAACAACAACAACAACCACAGCAACGATATAGGAAACGAAGTGAACAACTTTTTGAATACGCTAGACAATTTTGAATTTGATATAGACATGTTGACGACGGAAAATTGCAGCAAGGATAAGAAAATGGCGTTGGAAGAAGACCAACAATATCTACTACGTCAACAACAGCAGTTGACCGAAGTAGATGATGATAACAAACAGCATCAATTGGAATTACAAATGATGTTAGAAAAAATATTGTTTAATAGTAATAACAACAACAACACCTCTAATAATAAATACAACAACAATGACAATATGGCAGCAAATATTGACTTAACAGATGATTTATTCAAAGTCGCACCCTACACTGAAATAAATGACTTTTTATCACCAGATGATATAGACAATTCCAGCTTTGGCACCACACAATATAATTCTGAAGAGGCTGTCGATTTAAATACCATTAGCAAAGATTTCTCTCTAGACGATTGTTTCATTAACTCTCAACCAACAGAAGTAATGTTTTCGTCCGGATATTCACAACCTCAATCTCAAACATCATCTCAAAATCTAATATATGAAATCTCTAAAGCTGAACCACATATAACACCTAAATATTCATCGGTTGCCACCACATCACAATCTGCAGCAATTAAATTGGAAGAGTGCTATTTTAATGATGAGGTTGATACTTTCTATACATCTCGATGTATGAACGACGACGATGACGACAGCATTGCAGATTGTAAGGACACACAATTTTTGGTAAGCAACAACTTAAAACGTAACAGCTCACAAACCAGCCAACATATGCTAGAAAAACGGCGCAAACTTCATCTGGACACTAAATCATGCAGGGAAAGTGTTCTGCCTCAGCAGTCTGAAATAAATACACCAAAAGTTATAGACTTTATTGATCAGGTAATTATTTGGTTTTAGTCTAAACAATTTTTTAAGTTTTGTAAGGTGCGATCTCATACTTAACATTGCGATCCCAATTTTATCCAAAACTATTCCCGTACTTTTGAGTTAGACGGAGTTCACACAGTGCAATTTTTGTTGCGTAACTTTTAATTCAGCTGGTAGAAAGACAGAGAAATACTGTGTTGCTTTCTCTGTCTTTCTCGCGGGTGAATGAAAAGTTGAGCAACGAAAATTGCTCTGTGTGAACCCCGTAATAGCTGCCAGAAATTACGATTTTTTACGATATGTCAAAAAACGATATGACATACTGTGTTGTCATATCGTCATTTTTCTACGATATGACAACACAGTATGTCATATCGTTTTGTTTACATAGAGGCTAACACGTCACTTGTTTTTTTTTTTTTTTTTGTAATTTTTTTTTTGTAATTTTATAGTTGAAGAATTAACGCCACCTGTATAAATACGCCTTGCTGACGTGTTTTGTGCAAGAAGAATATTGTTCTCTCAAAATCATTCTCATTAACATAACTACCAGAAATGGCGATTTTTTACGATATGACAAAAAACGATATGACAACACAGTATGTCATATCGTTTTTTCTTATAGCGAATTTTGCATATTGGATAGTTTCACATGGTAGGGACCAAGGCGAATTAATTTTATCAGGTGGTGTTGATTCTAAAACAATTACGTTACAATAACATTTGACATCTCAGCCCCTATGTCAACATATACAAATTTTGACATGCGAGACTCAAATTTGCGGAAAAAGTAGAACAGCTGTGCTTATAATACCACCTGTATATATCCACCTTGGTAGGAACGATATGACAACCATGAAGAACAATGTGAATTGTAGGATAGCTTGAACAGGTATCAGCACAAGAACAGCTGTTTTAGTAAATTTGGGAATGTGTGCGTCACACAGCTTTTTACAGTGGCGTGATATGTTTATATCATAGTCGTTCATACTGGCACCAGTGTGCCGAACATTAATCGGCTGGTATATGTATACAGCCGAATGAAAACAAAAGTACTCACCAAAGGGTAAAAAATAAACAACAACTTCGTTAATTTGTATGAAAACTTGTTGTTTTTTTACGTTGTTCTTTTTTTTAATAGACACACAGTAGAATACTACTAACACATGCTCATAAACACTACTACTAAATTAAAAACTCATTTCTCTCGATGGCCAGTACTAGTTTATATCAACAAAATGCATGTGTTAGTAAATTTGAGAGGGCTTATCTATGTATGCGTCACACAAACAATAGATTTTGACACTTTGGATCTGCCTTGGTGAATTGTGTCAAGTTAAGACTCGAACCTTCTGGAAATTTATTATTTGTTATATAAGAGGGTTGATGGCCATCTGGCTGCCAGTATGAGTGTAAAATTCATAAAGTTAAGTTCGTGCTGAGTATTATAGCTGAGTCATACGTGTATTTATTCAAAATGGTGCAATTCAAACTAACTCGAAGGAAATAATAGAACCGTTTTTACGAAAAGGTCTAAGAAGGTAACAAAATAATTTTATATATAAATTGGTCAAACAATGTTTTGTCGTACACTTTTAAGTATCTTAATGTCCACCAATATTGATGAAACATACTTATATATAAAAAAAATTTACTGATTTGTTGTGGTTAACTATATCCTTAAACAAAAATCAGTTTAACATTTGTTGTCCTCCAATGGAGGATCTATCAGATGTTAAACAGGTGAACCACATTTGAAAATTTTTCAAAACTCGTATGCTGATTGATAGTCAGACTCTCAAAACAAGAAATGAGAATCACAATATCAAGAATAATAGAAACGGTATTTTTGAAGGTTTTATATCCGCCCTCCCCCTTTGTAAGGCTTGTTACAAAATTTTCAGTATAAAGTATCTAATCCGTAACAAATCTTTAATCCCCCCCTCCCCTCTCGAGCGTTACGTGAATGGCCACTTAGATGACGTCGTTGGTTATTTTCAAAAGGTTACCAAGGCAATGCGTCCCTAAGACAGCAATAAGAACACGATTAATGACGTCATTGGTGACACATGCGCAGAAAATTTAAATTTTATGCGCGGGATGTCGTAATCTTGTATTCTATCATTCTTGCGCAGTACAAAAGCATAATATTTTTTTTAACACAAAACGAACAACACAACAAACAGTTTTTATGACTGAATAGGTATGTCTGAAATTTATTATTTCGGCTTTTTAGTTAATTATTTGAATTAATATAAATTCAAATAATAAGGAAAGTTATTAATATTAAGGTGGACCTTCATAAGTGGTAAAAGTAAACAAGAACGCTGATGAGACGGTATAGCGGCAACACAAAACTTATACAAACAAACAACACAACAAACAATTTCTATTCGATATGATTCTGTTTACATATTTTATACAATTAGTCAACCTTTTTGGTGGACAATAAATTAATACATTTCGAAAATGCAACCCTGATGTAAGAAGTTTATGGAAAGCAAAGCGTATTAATTAGGGATGTAACGATACGCCGTTTTGCCGATCCGATACCGATACCGATATTTAAAAATAAATATCGCCGATACCGATTCCGATACCGATACGAATATTGAAATTGAGTTCAAGTTTAGATTAACAAAACTCAAGCACAATTTTTTTATTATACAAAATTACATTATAAGAGAGAATATTTAAAATTGATAAAACATTGGAAGTAATTTTTAAGGAGCTACATTTTCTTTGCTTCCAAAAAATCTATATTAAAAATATGCAGATAATGAGTAGAAAAGCAAGAAAAATGTTTAATTCCTTTAGTATAATTTTAAAAAATACTCGCCATGCTTTTTAAAAAATCGATTTTTTTTAAGGACATTTATCAACTAATATTCTTCTAAATAACTTAATAGTTAATTATTAAAAGACTTCTAAGTTTATATTTATTCACTTAAATTTACATGAAAATACAGTTCTGAGTTTAAATTCGCATAAAAAATTGTGAAAATGGGTAATTTTGTATCCTTTTTCCTTGAGGAAAAATCATTATAGAATACCGAAAAAGAAATTTGTCCTAGCATCGCTTCCACCGAATTGGTAATCGAAAAACAGAACTTCTTGCAATGGTAAGGATATGTAAAACTAATTAGAAATTATACAAATTCGCAATACTTCCAGATCGCGAATTCTACATTTTCATGACTTCTTTGGAGTATATTTTTTTTTGCTGGAATAAGATTTATAAAACAACGACTTGAACTTGAATTCATGGTAAAATTAACAAAAAATAAATAATTTTTTTACAAAATATCAGCATAAAATATTATTAATTTTTAAAATTGATATTAATAAGATATAAAAAATAACGAAGTGAATTTAATTCATGGTAAAATCGAGCAAAAATAAATTATTTGTTAAAAAAAACTCTGAAAAAATTGTTAAAAGTATCGTCGTATCGACAGTAAAATATTGCCGATACCGATGTATCGGAAAATCTGAAGTATAGCCGATATATCGGTATCGGTATTCGTTACATCCCTAGTATTAATACCAAGTGGTCTTATTAGTGCAACAACAACTGGACTTTACCAATCTGTCATGTTAAATGCATACATAAAAAGTTGTTGTTTAGTTTTTTACATAGAGTTTGACACTTTGGTAAAGTCAGCTGATGCTCATTTTTACTAATAGGGCCACCTGGTATAAATCGCCTTGATGGAAAGTTTCAAAAAAGCAATACCAACACATTTTCTCACAAGTCGAACCGCTTGTGTAATAGTCTAAAATTAGCTTTAGCGATATGGTTGTTTATCACTAAGCTGTTGAAAAAAGTGCAAAATAAATGTTTTCCTATTTTATTTAGTGTTAGTTATTTCAATTAACATTTAGTGCACTGTCCCCAACCATGGTATACATTTTGCATTTCTTTTCTGTCTTTCTCACTGAAGAAAAAAATTACATGTAGCAATGTTGCGTAGTGTAAATATGGAATAAGGAATGGAAAAGGTGATTTGATTTAACAAAAATACTAAATAAATAATTATGTATTAGTTTAGCCAATATCCGAACAAAATATGTAGAATGTATTGACCTAGTTTTCAAGAAAGAAAAACTCTTATTAAAAACCACCGTAGATTTTTAATATTTCTTGTTTATTTTTATAAAAAGTTCATGCTATATTTCCCATGCTGTGTTCCCATACTTTAAGATTTTTTCGCTCTCACTTTACCGAACTTTACCCAAAAAGTATGGGATCGGACTTTATACATTCCTACATATGTATATAGTGGCACAATTTATTTTGTTTAATAAATTTTTCTTTTTTTCATTTATAGCTCAACGTCGGTATAATGGGGCCGGCAACAGCAGTAGATTCCATCAAAGCTATTTATTACGATCTTATATCAAGTTCTCCAAAATGTGATTCGATTAAATCCGAAATCGATGATACCACAAATGACTTCTCCCCACCCAATACTCCTTACAGTGTTAATTCCATCTCAAATCAAACTAGTTTCATGAATACAGCACCCAGCTCACCTGCCTCGTCTATAGCTACAACATCGAATACATCGGTAACCACAAAAAGAGGCCGAGGACGGCCTGCAAAAACACATAGTGATATACCAGACCGTTGGCAAATTCAACATTTAAGTGAAAGTGACCAGAAAAAAGTACTAGAGCGAGCGAAAAATAATGAAGCAAGCCGTAAATCACGCTTGAAGCACAAAGAACGTGATAATGCTTTGGAGAGAGAAGAGGCTGAACTAAAACATAGAAATGAAGAATTAGAAAAAGAATGGGAGGAATGGAAGAGAATGGAAAATAAACTTAAAGCTGCTGTGAAACGTCAATATTTTCAATTTCATAATGATCAGTGAAACACCACCATCACTTACAATACAATAAATCTTTGTCGGCGTATGATTTGAAATCATCAACGGCTGATGAGATTTATTATTATTTATCTACTCACACGTACCTAAACTAAGTAATTATCATTGATCATGATTATGACATGCCATTATAAATTACTATAAGTTGTTGTTAGTTATTAAGAAACAAAAAAATACACATAATATACATATTACTTTAATATTAAAAATAAAGCAACTATTAAACATATTTAAAATATTATGATGCATAAACAAAGATACACTCTTTAAAAAATATTAAAAAATTATTATTATTATATTATTTTCTTAATTTTTATATATGGTTGTAAAAACAAACCATTTAACACAATTTGTTTTATATTTGAATACATTTTAAAATTCATTATTCATTTATAAAATGTTAATAAACATTATTTGTTAATGTTTACCTCTGTACGGTTGATATTTTAACCAGTTTCTTTTATATTTTATGGGTCTGTTATAAAACAAAACAAACAAAAAACAAAACATATTTTTATACTACAATATTATCAACAAATTTTTAAAACAATTTAAAAAGAAAAAAAAATATGTATTTCTTTAGTAAACGTTGTTAGTTTTACTTACTACAACAATTATGTATACGTTTTTAATTATATAAATGTATTCAGCAAAAATAATTATATTCATAAAACGTAAACAAAAAGAAAATTAAAGTATAAAAAGCATGTTTTAGAAAACATGGCCACAAAACTAAAATCTGTGTTTTTTAATTACACTTGAAATTTGTTTAATTTTGAACGACTAAAAGCCATCTGAGATTGTTCTCCTTCATGCATAAAAAATTTCGTTAAAATAAAACCGAACGGTTTCCGATATATTCTAGATGCAACTTTATTCAAATCTTGTAAATTTCGATAAATTCCATCTGATAAAAGTTTTAGAAATTGGTTCATAACTCCAAAGTTTTTGAGCGTAAGATAATAAAATTTTACAGTTTTATAGAATGGAATCTTGTGATTGCATAGTCTTTATTTGTATTTTGTAGGTCTATTACTCTGGGAGATATAAAGATTATAAATATAGATCGCATTATTTCGCTATCAAGGGGGGCCACTAGGCGGGCCAAAGGTGGAGCATCGAATAGCTAAGATTCTAATCTATCATATAGTCAAAAATTCATTCAAATACCTTCAGCGGTTACGAAGTTATAGCGTTTTAAAGAAAAATTCACCTACTACTGGGTTCTGTTGGCCTGGTGTTTTACAAAAAAAATAATTTTCCATTTTACAAAAAAAATTTCATTCGAACGCCTAAAAGCTGGCTACATTAATATTGTAATATCGCATCCTTAGGGTTTCCAGTAATGGAAAATTTTCCCCAGACTTGGTGATTTTCTGTTTTAAGGAGAAAAAAATCTCGTTTTGGGGACAGGGACTTTTCTGGCTATACTTGAAACTATCATGGGGGATTTTTATTAACAATTCACCCTTTTATAAAATTATATCCATAGAGATATTTTGATCAAGTGTACCTGTCGTCAGCACATGTGTGCTGCTCTCAAGCATCTAAGACGAGATTCCAAATATAACAAAGTTTATTGTAAAGAAAATTTAGTACCGACGGAAAATAATTATTTATATTGAAAATTTTGAAAAGGCGTTACGAAGGACGGAAAAACGGTACAAAAACTCTGAAAATAGTATGGGATCAGGGCCTAAGTTGTGTTCAGCGTTGCCGCTGAAAAAATTTTTACAACAAAAAGTATGCCTTAATAATGCAAAGGTGATTAATAAAAATGTGTTCCTTTAAATTTTTGATGGCTTTTATACATGTATATATATATTTATTATAAGCATATTAAAATAAAACTTATTTCGAAATTAATTAAAAACATTTACTTCGCGAAGATGACTTGCTATTATTTTCATTATTATTTCCTGCATTTTCTGTGTCATCATTGCCTATTATTGTTTCATCAACACTGACATCGTCATCGGGTATTTCCTCGTCGCTGTCTTGCCCAGTTACTGTACTGAAAGTACTTGCCTTTAAAAATGGAAAATAAATAAAATTTTAAAATAAATGTTTTAAATAACACAGGCCGGGACGGGCGGCCGGCATACAAAAAATAAATAAAAGTGGACTGTAGTACATTTTATCAGATACACCTACCTACATGTATATCGACGTCCTTACGCCGATTCTGAGTCTGTTTGCTTCCAAAATCCTCAAAATTTCGAGTAAATTGCGAAAAACTGGGGGGTTACTCTGTAATTCGAAGCGAAAGAAATGCTTTCGCATTGCAAATAACATACAAATTCGAACAGTTTTCCTTTCGCATCGCATTACAGAGTAACCCCCCTGCTTTGAAAAAACTCGAAAAACTGTAGTTTCTGCAATCATCTCGAAATTTTGGAGATATACGAGCCAAACGGACCTCAGATTCACCTCAGACCTCGGATTCAGGGCATCGAAATATATGTAGGTAGGTGGGGTGGGTCAGTCAAATGCACATACCACTTTTATTTTTTGTGAGCCGGTGTAATTAAAAAAACTCACTTGCGATACTAAATCTTCGCCATGTAAATCTTTGTTTTTTAAATTTCCCATCGAAAAAACAGATGCACATTTATTGGCCGTAAGCAAAGCTTTAATACGAAACACGTAGTTTTCAACTGTTTCACGTAAAAATGGAATCTGACTTACAATAGCCGTGTTTTTGATTGCCTGCAAATAGATTATACAATTTAAAAACATTTGATTTGCAAAATTGATTAAATATATTTAAGAAAATCAGACATGTTCTGAAATCACGGTGATTTCAAACCACGAACGATTTGGAAATTAACCAAGTTATTATTTGGTGTTCTGAAAATCACGAGATTTTTTATTTTTAGTCGTGATTTTCATTGTTATAAATCACGAGATAACAGCTGATTTCCTTTGTTTGACTACTAAAAAGGAAAAGTAAATCACGAAAAATGTAAGCAAAACTAAATGAAGTTGCCACAAAAAAGACAGTCATCCCAAATTAGCAAGTTATAAGGTTCTTCTGTGTAAAATAATTAATTTTATTACAAAAACAAATAAAGAACAAATGGTATTAAATGTATGTAATCATATTATTACACAGTTCAAAGCAAAATGCTTTGTTCTCTTGTTTGTGTAAGTCCATTTTCACGTGCTATGTTTGCATTTTTGTAATTTTAATTTTTTTACTATTTGTGGCCGCGGGACTTAAGCCCCTATTGCGGTTCACAACTTTTATAAAAGTTTGGTGGTGTTTGATAAGTAGGCATTGCCATTCTCAACTCAACTGACAGTTTAATTTTGGTTGCGTTCATAATTTTTTTGGTATTGTCGAAGTTTGGTTGACAAGACAGATTGGTCTTTGTCAGTTAAAGTTTACTTTAGTATAAAGGGTACAAAAAATGGAGAAGTCGTAAGTGGAACATTTCTTGCACATAATATTCGAATTTATTAGCATTTAATACATTTGCAGGAATTTGAAAATTAAATTTTTTTCCTCTTCATTCATTTGCGTTTTAATCCACTTAGCACATATGCGCTGCTCCATCACAGCTAACACTTCCTTTAAAATAAGTGACATTGTAGATTGAGCTACCCCTACATTGAAGTCGTTTCCAGTACACTTCTGGCAGTTCCCGTCAGCAAAAAACCTAAGGACAGCACACAGTTTCAAAATAGGCGGTATAGATGCCACACGCACAGATTTCTGTAATTGATCTTTTATGTCATCCAGCAAATAGCAAAACGCTTATTTGTTCAATCTGAAATAGCTAATAAATCTGTAAAAATGCTTTTAATATTGTTTTTATTATTTACGTATATAAATATTTCTTACTTTGCACTGGGTAGCTCAAGAGGATTGGATTCGTCACGAATTCTTCTTCTTATGCGCAGCACATCTATATTACCGTCTTCGTTTCCATCTTCATAAAACAAATCTACACTTATATCCATTTAAAAGAATTTTTTGTATGGCAAAACACTTAAAACACATTGAGTTTTGTTTTATTTTCTTAAAATTTTAAATTAATTTTTCTGCGTTTCTGTCAAACATGGATATACATATTAACCTGGTAACGCCATGGTAATTTCAACTAAAATCAGTTGTGTTTCATAAGATGAAATAGTGTTTTCATGATTTCCGAAGAACTTGTTTCTTTGTATGTATTTTTAATGCCATCCTAAATCTGAATAAAGCTATAGTTTTCGAACTCATGAAAAATGCATTGATAGACAATCATGTATAAAATATTGCATTATCTGGCGAAAAAGGCATGCAAAAAGGAATTAAATCATCACATTGACACATTTTCCAGGGGTAAATACTTTAAGGGCCTTATTTTGTAAAACGCAACGACAAACGTTGATAAATTTTGTATGGAAAAAATGTAATTTGCAAAAACAAAACACACACAAAATTAGTCAACGCTTATCGTTGCGTTTTACAAAATAAGGCCCTAAAAAAAGTTTAATCTCATTATAAGTTAAGTCCAAAGAGGTCGGGTTCGTATCCCAGCCGTGTTAACTTTTTTTTTATTTATATTTTTTATTAATATTTCGCATGCATGCAAAAACGGGTTAAAATGATCTGTCTTAAGCACTCATTTTAATGGCAAGCAGTTTATTTAAATGTGAACGCACGACCTCCAATGACACGCTAATGTTAAAATCATGCGTTTTTCACCCGAATTTGAACGCATGCAGTATCATTAGAACCCATGCTATAATTCGTTTTTCTGCATGTCTTTTTTTGTTGGGTAAAAAAGAATTTGGTCGTGTGAAAGTTGGGTCGACTCTCAGACGACCAAACTGAGTTGAGTTGAGAACGAAAATAGGGGCTTTAGATAGATCCGAACTACTACTGTTTAGGCGCATTGAGCGAAGACCAGCTTTTGGGAACTGACATTCCCAATTTCTGTAGGATGTGCGAGAATGAATAGGACCCAGAAACCATTGAGCATATTATCTACCATTGCCTAAGGCTGCAACGCCATAGGCTTATATGGCTGAGCGGACATTTCCATGAGAGCATTGTTAATATCGCGAAGTGCAAACTGGAATGTATCAGAGGTTTTATCATTGGAATTAAGTGGCTTAATGACAGGTAATGAAGTTTTCTGGGTACAAAGGGGTTTAATTTATTAGCGGGTATATATAAAAGGGAGTCACAATAGATCCAATTGGGTCTCCGAGTGGATGTGTGTTACAACACTACCGTTCCTAACCTGATCTAAAAGAGTTAAAGAAGAATTTTATTGATGCCGTCACAATGATTAATACCCATAATAGTCCCTAATCTACTGAGAGCGTCGCAGGTTAGGAACAAGAGAAAAGTGCATAACGAGTAGGTAGGTACTCCTATTGATGCCGTCACAATGACTCACACATCAGATCAAATAATTATAGTAACAAATAATGCAGACACGCTACTAGACATAGAAAAAAAATGAATCTAAAGAAGAGTGTTGAAAAATTAAAGTTGCCAGCTCAGTATTACCGCAATATGTACGGCAAGCAAGTTTGTATATCTTAAAATAAATAATTCATCAAAATCATAAGGTCGAAAACAGCTAAAGACTTTTTCAGATGGGAACTAATTTGATGTAAACGAACAATTTTTTCTGATTTATAATTTTTCTTTCAGTAATACGTAAGTATTACTGAAATTCGAAAAAATTAACTGATTATTTTCGTCGCTTGTAATTTAAATCTTCCTCAGACACATTTCTTTGTTCATTTTCTGACATCCAAGGAAGGTATTTTTCTGGGTGAATTAAGGGCGATTATATCTGGTATAAATATGTATGCCTTGGGATTATGCATACTTAACATTATGACATTTTAAATCTTCATTTCAGCAACTTACCTTAGAATGACAGCATAGATGATGTAAAAATCTGGTAGTCGTTTGCATGGTTTTTATCAATTCGCAAACACGTTCGGGATTTTGCCTTAAATAATGTTCAAAAACATTTAAGCCATGTTGTAAGACAAGTTTTAAGTATAAATGGGAATGCTGTGTGTGATGTTTTAAAAATTAACATGAATATTGATTAAAATAATTTGATCTGGGCGCAAATTACGGCATTCGATATCGATCGAATACAAATTTCGAACGATATCGAATGCCGTAATTTGCCACCTGAGTAAAAAAAAATACCTTTAGAAATATTTGAAAGTTTCTTGGTACATCTAAATTTTGCACAACTTCCAATAACATATTTAAGATTTTGCTACTAGATTCCCAGAATTCAAGTTTGTCGATTGATTCCAATGCATTTGTCGTTAGCTTTTGGTTTAAAGATTTTATAAGTATTTCGCATAAGCCACGGAAAAATAACGGAAAATTAGCTCTGAATTAAACAATAGAAGGAATCTATTAAATCTCCATTTATATAAAATTTATTTTGAAATAAAAAAAAATCTACTTACTTTTTAAAATTAGGGAACGATTTTAATGAACTATCTTTGCTCTGTAATAATTTTGATTCTTCTCTTACAATACGTAATATTTCACGTTGTCTTTTAAAATCAGAGTCTCGAAGAAATCCTTTTATTAATTCGTCCAAATAAACATTACACTGAGAACCTTTTTCCAATATACCATCATAATTAAACCATTTACGACATAATAAGGTGCGACACAAAGATCCTTGTAAAAAGATTAATTGAAAGTATATTTTAGTGGATTATATGAAAAAAACAATTATTTATGATGCGTACTTATTTCATGGGACTGATTTTTTGACGAATTTTTATCTGAAAGTAAATTTAGTATGACCATCAACTGATAAAGGTAAACAGCCGATTTCAATTCAACAACAGATCTTTCATATTTGATTAACACATAAAAAACTTCACTCGCTAATACAGGTATGAGTTTGTTTTTATTATCTAGATATTTTTCTGTTTCCAATAAAACTAAAAAAGATTCTGAAAAGACAAACATTTAGAGAATAAATGGATGCAGATAGTAAACATAATAAAGCTTATTACGAATGTCGTTATCATATTTCGATATCCGACTCTAAGAGCGTATTTCCCCAACGCTACGGCCCTTTTCATAATGTACGATTAAAAGTTAACGTGAACTTTAACGGCAAGTTTTATATGTCGAACTTGCCGTTAAAGTTCTCGTTAACCTTTAATCACACACATTGTGAAAAGTGCCGCTAAATATCAATTCATATTTAAATGTCGATTTTCATTTATTTTTGTATGGAGAAATTACTTTTAAATATGAATTGATATTTATAATTGGTGAAATAGGCACTAGGAGCATATTTCACTAATGCTATTTAAATATCAATTCATATTTAAATGTCGATTTTCGTTCATTTTTGTTTGAAAAAATTATATTTAAATATGAATTGATAATTAAATAAATTGGTGAAATAGGCACTAAAGAATACATCGTGCTATCTCTAATTTAGGACGAAAGTGTGGAAGTCGAAATATGACAACAACCCTCGTACTAATTTTAATTTTTAACGTGCTTTTTCCCAAATTAATATTTTATCGCAGCCATTAACTAGGGTTCTGCAAATCGAGTCTTTGAAAAATTTAATTGAACAAACTTTTAAGCCTGGAATAATTGAATGTCTTTGAATTAAGTTCCAAAAATCTTTAAGTCGATCCGTCTCAGAATTTGTACAAAAGTGAAAAAATGGTTTTCCAATTAGTAACGTTCTGATTTCGTTTCTTCAGGAACAAATATTTTTTGTCGCTCCTAATATATGCACATTTTTTTGATTTCATTTATCGCACTTCCACTTTTCTATTTTTCTAGAGAAGATAATAAATATGTTTCAATTTTCACTATCGTACGAATTTAAAATTGATTGAGTAAATGTGAGCTAGTTCATATCCGCATTTCACGACAGATATACAGGCTCCAGTCAAACTATGTATACATGTATTTAATATTGTACATGTATGTATTATAAAATATTAATTTTAGTAATAGTACGTTACAAATTAAAATTATTGTTTGTAGTACCTTTTAATTTATTAACGCGATGATCACTAATAAACCACTCAGACCAAGAGAAAAACGCAACTAGTAAACGGAGACACAATCCTAAGCATACTTTTAATAAATTAAACTCTTCCGTAAACAAATCAGCATGACTTTGAACATTTTCCACTTCATCAAGTTTTAAATTAATTGCTGCAGATATCTATTAAAGAAGAAATATATTATACTCAAATACCTTTTCTTATATCACCGTTTTTGTGCAAATATGTAGTTATAATCAGGGACCGTAACTGTTATGACTTTTTTTGAAAAAGGCAAATAATAATAGTTATTTTTGACCAATATGTTTTTGGTCAAAAAGTAACTGTTAATTTTTACTTTTATTTTTTGGTAAAAAATAAAAGTTAAAATGTGACTGATATTTTTTTAATCAAAAATAAAAGTTAAAATTTACCGATATTTTTTCGGTCAAATATAAAAGTTACAATTTGACCGATATTTGTTTGGTCAAAAATAAAAGTTAAAATTTTACCGATATTTTTTTGGTCAAAAATAAAAGTTAAAATTTTAATAAAGAGCAAGTAATATTTGGAACTAATAATCTGACATTGTGAATTTCCTATTAATCAACATCGATTTAACTTGTAAGTGAATATAAGGAGCAGCAATAGCTCTTATATTCAATTTGGTTAAATAAATTGGTTCAATAGTTGATGCTTCTGCTCACTAATATCAAGCATGACAAGTGGTTAAAATAAACAAAGAATACTGGTGTAGCCACTTCTAAATCCGTTTAAATTTTAACTTTTATTTTTGACCAAAAAAAATATCGGTCAAATTTTAACTTTTATTTTTTACCAAAAAAATATCGGTCAAATTTTAACTTTTATTTTTGGCCGAAAAAATATCGGTCAAATTTTAACTTTCATTTTTGACCAAAAAAATATTGGTCAAATTTTAGCTTTTATTTTTGACCGAAAAAGTATCAGTAAAAATATAACAGTTATATTTTGACTTTTTTGCAAAAAGTAAAAAAATCAAAGTATTTTTAGATTTTTATTCCTTAGGTCACGAACATCACAATGCTATAGTCAAATATCGTATAGACAAATTTTTTCTGTCTGACTTTTTGAACTCAAATTTTGATAATAACTGTTATTTTCGGTCCCTGGTTATAATTGAAATTAATTAGAATATGGAAAAAATCGAAAATTTCCACTATTTTCGTGATTTAGATTAATTTGTTTTTTAACCGACTTCAAAAATTGGAGAAATGTTCCACAGACTTAAAATGAAATTCCGTTTTGAACAAAACTAAAATTTTTCTGATCAGTTTGATGCGGTGAAAAAGTCTGTCCTCAGTTTTTTTTATTACTATCAGATTTTTTATAGGCATATCCAATATTTCCACTGGGTACAGAGTAGATGCATGATAAAATTACCTTCAAACTACGATATTTAATACAATTAGGCAAAAAGTTTTTGCAGTTTTCAATTAAGGGCAGATGTCTTGCGAACAAAATGAGCTACAAATCATGAAAGTCGATGCACAATGTTGGTTTTATTCACAACTAAGGGAAGGAACTTAATAGACAAAAATTGCGAAGAAATTAAAATTTTACGGTTGTATGGAAATTGTGATTTTTATAAATTGAGTGAGTTGGTTCACTTAATTGTGAATAAAATCATCATTAATTCATCGATTTTAGTGATTTATGTCTTATTTTGTTCGCAAGACACCCGCCTGTAAACATATATATTTGAAAATTAAAATTTTTCAAGTTTTAAATTGTTTAGAGTTTTTAGAAAAAAATTTTTTTTCAGAAAAAACATTATTTTTTATACTAGTTTGTGAATAACTAAGAAAGTACTGATTTGTTCACCTAATTGTATTAGGATAGTTTGAATTTAATTTTATCATGCATCTGTTGATGCTTTGTTGGTCGTAATCGGACATACTCTTCTCGAGTTAAGGTGAAATATACTTTCACTTGGAACGATTTTCCGTCATCCCACGTCAAATTTGGCTTGTAAACAGTGAAACATACTGTGAAATATACTGGTGTACCTAGTAGAAATATTAGATACTCCCATAAAAAAATCTGCAAGTAATAGAAAAAGCTGTGGACACAGTATTTTTAGCGCATCAAACTGATTAGAAAACATTTAGTTTTATTCAAAACAGGAAGAAAAAGTACCAATTTGTAAGTCTGTGTTATCATTTTATCATGCATTTTTTTATGTGTGTGTTGAACTATGTACTTCTACTTAACCGATTCTTATAAAGCTTTTCACACACATTAAGCTTCCATGGCAAAACATCATGATTTAAAAGTGGGCAGTGCCACGCCCATGTAAAGTAAATATTTTTTTGCAACTTCTACTAAACCGATTCTTATGAAATTTTGCGCTCACATTTAGTTTTCGTGACAATACAACATTATGGTTAGAAAAGTGGGCAGTGTCACTCCTAACCGCATTAAATATTCTCTTTCAAGTAAATATTTTTTTGAACTACTTCTACTTAACCGATTCTTATGAAGCGTCGCACACACAATTAGTTCTCGTGAAAATTGCATTATGATCATAAACGTGGGCAGTGCCACGCCTGTTTTGTAGTAGATTTTTTTAAAGAATTATAACTTACATTTTTCATGTTTTTTCCAATGGTGCCTATGAAATCCGATAAATCGCACATCAAATGGCCCGGTTTCGCTATATATTGAAGGGAGTGTTCAGTTTGGAATTTTTGTATTCCCACAACAGATTCCAATTTACTGACAATGTCCGTTAAAATAAAACGGAACTCTAATAAGCCCATACAATAACCAACACGATCTGCCGCTAAGGGATGCTTTATTTCCAGTTTTTCTTTTAAAACTAAAACAATATTTGTGTCCATTTGTCTACAAAAACACAAAAATTATTATTACAAATATTCCCTTATTAGAGAAAATGTACACGATGAAATTTTTTGCATGAAACTTTTTTATTTGCCAATAGGATTGATTGCCCGCAATTGGGTGGAAAAAGTAATTTAAAAAGAAATTTCAAATAGTTTTGTGGATTTTCTTTAACCCATTTGCTTCATGAAAAAAATTTTATGAAATATTTCATCATGTAAATTTGGTATTGGTCGTGACATTAAAAAAAAACAAACCTGTAGATTTCTTTGGGACCGTATACATTTTCGAAATAGCCTCCCTTGTATGACTTTATTTTATTAGCTCCCGCTAGCTTCGTTGTTAGATCATTGATTCGTGTGTTATCATTTAAATTTGTATCATTTAAATGTAAAATTTCAGTATCATTTTGTATAGTTTTTGTCTTATTTGAATTCTTATTGTTATTGTTTACATTACCACCCGTACGAAGTTTATTTCCCGATTTACAAGCAGCTGCTAAAGGGTTTTGCCCAGTAATAAAATCACACTGAGGAGGAGTATAATCTGATGGAGCTTTAAGCAGTAGTTGTCTTATTTTATCCTCAATATTTATCAGATCAGCCAAGCGTTGCAATACTTTTTGTCGTATCATTGCTTCACGTTGCGTTGCAAAAGAACTTACAGTTTCTCGTATCCAATTGACACAATGGAAGTATATGTCGAGTACTTTCTTTTGCATCTCTTCATCGTAATCAAAAAATATCGAATCAGCATTATCATCATCAAAAAACTTGGGTAAAATAATAGCGCAACCTAGCAAAGCATTAATTATTTCTAAGCTGCCCTCATAGCGTAGCATGTGTAGAACACGAACAAAATTAAATAGTGGCGATAAAATAATAATTGAAGAACTTGCTCTAAAACAAACGTTATAAACACATACATTATTTCCGTGCTGTGTAAAATACATTCAAAATACATACTCATTAGGAGGCCTTAAAACTAATTCACCAATATTAATAGCAATTTGAGGCAATTCACTTTGATGTTCTGATTCTGTATTGGTATCCGAGGCAGAATTTATGCACTTCATATAAGATAACTGAATACCACTAAATAAATAAGGAATTTGGCTTATTTCTAATTGAATAAAATTTCCAAATGAAAAATGCTTACTCAACATTGCCAGGGCTATGTTCAGCGACAAAACTGTTTTGAAAATAAATTGTCATTAATTCACATAGCCATATGACAAAAGGAATATCTAATTGTAAACCATTAGCACGATCCGCTCCGCCCGCAGAACATACATTGGCTAGTTCATCATAAAATAAAGCCAACAAATCGGGTGAATGCAATGTTGATGATTGTATGCGTTCTTTATGACAAATTTAAAAAATATAAAGATTATATAAATAATTTTTAATCAGCTATCGTTTTAATTCGTTCGTAAAATATATGATTTATTCTTTTCCTATTGCATTTTTATTTTTTCATTAAATAAAACATTGCATCTGCATTTTGATTATATTCTCGCATTTGTTTCGCTGTGCAAGGTAAGAAATAGGAACAGAAAAAATAAGTATTTTTTACCATTTTAATAAAAAGTTATATTTAGTGCAAATGTTTTTGTAAATAAAAAGAAAATAAAATAAAAATTTTCGTTAGGGACTTTAAATTGAAAACAAACTTGAGATTTTTTATTGTTGTTTCAATCCCCCCTATTATAAAAGGCAAGACATCAAAAAATGTTGACTTGTCTACTCTTTGTCGACAACAATTGATTAATATTAACATGCTGGACTAATTTCATAACCTTCTGAAAATAATAAGATACTGTCAATAGCAGTCAATTGTTGTCGACAATTAGTAGACAAGTGACAATTGTTTACTGTCTTGCCTTTTATAATAGGGGGGAATATAGATTCCCTAACGAAAATGTTTATTTTTTTACAAAAACAGGCTGTAAATACTGTAGGAACTTTAGTTAAATAAAAACATCAGTTAAGTACGAAAAGGCAAAAAAGTCAGAACAAAAGTAAGAGGTATTTGTGGAAACTATTCCAGTGTGAAAAATACTGTCGCGCCGTATGTGATATTTTAATTATTTATACATCATTGAAAATAAAGTTTCTTTTTTTTAATTTCATTGAGAAATGGAATCGATAGCAGCAAAAGAGAACGTGCTTTCGACATGCAATAAATTAAATAAAACTTTCACATTTCGAAAAAAAAATAAATAAAAAATAATAATTGTATCATGAAACCTTCTATTGCATTTCTTACTTAAATTTTTTTGAATTACACCCTTTTTGAAGTTAAACATATAAAAATCTAAAGACGCTTCGTCACTAAATTAAGAGCTGCGCTCGAAGTGCAGAATACATACAATCGTAAATAATCTAAGCGAAACGGAACTCTGAATATCAAAGGCCAAATGGAGAAAATTTTAATTCGAATCGAAATGCAGAATAGGGGTGTTATATTTAACATACCTAAATAGATAAATCGTCATTCATTTAAAATAATTTTATACTTGCCTATATATTTCGCTGCTATTTTACCTCTACCATCTGGTATAGCGCTAATGGTATTAAATGTTGTATCGAAATCGTCAGCTTCTATCACATATTGTTCAATTCGAGCTATACAATCTATTAATTGTACCGCACCAATGATGCCTTGTTTTTTAACGCTAAGAACATAGTAATATGATTATTATTATATATTTTTAACGATGCACAGTGGTGGCAATAAGTATGGAACTTCTAAACTTTCTTTTCTTTTATATTGAGTGTCTGCTTGAAAAGTATGCTTTTTCTGCTATTTTCGTCTTCTTTTCTACTTACACTACGACTTCCATATATGGGGATCGGTAAAATATACATCAATAACTTTTTAACCCGTAGTTGCGAGGTAGCCAAATTTCACCCCTTGTAGCTCCGCCCCTGGTGCAGCTAAAGACTTCAAGAAACACGGTTCAGTTAGCATGGCTCCTCCTCTGTAACCATTCCAGTTTTTATTCAAATCCATTCATTAGTTTAGAAGTTCTATACTTATTATCACTTTTTTTAATTTAAGCCACTGTGCGATGTACATACATATGTATATCTGGGCTTGATGCTAAAAGGACCAATGTCAATATTTTGCTGTTTTGAGTTAATCATTGCATTAGGGTTCTGTTCTTACTTTCTTATTTCGCTGAAACAGACATGGTCTACTGTAAACCAGAACAGGTTCACAAGGGTTTTGTTAGCCAATGTTACTATGAACTCATATAGAAAGCTTAAACTTAAATTGCCTTTTTCTCAAAAGTGAATATTTTGACATTGGCCCTTTTAGCACCAAGCCACAGATATAAGCTACAGGTTCTGTTCGTAAACACATCACAACGCTACATCTGATACGCAATGCACTCGTAAACGTATCACATAATCAGAGTGTCAAACGATTTATAAAAACTGCAGATGCCATGAAAGAGCATAAGTATTTCAAACTTATGACGCATTAGCTGCATGAGATGTCCGATGTAGTCAAAGAGCATCGAAAAACAATGTGCAACAGCAGCGATGCATTTACGAATTGAGGACATAATTTGTAATTTACTTAAGCCCATAAAAAGGACTGACTATTAAAAGGAAAAAGCTACTGCAGTTATAAATATTTAAAGGAGAAGTTTTTACTCACAATATATTCCTATTAATTATTTGTTTCTTAACCAACATGTCAATTTGATCCTGCAGAGTAGTGCATTCATCTATTGTAGGTGCTGGAAATGCTATAGATGATAATAATTCCATAACAATCCGTGTTTGCGATAATGACATTTCATGTATATGATCTAAAAATGGCTAAAACATAAGAAGTGTAAGCAAAACATTTTTCAATAGTTTTCGGTTTAAGATTTTGTTTACCAATAATAACATTCCCCAATTATGTAGAACTTTTGGATGTAACTGCCATAAGTCTCTGAGCATATGTAAAGCAAAATTTGTAGTGTGTTGATTGGATTTTTCACATGTTAGTTCTAACAGTTTTTTCAATATAGACTTCTGTACAGATTCCGAAATTTCAAAGAAAGTACTGAAAATTTAAGATTTATGAATATCACATACATCCAGATATTTACAACAAATAGCAACGACTACTTACCCACAACAAGTTCTTGCAAAATCCACTACTGCTTTATGTTTGTCACGCAAATATAAATTAATTATTTGCATTAATATATACCAGTGTTGTTCCAATATCGGTGCATATTTATTGCGAATTTCTTGAACAATCGATGTGGACAATAGTTTTATGTGTCGGCGTAACTTACAAGGAATGGGAACTACACTTTATATTTAATACGTTTAAAATGATTTATTAGAAACTTACCACATTTTCCAAATATAGCGAATTGTCATCTCGTATGTGTATCAGCAGCAATACAATTATAAAATCTATAGGTCTTTGTAAGGTTTCGAAATTAATAAGAAATAATAATTAAGTCAATAAATTTTATCGTACCTAAATCTTGTTGAATCCAATGAGGAAATGGATTTTTGCCATAAAGAATAAAATTTTTTCGAACGTGTAAGTCCTTGCTCTATATAACCGAATAGTTCTAATTGCAAATTCTTATCATTAGCCAATGAACCAGTTGATGTCTCATCGCGCCAGTGAAGGATTTCACGTAATGTATTAATCAACTATAGATCGATATTTAATACAGAGCAGAGCTGAATATTAAATGATACTGACAAATTATTTACATGTTACCTGTTTTGTAGTTTCTTCACAGTCCTCAGACAAAATCTTTAGCAAAAACTTTATTAACAAAGGTATTGTCTGCAATTAATATATGTATAAAATACATATTTTTGTAAATGTTGTTTTTATCTTTTTGTTTTTAGTATTTAACTCACTGCATTAGGACATTGATCATCTTTAATATATGCCAAAATCTTGTCGCGCAGTTTGCCTTGTATGTGTGGACTCAAACTTAAATTTGTCAACGTTTGTATGGTTAAGTTTTTGAAAAGCTCTTTGCTATTTGCCATGCAATCTCTAGTAGAATAAAAATATTAAACTGAAATAATTTAGTTATAAACATAAACTTACATTAGTAGTTTTGCAAACTCGTCATGCTTACTAGAGTCTAGTACTAATTCAGCACTAGCAATTATGTCCCATTTAGACTGTTCTAAAGCATTTCCAAAATTCTGTTTTATGTGTTCATATATAATCTCACTGTGAGTCCCAGCAATATACTGTAGCTGCGACAACATTAAAGGCAATAATGGTATATTCATTTCAGCCGATTTCGATGACGAGCGCTTTTCGCACGCTTCTTTTTTAATTTGATCTAAGAGGAGCTCTAGCACTTTATCGCGCAAAAAATCAATCATAAAAAAATTTACGATCATACTGTCTTGAGATTGGTAAACACTATCATCACCCGGAATGCTTATAGTGCAACCTGAAAGTAACTTTAAAGCATATTTGGACCATGCGTCGCGAAGCCCAGTTATAAACATGTTTAAGTTATCTTGGAAATTTTGATTTTTATCCAATAATAATCTTAACTTGTTAACGAAAGAGACATGGTCGCAAGCTAATTATGAATAAATTAATATCAATGGTTTATTTTTTAAATCAGTTATATTTATTAACCCACCTAATACAAAATTTTGTCCTTCATCTAATTGCACGCCTGCTTTCATTAGTGCCAGTTCAAAGTACGTATTGGGTGGTCTTTGAGAGCTGTTGACTCGTGATTGTGTTCGTCCTAAAGTAGCAGCTATCGTACTTCTCTGTGACAAGTACCTTTGAGTTGGCTCTTGTGATTCCGGAATATTTTCTTCACTACTTAATGCATCTTCTATTTCGGTCACATCTTTTAGTTTCCTTGTTTCTTGATTTGAGCGCTTAGAAAGCAAAAAATTCCCATATGATTCTGCATGCTTCCATATGTACATATGACCATAATTACAATTTTTAATACTTACTGGAATTTTGATTGTGGAATTTTCATCGATTGTATTGAGGCTTCTTTTATTTTTATTGGAATCTACACTTTTAGTTTTCCCATTACTACTAAATTTTCGGTTTCTGTACATCGCGTATAGTTTTTTTAAATTAACAAGCGCGAAAGACAAAAAATTATAAACATACGAGCACAAATACCAAGTCGAATGCAAGTGATTGGCGGCGGCGTTGATTACATTTGATGGTGGCGGCAACAAAAACGGAAACAATACAACATTTAATTCTGTATATTGAAGTCGGAAGTAGAGATAGGCGCGTGTCGAAATTTTCCAACACGACACGACCCGAACACGAATGCTGGGATGTCCAACACGTACGAAACACGCACGTCAAAAATTTTTAAAACACGACACGAAACAATACGCACGAAATCAAATCCAGAAATAAAAAATAAACATTTTTTATGTTCTATTTGTATTTTTATTTGCATATTTTTGTTGAGAAACAGTAACTTATCAAGATTTTCGCTCAATAATCTTGTGCGGCTTAATCTTTAAGCATGGACGTTTATTTTTTCAAACACCAGCTTGGACGTGGGGTCTCACATATTCCTACATATGCGGTGCCACCTCGACGACAACTATTATTAGTAGAATTGTAAAACTGTGACTATTTTATGAATAAATAGATCGTAAATTAAACAATTAAAGGTAGAAATAACTAACTTTTATTTTAAGGAACTTTCTATTGATACAAAATTTTAAAGACATGGCATTTTAGTTTCCTTCAACATCAACTTTTATTTGTTTTTTTTTTATTTTTTACAATAACATTAACAAAACTTAACATTCTTTTTGAATTTTAGTTATAATAATATAAGTTAAACACAAAAAAGATCCTGTAAAACCTAAGAAAAGTGGCAAAGGGCCGATATTAGGAAAATTGGCAATCCTTACAGATAGGCTTTGAGCATTGCAGACATATTGGCTTATCGTATGTCACACATGTATACGCAACCTTTCTGTGTTATGTTGGAGGACAAGAACGGCATATTTTACTCTCATTCTGTTCAGATTCTTGAGTTGAAGTTCTTCTGTCGGTGTATATTCACCCGAAATACGCTCTAAATTCATCCTTTAAAGGTGGACATGGGGTCTCACAGACCCCGTCAGAACTTTGAATAAGTATAGCTTACATAAAACAAATCGAACAATAAAACTTTCTTCCAATACGGGCGTTTGACAACTAAATTCGAAGCTACAGAATAGCTCGGATCTGTAGCAAAAGGGAATATAATAATAATTTGGAATTAAAAAACATGAAAGGTCTGTGAGACCCCATGTCAATACTAGAAGGTTAATAATACCTGTCACTGCTTGCAATGTCTGTTTATTAATGTGATTCACAAAAACAATGAATCAGTATGATTGTTTTGAATGCTTCTTAAAAAAGTTAATCGTCTTTTTCAATTTGGCAAAAAAACATCACATATTTTGCTTCAGATATGTATATTTAATTTTTATTACACGATAAATTCCATTTTCTACATTTCTTATTATTTCTGAATTTATTATGTTAAATTTTCTAAAAACAATTTTAAATAGCTTTTTACGATAATTTTAAAAATGTGTAAAAACGTAAACGAGTGTCACTAAAGATATGACAGTAGTCAAAATTCAATATGGCGGCCAACAGACGCCATTTTGTCCATATGAAAAAAATAAAAAGTCGGCGAACTATATCAAAATGGGCGTCAATCGACAGGTATTTGAAAATCATTTTTAGGTTTCTCTTATGATCTTTAGTTTCGAATGACCATTTAGGATCTGTGACGGTTTAAAGTTGTTTTCCTTTTTTACGCAGTCGAGTTTTTTTTTTGATTTTTCAAATTTATATCTTGTTAGACTATTATACAAGCTGTTCGACTTCTGCACAAAATGCTACCCTGATATAATGTGTTGTTATTGCTTTTTTAAACTTTCCATAAACTCATTATATCAGGGTTGCATTTTCTACAGAAGTCGAACGGCTTGTGAGATAGTGTAAAGCAGCTTTTAACAGCAGTCTCGTTGATATGAACTGGTATGGTAAACTACTACCGCAGATATGTTCCAAATTTAGCGGAGCTGTCGAGCCATGTTAAAAAAAATTATTAAAAAAATTTGGTAAAGAAGAAACGTAAAATTTTAGATTGGGATACTATAACTGAAATAGATTTTTGTAAAATTAAAGAACAATTTTCTAAAAACGTGTTATTGAATCACTTTAATCCTAAAGCCAGATTTTCGTTAACAGTGGATGCTTCTACAATTGCTGTAGGAGGTGTTTTAGAACAAATCCATCACAAGGCTAAAGAACCGTTAGCCTTCTTTTCGAAGAAACTTTCTCCAGCTGAATCCAAATATAGCGCTTTTGACAGGGAACTATTGGCTGTGTACCTTAACGTTAGGCATTTTCGACATATGCTAGAAGGAAGATCTTTCACCATCTACACAGATCACAAACCATTGATATTTGCGCTAAACTCCAAAGCAGATAGAAGCCCTAGACAAATAAAACATCTTGAATATATTTCGGAATTTACGAGTGATATTCAACATATACATGGAAAGGAAAATTAAGTAGCTGATACATTGTCAAGAGCTTTTGAAATGAAATCATTAGCAAATACAGAATTGAATATTAAACATTATTTAAGGAGCAGCTAGCTGATTCGGAACTAAGGGATATATTAAATGGTGGAACCAGTATATCTGTTTTTATAATAACATTAAATTGAAAATTTTACAAGCCCCCGAAGAAAATTTATGATAACTCCCAAACGGCTGGACCGATTTTCTTCAATTATAGGTTAGAAAATTTTGGATCAAGTCATCTTTCAAACAAAAATTTACTAAATTAGCAAACTTATAACACCCCTCTTTTTTGGTCGGGGGGTAAAAGAATGAAGCGAAACAACAATAAAATACGAAAATTAGTTGTTGTTTTCACTATAATTTCTCACACGAAATGTTCCTTTCATTTTATAAAAACAGCCAGTAATTCTACAATTCTACGACAACTTCAGTCAGATACCCTTTACGAAGGGTATGTAACGCTTTTTACAAAATTTCCAGTATAAATTATCTATTCCGTAGCAATCCCTCTCCACCACATTGTAACGATTCTTAAAAAATTTTCAGAAATATATTATAAACTATGTACGTAACAAGCCTTTAACCCACCTCTAAAACGTTGCGTAGTATGTGAACAGCCCCAAGCTATTTTTGTTTAATTTTTTTATATACGTCCATGTTCTGTAAACCGAATCCGAGAAAATTTCTCGCTATCCGAAAACAAATAATGCTCTCATTGATGTATTTTAATTCGTATATAGCAAATTAATTTCAGATATGATATCCTAAGCTCTAAAAAATAGAAAACTGCAAAGTCTGAAATTTTTTTGCCATTAGTGGATTTAATTTCTGTAAATCGAGCGTTTTTAAATCGATTCGATTTACAGAACAGGGAAGATAATTTCGAAAATGTTTACAAACAAAATATGTATGTATCTCTTTGCTTTTGTCGTATAGTACCCACTTAACTAAAAATAACGCTCAAAATTGAATGCGCAAGACTGCAAAGTACCGGTCTTTTCGCTATAAAATAACAAACCATTTAACAATACTGTAGAAGAGAATGTAGGTACTATAAGAAGTTCATTTATTAATACACTAGCCAGAGAACAAATGCTGCATTTAACAAAACGACAAGCTAGATAGAAAACGGGAAAAATTTATAAAAATTATGTATTAAAGTGTAAAAAAAAGAATAAAGAATGTGTTAAATTAAAGAAGACAATCATAATTGTATCAAAACGAAGCCAAAAATAGTTTAAGAAAGTCAAATAAATTTATGTACTTATATACAAAACAAAATATAAAAAACATTAAAGCAATACTGGCCAGTATGAATTAATAAATACAACGAAAACATACATACATAATTGTCCATTTTAGTAAATATAATTGTTGTCCTACATAAAACTTATAAATTGCATATTTGAAAATTTACATTAATAACTAAAATAAAATATTGATTTTGCCAACTTGAAAAGAAAAGCAATATCCATTGTTACAACCACAACAAAAAAACGGAAACAGGAAGTTGCACAGCAACCACTATCAGCAAAAAAAAATCAAGGAAAACGTTACAATTAAGATTTCCCATTCACATTTGAACACCAGTAAAACAACTTGAGGTGGCAATAATTTAATTACAAGTCAAAGAACTTTTCCATCCACTTATTCTTAAAGTGTTAGAAGTGCATACGTAAATACTACTTATAATAACTGAGACTCTTCAGAGTGTAAAGAAATTAAGTTAAAACAGGCCATCATCCATCATCAACCCTTTTGTTTCGGCCATACGTTTTCGAAAAAGCCGCCAAAATGCCTTACCATACAAATATAGAACGTAAACTGCTATATGCCTTTCGAGGGTGGATAGCATTTGTAGCATTCATGGATTTGGGAACTGCTTTTCGAAGTTATGTAGAACGCAGATCATTTCTGGATCATGCAGATACGCAATTTATAGAAGGTACTTATAACATTTATGTGCGGTTTCCACGTAGCAGACGGTCGATTAGAGTAGAAAATTTTTTATGAAAAACTCGAAATTTTTTGAGTGATTTTCATAAAAAATAATTTTTACTCAAGTTTACCGTCTGTTATGTGGAAGCCGACACAATTTTTTTTTAATTTATGAACTGGAAAAAACGTGAGGAAATTTAAAATACAAAACTTTCAAAATTTTAAAGCACTTGTTGATAGATATTTAGGAATATTTTATTCGGTAAACTATTCCACAAAGATTTCAATTGCATCAAACGATTTTTTGTCCGACGTGGGCCTAAAGCGCTCCATTCATTATACAATATTATTGGATATGTTATTGTACATATTATTGTCGTTACTATGCAATGAATTTCACTATACTTGGAAACAAAACATTGCCCAATTTTTCTGACAGTGAAAATGTAAAAAATACTGAGCAATGTTGTCAACACATTACACGATTTTCTTGATTGTGCAATAAAAATCAAAATACTTTTAATTTTGACCAATATCTTGTGCAACCTTCTGATATGACATACACATTAGCGATATTATTGTACAATATGAAAATTTGCACAATTATATTGCAAGTGTGTGCGGCGCTTAAAGGAAGGCAAAAATACTGCAAAATGTAAAAAGGGATACTTATGTATACCGTTGCAGTAACTGTAATATTCCCCATTATATGCAATGACTATTTTGTAAATTTTACCATATATCGTCATATAAAATGAAAAATCATGTATGTAACTAACATTTTATAAATTTTACAGGAGAAGGAAAAAAGCTTATAAAATAGTATAAGAGGCTGCGTTGTGTTCTTTTTGATTATAATGTCGCCGAGCATGACAGTAGAAGCCTAAAAACCTGGGCCTCAATATAATATATACAGTAATTTTGAAATTTTTGTCACTGGTCATGGTTTTACGTTTCATATGACGAAATGTATTTATAAGCGATAAAACATTTAATACATACTTGTGAATTCCCTCAATAAGTTTTTTTTACATACTATACAATACCATTTAACTGACAAAAATTCAAAATCGCGTTTTTTTATATTATATGGGAGCCCATGGCCAAAGGTATATTTATTTACCCTACGTCTTCACGAGCCATCGACTTGAACATGACATGAACATGACGCCGGCAGAGCAACTGCAGAAAGCGCATCAACTTCTTTGTTGTGGTGAATACGTGCGATGTCCATGCTCTGCCTTATCAATGTATTTGGTGATAGTGCAATAGAAATGGAATATTTAACAATTTCTTTCTGTCTCTTTTCTTTCTATTAAAAATGGTTGTTGACGGCGAATCTCATGGCGAACATTGATGCTCAGCCATATGTTCGGGCATCGATGTCAGAGCTTGGACGAAACATGGACATGAGCGGTCTACAATAGCCATATGCGATGTCCGACATGATGTTCATACCAAGTTCATGGCTAATGTAGACCCAGTTATAAATAAATAAATATGCCTTGACATGTCCATACAAATTCATAAAATTGAAAGTCAAAGCCATTATAATAGAAAACAACAATAAAAGTTAACTACTGTCACGTTACTTGAAATATATTTAGAAGATTTTCCCTTTTCTGTAAAATTGTAAAAATATAGGCGCACGGTAGTGCGCCGGGCCAAGTTCAGGACACACAGTGTGTATATTAAGCGGCCCATCCATTACACAATATTATTTAATATGTTATTATACATATTATTGTCGCATTGACATATACCATATACCTATGCAATAAATGGTACAATATTTTCAATAAAAAGATTGCCAAATTTTTCTGACAGTGAAAAAATAAACACAACATTGAACAATGTTGCCACTACATTACACAATTTTCTTGATCAATAAAAATTCTTTGATTTTTGTCAATATATTGTGCCACCTTCGAATATGACATACAAATTGGCGACATTGTTGTACAATACGAAAAAATTCACAATTATATTGCAAGTGGGTTGGCCGATTTACACGAAACCATTCGTGCTGTTTTTACTCCCTTATAATTTTGGTTTTATTAATCATAAAATAATTAAACTTGAAATATACGGCCATATTACAGAGTTCAATTCCGTCCGAAAACGGAATTCAATCCAGCCCATTTTTGTAGCAGCTGGTGTCTGAAAAAGAAAATAATTTTTTAAATCAGTCTCATTTTTTAGAGCTATGCTCTTTACCGCGCGAACTGATAGGAGGTTAAAATTCCATACTACTATCATTCCAGGAAATATAATATGTGACAAGATTTTAAAATTGTTATTTATGAACTATATTCTTATCCACGGCAAATATGATGCGACAAAAAAAATTTAAAAACTTAGCACATACAACACATACTACAGTTAATACACCCTTGTGAATTCCCTTAATGTTTATTTGGATATTTCATTGTACCTCAACTATAATTAGAATTTATTTAAAATTGAACATTTTTGTTAATGCATAAAATTGTGTCATCTTCATCACAGATATGAGCGGTTATATTTGAAAGTGCTATAAGTCCACTTTTAACATAACAGCTCATTCATATATTTCTTTAAGTTTTGATGCTAATAAAATCATTTCTCAATTTAATTTCATATTTCATTTTAGGTGATTATACCGTATCTCGAATTATTGGAATGTATTGCCTATTAAAAGCATTAGCATTGGTTCATTGTACTCTATATATACATTATCGACCGTAAGTAATAATTCAGGCCATTTTTAATCTCTATAATATTTAGAACATATGTACTTACATATCAATTTAAAATAGTGTTGTACAAATGTCTTATGGAATTGACATAGTACAGTAAAATCGTAAAAATAAGGCAGTTGTCCAGTAAATTTTCCGTTTGACTACGTATACAGTGCACGTAGTCAAAGTAACTCACACCGATTTAGAAGACTCTCACTAATATACTTCTCCAGACATACGATAATTAGTTATTACTTTGTATGGGAGCTAAACCTATTTCATAATTTTTTTGTTACAATACGTAACCTAGCTATAAAGTAATTCACACCAGCTTTGAACTTTTTAAGTTATACAGTTTTAGTATTTTTTTGTAGCTTTATTTGTTTTAAAGTACAAATATGCATATTGTTGTGTGCTTTCAGGGTCTATAACATGTCAAGGAATGAAGAAAATCCGAGACATGTGTAGGTATCTTAGCCAAAATCAATAACAATAGAGCTTTGCGTTTTTTTCATTTGCAGTCTACACCTAACTTAACTTAACACTAACTTCAAGTTAATGTTAAGTGTAGACCGCTCAAGTTAATGCTTTTTTTCAGGTTATAACATAGTTGTTAGTGCAATTGTTTTAACAACGCAGTCATAACTTCAAGTTACAACAGCATTTCAAGTTAAACATGGTACTGTGTTCATCATTTCGTGCGAACTGCTGTCAAAATTTCATATAAAAAAAATTTTCACAAATTTCTCTTGAAAAATTGTTGCAGAAGTAGTACTCTGTTTATTTTGTGAAAAACATATGAAACATTTTGAGTCTTCATGCGAAATAATATAAGAATCACTTTTTTCGTGTGGAATTTACAACAAACACATTGGGTTTTTTTAAACGTACACAATTGCAGCATACTTTCAAGGGCTATTATAATTGGTTATTTGTCATATTTTTCGTATGAAAAAACTAATGTTGATCAAAATTTTTCGCAAATTTGAACAGAGTACTTAGCTTTAGGTAGAGACGTAGAGTAAGAGAAAAATTGCAAAATGTTTTTGTCTATTGTGAAGTTTACAACAATTTATACCCTAATAACTTTTCTCTAATGGGTCGATTACGGATAGCAGCCCAACTTCAGCTGCGTTGCCAGCCGTCAACTGCGAATTCAGGGTTGCCAGAACGTCACTAAATAACGACTGAAATGTACAGCTCCCAGTTGCCGGTTACCATATGTATGTATGTAATATCTTTCTTAGCCACCGAGGTTCAGTTGCAATCCATAATCGACCCATAAATCTCTAGTAATAAAAGTAAAATTTCTCAAAATTTTCAATTAGTTTTCAAATATTTCTTTGGGTCGACATACTTTAAGCATTGTTGATGCTCTTTCCAAATTTTTGTTGAAGTCTATTTACTTTATTTCCCACCATGGTAACCGCGATCAATGATATCGTTATGCATATCGTTACATAAAACTTAATAAAAAAAACTACAAAAAAAGTTATGTATAGTTTTAGAACTGCCAAGTCCTTTTTTATTGTAACTTATTAAATCACTGATTATTCATCTATTTGTGAATATATTGATCTATTTATTATTTTTTAATAACAAACATATGTAAAGGTGGCAACCCAAACTTCTTATTTGCAAAAAACGCGTTAATCAGTAATTGTTTTCGTGAGTTAGTAATTTACAATAAAAATACATACTTGGTAGCACTATGTTTTTATTTGCAAATAACTCGTGCGTATAAACGTACTATATAATAATAATAATAATAATAATAATAATAATAATAATAATAATAATAATAATAATAATAATAACAATAATAATAATAATAATAATAATTTATTTATTTATTTATTTTTTTTGGGTGCAAGGTGGGAAAAATGCTTTATGCATGTTACGCGGATCGTCATCCACGCCGTATGCCGGACTCCGTCTAGCGATACCGGCTAAAACCCCGCTTTGTCGCGCTTTGGGATATGTTTCCCACCTGGGTACCGTTTTAACATTACTTCCAGATGGATCCCGATGTTTTGGTGTGTATTTGTACACCTCCTCTTTTATTGCCTGCGTCCAGGCCACCCTCTTGTTTTAGCTTAGTTTTGGGGTTCTAAGTTATTTTTAAGCTGCATCTAGGTCTTGTTTTTTTGAGCGGAGAACGTGCTCAATGTATCCTGCAATTGCCTTCCAGTTTTCTTCACTGCTTATCATCCTATCAACGATGTTTTCGACCTTTAGTTCGGACGTATAGTTTTCTAATCGCCTACGACTCTCATTCCAGCGGCAGCATTTGAAGAACGTGTGTTCAGCGTCATCTATTGTTTCTTTTTCTTCGTAGATGCAGAAGGGTGTCGTACACTTGCCCATTTTGTGCAGGTACTTCCGGAAATATCCGTGCCCAAATAACATCTGTGTTACGTAGTAGTCTACTTCTCCGCTTTGCCTTTCTGTCCATTTTGGAATATCGGGGATTAGTTCGAAAGTCCACCTTCCGTGGATGTAATTTTCCCATCGCGTTTTCCATTTCGCTATAGTTTGCTGCTTAATGGCTTCTATTTCTTCCTCTGGTTCAGAGTTGTTTATTTTAGCGTTGTATATGTTCATCCGTTCAGCTGCCTGTAGATCTATAGGCTTCATTCCCGCTACAACAAGAACAGCGGGTGCAGACACGGTGCGGGATGCGGACGTAATAATAATAACAATAATAATAATAATAATAATGATAATAATAATAATAATAATAATAATAATAATAATAATAATAATAATAATAATAATAATAATAATAATAATAATAATAATGATAATAATAATAATAATAATAATAATAATAATAATAATAATAATAATAATAATAATAATAATAATAATAATAGTCATAAAGCCCATGGACATTATGACTCTTTTTGGAGTGACATAGTGAGAGTAAAAGAAAGTTGAATAAAAATTCGCCATAAATCTATGGGTTGCCCTAATGTACACATGTTTTTGAGATGCATATCTTTAGGTGGGAGGTAAACTACATCAAGTCACATTTTGAACGTTTTAAACGCTAAAAACGCTTCTATCTCGATTAACAGTTCGACTAATCCCAAATATTTTATATAACTCCAATATTATTTTTTTATACCTAACATATCCTTAATAAAATTGCGACATATAATATTACCGTTACTTTTTAAAATGGCCTTGGTGTTCTTTACCTAGGAGATGGTTTTGAACAGCACTACTGTCCCTTGAAAGATAAGATTTACTGGATTTCACCTATTGATAGAGAAAAAATATCGATTCCAAATTATTTTGAAAAAAAATGTGACTTGGTGTAGTCACCTACAGATATAACAAATAATTCAAAGTCTTGTCTATTTATTTCAGAGTGGTCAGCATGGGAGGATGCTCATTGGCTTTGACTATGGTTTTATATTTAACTGAAGCCTTGTATTTCCGTTCAAGCACATTAAATTTTTATGTCATCTTCCCCTGTGTGTTGAATTGTAAGTTTTAATATGTAATATTTAATATGTACACCGTTTTATAGCAAATGCTATTTGTTTAATGTAGCAATTACTCTTGTTGGTTTGATACACATACCAAAACGTCTAAGACTTTGGGAGCCTCATATCGATATGGATGACGAAAATTCTCAATTACTAAAACAAATGAGTGGTTTTAAACGCAGACGGGCTAAAAAAACACAATGAATTGTTTAAAGTCTAAATGCAATATGAAAGTTGATGTTAATTATAGTACCATAAGTGATACTTAAACTGATATTGAAAACATTTAACTTTCAGTTTCCCCTACTTACTTTGGCTAAGAATAAACAGATTTGCAAACTTATATCAATTATGTATTTATAAGGTACTTGGCACCTTTTACAATATTAGCCAGATTCACAATCTTGTGCAAATGGTCTTGCATCGTAGCATTTGCCAAATGGTGTAGTATATTTATACTCACCACTAACAATTGTTAAGTGGTGAGTATCAATATGCCATACCATTTTGCTACGATGCAAGACCATTTGCACAAGATTGTGAATTGGGCTATTGTGTTTTTATTGACATGAAACCCCCCTTTTTACACACAGTATTGTCCAAAAACATTTACAAATAGAATTGCACTAATTTTAATATAAACTTTACAAAAATCAAATCATCATCTTATCACACCGAAAAACGTTTGCTTACTTAAGTCTAATAGAATAATACATTCTTATATTTTTTACTAAAACATGTCGAACTTAATCGAAAATCTATCTACATACATAATTATACATACATACTCTTATATGAATCTATCACAGCTTATATTATGTGCTTAAAAAAGAAGAAAAATATTAATATTTTATAACGTTAAAGTAGTTGCTAGTTTTAAATATTTACATTGATTAGTTTTTAAAAGGAATTCAAATTAAATGTTAATTCAATAAAAAATTTTACAAGCAATACTTAATAGCTGATATCTCACTCAATACAAAACAAATGTAATAAATATTGTATGTCTAATTAAATACTTGTGATTATATTTTAATTAATAATTGTTATACAAACGGAGTTTCAACACTAATCACAAACACTGGTATGAAGTGTTTTGATTCAGAATTTCTGATTGAAATCTGAAAGATTAATTTAATTTAAAGGTACTGATTTTTCAATTAGCTTTTGGTTAGTGAGTCTGACATCTCTGCATTTGATTTCTTTAATCATATACAATAGCCCAATTCACAATTGCTTAATTCACAACAATTTGTATCGCCTTTCTTGTATCAAAAACACTTTTTGTTTATTTCTTTGTGAACACCTAGTGTAATTTGTATCGGCTTGTAATATTGTATTAATGGACAAAAGAAGAACAAGCTACATACAAATACTCTCAGAGAGTACATACAAATGCTCTCTGAGTATCGTAATAAATACGACTTTTTCAAAACATACGAAATAAAAGTGTATTGAATGCACTAATTTTTATATGAAAATTATCAACAACAAGTTTACACTATTGTATTCAATACAATATTACATTCGATACAAAGATACAAGAGGTTTTGTGAATTAAGCAAATCTTGTGCAAATGGTCTTGCATCCTACACTAAAATATATAATTATAAATATAAATAAAAATTATATTAATAAAAAGATAAGCTAATTAAGCTATTGGGTTCATACCCCACTTATAAAGGTCTAATCCTTTTCTTTTTAATTTTAAATAATTCATCTAAAATTATATTTTTAATTATTTTAATAATAGGAACTTTAATTTCAATTTCAACTAATTCTTGATTAAGAGCTTGAATAGTGGTGAGTATAAATATACTATACCATTTTGTAAATGCTACGATAAAAGACCATTTGCACAAGATTCACAATATTTGGGCTAATGTATTCTTTTTGTAGTCATGATTTAATATTTCCAGCCTGTGCAAACCAGGTGCACGTATGCTATGGCGATTGAGAGTATGGCCACCGATTCACAGTGTAGTGATTTCATATAACGAGTGGCCAAAAGTAGAAGGAGTTATTATATAATGATAAAATTTGGCACATATTTTAATTGATAAAATATTATCAGACCAAAAATTTGGCCATTAAAACTGAAAGGATTCGTATTCTACCCATATATCCTTAAAATAAAAATTGCCACAACGGAGAGAAAAACAATGAAAGCTTAATGAAATTTTGTATAGACATTAGTTATAACATATTCAATGATCCGTCCAAATGTTGTTCAATTCCGACCAATTATAGCCTACCTCAAAAATGTCATTTTCGAAAAATTAAAAAAAGGAATAAAAAAATAAATGTCCTTATTTAATTTAGAACACTAATCACTTATAATGAGTTAAGTGTGTAAGTATACTTATTTAACTTCTTGTCAATGCGGAGCAAGCTCTCTCCCACCTCCCAGATATCCTTAAAATATTGTTATATTAATTATCCCTGAAGTATTGTTATAATAATTTATCTCTGAACTAAATTACTTTTTATAAAAAAACTGACCTAGTGCTTAATATTCAATAATATTTAATTTTATCCTTAAAATATTTTAAAATCCAAATATTGGCCGAGAAATAAAAAATAGTAGTTGAAGTTATCAAAGAAAAATGGGGTCACCCTTCGGCCTCATACAAGCCACATGATACACCTGTATATGCCATTAGGAAGGGTAAGGTTGCAACGCAGCGTGTCCATGGACGCAAGTCCTAAGTACATCAGCTGCAAGCAAATACCACGCTGGCCAAAAATCAGCAGCTTACAAATCGGGTGTGCAGGCTGGGAAGACCTCAGCTGTACAACAGGCACCCACATCCACGGCAGGTGCGCCGGCTGTACCCTGTTCAGCTGTCCCCATGCACCTGCCTAAGTACCTTCGACGGGTGCGCCGACTGGACTAGTTTCAGCTGTGCCGCATGCAGGTGCACAAACTAAAAACGCGGATACGTCGATTGAAACATCATCAACTGTGCCAGATGCATCTGCCGCAACAACGACGAAACCACGTGCTCGTAGCTTTTTATCACGAGAAGCCTTTGTCGGCGGAGGACATGACCTGGTAAAGAGAAATCCTCACTAGCGTGGGACAAAGTCCATTTAGCTGCACTAGACAGCTCTCTCCCTCTTGCAGATATACCATCTGCAACCTCTGCATCGAAACGGCAAAGATCGGGAAAGGAATCGTCCCAACAACGCATGCGGCCTTCCAGCAAGCGCCCCAAGAAGGTAGAGAACAGGGTCGTAAACAGGACTTACAGCGAGGTTGCTAGAAGCCCGCTGATAAGGGCTGTTTTGGACCGTGGCAACAGCGACGGATCAATCAATCATGAAAAATGAGGATTGATCTGTCAAAAGCTGCTAGATGTCTACCTGCAGGATCTCAGCGATAGACAACGACTGCGGCTGGTTCCAAGGTCACGTGAAACTAGTGTCATACTTGGATGAATGTCAGCACCCAAGCTCAAGCTCGTAGTAGTCTCTTGGAGAAGTGTGGCCCGCCGCGAGGCTGGAATTGGTCTCGGCCAGCGAAATACCTCGCAGACCAAGAGCGATTGCGGCCATTCCGGCGGAACCACATGACCCTGCGGCAGTCCTGTACCCATGTTCTGTAACTCCTGTGTCGAGAAACTTTTCGATTGAAATGTGTGAATTGAAACAAAAATGCCATAAATTGGAACAAGCAGATATTTTTCTCACTAAACTGTGCTGTAACTTATTTGGCGAGTAATAGCTGTCACGTAAGAAAATTACTCGCCAATTTGCAGAAAAATTGTGTCTGTAGTTTTTGCGAGAAAAGTTCCCGCTTTGAGCTGTCCAATACACTCACAAATAAAAACGGGGTGAGATAAAATTTTAATAATAAAATATATGTATATTCAAAATGCAAAATTAAATGAATAATAAATAACACGGAAAAGATAAGTATTTTGTTCTTAAGTGATTTTTTCATTGTTAAATTATTTCGCTTTTATAAAATATGTGACTTTCAATTTTATTTTAGCAACAACAACAATCACTCTTTTGATTTTGTAAATGCATTTCACGTTATTGAACACACTTTGTTCTTTTTAGATACTACGAAACCATTTTCATTTTTCATTTTATAGCTAAATCTTTTCCAAGCTATTTTGTAACACTGCGTCTTCACGAGACATTAACTTTGATATAACATGAGAGAGAACGTCGGCAGAACAAGAAAACTAAAATGTCGAAATTTCTCTTCATGTCATACAACAGGACAACGTATTTTTAATTTTGTTAAGAGATTTCATTTGCTACAAATACTCATTGAGTTAAAATGCAATATTTTTGCGTAATTAGTAGTTTTATTTATGACTTTTCAAACTAATTTTAATTAACAAATCAATTGAACAATTTTAGATACACAAACTCACAGAAACTTTATTAAAAATTTTGATTTTAATTTATTTCAATAAACACAAACACATAATTTATTTATTTTCATATTTTTTGACATTTCATATCATAAGATTGTTGTGATAATATTTATTATAACAACGCTCTCATAATAATTATTATAACATTACGATAACACCAATTTGAAGTCTACACGTAACAGAATTCTCTCTGCGATTGAATTTGACGCTTGCTAACAGAAAAATATTTGATATTATGTCTCGTGAAGACGCTATGTAAACAACAAACGTTAAATCGCACTATTATACATTATTTGGTGTAGCCGACGGTGGTATTTTCTTCGCCGTCGCTGAAAATTTTTCCTTTTTAGTACATTTTAGTCGCCGTCAAAGATATGTCTGATTAGCGTTTTCAACGTCTACAATTTCACATCGGTTTCGAGTTGTAACGTAACAACGTAAGCTCTTTTGATAGTTTTCGACATGAGTTACACACACTGTTTTCTCACTTTTCGAGAAACGATGGAATAATTTATTTCACATCATTTCGACGCGAGAAGTTCTCACCAAAGTTACAGAACGTGGGGACTGGGCATCTTCGGGAAGGCTAACCCTGATCTATCAACCCCCGACTTTAAGATAATCAAGTTTTTCGAATCGGGAGGTGCACGCAGGAAGGTAATAAGGAGGATTTTTACAATCAACCACATGTATGTTTTGGGACCTCCTGGAAAGACTAGTTTTCGCGGACGACGAAGATGTTCTCCTGAATTCAAAATCAGGAGATACCGATGTCGATGTCAACTATGGATTCGATATTGACCATGGCGAAGATCTTACAAATTAATTTTCACCATTCAAAAGCAGCATAAGTTGCATTGATCCTCCATCTAGCGGCGAAAGGGGAAGACATTGCGCAGTCCTACAGCCGTGGACCAACAACGGCAAAATTCTTTAACTTAGCGTCAGTGGCTACTAACTTCTGTACGAAGCAAGCTCAAGTAGCAATGACAAAAACATTAGAACATGTATTTTAGCGAAAGCCAACCTTAGTATCTTAATTCTCTCCAATTTCAATGATGAAGATACGGAAACTGCAGCATGGGAGACCAGGAAATCCACCATGTGGATTCTTATCTGCTATGTGGCTCACGAACACATGGACCCATCACCACATACCCTGGTCCACAAGATGGCGAGAGCAAACGAGAAAGGCATACCCAGTGCCAATGCCGGTGCCAATGCAAACGTGCAACATCATAACTTGGGTAGTTCAGATACCAACGCAAGAGGGAGTGTATTTTTGACTTCATTCTAGTTAACAATCAGTAATGCTAAATCAGGGTTCAGAACCCACTTTTGACGTCTCCAATAGAGAGGAGGTTCAAGACATAACACTCATCATTGCGAGATACGCTAAAAAAATTCAGGGCTGGAGAGTCTTTTCAGGCTGTTCCTTCTTCTTCTGGAATTCTCCATTAGCATAGTAAATAGTGTTACAAGATTTTATTTAAACAGACGTAAAACGAACTGGGAGGAACAAAATAACATCCTTACTGGTTTAATTGGACAACCTCCAACCATAGAAGAAGTAACAGATATTGATTGATAAAGCCGCAAACAAACTCACAAAGGCCACAAGATTATCTTGCAGACCATCCATACAACGCCCAAACCGCAAACTACTCTGGTGGTCTGACAGTATAGCAGAACCTCATAAGAGCTGCTGTAGGCTGTTCAATGAGGCTAAGAGAACAGGCAACTGGATACTCTACAAGTCTTCTTTGATCAAATTCAAGAACCAAGTCAGGAACGCAAAACGCAAGTCTTGGAAAGAATTCTGCAGCAATGCAGAATCTATTTCCGAAACTAGCAGATTGCGTTAAGTCCTAGCCAAACAGCCATCTATACATGGTTACATCTAGAGATCTGATGACACCTGGACCAATACTTCTTCTGAGTCCCTAGAGGTCCTAGTGGAAACCCACTTCCCAGGCTGTCTACCCTACACGGAAGCACAGAGTGCGAATCTACCTACTAGCCGGTCTTCTGTGCCCGTAGAGATTACTGCGGAAAAGCTACACTGGGCAATAAAAAGTTTCCAGCCGTACAAATCTCCTAGTCTGAATGAAATTATTCCTACAGATCTGCAGCACAATGTAGAACTAGCGACCGCTTGGCTACTTACCATATACATATTGAGCTTGCCTTTCTTGGTCATATATTCCGCACCAATGGACAAATTGCAATGTAATCTTTGTGGCGAAAGGAGATAAAGCATCGCACTCTAAGGCGAAGGACTTTAGACACATCAACACAATCTCCTTCCTTCTAAAGACACTGCAGAGTCTGATCGACGTTCATATAAGAACAACTGTCGACAGTACTCTCCTCTCAGCTTCTCAACACGCCTACACCAAGGGGAAATCAGTTGAGACAGTATTGCGCACGCTGGTAGGACACATTGAAGTTTCTTCCGCACAAAAATTGTACACTGGTAGCCTTCATGGATATTGAAGGTGCCTTCAACAATATTGACTTGGCAGCAATTATCCAGGCTCTTATAGAGCTGGCGATTGATTGGTCCACATATCAGCTAATAAATAATATGCTTCAATTCAAAACTATCATATCCACTGCGGGTGTAGCACGATCACCATGCACGTCCGTAGAGGAACGCCACAAGGTAAAGTGGTACCATCCCTCTTGTGGAATGTGGCTGTTAAACAGCGATGCCATTTGGTACCTTTTTCGGTATTATTATTATTATTTTTTAAGCCCCAAAAACTCGAATTTTCAGCTCTAGCACCTTGCTAAGCAAAATAATAATAACTTAACCCCCGGAGCGTTACGTAATATGTGAATGGCACCTAATTAAAAAGAAAATTAAACATGACTGACCGATCTCAGTTAGAATTTTGTTCAACACTTTTTTCGTATTTTGGCACACTCAAAATTGGCTGTTGATCAGTCGCAAAATAGCAAATATAGGGATCTCATAATTTTTAAATATTAATATATTTGTGACTAAACACCGTAGAAATATTATGATTACACCAAAAGGCGCACCTTAAAATTCTGCATTTATAAATACCGCTATTTGTAACATTGCCTTAACTCGAATTAATTGCTTTTGTCAAAAGTCAACAGATATGTTTACATGGAATAAAAATTCAATATTGATAAGAATTGGTATTTTATTAAATTTCTGTTTTTTTTAATTTTTTTACAATAAACGTATAAAATTCTTGATATCGAGCAAAATTAATGCTTAATATCTCACAAAGGGAGTGTTCATAATATACATATGTATACCCCATACCTAACTCATTTTTTTTAATTGTCGGTGCGGTGCGCCAAACCAATCACACTATGCGACAAATGAAGACTTTTGGAAGAACACACGGACTGGACAGTACAGGTTCGATTGTACTACCACAAGGTAGTAAAACCCTATACTCAGTTTGGCGAATTATCTAACCAATTTTTCTTTATGGACCTCCAAAGTTTCTGAAAATCAGTGGGCCCTCAAAAAAAGGTGTCATCAGTTTTTGGCCAACAGCTAATTCAGACTTGGTGATACCGCTTAACTTTATATCGCTATATATGGCAATAATGTAGCTAAAAGTCCGAAAATCAAATATTATTAACAATTTATGCTAAAAAAATAATTTATTCGTGCACTTTTCTTGAAAAATATAGGAAGAAAAAAATTTGTTTTACTGTTTTCAAAATAACTTATAGAGACTCGTAATTTTTTACTAACAATATTTGGCAAAGTTGTAGCTACGGTAGAGCTGAACAACTTTTGTGAACATATCAATACAATCTGAACGTGTCTAGGCTCATAGAAACGACTTTTTACCTTAAAAATTGTAGTTCTTCACTATTTTCTGATGATAAAAAATATTATTTTTGGAAAATAGTATGTTCAAGTGCACATTTCTCTGTTATGTTTCATTAACATTTTGTGCCAAAAAAAAAAAATATGTTTTTCCTGCACTTTTTTTTTTATATAGGAAACAATTTTTCAGCATAACTTACAGCCACTCCAAATTTTTCACTACAATATTTGGCAAGGCAACAACAACCCCTAAAAAATAGTAAATACTAAAGTCAGCAACATAACAAATAGAATAATAACAAAGAAAGTAAAAAATGCAATAAAAATATAGCCTAACTGATCAAAAATTACAATTTTTAAGGTACAAAGTAGTTTTATGGGCTATTTAGGGTGCCTAGATACGTTCAGAATTTATTGATATGTTCACAAAAGATGCTCATATTTACCGTAGCTACAACTTTGCCAAATATTGTTAGAAAAAATATTTGAAGTCCCTGTAACTTATTAAAAAAAATGCACGAATAAATTATTTTTTGGCAAAATTTGTTTAGCGGACTCTTAGCTACATTATTGCCATATATAGTTAAGCCATATCACCAAGTCTCAACTAGTTGTTGGCCAAACACTGATGACACCTTTTTTTGAGGGCCCACTAGTTCTCAGAAACTTTGAAGGCCCATAAAAAGAAATTGGTTACCAAATTCGTCAAACTGAGTATAAGATTTTACTACTCTTTGATAGTAGGTAGCATCGAACCTATACTGTCAATCCCGAGTGTTTTTTTGCGTAATAAGCTGACGATTTATTTAATTTCATTTATGGTACATAAATTCTATTCTACTGTGTCTTTCCCTTCTCAGAACTTTCCTCACTCTTACGATATTCCGTGTAATCGACATATCCGTCATTATTCAAGTCCATGGTCTTCAAAACATAATCCACAATTTCAATTAATTTTTCATCGGTGTATGTAGTACCAGCTTTTTCTTTTATATCCTCGTTTTCTGTGTTCTCTGCTTTGGCTCCTTCATCCTTAGCTTTTACATCTGTAGCTTCTTTTACTACGATAAAGAAATTAGTATAAAATATGTTGAAACATTATGATTGGGCATAATAAAATGAGCTCACCGCAACCATGTCAAAATGATTTATTAAAATGAATTGAAAACGTACGCAAGTTTTTTTATATACTTTTAAAAAAATTATGTCTTTCTTAATTTATTTTATTTATTTAAATTGTTAACGTACAACTGTTGAAACATCTGTATGTTTTATTTCTTCATATAAAACTGAGCTCTTTCATTATCAGTCATTTAATATTTTTCATGTTGTAAAAAAAAATCACACGCAAAAAATATGAAAATATATATTTTTTTTAAATAAAAAGATAATTGTTCGAAAATTAAAAGAAGGTAACAAATTAAAAGGTAGAGAGATTCTCTAGAAATGAGTGAATAACAGGTAAATTGTAAAGGGAAATAGAATATACATCTGAATGCATGTAATCAAAGGCGAACACAATATTCAATGGAATGGAAAACTAATGGCCATTCTTTGCTTGTGCTTGTTGTTGTTGATTTTGTTGTGATTTTTGTTGGGCCCTCATAAATTCTGGATAATCGATATAACCATCTTTCGAGGTGTCGTCCATTTCCAATATCGGACGAATTAAAGCTACCAGTTCTTCATCTGTAAATATTTTTTCTTCTACTATTGGCTGTTGCCCATTGTTAGCGTGAACATCTTTACTGCCTTGTTCTAAATATTGCAAATTCGTTTAGCATTTACGTATACGATATATAAGCAAGAAATGTCGGAATATACATTAAACACGATGATGATGATATTACATATTTATATTTTGTTGATATTGAATAACATTAAATGGCAACATATTATCATACAACGACACATGTGGTACATGTGATTAATTATTAAAATGATAATGTTAATGTAGCATTATTTTTATATGGAAATAAAAGAAATTAAAAAACAATATACAAGTTTTTACTTTTTAGGCTTAAAGCTTTACATTTGAAAATAAAAAATTGCTATTTTATAAAATTATTTAATTTGGCTTGAGGTTCGTTTTAAAAAAGAGGCCAACCCATACAGAATATTTTCTATAAATTATTTTTGCTTTTAAATTTATAGTCGCACTTTTTTCATAAAAATTACTGCCTGTTTATCGATGCCAAAGTAAATTTTTCTTTCTTACAATTTCATTTAAAACAATAACACTAATTTAAAATATGAATGTTGTGTTGCTCTTCCGACGGGGTTTTTTTGAATTTGGAACGATTTTCCGTCATCCCACGTCAAATTTGGTTTGTAAACAGACCGGTTTCGGCTATGTGCCATCTTCAGTGTTCTATTGAATACTAAATCGTTTTTCTGTTGTACGTTGTTTCTTTTAGTATTCAATAGAACACTGAAGATGGCACATAGCCGAAACCGGTCTGTTTACAAACCAAATTTGACGTGGGATGACGGAAAATCGTTCCAAATTTAAAATATGAACTTACAAAAAAAATAATTTCATTTATGATCCACATTATATTACAATCCACAATTTAAAAACCCTTTGTTGGGAAATAATTTGTCGTTTAAGTGTGTTACAGCTATATTCATAAATATTTAAAACAGAGTAATAAACAACTTTTAAGCAAAATTTCATAAAATTGCATTCATAAATGTATATTACATGAAATTTTTAAAATAGGTTTAAAGATGGTATGCACCTACTATAAACCTGCAATAAATTCATACATATCATCGAAATATCCATTTTAACTTCAAATATCTTTGCAAATTTAGCACACAGGAATACATGATATGCTTTAAATTAAAGCTTGAAGTCTTCGCTATAAGCGTTTACTTATGTTTTTTTAATTTGATAGAATATGCCACTAAATTATTTAAGTTGAACAAAATTCGCAACAAAATTAGCAAAAAATAAAACACCATCAAAACACATAAAAGCAAAAAGAAATTTTAGTGATGTAGAAACAATCAACACAAATGAATAAAGGCTCGTTATTAAGAGTACCTTTTTCATACATGATATAAAGAGTATTGTGAAATCTTTTGTAATCATTTCACTTTTTTGATTTTACTTTATAGAAAACTTGTATTAAATAAGTTGAGAAATATATTATAGAGTTCAAAAAAACTTACACAAAAACAATAAAAAAAAGCTATTCATTTATTCAGGCGCGGATACAAGGGGGAATGGGGATATTAGTTAGAAACGTTAAGAATTTAAAAGAAATTAAAACAGGACTGTACTGGCATAATGAAAGACTTATATGTTTAGAGAAATCCAGGAACAGGGGCCGAATTACCGCATTCGATATTGAGTAGGCTTTCACGTATCGAATGGATAGATTACCGCATTCGATAGCTAACGCATCGAAATTTTTAAAAAGTGTACCAAGTTTGTTTTACACCGGTTGTTGAATCGACTAGGAATTTGTAATACATTAAAGAAAAAGTTTGTGTTTCTTTAAGCTAGTACAACAACCAAGTCGATTTGACAGGTGTAATAAGGTTTATTGGTAATGTTCCAACATAATAAAAGAAAATATTGTTTTCGATCGCTCTAGTGCTAACGAGTGGAATTTAAGCAGTAGGTACTCGATTAACGTATGCCGTAATCCCAAAAAGAAAATTTTCGAACAATTTTACTCGATCACGTATGCGGTAATTCGGATTGCTTTCGATTTCTTCAACATCTCCGATAAGTGAAAGGATTTTTCAAAGTCAAGTTTTATCAACACTAACGAAAAGAATCGATTAAAAAATCTTTTACATTTAAACCAAATTATTTTTCTAAAAGATTATTTTAGAAGATCTCCTCAAACTATTGCAAAACCTAACAAAAATCGCCACAAACTTGTTTATTTTTTACTTAATACATAAGGTCCGTTTGTTTACTTTTCCAGTGAAATTCAGTAGTTGAGTAAATTGTGGGTTATTTGAAAATTTTACTCTAAAGAATGGTTCTTGCACAAAAAAGTACGCAAATGGAAAAATTGGAGAAACTTGCAAGTTAATCAAAACAGCTGGTCACTATAAAGCATAGTGTTCTAAAATATGTTTTGTTTTGACTATCCAGTACATACATGTTTTTGGTACTTGATTCAATGCATTTTTAAAATTATAAATTCGTTGCTAAATTTAGTTATTAAATGGAACTTTAGAGGAAGCTTTTACATTTGTTTATTTTGTACATAATATTTAATTTTGTTTCTGGTTAAATGACATATGTCTAATTTTTTGATTTTTGATATTCGGTACCCCAAATAATGTTCAGTAATAAGCCATTAATGTAAATAAAACCATTAATGTAAATAAAACAATTAAAAGGAAAATATTTGCCATGGGTGTCAAGAAAAGAAACCTTGGTATTGTATGCTCTTCTGGAACATACAATTCAGTTGTACCGTTTTTGGTACAATTCGGATCTTAAAAGTACAATGGTACACCAATGGCTTATTTAGTACAATTAATAATTTTTCTACTTCTTTAGAAAACCCCCTTATGCAGTTCTTTTATTGTGATAAAATATTTTATCCTTTTCTTCCGCTCGTACATATGCCACTTTTATCTGAATTAAATTTAAATTTTGCGAAGTATTGAAAATAAAGTTCGGCTTAAATGTTGTCAAATAAGGTTAGCTTACAAAGCGTCTCTATAATTTCAAGCTCTTACTGATCATGATACATATTAGAGTTTGGAAAAAATAAACTTTTTTAAATATATTTGCATATTAGTAAAGATAAATTTTTCGGAACTTTATTGAAACTATGTATGTCGGTCTACCTTTCAATAGCTAGTATGTGAGCTATTTTAGATTAGAAATTGCAATAGCTAAATCCGACTTAAGCACATTTCCCTTTTGCCGCAAATATATGTACAGAAAATTTATGTACTTTCTGTACTTAAAAAATGTTTCTGGTTTCAAAAATCTGTTTTGGTACAATTATGCCCAAAAAAATACAATTTTAGAGAACAATTGGTACAATTTTAAATTCTTATTTGCCATCCCTGATACAAAGTGATAAGAAACTTTCTTAGGATGTGTGTCAAATAATTATTTTCAATTTTTTTGCACTTTTAATTCAGCTATTTTTCTTTTAAATGCTTTTATTAAAAGTTGTATACTTTTTGATAGCTTACTTGCATTTGTTTATTTTATTGAATCATATGTTTTTCTCTTCTACTGGATTTTACTGGCACAAATTTGTCCATTAAAAATTTGCAGACTCTCAGTCAAACAACTGTCACTTCAATTGATGCTCTCTTTTGCAAAGTTATGTGTAAACGAACAAATGTCAGTAAAATCCAGTGTGGTATATGAACAAACTTATATTTCTGAATTTTTTTTCTTAATTTAGTTCAAGAATTGTTGTTTGTTATGTTGTTTTTTTTTTCTAATAAACTCAAAATAATTTATGCATTTTTATTCACTGAAATTGGTTAATTTATGAAAAATAATTAATAACGAATTTAACCGATTATTAACCGATTAAGCCAAAATCTCGATTAATAATCGATCGATTAACTGATTAAAGCAGAAGGCCGATTAAATCAATACCCTACTATTCATTCATTCATTGTTTTGCCAAATGTCACTTACATATCGTCACTTTAAATGCAAACGGACGTAACTACACTTTTATTTTTTTACATTAGAAGCCAAAAAGTAAAATTTTAAGGTTATTCGAATTTTGTAAACGAAAAGTAAAAATACGCAAACAAAAAATTTAAAGCACTATTATTACCGTTGTGTACCAGAGAAATGTATGAGTTGATTCGCTTTCGCTTTCCACTCACATTTACAATGCTTTTGTTATGTTTTTTAACATCGATATGTGCTAATGATATTGCATGCCGTGTTAACTCTCTTACAACTGACTGTCATTAACTCACTCTTGTTTTTTAAGTGCTGTTAGCAAAAGTAAGTAATATATTGTTACTGTTGTTTGATTGGTTTGTATAGTAATCAAATAACTCACAAAAGCATGTTGACGTACGTATGTATGTATGTATGTAAGTACATATGTATATGTTTTTACACATTTTTGAAATTATTGCAAAAAGCTATTTAAAAGTGTTTATAGAAAATTTAACACAATAAATGTAGAAAATGGAGTTTATCTTATAATAAAAAATAAATATAGCGGAAGCAAAATATGGGATGTTTTTTGCCAAATTGAAAAAGACGATAACAATGTTAACTTTTTTAAGAAGCATTCAAAACAATCATACTGATTCATTGCTTTTGTGAATCATATGGATAAAGAGACATTGCAAGCAGAGACAGGCATTTATTAACAACAGTCTCGTTGATATGAATCATGCATTAGCATAATTAATTTTTTTTTAATATTCATTTTAGAAAATGCAAAACTATGAATCAAAAAATCACGCAGATCACTGTTGTGTACAAGCTCACAGAATACATGTGCTTGTATGTTTTTCGTACGCCTTTTTGCATTAAAAACATACATGCACTTGTAGTTACGTCCGTTTGAATTTCTTTAATAAAGTCGCCGTTTTTGATCGTAGGAGTCATGATGAAATAATATAGGTGGCATTACTAGGGCAACAAATACAACATTACAACAAAAAAAGGAATTTTCGTTTGTGTAATGTCATCGTATAAGTCAAAAATTATTGTAAACAAAAATCAAAAGGACGCGCTGCAAGTGATGAATTACATAAATTATTGAATTAAAAAACAATCACACACATACGCGTTTACCGTCGGAGTTATTTCTTATAATATTTAAATTATTAAAAACTGTAGTGAAATAAACTAGTCACAATTTCAACAAAGAACACAACACGTGACCTTTTTATAAACATAAACAAGACTTTGACAGAGATCTCGACAAACAATGCTAGAGCAAAAAATTGTCATCTGGCGTAGTAAGGCCACCTATATTATTTCATCTAGGGATGTAACGAATACCGATACCGATACCGATATATCGGCGATATTTCTGATTTTCCGATACATCGGTATCGGCGATATTTTACTGTCGATACGACGATACTTAAAAAAAAATTTCAGAGTTTTTTTCTGGCAAATTATTTATTTTTTGTTAATTTTACCATGAACTAAACTCATTTCGTTATTTTTTAAATCTTATTAATATCAATTTTAAAAATTAATAATCTTTTATACTATTATTTTGTAAAAATATTATTTATTTTTTGTAAATTTTACCATGAATTCAAATTCAATTCGTTGTTTTTTAAATCTTATTCCAGCAAAAAAAGACACTCCAAAGAAGTCATGAAAATGTAGAATTCGCGATCCGGAAGTATTGCAAATTTGGATTATTTCTAATTAGTTTTACATATCCTTGCTATTGCAAGAAGTTCTGTTTTTCCATTACCAATCACCGAATTGGAAGCGATGCTCGGACAAATTTCTTTTTCGGTGTTCTATAATGATTTTTCCTCAAGTGAAAAGGATAAAAAATTACCCATTTTTACAATTTTTTTAATGCGAGTATGGCGAGAATTTTTTATGTTCTTGCTTTTCTACTAATTACACTATGCGACAAATAAAGACTTTTGGAAAAACACAAGAACTGGACAGTACAGGTTCGATTGTCATACAATGGGGTAGTAAAACCCTTTACTCAGTTTGGCGAATTGGGTGACAAATTTTTTTTATGGACCTCCAAAGTTTCTGAAAATCAGTGGGGCCTCAAAAAACGGTGTCATCAGTATTTGGCCAACAGCTAATTCAAACTTTATAATACCGCTTAACTATATATGGCAATAATATAGCTAAGAGTCTGTTTAACAGATTTTTTTTAACATTTCATGCCAAAAAAATTTTTTCGTGAACTTTTTGTTGACAAAATTAAGGAAAAAATAGTTTTTTCACTTTTTTCAGAATAACTTACAGGGACTTGTAATTTTTAACTAACAGTATTTGGCAAACTTATAGTTACGGTAGAACTGAACAACTTTTGTGAACATATCAATACAATCTGCACGTATCTAGGCAATCTAATAGCACACACAAACCACTTTTTACCTTAAAAATTGTAGTTTATCACTATTTTTTATGCTGAAAAAAAATTTTGTTTTGAAAATAGTATATTCAAGTGCATACTTCTCTGTTGTGATTCACTAATAATATGTTCCTGTACTTTTTTTGAAAAAAATTTTTTTAAAATTATTTTATTCACTTTTTTCAGTATAACTTGTAGGGACTCCAAATTTTTCATTACCATTATTTGGCAAAACAACAACAAACAATAAAAAATAGTAAATACTAAAATCAGCAACATAAGAAGTGGAACAATAACAAAGAAAGCAAAAAATGCAATAAAAATATAGCCTAACTCGTAAGAAACGAAAATTTTTAAGGTAGAAATTAGTTTTTCTGGGCTGTTTGGGTGCCCAGATACATTCAGATTGTATTCACATGTTCACAAAAGTTGTTCAGCTTTACCGTAGCTACAACTTTGCCAAATATTGTTAATAAAAAATTACAAGTCCCTGTAAGTTATTCTGGAAAAAGTGAAAAAAAAAAATAATTAAAAAAAAAGTGCACGAAAAAATAATTTTTAGGCATAAAATGGTAATAAAATCTGTTTAGCGAACTCTTAGCTACACTATTGCCATATATAGTTAAGCGGTATCACCGAGTTTGAATTTTCTGTTCGCCAAAAGTTGATGACACATTTTTTTGAGGGCCCGCTGATTTTCCAAAACTTTGGAGGTCCATAAAACGAAATTGGTCACCAAATTCGCCAAGCAAAGTATAGGGTTTTACTACCCCGTGGTAGTACAATCGAATCTATACTGTCAAGTCCGTGTGTTTTTTGGACTGTTGCACTGTGTTATCTGCATATTTTTAATATAGATTTTTTGGAAGCAGAGAAAATGTAGCTCCTTAAAAAATACTTCCAATTATTTATACCGGGTTAATATCAATTTTAAATATTAATAATCTCTTACACTGTAATTTTGTATAATAAAAAAGTTGCACTTGAGTTTTGTTAATCTAAACTTGAGCTCAATTTTAATATCGGTATCGGAATCGGTATCGGCGATATTTATTTTTAAGTATCGGTATCGGTATCGGATCGGCAAAACGGCGTATCGTTACATCCCTAATTTCATCATGGTAAGAGTCTAAAATTTCGTGTGAACATGTGGTTTGATAAAACGAACCATAATCGCTCAAAAACTCGATTTCAAAATTTTTGTGTGGTCCGTCCGTTTGCATTTAAGGTGACGATATGTACTTTTTATTTACTTATGTGTTTATCTATACATGTATACATATAATAAAAGTGTAATAGGGGCGTGTCTGTACATGAAATATTTTCTGAAAATTTGTATGGTGGCGTAATCGATGTAGAGTACACACAACACCAAATTTTGGAATTTTTGTCTGTCTGTCTGCCCGAACACGCTTCACGCAAAAACCACTGAATGGATTTTCATGAAATTTGATAAGGAGGTACTTTAGAGTCCTGATTCAAACTTAGGGTACTTTTTACCGTGATAAAATATCTCATTTCTAAGTTAAAATAGAAAAAAAAAACGAAAATATACCCTATTTTACTAATATAAATTTTGTTGAAAATTAGAAAGAGATTTTTATTTTTTTAACGTTGGTAGCACTGTGTATTTTGCATAACGGGAACTTTTAACAATATGTAAAGACCGTTATATTACTATATTTTACAGACACCTTATAGTCATAAAGCGAACTTTAAGCGCGCGAAGCGTTCGGGCACATCTAGTATACATACATATAAAATGTTAATGGTTCTCTAGATTTTTGGTACATTTGCAATATTTTAGATTTTCTCCTTTCAACTTGGATTTTTTTCTTGACTCTGAATTAAAAACACATTTGATGCATATTTAAAAATTTTCTTGTAAAATTATAAGTACATATTATGTGAATTAATAACACATTTGATGCATGTTCGAAAATATTTTAAGTTTTTCTAGCATTCGAAAAATTTTTTATTTTCTCGTTTCAACTTCGAATTTTTAAAGATCTTTTTCTTCTTTAGTGAACTTATAATTATTCTGTGAATTAAAAACTTATTTGATGCATCTTCGAATAGTATATGTAATTAAAATTTTTCGAATATTCGAAACACTTTCTGCAATATTAAAAAGTGACCTCAAGTCGAATCAAATAATTTTATAATTACCACAACACAGATAAACAATCACAGTTATTAAAAGAGTTATTTACTTACCGTGCCAATGGATTAGGGATTTTATTAATTCACAGCCGTCTAATTTGTTGTTATTATCGGTGTCGTGCATTTTAAAATAATGAAATTGTAATTCAGCCTCCGACATTTTGCTAGTATCTATAGGCACCTGCATGTGCTCTTGAATATGCCTGAAAATATTTTTATCGAAATTAATTAAATTATTGGCCTTGTTCTGTAAACCGAATCCGAGTAAATTTCTCGTTTTCCAAAAATAAATAATGATGTATTTTAAATCATATATGTATGGTAAACTAATTTCAGATCTCTTTAATGTTTCTAAATCGAGCGTTTTTAAATCGACTCGATTTACAGAACAGGCAGGTATACAGGGTGTCCCATTAATCAACGTCAAGCCGAAAGCGGATGATAGGGCAAGTAGCGACTGCTCCAAAAAAGCTAGAAAAAAATCTATGTCACTTATTTTAAAAGGTGTTGCCAGTTTAAAAAAAATCACCCTATAATGATCTTTCTAGTGCTGTGACTACAAATCTTCACTTTTCTTATTTTTTTTTTCTCCTATATCATTGTCAGATATCCTTCTGTAAATGGCAGTTAAAAAATCATACTGCAGTGGCCTGATTTTCAAAGAAAATCTTACATTTTGCCAAACGACGTACCTAAATTTATTACTACTCCCAACTCTAACCGGCCGTGTTGAAAAAAAATGTACTAGGTACTTTTGGCAAGTGACATCAAAAGTTGGCGCGTTTAGCACGAATTCTAAAATGGTATAATACTTGGTGGATTTGTTTTCCAAACTGCGAAAAAAAATGTTTTTTCCAACAAAAATACCTACAAAAAAAACCAACAACAAAATGGGCGTGGCACTGCCCCCATATTTTATCATAATGTAGTTTAACGAGAACTAATTGGGTGTGCGAAGTTTCATAAGAATTGGTTAATTAGAAGTTGTTAAAATGAATATTTACTTTTCATGGGGCACTGCCCACTTTTCTAACAACAATGTTGTATTGTAACGCTAACTAAATGTGTATGCAATGTTTCATAACAATCGGTTAAGTAAAAGTAGTTAAAATTCATATTTCCTTTTTATGGGCGTGACACTGCCCACTTTTCCAAACATATTGCATTGCAACGATAACTAAAGGTGTATGCAAAGTTTCATAAGAATCGGTCTAGTAGAAGTTGTTGAAAATTAATTTTACTTTGCATGGGCGTGGAACTGCCCATTTTTTTAGTCATGATGCAGTATTGAAACAGAAACTTAATGCGTGTGCAAATTTGCAAAATTGCACAATCGGTTGAGTAGAAGTAGTTGAAAAGGAATGTGTATTTACTTTGTATGGGCGTGACCGTACCCATTTTTCAACGGGACCAATTTGGAAGTATGTACATGCTTTTCAATATACCAAAAATCATAAATCGCTTCATAAATGGCGGAGTTTTGAGGGAACACAAATAAAAAAATACATGATGAATTGATAGCCTTTCTCCTTTTTTTAAAGTCGTTTAAAAATTCAAAATGTCCTATTATCATTTTTTAAAATTTTCAGGAGTGATAAAAACCTTAATTTGCAGTCTACACCTAACTTAACTTAACATTAACTTCAAGTTAATGTTAAGTGTAGACCGCTCAAGTTAATGTTTTTTTCAGGTTATAACATAGTTGTTAGTGCAATTGTTTTAACAACGCAGTCATAACTTCAAGTTACAACAGCATTTCAAGTTAGGTGGAGACGTAGAGTAATAAAACGCAAATTGTTGTGATTATAAAAATACGCAAGGTTACTGATAACAAAATCTAGTAAAAAGCAAATAGCTGATTTTGTCAAAACAACGACGATATGTACATTAGAGTAATGACTTTTTTGCAAATATCAAATTTTACATGTCCTAGCCAAAATGGTCATAAAAAATATAAAGAAACGCCATCTTACTTTTGCGTTGTTGTCAAAAAAGTTCCCGCACCTAACGAGTTTAAATTTGGTCTATATGTTAAAACATATAAAACCAACCAACCAGTTTTCCTCACTCCTTTACATTTTGATAAAATTTAGTACGAATGAAGCCTCTGGCAGAACTAATATTGGTTCAAAATTTAAGCTCACTGTTTTACCTGGTTCGCCAAATATCGCTACTTTAGAATAGGAAAATTCATTAAAAATTTACTAAACTGAATTCACAAAAATATGTACATATGTATTTAAAACAGGCGCAGGCGATTTTTTAAATTTTACATGTACACGGCCGACAATTTATATGTACATAACACAAATAATCAAAATAAACAACAATAAGAGCACAACAGTAATTTGTACCTATCAACAATGAAATTAAACACCAGCAGAAAAACTTTCCGCACCAAATACAGTTTCTAAAAACTCGCAGATATTTTTTTTATTATTTTTTTCTCATATATCATTGTCAGATATCCTTCTGTAAATGGCTGTTAAAAATTCATGCTGCAGTTGCCTGATTTTCAAAGAAAATCTTACATTTCGTAAACGACGTACTTAAAATTATTACTACATCCAACTTTAACCGGCCGTGTTGAAAAAAAATGTACTAGGTACTTTTGGCAAGTGATATCAAAAGTTGGCGCGGCGCGTCTAGCAGGAATTCCAAAATGGTATTTGTTTTTGGCCGATTTGTTTTTCAAACTACGAAAAAAATGTGTTTTCCAACAAAAATATCTATATTTTTTAAGTAAAAAATTTGTTTGCCGTTGTTCGAACGGGGTTTCAATTTAAATAAGAAAACGTTCGAATAACGACTAAAAAAAATTTTTTTACTTAAAAAAAATTTATGTTTTTGTTGGAAAAAACATAAATTTTCGCAGTTTGAAAAACAAATCGACCATTTTGGAATTCGTGCTAAACGCGCCAACTTTTGATGTCACTTGCCAAAAGTACCTAGTACATTTTTTTCAACACGGCCGGTTAAACTTGGAAGTAGTAATAATTTGAAGTACGTCGTTTGGCAAAATGTAAGATTTTGTTTGAAAATCAGGCCACTGCAGTATGAATTTTTAATGGGAAAAAATTATAAAAAAAGATATCTGTGAGCTTTTAGAAACTGTATTTGGTGCGGAAAGTTTTTCTGCCAAATTGACCCGCAATCGCGATTTTTATTATTAATTTAGTATTGGCTATCACATGGTGATAGTAAATTTTTTGTAAAAATTTAGCCATCCCCTAATGTACATATCAGAGAACGGTTTGATTGCTCTATTTTATTCTTATGATTACAATCACAAAAATACAGATTCATGTTGCCAATAAAAATCAATTCAGTAAAGCAATGCATGACATTATTCAGAAATCGCAGTTTAACGAAAACTGATTCATGTATTGCTTGCCTTCTACAAATCTAAACAGACACTCTCAAAAGCAACGAATACTTAACGAATGGTATGAATGGTTTTAATGCAGATAAAATAAATTACCGTACATGTTATAAGTTGTATTGTAAAAAAATTAACCTCAATGAACATTTTTTTGTGTTTCTTTGGAAATAATCTTAAGTGAAATAGAGAAAATCATTAGTTTTATGACATTACACAGGTCGGCATATAATTTTTGTTTTTCTGACCCAATCCCCTTAGTTTTTTCAAAAATATCTTTGTATTTCTAGTAAAAAACACTTTCTTTTTGCACACTGTATGTGGCAAAATACCAACACAGCTACTATGCATGTACCCAGTAGTAAATGAAACGATGTACCTAAATAATAGAGCTGTGCATGAATTCGACACTATTTTTTCCGACAGAAGGGGCACCCGACGGGTAAACTTAATTCGAGTACACTGATTTCATTGGTGCTCACCGGTTTTTAATGTTAGCTCTTAAAAAAGAGATATTTTAAATTTAAAATTTCAGTTTGTGTTCATTTTCATTGGATTAAAGACGCTATTCTTAAGATAATTGGAAGAAATCCGGTTCATAATAGATATGAGCGATATTTCAATACCTGTGATTTAATTACTGTTACTGAAAAATCACGATTCACAGTTGTGACAAGTAACTGCTACTTGCAAAGTCGTTCTTTTCTATTTGTTACATACAGAAAATTGTGATGATATTTCACTGTTTGTGTGGGTAATAACGGTTTTTATTTGCGTAAAATAACAATAAACGAATAGTGTTGTTATTTCTTGTGTCCTCTTCTTCCTTGTTTCTTTTTAAAATTCAAAGTATATTTTAAGACGTTTTAAAGAACAACGTTTTTGTTGTAGAGATTCATGTGTGTATTTGATAATTACATTGCTATAAGAGAACTGAAAACTGTGATCACAGTCACAGTTTTAAGTAACAGTGATTTTTGAATCACGTTCACTGCTCACGATGTTTTTTTTTTAAATCACGGGATCGCTCATCTCTAGTTCATAAGTTACTTTTATAATACACATATACCTAAATTAAATTTTATGAAATCGGTTCATTTTTACACTTATGGCCTTTTCTTTTCTACAAAAGTGTGTTGCACTATTTGCCCTTTTTAATGAAAATTTGCAATATAACCATGTTTCAAAGAAGTGAATTTATTAGAAATTATTGTATCATCACTTACGAAGGGAAATGTTTCCTTTAAAGAAATGTTAAATTGCAACTTTTTTAATAAAAAGTAAAAAATTTTAAATTTTTTTGTAGAATAGAAAACGCCATTAGTCTTCATACAAGCATCCGCCAAAATTTCACCTAAATGTCTATAGAGCTCATGAATTGTTTTAGATTTAGCTCAAATTTAATATGTAGTTAACTTATTTTCGTACAAATCATATTGTGAAGTTTGAACGTGATCGGTTTATTTGTATGGTTGCTAAACGTCGAACAGTTTATAAAAACAGTTTATAAAACATTCTAAAAATTAAAAACAGTTTATAAAACATTCTAAAAATTAAAAACAGTTTATAAAGCATTCTAAAAATTAAAAAAAAATATTTGTTTAAGTAATATTAAACATAGTTTGTAATCGACGTGTAGCAGCCATACCAATAAACCGATCACGTTGAAGCTTCACAATATGATTTCTACGAAAATAAGTAATTTACATATTAAATTTGAGCAAAATCTAAAACAACTCATGAGTTCTATCGACATTTAGCTAAAATTTTGGCGGATGCTTGTACGAAGACTAGGTGCAAACAATGACCGATTTCTTCAAATTTTAGTTATGTATATTTGATTAGGTATATTTGTAGTACTTAAGTAACTTATGAACCGAATTTCATCCAATTATGTGTGTAAAAAATCGGTCCAGCCGTTTTGAAGTTATCTATTTTCAATTGAGTTATGAATTTTTAGTCGAACTGTATGGTTTTTATCCAAAGTTATTTAATTAGTTTGGCTTAAGTTCATTTTTAATTTAATCTTTCGATCAAATTATTTTTATTTAAGAAAGAAGTTCTAAAGCATGTAAATATTGAACATTCAAAGAAAAATTTGGCTGTACGGAAGGTTGAACTGACAGCTGTTTCGTGACCACCAAGTCTACTCGTCAGAGTCCTTTACCCACTACCACTGACAGTGGCAACAACACTGTAGCGAAAATCCTACTAATATTAGCAAGCTCAATTAGCAGACTGTCGCCATCTTGTGGTGAGTCGCATCTTATTGAACTTTTTATAAATGTTCGGAACTTCACTAACTGTCTTCTCTTAGCATGTTCAACTATTTTAAGCTTTTTCTATTTTTGTCTTACCAGCGTGGAATATCATCGATATTCTCAATGCTGGGATTTATTGAATGTTTATTTTGCCCAAATTTTTGGAACAGTACACATTCATGTTTTAGCTAAGTGCCTTTACAGTTTTAAACAATTGAGTTATGAATCTAGTTATCTATTTTCTTCGGGGGTTATTAATTTAATGTTATTAATTTTCGGATTTGTTTAGTTTTTTCTCCGTTTTTCTACCTGAATTCCAAGAATTGCTATTAATATAAATGGATGACATTCTTGGATGACATACATACCATGTTGGACGGATTCCCGACTGTGTACGGTTAAATTTTTTGAGTGACACACAGGTTGATGAATATTAATAATTTTTTCTTGCTCACACATTTCATATGGTGTAAGGGGAAGAGTGACATACTTGAATGTAAATATCAATGGAAAACGTAAAAAGTTTTGATTTTTTTCATATGCAACGACGTATTTTTTTAAATTATTTATATTTTTCAATTCAAATTTGTAATCAGAATTTATCTGTTTTAAATATAGTTGAAAATTTAAAAATTTGTTTTGTTTTGAACAAATTTTAAATAAATGTTTGTCAGTTTCCATGATCAGTGTGAGGAGAAAAGCTGTAAAACACCAATGTTTGCAATTTTCATGTGTGTCATTCATTTATGCAAGTTAAAAGGGCCCTAGCAAAGCTATTGAACAAAGCTATGGAATAAAGCTATTGAACAAAAAAAAAATACTTTTTTTAATTGTATCATGATTGGATAATTTTGGAATTATTCTATAGTTTAGAAACTCTACTCGAATAATCGAAAGGGGTTGATATCTCAGCATCGATTAATTCTTTACTCGAATAAAGTCAAAAGTCGAATAATTGGATACTCTAATATATACTTACTCCCTTTCATGTTGAATATTGGCTGTATTTAAGACTTGCTGATCATGATGACCATGAGGTGCATGGTGACCACCGCCATGACCTTGGGGAACCTGTTGAACAGGTACTTGTTGATGTACTGGAACTTGTTGAACCGGTACTTGCTGAACTGGTGGCTGTTGTTGAACCGGTACTTGCTGGTATTGCATTTGTTGTTGCTGCTGCATCTGTTGTTGCTGATGCATCTGTTGTTGCTGCATCTGCTGTTGCTGCAAAATACGTATTACAACTTTATACCTCTTACATAAATTTGCACATTCAATTATAACTTACATATTGCTGTGGACTTACTCCAGGTGGTAAATTTTGTTGGGGATGTTGCTGATACTGTTGTTGCTGCGGATGCTGTTGGTATTGTTGCGGTGGTTGCTGCTATTTGATAGAGACAATATTATTACCAATAATTTCACATATAATTAAAGTTTTTAATTCATAATTTCGCAACTCACATAGTTTTGAGGTGGTACACCGGGTACCGTCCGCTGTCCATTTGTAGCGGCGAAAACTAAGACAAGCAACACTAAAATCGTGTTATACATTTTTAAGCTTATTCTATGGCTGAAGCAGAGTATAATTCCAATAAAATTTAGACCTTGGCGAACTCCTTTGGCACAATCTGTTTCTTAAAAAATTTATTGACACGTCAAAAACCAAATATGCAACAACAAAACAAATACGAAACAAAACTAAACAAACACGTATCCATAAAAATGACATATGGTATAACTAACAAGGTAAGGACATCAAAGCAGCCGGTCATCACTGCTTTGCACTCCAATTATCAAACTTCATACGAAAACTCAGTGAAACATTTTTAGGTATGCAGTCTGACAGTCATTGTCATTGCGACTTGATATAACTGGGGGTCTCCACGAGCAATAAACTTGGAAATAATTATGTTCTCATCTGTCAAATTCTATTTCCAACATCATATGTTCACGTGTGGACCGCAGAAACATTTATTTGCAAATAAATTGCGACATAATTGTTCAAACTTATGTTCAAGAAATAATGTTGAACATAAGCTGTCAAATTTGATCGGCATTTGTTGTTTGCGTGAATTAAACAAAAGAAACTTGTAGCTGTGGTAAAAATACAAAGTTTTTTTTATATAAAATAAAGCAAATTAAAATAAAGTAGCTTTAAACAAAATTTAATAAATTAAAATAAAGACAAAAAACATCGATCCATTCACAGTGAATTTTTTAAATTTATGTCCAATACCACAATACGTGTTCTATAGCTCAGAACATAAGCCTATACATGAACATATTTGTGCTGTTATTCTGCCGACGTTATTTCTTATGTTCGGAAATATATATTGCGCGTGGAGACGTGCAGTAAAACTCATAATTAAAAAGAAATATATTCAGTGCAGGTATGTGAAAGAGTTAAATGATAAAATTAATTGTACACACTCAATAAAATAAATTTTAAAATCAAGAAGAAAGACTTTATTTTAATTATAAAATCGTGATGAAATCGAACTGAGTTTGTTTAATCTTATTTTTAAAATGCTCATTCTTTATTTTAAAATGCATGTTTTAAGTTGATAAGCACCTTGATTTGAAGTTGAGCATACTTAAGCCAAAATATATATATTTGAATTAAGAACTGAACATTTTCAAGTTAAGAATGAAGCATTTTAAAATTAAGATTGTTCGTTTTTAATATACAAATGAAGGTTTAAAAAAAATTAAACATTTTTTTATTAACAATATAGAATTTTTTAATAAAGAATGTACGTTTTCAAATCAAGAATGTTCGTTTTTGTCTATATATTGGTTCATACTTCATATATCACCAACTATGCAAACAATTGTTTTTCCTATCCTTACGCGTTGCTTACAGTTATTTTTATGTTATTTATATTCTTAACATAATATCACAAATCACAAACACTTTACCAGTTTTTACAGCAATTATTACACATTAAAATAGTTATAGGGAAAGCTTTTTGTTTTTAAAATATTTTGCAAGAAAATTTTGTTTTAAGAAATATAAAATTATATTAAATATAAGTACGCTGTATTGTAGTTATAAAAATTTTAGATCTTAAATTAATACGGAAACATTTTTGTTTATAAAATGTTGAACAAAACAAATTTCGTGTATAAAATAAAAATGAACATTTTTTATTTAAATATGTTGCATTGCAGTAATGAAAACTTTCTATCTTAATATAATAAGAAAACATTTTTAATAACAAAACTGAAGATTTTTGATTTAAATGTGCTCCGTTGTAGCAATAAAAATGGTAAATCTTAATATGTATAAGGAAACATTTGTTTATATGTTAAAAAAATTTTAATTTTTTAAACAAATACTCACATTTTTGTTTTAAAATACTCGTTATATAAAGAAGAACGTTAAATGTTAGTATTAAAAGAACCATTTTTGTTTTTAAAATTATTTCATGAAATGCTGCATTTTGAAAACAAAAACCCAAATTTTTGATTTAAGAATGCTTTTTTGGTTCAGTGCATTTGTACAAGTACCATCATATTATTTGAGAAAACTATCGCTACGTGCTATACACTGGACCATGGTAGAATAATATACAAGGAAGCTCTGGAACGCCAGCTGATTTTTTTTTTCGTGGTACGAACTATCAAATGTTGTGTATATGTGAAATAACTACGTTGCACACAAGGCGAATTCAGTATCAGGTAGCCTTATCATCACATATGATCATCAGCTGATTACACCCAATCAGTCAAACTCTATATAAGAAAAGAAAAAAACTTTAACCCGAACTGTCAAAGCAGAAATAAAAATAGTCCTACACCTACTTTGTATGTGTGTTATTTTAATGATAAGGCCACTTGATATTAATTCGCTTTGGTTGCACACACAATACAACACGTATGTTTGGTGCTTCTGTTATACAAACACACACATGCACTCTCTATTAATGTTTGACATTTCGGACCTCAAATGTACATTTGTAATAGTATGCGGCTACCTTGCATATTATTCTTCCATGCACTGGACATAAGAAAGTTTTTTTGGGAAATATAACAACTGCCACCAGTTATTATTTTTCTTTTTATTGTTTCGTTTTTTAATTACTTTTAAAATATAATTTATATTGAAAAAGGAAAATAATGGTAAGTTCAAAATCTGAAGAAATAGTAAATTAATCTTAAGGCTTTCCCATGTGAATGGATTTGCCAAACAAGTTTTTCTTAAGTCTACCAACAAAACAAAAATATATGCATAATATTTATTTATGTTCCTAAATCTTTTTCTATCTTACAGGCTCGTTACTTCAAGGAACAGGATATTGATGGTAAATATTTCGATAAGAATATGTTCTATATCACTTGAATTATTACTTACATATAAAAGCAGAAGTGAAAGTTCGCGTTGTAATTGTTCTCCACAAAATTTATTACAGTATTCAGGGGTGTCATAGAAACCAATATTGGTTTTGCTAATTGTCGGTTTTGAAAACCAATATTGGTTTCATTTGGTGTCACGAAACCAAGTTGGTTTTGTGTATTTCGAATGTAAATAAAACCAATATAAAACCAATAACATTGGTTTCTATGACACCAAAGCATTTTTTCTTGTCGGTTTTAAAACCAATTCTGACAATATTGGTTTCTATGACACCCCTGATTGCTATATTCATTTGCACATAAGTACGTATATACGTTAAATTTACTAAAGTATTGTTACATGCATTTGCATATACTTAAGTAGATACGTACGTATATACGTTATATATCAACAAAAGCATAGGTGTATATGGAATGTAAATGTCTCTATATCATAAATAGTCACAACTCAAAAAGTTTGAGTTGTGACTATACATAATTAAATTATACCATACTATTTCATATTCACCACTCAAAATAATGCAGGCACTTTTCCAGCTAAGGATACACAACTCTAAATGATGCACCACAAAATTAAAATTTTTCTTTTATCAATAGCGTCACAAATCGAAATAATACTGTTTAGATGAACGAAAACTACTCAATTGGTCATAAGCGCACTATCATAACAAAAATAGAACTCTTTAGTTGATTATGTACCTACAAGCGAAGCAATTGACATAAAAACAGGCGTAACGGTATTTTTCCGTTTACTGTGATGCAAAAGAAATTTTCGTGGTCGTTAGATTTGTTCTTTGAATTGATTTATGTAATAAAAACGATTATGAAAAATTTTGAGTTGTGACTATGATTTAGTGTGTGATATGTATTGTAATAGAAATACTTTATTCCAATAGAATTCCGCGAATGTTTCTATTTATTTGCCCGTTCGGGGCAAATTACTACTTTGGACGAATTGACTGTTATAATGAGATCATTGGGTTTATCTCCAACTATTCAAGAGTTAATTAACTATTTGAAAAAGAAAGAAGGCAAAATGAGTTTCGCAGATTTTCTAGAAGTTATGCATCAGCACTCAAAGGTGGAGAATTTACCGGATGAAGTAGTAGCTGCATTCAAAGCTGCTGATCCACAAAACTCAGGTATCATACCAGCTAGACAGCTAAGAAATTTGCTGCAAAATTGGGGAGAGGGTTTATCTGTTAGAGAGGTAACTAAAACATATTTCTCTAACTTTTAAATGCTAATGAGCTTTCTCGTTTTCAAAGGTGGACAATATTTATCGCGAAGCAAACGTTAACAACAACAGTATGGTTCGTTATTCGGATTTTGTGAAAATTGCATGTGCTCCAGTACCCGATTATTACTAGAGTGAGATAGTATACGAAATATTTTAATTTGTCAAACATTCCACACAAGATTTATATATTAAAGCACATACATATTTAAATAAATTTCAATGTTTTATCAACATAAAACAATCAGATACATATCGCTTCTTTTTTGCAACGTAGTCATTCATCTTTTCATTTACGGATTTCGTAGAAGCAGTCATCCAGTTTTACTAAGAAAATCGTGACACCAATCCGCATTGGATTCTATAAACAGATACAGAAATTTTGAAGCTGGAGTACATAACAGACAATTCATTGAATAGTTTAATTTAAACGCTCGTAACGCACTACACAGATGAATTTGAGCGTTTTTAAAAGTATCAGTTAAAACATGAAAGAAAAGTGACTGCTTTTCCGAAGCAGCGCTGACTCATTTACATGCGAACAGTCAGCATGTTCCAAAGCAAAATATACGAATCAACCGTTCTACAAGTTTACAAACAGGTAATGTAGCTAGCTTTGAAGCTTCTGCGCTAAAAAATCAAAAAAATTTGCATTCGACATTTACTTACATTTTAAAACTAATATTTTTCACATGAAATACATAGTTCAATAATTTTTGGTTGGTTTATTTTATTAAAAACATTAAAATAGAACCAATAAGATGAAGTTATTAATTGGCAATAGTAACTTCAACTTCTACGCCAGGTTCAATGTTGATGGATGTGATCTTTTTGACGATCTCAGATGGGGAATGCAAATCGATGATGCGCTTGTGGATTCTCATCTAAAATAAAAATATAGGTTTACTTAAATTTGCTTGATGGTGATAAAATAAACCATTATTTTTGTAGAACTCGGAGAGCCATAAGAAAGTTATAATCTCTTTCAAAGGGACTATGGGAGTACGTTTGATATTAGCAAATTTAAAGATACTGGTTAGAGTAAAACTAACCAAGAGATTATGCACAAAAACCGATATCAAATTTGCTTACATATGCAAGTATAACTTGCTTTTTATTGTATTGAATTATAATTTACCTGGAAACGATCCCAAGTTTTTGAACCTTCACCGCAAGGAGTTTTACGGGTTGTAATGCGCAATACTTTAGTTGGCATGCGTACTGGGCCCTGAAATGCGTAAAAAAGTCGTGTTTATTAAATGCTCAATATAATTTACAAATATATAATGGATCAAAAATAAGGTATTACTTTAATCATTAAAAATTTCTTAATTTTAATTATATATTAAGAATAATGTCCAATTAAAGTATTTTAATATAGCATTTATTATCACTAGGTTAACTTCATTAAAAAAAATAAACCTCCAGGTAAATGCTATCACAAATTTTTTTTTGTTAACTGTGCATAGTTTTCATACCTTAACGCGCAAGTTTTGGTTCTTAGCACCGTTGATCAAATCGCGGCACACATTTTCCAAAGAACGCACGTTTCTTGAAGTCAAAGTGATACGGATGCGATGAACGGAAGAAGAATCAGCGCCCTGGGGCTTCTCAATATCCTTGGCAGCAGCAGCCTAAATAAAACATATAGTTAGGTTATGTAAATTTTGACACGTGTATTTTAAAAACATTGCTTAAGCAAACATTTTAGAGTTTTGCTTTATATATGTATATAACACATAAAAGAATTCAATATTAATTACCATTTTTATTTAGAAATCCGGTCGAGTTATTCAAATCTCTTTGTTTTGAGCAGCGCTGAACCAGAGTTCTAGCCAGTAAAAAAAGAAATGGACGAGACCATAGAAAATTTCGTTTCATGTTGTCATTGGTTGTAGGGTTGTCAGATTGGCGATTTCTCCCCAAACGTGGCGATTTTCAAACAGGATTGGCGCCTAAATTTTTAACATGGCGACATGGCGATTTTGCTGACGATAAATAATTTTTTTTTTGCGAATTTTGTCTATTTTTTAAAAAATAATATTTAAAAATGTTTGTAATTCAGGAAAATTAGTTTGTCAAAGGAGTATTTTCATAAATAAATCTCACCAAAACTTGTCTGCAGATATCAAAACAATGTGATATGGATGATTTATCTTATATTAATATAGACATTAATGGCGGCTTTTCGATTTGGATGAGAAAAATTTACAAGATTTTATTTCTACTCTCGGCAATTTTTTGCTAAAATTGTATACGATTATATACATAAAATTGATTTTGGCGATTTTTAAAATCTTATTGGCGAAATAGGTCGGAAAAAGTCTGACAGCCCTGATTGGCTACCATACTGATTTGGCTTTTCTGGGTTAGCACAATATATATTGGGCCCATGGTAGAATAATACACAAGGTAGCCCTGGAACAAAAGGTAATTAATTTTGTCGTGGTACGAACTATCAAATGTTGTGTATATGTGAAATAACTACGTTGCACACACAATACACACGTATGTGTATTGATTTTGGCGATTTTTAAAATCTTATTGGCGAAATAGGTCGGAAAAAGTCTGACAGCCCTGATTGGCTAACATACTGATTTGGCTTTTCTGGGTTACCACAATATATATTGGGCCCATGGTAGAATAATACACAAGGTAGCCCTGGAACAAAAGGTTATTAATTTTGACGTGGTACGAACTATCAAATGTTGTGTATAAGTGAAATAACTACGTTGCACACACAATACAACACGTATTTTACTCAGTGTTTACACTAGACAATGCTGTCTTGACAATAACATTTTTTCACTAATACATACACACTTTTTCAATTGTCTTCACTACTGTCTTGAATATTTTAAGACAGTAAATCGGACAATGATTTGATGTATGCCGATATTAATTTGGGTTTTTTGTGAATAAAAAAGATATATTCAAAAAGAAAAGCTTATAATATTAATAATTCTGATATTTTCTTTACTTTTTTTAAAGTTTTAACTTACAAAGCTCGTGCAAAACGCGGAGTTTCGGGAATTTAAAATTAATTGTTATAATTAGCGATTTTGACAACTAGTACGTATTCTTTATTGTCAAGACAGCATTGTCAGTTGTAAACGTACTGTTAGGTGCTTCTGTTATACAAAAACACACATCCCCTCTTTTAATGTTTGACATTTCGGACCTCAAATGTACATTTGGATTAGTTATGCAGCTACCTTGTATATTATTCTACCATGATTGGGCCATGGGCTAGCACAATTCTCCAGAGTTGCATCTGATACAGGCATGTATTTGTTAGTACATACACGTAAAGAAATTTAACTCCGTGCTTACACCTGAGAATGCTGTCATGATTAAATTGAATATTTTGGAGTTACTAATATTTTGAAGAGTATGGGTGAGTTCGTAAATGCAGTACTTTTGTGCAACCGGTGTGCAAACTATTGCAACAGTAATAAAAATGCTGCCTTTGTTGTAGTAATTTGCGACAGCACTGTCAAGTTTTCGTGTAAAGAAAGTTTTGCTGGAAAAAAGTATTGCTCAGTGTTTGTTATGGAGCGCAGAACTTTGATTATTGCACAATTACTGAATTTACGAACGTACCCTATATCATAAAGTGATTAACGCATGTTTGTAACTTACTAACTCACGAAAACAATTACTGATTAACGCGCTATTTGCAAATAAGAAGTTTGGGCTGCCCCCTTTAGATATGTTTGTTAATAAAAATTAATAAATAGATAAATATATTTACAAATAGATGAATTATCAATGATTTAAAGTTACAATAAAAAACAATACTTGGTAGCACTACGTTTTTATTTGCAAATAAGACGTGCGTATAAATGTAGTAATAGACAGGACCTAATTAATTTTTTTCAAATCGAGTTTTTTTGCATATTTCGAGAGACGAACATCTAATATATCAGAATATGCAAAAAACTCGATTTGAAGAAAAAAAACGACATGGCCTTTCTATATTAAGGTAACGATATATGGCTAGCCTGGAACTAAAGTGGTCTAAGTAAAAAAGCAATAAATTCTAAAGTGGTAGTAGTTTAACTATAACCATATTTTGATATATTTTTATTATGACAAAAGTCAAACTTTATATTGAAAAATAATATTTTTTATGTTAGCTGTTTCTCATATATGGAATTTGACATGTCATGATAAAAATATATTAGGTATAGACGTAGGGTTATAACACATAGACCACTTTAGCCTGGATTAATTTATTGTCTTTATGTTCGAAAAAAAATCATAGGTTGATTTAGACAAAAATGTTACTTCGTCCACTTTAGCACAGTCTAACCAGACACGTAAACTTTGACAGTTGAAAATTCCCAAATCAGGTTTTTATGCCGACCAGTGGAGAAAGAGAACAATTACGTGTTGGTGTTTCATTTGATACTTTCTCTTTTGTTCTGCTGGCCGCTTCGGCTGAGTCGGCAATATCTTCCGTCACGTGCCGCGTCTGGTTAGACTGTGACTTTAGTTCCAGGCTAGCCATATGTGTTCCTTTAACTCCCATTGGAGCACAAGGTGCCAAATAATGACGTATAAATGAAAAAAATGCTGTTGGCTGAGTAGCTAGCGCGTTTGACTACAAACTAGGGATGGGCAAGTGAAATAAATATATCGATATATTTTTTAATATCGATCCGCATCGATATATGTATCGAATAAAATCTGGTATGTGATAGAAATCGATCGATCTCAAATCACGTCGATTTCAAAAAACAAAATCTTCTGAAAGATGACATTGATGTTTTTATTGTTTTCAAGGCTTAGAATATTTTATTCGATTTCACTGTATCGTGCGATTTACATAACACATATTTGGCTATTATTAGTTTTATGAAATCGAGAATCACTATCCCTTTCCCAAAGAAGGTAACATGATTGCGTTATTTCTTTCTTTAAAAATATAGAAAAAAAAACTTGTACAGCCTGTTCATAGAAGCTGACACGGAATTGTATCGGGAATGGAATACCAATCCAATTGTGAATGGGTTCATTAAAGCTTTGTTCAAAAATGTTTACTTTCGCTTAAAATATGTTTACAAAATTGTATTTTTACTGGTTTGAGAATGGTAAAAATATGTTCTATCTGTTAAATGCATAAATTAAAGGACTCCTGAATTTCAATTCATGGACAATTAATTCCGTTTATAATTCGTTTTGAATGCAAGCCTGCTTTTATACAGATCAGTTTTTCTTGAAGCAACTTTTATATGCAACGTAGGATAAACTTTAGGCTACCAAATCAATGTTGCATCACTCAGGCTGAAATATCGGCAATCAAACGGGCGGCCAACAGGTTAAGGTACTACAGGGTATTCGATCAGGACATCCGAATCTGTACCGACAGTAAGGCGGCACTACATGCTCTATCTGCTGTTTACACAACATCGGAATTGGTTAAGGAATGCCGGGCATCTCTGAATGAGATGGCGAGACATGCGAACCTGGGGCTCTTCTCGGTACCGGGACACGCGGGGGTGCCCGGTAACGGATGGTCTAGCCAAGGCTGGTGTCCGCCTACATGAAAATGACGTCGACTGGTTAGTAGGTATCACGCTAAAAATTAAAAATCTTCCTTTTAACGATTTCTGTAGAAGTTGTCAAAACGAGGAGGAGGAAGAGACTGTCAAGCACCTCCTCTGTCGATGTCCAGCACTATTTAGAAATAGGGCGTCATATATGGGAAATCCGTCACTACCCGAACCAGCAGACCTGGGGGAATGCGACATTAGGGGAATAAATACATTCATACAATGGTTTAACACCGGCCCAACCTCTGGGATAGGCAGGGCACCTTTTTAAATTTCCCTACTATCCATCCCAGGCATCACATAGGGACCAAAGGACCCAAGTGAACCGGTTTCTTAGAAATCCGCAACCTGTTCAACCTAACCTAAGCTAACTTTTATTTTCTGGTTAGAACGAGAGAGAGGAATATATTTTATGTATTCCTCTCTCGCTCTTTCTCACTAGAAAATAAAAGTTGCACCAGGAAAAACTGATCTGTGTAAAAGCAGAGTAAATTTCCCAAATTCAAGCACAAACGGATTTCATGAATGCAACAACCGGTTTTATAGAGAAAATGATACCAAGCCAATCCGTATTAGATTCCATGATCAGGCTGGTAATAAGGAAAGATACATACTGTTTGTGATTCAGCAAATAAGTATTGCCCATGTTCTGAAAAACGCATATCGCTTAAAATTGGCGTTTTCGATTTGAAAACGCCAAGCAGATGTTCTGACAAACGAATTTGGCGTTTTCAAACAGCTAGTGTATACTGAAGCGGTTTGGTCTATTTTATTTAATCTGCACCTTAAAGAGAAAATAATATGACGCATAATTTAAATTTAATATGTTTTCTTTTTATTTGAAGAAAAACTTGTAACGTTTTTTTATGATTTTAGTTAAAAACATGCAATTTAAAAATTTGCTTTAAGTTTGTCAATTGTATGTCTCAATTGTCTGCTTATGAACTGGCGATAGTTATAGTTTTTTTTTTAAAGCCAGTATAGCAAGCAGGAACGCTGTAGGCATTTTAATTTAAAATTTAATTGTTTGTTTATGGTTTTTTGTAATAAAAAATATGTTTCCATTGCTCGAACACAACTTCGGAAAATAGCAAAACGCTAGAAAATCGCCCGGTTTTCAGAACATGCCGAAATGCGTTTTTCAAATCGTAAGCGATTTGAAAACGCTGCGTTTTCCAGAACATGGGCGTATATATTCAGGTATGTGATGAAAAACGATTAAAACACAAAAACGATTTTAAAACTATAAAAGGCGTGATGTGTTTGCTAGTCATTTTGTCAATAATTTCCAATTTTGTTTTTACTCCCTATTTCATGATGTCGATTGAATTTATTCTTTCGTACAATTACATTTGAAACAAAAACCAATTCTAAAATTCTGTTTTTGTATTAAATGTTATTGTAAGAAAGAAATAATTCTTTCGGCATTGTGAAATGGCAGTTATTGTGCACTTTTGAAAAGTCAGTAGTTTGAGTTTGGTTCAAAATTAATTGCCAAAATCGGTCGGAGTTTATCACACATTTTCAAAATAATCGTATTGAAATCATTTTGAAAAATATCGTTTTCCATCACATACCTGATTAAAAGCTATTTATTTATACATATCGCACTAGTTCCTCTAAAGGGGGTCAACTCAAAATTTTAGAATTTTCACTTTTTTTCGATATACGGTGGTCATATCTACCCACTGTAAAAATCTTACATAATTTTCTGTAATCTTTCACCAAAAAAGTGCAGTTGTATACCTTTTTGAGATATAGTAGTAGAGTAAAATAAAAACAGTATTTTGCCTCTACTGAAAATTTTTAAATTTTGAGTTGACCCCCTTTAGAGGAACTAGTGCAATATGGGGTACATTCGTAAATTCAGTAATTGCGCAATAATCAAAGTCCTGCGTTCGAAAGCCGTCATTTGGCAAAACTTTTTTTCGTAGTTTCTTTACGCAAACAATTGTCAGTGCTGCCGCAGATTGCTGCAACTACGGCAACACACATTTACTGCATTTACGAATTCAGCCATGTAATCTTAAAAACAAAATTTTTAATTAACTTAAATTATTAACAAGAACACAAAACTTCAATTGTTCATGAAAACGTATCGAAATGGCTTTGTCCAAGTGTTTATTTTCGTTCAAAAATCAAAATATAGTTTACTAAGTTGTGTAGATAGTAATTGATTTTTAACACATAACTTTTTTATAAAAATAATTATTTACAATTTTGTAAGAAAACTTGCGATTTAAACAATTTTAAACCACCCAAGTCTTGATTTACAGAACAGAAACAAATCACATGTGTGATTTCAAATCACGTGATTTTCAGAACAGGCCTAATTATAAACCTGTGTGTAAATGTAAATTTTGAGAGACATGCGCAATTACAAATGTATCGTAAAACTGATAAAGCCACAGCGAGGCCATTTTTGTGTTTTTTTAACAAAAAAAAAAACGATATAAACGATAAAAAAAACCCAAAAATGACATCGCTGCAAAGCCACTGTAAAATACATACACCTATAAAAAGTAATGTGTGCTTGAAGTGTACATTAAAACAAAATTTCTAAAAATTTCGACAGTCGCCACATTGTCATCATCATCAGCGTTCTTTGTTCACTTTTACCACGTTTTATCGTGGATACATCATCTATTTAACCAATTTGTTTTTACGAAAGCAGTACTAGAATTTTATGTTCGTTTATACAATTTTGGTTAGAACGAAATTTCCCATCTGATTATTTCTTTCCAATTTTCCAACTTTTATATATTTCTGTTTTGCTTGTGTAGCGACTGTCGAATATATGTAACTTCGCATGTTTGTAAAAAATTTTAATTTACAGACGGTTTGTAATTTTTGCTTTCACAAGTACATTAGCAATTGCATCTGACATAACCTCTGAGTGTTCACAGCAGCTGAGTTTGTACACAATTTTCATAAATATATAAAGCGCTCTATGCTTTTTAATGTTTTTTTCAGGCAAGCCACAATTTTGTTAATTCAAAACGGCTGATGTCATATGCTTTGACAGATGAAAACAGAACACGCCCTAATTGGAAATTTTTCATATGGCTTTGCTTCTGTAAATGTCACCTGACAATGTTTCACACGGCATGTATAACTTTTGAGGTGGGAAATTTGACTGCTCAGGTGTAAAATCCATGTCATATAAAGTCAGCATTATTAGTAGTACTAATACATTCTGCTAGTCTGATTAGATATTCTAATATTCCACTCTTAATATGGTATATGATGGAAATCATTCGATTTGAAATCGGCGCCGATTTCAAAAAGAAATTCTACTGAAAGAAGACTTACTGCCTGTTCCACAATGTCGATAAGTCAATGTCGTTCTTATATTTATATTGAAAACCAATTTAATTGTTTTATTATTGTTTTCAATATAAGTATGAGAACGACATCGACATTGTGGAACAAGTAGTTCAGCTTTATTTTTTGTTTTCAAGGAGAATATTTTTATTATATTTTTTTGATACAAAAGATAAATTTCCATTACATGCCAGAATAATCAGCCTGTTCACAGAATCCAATACGGATTGGTTCGGTATCATTTTCTCCACAAACCGTCGGTTTTTACTTGAATTAGCGAAATTTCCATTGAGAAACGGAATTAATTGTTCATAAATTGGAGCTCGAGAGCGCTTTAATTTATGCATAATCAGGTAGAACAAGTTTTTTCTAACCTCTAATTACTAAATACACAACTTTGTAAACTATATTTTGAAAAGAAACGCTTTTTGAACAAAGCAATTTCGTTACGTTTTCATAGACGCAATCATAATTGGATTGGAATTACGTTTCCAATTGGAATTCCGTAACGGTATATAAAACCTTTTAAACTTAAAGGTTACTAAAACTTGTAATTTAAATTTTTTTATTGCATTATCGTCAGATATTTAAGTATTTTAATAATTGTTTCATTTCCATGTAAATTTTTAAAAATTATTACATATTATTTAAGACATTCATATTAACATAATAGCATCAATTAGAAAAAAAGAAGAGAACTTAACGAATAATGTATATGTATATTGGACTTGAAATGTAGGACAAATAAACAAAATAGGGTTAAGGTGGTATGTGTAAAAATAAAACTTTAAACTAATAAGGTAAGTAGTGCTAATGTACATTAATAATAGATTCACGACCTTTGCCAACACCAACCCATCTTATGGGCACACAAAGTTCTTTTTCTATAAAACGAACATATTTTTGTGCATTTTCAGGTAAATCCTTAAAATCACGAATATTTTCTGTGCATGTTTTCCATCCCGGTAGCACAGCGTACTCAACTTCAATTTTTTCCAATTCAGCGACAGTTCCTGGGAAATGATCTAATTTCTCGCCATTCGCACGTTTGTAACTAAAACATTAAGAAAAAACTAGAAATTATAGTTCTTTTCACATGAACGGAAAAAAATTCAAAAACTTACGAAACTCCAACTTTAATTTCTTCTAAAGTATCCAAAATATCAAGTTTTGTAAGGCAAATGCAGGTGTAGCCATTAACAAGTGAGGTATACTTTAATAAAGGAAGATCTAACCAACCGCAACGACGTTTTCTTTTGGTAGTTACTCCAATCTCAACACCACGAGTTTGCAACAACTCGCCAAATTCCTAAAAAAAAGAAAAACAAATACTATAAAAACTAAAAAAAAAAATCATTTCGCTTATAAAACATACATTCAACTGTTCGGTAGGAAAAGGACCATCACCCACGCGCGACGTATAAGCTTTTACAACTCCAATAACTTCGCCAATAGTTTGTGGCGGCAAGCCAAGACCCGTTAAGACGCCACCTATACTGCAGTTGCTGCTTGTAACATAAGGATAAGTGCCAAAATCAATATCCAACATTCCAGCATTAGCACCTTCAACCAATATAGTTTTGCCTTCACGTAATGCTGTGTGTAAAAAACAAATTGTGTCCTTGACATAAGGACGTAACATTTCAGCGTATTGTTTATAGCGTAAAATCTCAGCATCAACATCGATTTTGATGGAGGGGAACAAACGTAAGTGGGTTGCAACAATAGATTTGAATCTATAAATAAAAAAGTTTAATAATTAATTTTATACGACAATGGATTCTTTATATACTTACTTTTCGCTGAATACATTAAAATCACCTAACAGCTCGCCTACTCGTATGCCATTACGGGTGGCCTTGCTGGAGTAGGCTGGGCCAATACCTTTTTTGGTGGTGCCTAGTGATTTCCCACCTTTTTCGGCTTCTTGCATACCATCGACAGCCTGATGGAAATCAAACACCAAATGAGCACGATCAGATATAATCAAACGATGCTCCAGTTTCTGTAGACCTTTAGCTTCATTTTTAGATAATTCTTCAAACAATGAGGGTATATGGATCACAACTCCATTACCTAGATTGAAACAAAAGTCAAAAGCATATTAATATCCTGGAAAAAAATTAAATGAACCTAAAAGTTTATAATCATGTTTTACAAAACTCCAAGGCATTTGGTGCGTTAACTTTTTTCATGGTCGCAAAAAAGTGAGAAAGCAGTTCTTACTTTTTTCCCCCATGCCCTACTTGATTTTGGAACTAGATGATGCCGCCAACGACATGACAATTAATTCTGCAAATCTGGGGGGTTACTCTGTAACTCGAAGCGAAAGAAATGCTTTCGCATTGCAATGTAAATAACATACAAATACAGTTTTCCTTTCGCATCGCATTACAGATTTGATTTTTTGAGTTATGATGTTGTTTGAATAAAGGACCAATATGTATGCATGTATATCGTAAAAAACTCAACTTTATGTAGTATTGAAAAAAAAAAGAATACATTGGACAAGCTTAATCATTAACATATACATATTTCTAATTACATTTGTACATACGCATGTATGCATTAGGGTTTGGGATTCGGGAATTCCCGGGAAAAGTCTACTAAAATATTCCCGGGACATCTCGCGATTTTTTCATTCCCGTTTCCCGGGAAGTGCAAAAGTCCGGGGAATCCCAAACCCTAATATACATAAGTATGTAAATTTAGGGTTAAAATTTTTTTAAGTAATTTTTTTAGTCCCATTCCGAAATTTTGTTCGATATTTCGAAAAATAAATACGTTGAAAGTTATAGCCCTTAATATTAACTTTTAAGTACTTTCCCAGAGCGTGAAAAGATTTTCCATACAAAATACACTTAAAAATATTGTATTTTCCTTAAAAATTCTATAACAAGATGAAACTGTATGCAATTACATTAGCGGTTTTCACTCTTTGCGTTAAGTTTATAGCTCTGTTATATTTACGAAGATTTATCACTAGAAAGAGTGAGTATATTTTTCGTTTGCATTAACAATCAATGGGTCAGCTGTTTTTTTGTTTGGTTTTTCGTCAATGTTTTGTCTGGTAAATTTAACAAGCGTGTTTACTACAGCTTTTTGTGTTGTTTTTTAACCAAAGCGCGGTAAACTAAAGTTCGGTAGTTTTTGTTGTTGCCTGTGGTAAATACTAGCCCCCATTGGCAAAAAAAATAAAGTGTGTTTGAAATGTATGTTAAAACCGGTTTTTCTATGGAAATTTTGTTTTAACATACATTTCAAAGACACTTTATTTTTTTTGCATAGGGGGTAGTACTTTATATCTACTACATTAACAAGATCATCAAGAGTGAAAACCGCTTTGTACTTGGTCTTGATTTACTCGGAATAAAACAATCTTCTAAAGTACCCATGGTGGCAAAAGTGTAACTTGTACTAGTGAGTTGGTACGCGTCGTCATTGAAGTTGATTTTTACCTAAAATTCTCGTTTTTTGCTGTTATCTCCGAAATAAATAAAAAAATACTTGAAAAAAATAATCACCCTAGTATACATACATATGTAGTACATGTAGCAAGTTGCATCCTTGGTTTGCAGGAATGAATAACAGATTTAAATTGAATTCGATTAATCAAATAAAGAATTAATTCCTTCAAACACTTGCTACTAACAATAAAGTTCTTCACATATTAATTTATTAAGAAATTAATGCATGCAAATAAAAAATAATAAGTTCAAAGTATTTTTTAACAGCTAGACAAAACTAGATAAAGTACAATAAAACTTTAGCACGTTCAATGAAAATTCGAAATAAGTATGTAAGTTTGTATGTATGTGTATTTTCTGTTGTTTTCTTTTCGTTTGTTATACAAATACATATTCTTTGAGTCATGTGATTTACAAAATCTTTTTATATTCAATTTACTTACATAGAACAAAAATATAGATATGTATGTACATTAGAGCGACTCGACTTGTATGACGATAAAAAACGTGTTTTTGTTACCCCTCTCAAATTAATAGTGCGTTTCCATATACGTGTTTTTGGCCAAAATACATGTTTTGCGCAAAATACGATGCATTAAACTTTACCATTGATACAATGAGAAATGCGTTATTCCATAAAAACCACGATTTTGTAAGCGTTTTTATTGCAGGCGCTACTTATGTTAAAATAAATTTTACTTTTTTTAAGTATGGCTGCCTTGCTAAACGTCTGTATGAAACGTCAAAGCAGTGATTTAATCAAGCAATTATACTTTACAACACTGCAAATCAAATGCATTGTCAATAAAAAGCATTGCCAATTTAAATAGTGCGCTAGTTGCGTTTATTTGCATTTCAGCTGCAAAACAAATGACTTTAGGAATGCAATACTTTGTCAAAGATTGCACGGTTGCGTTTGGGAATACGTGACATTGTTGAACTGCAAAGCAGCATTGTTTATTTATTTCTGTTTTTAGTTCTCGCAAAAGTTCGCACGTTTCTACGTGGTCCATCTGTTAAACATCAATGCCTCAAATCAAATAATACTGAAAAAGGGTAAAATTTATTTTAATATAAGTATCACCTTTAATAAAAACTATTGTAATTTTTTTTCTGTGAGTCGCTTTAATGTACATATATACGTTTCGTTACCGTAATATAGAAACGCACTAACTCATTATTTTTTCAAATCAAGTTTTTTGATTATTCATCTATCGAAATATGCAAAAAACTCGATTAGAAAAAAATGAGTTAGGGCGTATCCATATTAATGTAACGATGTGTATCTTTGACTTAAATCCAAAACAACGCCGCTTTTTATTAATTACCTTCCTTCGTAACGCTTCATAACAAGTTTTCAGTATAAATTATCAACTCTGTAACAAATCCTTGAACTCCCTAAGTGCGTTATGTGAACAGCCCTGTATACAAATTTTGTATTGACAAAAAGCTTCCGGGTAAGTTTGGGTAACTTCGAACACGTACATAAACACAGCTATTGTGTATTAAATGCAACAATTTATAAAAAGGCGGCTTAAAACTATGGCTGAAATTTAGTTCCGCGGTATTGAACTTGAAATATATTTGTATGTAGTTTGGTGATCACTTTCCCATAAAGCTAAAATATAAAACTAAAATTTTTTGTCGCTCTACCTTATAGTGCATTTACATCATGATATAATAATAATAATTCCATTCTCTCAATTTTTCTTGACATTCACTTTCTGACAAGAATAAGGATTGTGACATTTGCATTCAAATCGTGCTACTATACTAGTTTTATATATCCCATCTATTTTTTTTAATATTAATTTTAAAATTATGATGTGCATGATAACGCCATAATTTAGACCAAAATTTGCTAAAACTTTAAGGAATGCCAAAAATTCAATAAAAATCGCAAAAGTTCCAGAAATTCGCAAAAACTTGTTAACACCTACATGATAGCAAAGTCTAATATTGTACAAAAAGTACGAAAAATAAAAAATATTTACAACTTGCAATAAGTCGCTTTTATCACGAACAATGCAAAAATTCATCAAAAGTTCCATTGTCCATCAAAGGAACAAAAAAAATATTTCGGCACTTATGGCCAATGACTTCAAGCTTTATTTTATGGTATACCACGTAATCTTATGTACAAAATTTTTCAAAGATATTTGAAGTTAAAAATTATATTTTGTTCAAATTAATTTATTGTAGGATAACAGTAGGTAAAAACCTACAATAAACCTACAATAACATTTTCGTATAGTAAACATTTTTTTAATACAACTTTATTAAATTTTGCTTTTAAGTTTTTATGAATAAGACTGTTAAAAATTAAAAAGCAATACGTTTGGTGAAAATCTAGTTCATGGTGATTATAAAATGGTATTTGATGAGAAATACATACATAGGAATACCGTTAAAAACAACCTATTTATGGCCACTTAAAAATAATTTTTTGTATGTAAGTGTTCCAGTTTTTTTATTACATATTTTCGTTCTCCTGTAAAATAACGAAAATTCGAGATGCGCCTTTTCTATATTAAGCCATCCAAATCTATCTACAATTTACATACATAATGGAAAATTTTCATTATATTTTTCTCTCAAGAGGTGAGTATGCAAAATATATTTACGAAATTTTTTGCACATTATAAAAACGCTACAAAGATTAACTGCCTGTCCCACAATATCGACAAGAAAATTTCTTTCGCATATTTATATTGAAAACAATAATAAAAAACTAAACATTTTGTTTGTAATATAAATATTTGAAAGAAATTTTCTTGTCGACATTGTGGGACAGGCAGTGATTCTGCATTATTCCACTGTTCTATAAACCGAGTAGATTTTAAAACAAGCTATTTTTCAAAACCGAATAATTTTTAATTTGTTGTTCCGTAAATTGTTCTATTTACTTCAGTAGAAGTTAAGTACAAATAAAAATTGTACTAGGTGTGCCACAGAAACAAAACTTGTATAAAAGTGAAAACGAAAATATGTTTAGCTTTTCTAGAAAACAAAAATATTAAAAAATTTTGCGTTTTCAATTCCACTCTACAATATAAAAGTGGAAATAGTCCCCCTTATTCTGTAACTATTTGTAAACGTTACGTCAAGACAATATCAAAAATAGGACACTTACGCACTCGTTGTGGACAACAATTTAATACTGCTGACAGCCTCTTACTATTCTGTAATAATCAGTTGCTGTCGACGACGAGTACGAAGTGTCCTATTTTTAATGTTGTCTTGACGTGACGTCAACAAATAGGTACAGAACAAGGGGGAATATTTTGAGAATATACAAACAAAAGCAGCATTAAAAAAATAGTTTTGCATATTTTTGGGAGAAACAAATTAATATTAGCTTTGTAAGTTTTGTATGTTCATAGTGGCGCCTTAAGGTATGTAATTTTTTTTGTGTTTGAACTTTGTTATGAAAAAATGTGAAAGCTGAAGAAGCAAAACAAAACGTTACGAGTTTTAAAATGTGAATATTTTCACTTTCGTATACGTTCTGTGACAGAAATGTATATGTTAAAAATATCTCAAAAAAATTACAAATTATCAAAAAATAGAAATACAGGTCTGTCACAGAGCTTGTACGAAAATTAAAATATTCACATAACGGTTTGGTTTTGCTTCTTCAGCTTCCACATTTTTTCATAACAAAGTTCAAACTGAAAAAATTACATACTTTACGGCGCCCCTATGAACATACAAAACTTACGGGGCTAATATTAATTTGTTTCTCCCAAAAGTATGCAGAACGATTTTAATGCTGCTTTTGTTTGTATATGTATTTTCAAAATTATTATTTCCACTTTTTTATTGTAGAGTGGAATTGAAAACGGAAATTTTTTAACTTTTTCGTTTCCTAGAGAAGCTAAACTTATTTTCGTTTTCACTTTCGTACTAGTTTGGTTTCTGTGATACACCTGATAATCAAGAAAAATTTGCTTTATTTCATCAAATATATTTTTTATCATGTTTACAGTATATATGAGTCATATTGATAGTATTTTTTAAAGTTATTTTTTAAGGCGTGTGTCAAATGGTAGAAAAGTACTATGGTAAAAAAAATATGTTTCTGAAAATTGGTTTATTTATTTGCAAACAAAATATATATTTGCCTGTGAGGAAAAAATTTCATGTTTTTGTGCTGTGCCAAATGATATCTTTTTTGACAATATCAAATTTTGACGTCTTTAAAAACATTAATGTTTCAGCTGTGTGAAATGATACCTTTTTTGACAATATAAAACTTTGCGGCGGCGAAGGAAAAAGTTTACTACAAGCCGCCGGCTACCAACAAATTTTTAAAAGAACATTTTTATATGTACATATAAAACAAAATTCTGTGCTGTACCGAAAAATTTTATAATATGATGTACAATTTTTCGCAAATTAAAATAAAAAAATGCGTTTTTCAGTCTAACTACATTTAAGAGCCGCAAAAATCGACGTATTGGGCGACGGCTCCAATTTCCAAAAAACGACGGCGGTGGTTTTACCTTGTTTTATGATACCATGCTTCAAATTTCTGCTTGTCAAAAATTTATCTCTTGTGTCATAAATTCCACTAGCCCCCAGGGCTAGTGAAATTTTATTCACCTCAGAAGTGTCAAAAATTTACTTACAATAGTACTTTGCTACCGTTTGGCAAACACCCTTAGAAAGTTTTTTCTAAAAACAGATATCTTTTAGTCCAAATAAATAAAAAACACATTGAATTTTAAGTACGAAGCGCTTTTTTACCATCTGGAAAGAAATTCTTAAGGAAAAACGGCATTCGATTTACTTTCGAGCAGGTTTGTTTACTCGATTTTAAAACGAATAAAACTATGAATTAGAATTAGAGAACACCAAAAATGTTAATTCTTTTTGAAAACGAGAAATTTCCTCGGATTCGGTTTACAGAACAGGGGCGCTTAACTTAAAAATCTGATTTTTTGAGTTATGACGTTGTTCGAGTAAATGAAAAAAATGTAATCAGTCCTATGTACATACATATAAATGTATGTATGTACGTATGAATATCCAAGGAAAATAAGAGAAACCGTCGTCCGCCCGTTTTGATGATTTTTTTATAGAAAATTGTTTTTCTCGTTCGTTTCATTTTTCTTTTGATTTTTTTTTTTGAATGTCAAGGAGAGAGTAGCAAGAAAGCCTTTCGTCAAGTGAATATTTTTTTGGCAACAAAATACAAAATTTCTTAAAATGATATAAAATTATTATTATCAAGTAACTACAATTTCATGGCTGCATGAAATGTTCAAATACATAGCAGAAATTTATAAATATATTTAAAAATGTTAGCAAAACTTACCCCCCATTGTCGTTCTCAACTCAACTCAGTTTGGTCGTCTGAGAGTATTTTATTTCCTTAAAATTTTTCTGCTTTTCTGTCAAACTTGATATTTTAAGTTTGTAACGCCATAATAACTTCAACTAAAATTGATGTGCTTTCAAATGCTAAAAATTTGTTTTTTGTTTTAAAAAACAAACACAACCCGCGAAGCGATCAGTTTGTCTGCAGAAAAACACCCAGGCTCTATGGCGGGAATCGAACCCACGACCTCTGGACTGACAGGCAAGCGTCGCTACCACTCAGCCACAGGGTAGCGTGAATGTTGGTTCGACTCTGAGACGACCAAACTGAGTTGAGTTGAGAACGGCAATATGGGCATAAATTAATAAATACGATTTTATATCAAAAGAAGTATGCCGTCAGCTGAAATGCAAAATCACGTAGCTATACTTATTAATCAGATAGGGAAATTTCGGCAAACTAAGTTGAGTCGCAATAAAAATGAATGCAAGAATTTACGCGAAAAAAGTCTTGCATTCTATTTCGCGATAAAAATGAGTTAAATAGCTGATGTTTCCTTGTAAAAAGCATCCACCTTCATAAGTGGTAAAAGTGAACAAGAACGCTGATGAGACGGTGTAGCGGACTGTCGAAATCGGTAGCACTGATTTGTTCTGCTAATCTGATTTGAATATTCCAACACTCCACTCTTAATAAAAATAATTTGAATTTATATTAATTCAACTAAAAAGCAGAAATAATAAAATTTCGGACTTTTACCAATTAAGTTCATAATAAAATTACGTAAAAATAACACTTTTTTAAATTTTATAGGAGAGAGAAAACTACTTCAAGTGACTAAAGTAGTGTTTTAATTTTCCTTTTTAATTTGGCCGATTTTTTTGACAATGTTTGAAAATTTGTAGGAACACGCGATTTCGATGCAATAAATACGCAATAATTAAATAAAAATGCGGTTTAAAATTTTTTATTAGGTAAGTACGTGGTTTTCATTTCAGCTAACGGTGTAGTACACAGATAAAAAGAACGTACTTAAAAAAACTAAGAAAATGGCGTTACGAAATATGTGAGTAGCCAGCCAGCCCCTTTTAGGAATTGAAACACGCCAATTTTTTACATACATACATATAGTGCCAGTAAAATTTTTTTGTTTTGATTTGATATTGGTCAGTAGGCGTACAATATATTCCGTCAAAATAAATTTTTTCGCAGAATAAGGGCAGCTATTTTTAGAAAACAAGTGTATAATAAAAAAAAACGAAATTCTGCCACCATATTTAAAAAAGCTGCCGAATACTCGGTTGGACTCATACATACATAATATATATATGCACTAAGTTGAAAAATAATATTTATCTGATTAATTTCTTTGTTATACTCTCACCGGAAGTAAATCTAAACTTTATTGATGGTAAAATAAATTTTAATTTAAAAAATTATTCAATTGTGCTGCGCTGTGCTGATAATTAATTAGCCTGTTAAACTTGTATACAGCAGTAAACCAGACACTGAGTTAAGAAAGCATGTCATTATTGTAATATTTTTTATTACCTAATTCTCCCTGAATTACCACAGTTTGAATAATAACAAGAGTTTGTACACATGCACGAAATACATGTGAATCGCATATACTGTAGTTATATTGCTGACTGATTATCTAATAAAAAAAATAAGTCTTGTGATATCTCTGCTTACAAAGTGACACGATAGCAGCGCAACTCACAAAAATTTCATGAACATGCATTTGTGTGGATAACGTTATTGAAAGCACAGCAATATCGATTTAATAAAGCTTTTAATATTAAAATATTTTTGTTTTGATTAATAATAGTGTTGCGAATTATTCGGGTTTTATAATCATTAGAATAATATTACATTTCTTTCATATTCGAACAGCCGAATAATTTTAACTTTTATACGAATATTCGAACTAATAACGATTAAAAAATATAACCACGTCAAAACCATGATTTTTAATATATTCTTACTCTAGTTTCGACTTTATAAAGGCGTTAACAGATATTCCATCTTCAACCAAACTCCTTCCTACATATTATCTCTGCGATTGAATCAAGATAAACTTTCTTTATATATTTTGTCATTGGGCCCATATTATTCTTGTCAGATATGTTTGGATCTTCTTTACAACTATCAATTTGTAAATTATGTACTTTACTCAAATGGTCCAAGAGGAAAGAAGTTGTTGATCCATGATATTTGTAAGCCATAGAACACTTTTTGAAAATAATTCAGTTTTTTTAATTGTCTTCTTCAAAATACTTCCAAACTAAGCGCATGTTGTAATTTAAAACAAAATCTTTAACGGCCTTACGTAATATGCTAATAACCCCTTACTCATAATAACCCCTTATTCATAATTTGATGTAATATGCTTACTTAACACATACTATTGTTAACAACTTAAGCAAGTAATTAATTTAAAACGCTATTTCACTTTCGAAAATGTTAACCAATTTTTACAAAAAGCAGTTTAAAAATTTTTTTCGAATATAAGAATATTGGGCAAAAACTATTCGAATAATTTTTTATTCTAAATTGAAAAATTTTGTTCTTTCGAACAAAAATGAAATAGTTGTTCGAATATTCGAATAATTCTTATACGAATGACAACACTTATTAATACATAAGAAGTAAGATTGTAATTTCAACGATTTTGTAATTTTAACGATTTGTATTTCATATTCGTTAGGATTACTATTAATTACATTTTATTATATATTTGACAGTAATGACCAATAGGAACACTTTAATTTTTTGAAAATAAACTCTCATTATCAAACAAATGCAGAAGATTGTGAATTGGCTTAAAATTAACTTTTATGGGTCGATTATGAATGGCAACCGAACCTCAGTTGGGTAGCCAGTTGCTAAAAAAGACATTATGGATGGCAACTGGCCACTGAGAACTGTTAACTTCAGTTGCTATTTAGTGCTTTTTTGGCAACCAGTTGCCAGCTGGCAACGCAACTGAGGTTCGGTTGCTATTCATAATCGACCCATTACTCACTTACGGCCCTTTTCATAATATACGATTAAAAATAACGTGGAGTTTAACGGCAAGTTAGGCTTACAAAACTTGCCGTTAAGTCCTTGTTAACTCTTAATCATGCATTGTGCGAAGGGCCGTTAGAATATGTATAGATCAATTAAATTGAAATTCTTTAGCTCCAGATACCCTAAGGGTTGATTTTTAATGTGAATATTTAATCTTAGTTTGAAACTATAATCAATTAATCTGAGAATAAATTCAATTGAGTGCTTATTCTGTCTGACGTTTTAAGTGGAAGCTTAAACCTCTCAAAATTGCCATACTAAATAATAAAATATGGCATCTCTGATCAGTTGGCTTTGCAAATTGCAGAAAATAAAAGAAAAAAGGAGATAAAATAAAAAAGAAACAATAGAAAAACTAAATAAATAATTGTTATGTGTTGTGAAATTAAAATATAGACGCGTTTACAACATAAAAACAGAATTTATATCATATTAATATATACATATATTGAAAAAAGTACAATCGAATGTGTGTGGTGAAATACTTATTTTTTTATAGATTAAACCACCAACATTGACCGCTTAAGCTGGGTCTTAAAAACAGAAAACAAAAATTAAAGATGACTAAGGGTGGCTTTTTAATGTGAATATTAGAGATTTGGTCGTCTTTAATCTTTGTTTTCTGTTTTTAAGACGATAATTAACTACTTTTATTGCCCAGCTTAAGCGGCGCGGCTAACGTTGGTTGTTTAAACTGTAAAAAATAAGTATGTCAACACACACATTCGATTGTACTTTTTTCAATATATACAGGGTGTCCCGTAAATAGAGGTCCAAATGAATTGTGTCGATAAACGAGATCATACCCTATCAGAATAACCCAACATAGGTCTGTAAGTGTTACGGTTTTCGAGATATGTATTCGTGATTTTACGAGTGACCCGTGCTCAGATTTCTTTAAGCCGTTGGCAGGGAATTGTCGTAAATAAAATCTCTTTTTGTATTCTTGCACCTGATTAGATGTCGTATGCTTCAATTTTACAAAAACATTCTCAATTTTTCGAGGAAACAACCAAAACTCAAAACTCGTAAATTGCGAATATCTCGAAAACCGTAACACTTTTACAGACCTATTTGGGTTATTGGGATAGGGTATGATCTCGTTTATCGACACAATTCGTTTGGACCACTATTTACGGGACACCATGTATATTAATAATATGATATAAATTCTGTTTTTATGTTTCAAACGCGTCTATAGTTTTATTTCACAGCATATAGCAATCATTTCTTAAGTTTTTCTATTGTTTCTTTTTTAGCAAAGCCAGCTGATCAGAGAAGCCATATTTTATTATTTAGTATGGCAATTTTGAGAGGTTTAAGCTTTCACTTAAAAACGGCAAACAGAGTTAGCACTCAATTAAATTTGTTCTTAGATTAATTGATTATAGTTTCAAACTAAGATTAAATGCTTACATTAAAAACCCACCCTATATCTCTAATGTTCACATTAAAAACCCACCCTAACACATTGAAGAGCACATTGAAAACATTAGCTCGTTGTTTTGTTTCTCTGCGATCAATATTTTTCAATTCCTTTTGTATATTACAATCATTGCTAAACCGTTTAACTATTTTTAATTATATGAATTAAACTAAGTGCTACTATTTATTTTATACTTACCAATAACAGAAATGCATTTTTCGTTAACTATGCCACTAGGTAAAAGATGGAAATCAAATTCTGTACCATTAGCGACTACAGTATGACCAGCATTATTGCCACCCTAAGCAAAAAAGAACAAAAAGATTATAATTATAGAGCAATCCATAAAATACATATGTACATATAGATATTGCTACCTCAAAATACTGATGTCGTATGTAAAAATTGTCGATTGTGTTATCAATTTCTTCCCAAACATAAAATTTTCGAATATATGCTGTACTCATTTTATCGAACGTCGCAAAATTATCCATTTTATTTCTTTTAATTAATTAGTAAAACTTTTTAATAGCTATCCATTGTTTTCCATAAGATTTTTAAGATTTTATGTTTTTTGTCGCATGTTCAAAGAAGAAATTAACTGGTGAAAAAATTTATCTAATATATGACAAACGTATTCTGAAGCAAAAATTTTTAATTATAATTACAGTGAATTTGACTCATGCTGATGAAAACTAAAGACTCAGGTTATATTCACTCCAAAACTGGAGAGTTCATTGTGCCCTTTTAAACATATTTGATGTTAAACATTAAAAACCATCTCCTGAAAAGTTGTTTTGCTACATACGACATCCGTATTTTGAGGTAGCGATATGTATTTAAAAAGTAATGTTTAATAATTATTTAATTTTATTTGGCATATATTCAAAATTTTCTTTCAAATATGTACAGGGCAGTCGCGAAAATGTGAAATGTTAAAAATATTTTTTAGTGATTGACTAATTATATGTACATATTGTGTTCACAAAGCTAAAAAAACGTTGTGCTAAATCGACTGACCTTTCGTCTCATATTTTCACTTTTGGAAAGTTGAACAATCCCCAAACGCAAACAGCCTTGAAAAATATTTGTTAAAGATTTCGCGAATTTACTGTATGTATACAACTTTATATAAAAATACGAGTGTTTATTTTTTTTTATAAACATACTTTGGATGCATATATGTACATACTTATGTATACACATGTCATACAATTTATGCATTTTTATATCGCATTTTTATGTAGTCGATAGCCCAAGTAGCTAGTGCTATATGCATACACATGTATACATATTAGGCTTATATTTATGTAAGGTTAATATTAAATAAATAAATAATATATCACATTTGTACGTCATTGAAGTTTTTGCTCAAAATTAAAAAAAAATATGTATTCAGTAAAGACCATGATACAATCTGGTATGTGATGGAAATCGGTCGATTTGAAATCGGCGCCTATTTCAAAAATAAATTCTACTGAAAGATGACTAATTCACGCTTTTTATTGTTTTCAAGGCTTGAAAGGTGATTTGATCGAGTGTTCTTAGCTATGTTTGAAGAAAATCGGTAAAGCCGTTTACAAGTTATCACATCTTTTCTATATGTATCCTGTTGAATCTTTGTTTGACACCGTAGCTCCCAAACGGCGAGATAGAATTTAATTTAGTAAATTTTGTTTTAAAGGTGACATGATCCAAAATCTTCTTACCTGTGTTTGAAGAAAATTGGTTTGGAAAATTGGTAGGGGCTTTTTAAAATTTTTAATTTATGCTGAACCCACACCAAGTGAGACAAAACAGTTTTTGTGACTAATACGAAAACTGAACATTAGTTCTTATGAGACAACCCACGCCAAACAAAACACCGCAATATTCAGCCATGTCACAGAATACCATTCTGATCGGAAGTGGTTTCAATTCCGTAAGTTGCTTCTTCAGAAAACGAAAAACGAAAATTTTCTTCGTAGTCAAACCACTTTTAAATTTCAAATTGGAATTGAAAAACACTTCTTTACAGACTTCATTTGCAGTAAATATTAAAAAAAGTGCATACTTTTAGGAGTATCAAATAAATATTCAGCCCAATTATGAATAAAAATTCCCCGTTCCCCTATTCTAAATAAAATCTCCCCGGGAAAACTTTCCCTTTTCCCATCCCTCCTATTCTAAATTACAATTTCCCCGAGAAAAAACTCCAGGGAAAAAAGTAAGTATTCTAAATATGAGGGAGAGCGAGAAATTCTTGTGAGTTTTTTTCCCAAACATTTTGAAGGGAACTAATGCAAAAATTTAAAATTCAAATTAAAAAATGTTGTGAAATAATGGTATAAGCATTTATTTAGGACAACAAGTTTAAATAAACACCGTAATGTTATATTTCTCTTGCATTTTCTAGGCATTTTTATCCACGACGTACCAAACATGCGCTTCAAAAACATGAACTACTTCTGCTTTCGGAGTAAATTTTTAAAACACAATAAATTTTGCACGCATCCTTTAAGTTCACATAATCGGTAAATGGAAGATTTGTTTCGGTTTAAAAAATTTACAATTTCCTTTTTACACACAATCATTGGGGATGTATTGCATCTGGCCCTGACCTTGTACCAGTTTTCGCTTCACTTCCTCCGCATAAAGTTCTTCCGAGAGCATCTGAGTGACTACACTGTACATTTTACTTTTTATTTAAGCAAAAACAAATATTTATATTAACACACAATATTACGATCAACGAAAACATAAAATTTTCAGAAATTGTTAGTACTGAGCTCTTGCGTTAGTGCAGAATAAAATGTAAACATTAAACAGCTGATTCATATTTTTCCCTCTCCCTTATTTGTTTATTTCCCTGTTTTTTAGAATAGGATTTTTCACCGGGAACAAATTAATGGGAAGAGAAAAACCTCCCCGGGAAAATTCATAATTGGGCTGATTTGGTCATGAGCTTTCCATGTTAATAAAAAGCTTAATGTGAGCTTTGCATCTACAAACAAGAGTAAACAAACGCCTCAAGGTATAAAAACTTTATCATTTTAAAAACGAAATACAAAATAAACGGAATCTAAAGCAGCAAAAATTTACTTTTTCGGAATGACAGCTACGGAATCAAAGCCAATCCGAACGGAATCTGTGACACGGCCGATTGTGTCTTTGACTTACTGCGCAAAAGCACTGGTTGCGGAAAATACATGTGGTTTGATACAACATACCCACACAGAGTAAGACAAAACTGACTGAAACGTGCCTCGTTGCACACAATTGCGTGCTTTCTTATGCTGTAACCCATACCAATTGACTAGTAAAAAAAAACGAAAAAATACAAAAAGCAGTCGCATTGCTGTCTGATTACCGGTTGTCTTTTAAGACAAAAACTTGATAAGACGTCTTTTTTTGGTGTGGGTTAGCATCACACAAGTGTATTTCACTTGTAAGACAAAAACGTTTTGTCTTCTGTTGGTGTGGATACAGCCTTAGTGTTATTTATGAAATATAAATAGGAAATACAAAAATCATAATTTCTGTTATACATTGATTCTTTCTAAGCCCGCAATGACGGCCGAATTTAAAAGTTTTATAAAATTGTTAATAAGAATTAGTTCCATTTGTTATAATTTTTTCTTCTGTCACAAAGCTTAGAATACGGTTGGTTATAAGTCAAACATATTTTAAATGGAATTATCTTCTATTCTTGTATCATGGTAAATACCAAATATGTAAGTTGATTCTAGAGTACAGCTTATGAAGAGTAAATGAAAATTGTATTATACATCTACTAAAAAAGAACTTAGAAAGAACGTTCTATTAAGTTGTTACCTGCAATAGATTTAGTCTTATTTGCTTCATCACAACAGTTGCGAGGCAAAGAATTTAAAATATTACAATTCAAGCTTTAAATTTGTATTTGCTTTACTGATTAATGCTTTGTTAACGTACATATTTTGTAATTTGTGTTTTAAATCATATATTTTATACAGATCTGATGCAGTAGAGTTTCCCTATAACGAAGAAGCTGGAGACGGGCGAACTTCTACATTGTAAAGGAAATTGCTCGTGCAAGTTTGATGTTTTTTAATAGGTAAACTTTTAGTTTGGTCATTGTGGATCAAACTTGGTGTAAAACTTCATTTAAACTGCAGTGCATTTTGTTTACTACCTTCTGTTTTCTTTTTCAGTAGATACAACCAACTACGTATTTTTTCAGATACATTTCGCACTTGATCAAGAAGAGGGTATTACCTCAAAATTTTAACATTTTTAGTAGAGGTCAAAAACTGTTTGTGGTTTCATTTTAAGAGAATTTGAACATACGAATACATCATAGTAAGCAAATTCCATTTAAAAATATATTTACATTGATTTTCTTTTAAATTTTTGCAATTATTTCATGAAAATGGTTATAACTAAAGAAGGATTAAACTATTTCATAAAAAGGGTCACAACTCAAAAAAAAAATGTGAACAATTTTATCATAAAAAGTCACATTTCGAATTAAAATCACAGAGTAAAATAAATTGTATCAATAAAACAGTATCAACTCAAAGTACAACCAAATTTAAATAAAACAATTTGATTATTTTTAACTTGAATAAAGGCAAATCAAAATAATTAACTTTTTATGAAAATATACGATGCATTTCTATTTCAACTTTTGTATTAACTCAAAATACCTCTTTGTTGATATAAATGTAGTCACTATGTATACTATCACGAAAATGGTCTCAAATGTGGTTTCCTAGATGAAAGAGTAATCGGAATATGTTGGAATTTTTACAGTAGATAGATATTGATGTTGTTAGTTAATTTCTTGGAAAAAGTGAAAATTAAAAAATGTCGAGTTAATACCTCTTGTTGATCAAGCGCGATTTGTGAACAAACTCGAACATAACAGGGATGGAAAAGTTGATACAATGTTACGTTTTTTTATGTTCCAAAATAACGTGGTACTCGGTTGACACATTCGATACCCTCAAATAATTTTTAATGTTCCCTCATCGCGATACAAAACAAGCGGTATGTGGTCTATTGCGCTAAGAGCAGTGACTGGTGTAGTTAATTAAAGCTGAATTGTGAAAGCTGTCAGCAAAGGCCTTCAGATTTTGTTCTAATATGCTCCTAAACTAAGAGCGGTCTTTTCTTACACCGACAGATACAAAAATATTCACTGAAAAACACGCTATAGCTCCCTAAACCTTAATACCGCTACCTCTATATGGTATAATATTCCACGGATCATGTGCAAAAGAAAAAAGTTTCTTATATCCATATATATGTTTATAAGAAATAACTTTCTTAGTCCCGGTTCAAACGCTTCAACTTTTGTTGATCAACTTTTTATTCAGCTGTAGGAAAAACAAATAAATTTTTACTCCTTTCTCAGCATTTCTTCCAGCTGAATAAAAAGTTGATCAACAAAAGTTGAAGCACGTAAACAGGGGCTTAAACAATATTTGCTTATAAGAAAAAACCGCACATAAAACCAGGTTCACACAGGGCAACTTTTGTTGCCCAACTTCTAATTCAGCTGGGAGAAAGACAAAAAGGATGTATTGCTTGCTCTGTTTTTCTCCCAGCTGAATTAAAAGTTGACCTGTGTGAACCTACCCCTCATTCTGTAGCTCGCTAAAGCTAAATCTCTATCGCTAAAAATCTATAAAGTGGATTTATCGATTTTTGGATACGAATGCATTTTTGCAACGTGTATTGCTAAATTGGGTAATGTCTTAAAAACTGAGTCCGTCGAAATTTTAGTGTTTTATTGAGATTTGGCTTTAGCTTTAGCGAATTACGGAATTACGAAATAAGAAACAATATTATGACATTTTTAAAGTTTCTTATACCCGATATGTACTGTATTTTGTCGAGTTCTACATACAACCATTAAAGTTAAAAAAAAAATCAACCTTCAAACGTCGATATCTCGAAAATGAACAATGCAAGGCGAATTCATTGATCTACCTTGGAACAATGTATAAAAAAAATTATGTCTTTTCGTCGATTTCTATAAGGAACCATCGCCAGATCGCGGCGCCGTAGAAACCGTTGTAGTGGAAAGAATTTCCTGTTATCCTTTTACACATTTTGGATTGGACAAGATTTGAAACGCACAAAACTTTATACCTATTAATGTTTTACATTATTGTATTAAAGTAGGAAGCGGTGACGAATATTAAAAGAGATAAGATAATAGAAATACAATTTAAACGAATATGAAAACCACAATTCATTGTCGTCTAAAGCTGATGCAATCCAAACATTACGCATCACTTTATTTAGTTTTTCATTGTTTTAAATACATACATATGTACATATGTATGTATCTAAATTGTGCGTACATATATATATATACATATAACAAAGAGCATAATATATACACACTTTTTGACTATATCACATATAAATAAATATGTACATATAATGCAGATACACAGAATTGGAAATATTATGTATCTGTAAGTACAAATGTAAGTATGTAGTCAATTGATTAATACCGCAACATTTGCTGGAAAACTTATCTTTCTTTTTCAAAACGTCCTTGAACATTAGTTGCAAAAGAAACATTTTCTTTACTTACTTTAAGGATGTTATACATACTTACATAAATAGTATATATCGTCACCTTAAATGCAAACGGGCGTAACTACACAAAAATTCGAAATCGAGTTTTGAGTGGTTATGGTTCGTTTTACCAAACTACATGTTCACACAAAGTTTTAGACTCCTACAATTAAAAACGGCAGCATTATTAAAGATATTCAAACAGACGTAACTACAAATGCATGTATGTTCTTGATGCAAAAAGGCATACGAAAAACATACAAACACATGTATTCTGTGAGGTTGTAAACAACGGTGTTAATAGTGCTTAAAATTTTTTGATTTTCGTGTTTTTAATTTTCATTTACAAGATTCAAAATAACCTTACAATTTTACTTTTTTGCTTCTCGTGTAAAAAAAATAAGTGTAGTTACGTCCGTTTGTATTTAAGGTGACGATATGTACATACATAGGAGTGCGGGAAATATTTGCTTATGCTGACTTTAGACGACATGTATTTTTATATCTGACTTGTCAAATTTCCCACTGCAAGTTATACATGCCGTGTGAAACATATGAAACATTGTCAGATGACATTTACAGAAGCGCACATATGAAAAATGTTCACTTAGAGCGTGTTCTATTTTCATCTGACAAAGCATATGACATCAGCTGTTTTGAATTAACAAGTGTGGTTTGACTGAAAATACATTAAAAATTATAGAGCGATTTATATATTTATGATAATTTTGTACAAACTCAACTGTTGTGAACACTCAGAAGTTATGTCAGATGTAATTGCACATGTACGTGTGAAAGCAATAATTATAAATCGTATGTAAAGCTTAGTACTCTGTGAAAAATTTGATAAACTGCTTTTTTTATACGAAAAATATGACAAGTAACCAATCATAACTAGCCCTTGAAAGTATGCTGCAATTGTGTAGGTTTTTAACAAAACCCAATGTGTTTGTGTAAAATCCACACCAAAAAAGTGGTGCTCATATTATTTCGCATGAAGACTCAAAATGTTGTAGATACATTTCATATATTTTTCACAAAATAAACAGAATACTACTTCTGCAGCATTTTTTCGTAAGCAATCCGTGTCAAAAAAAGGTTAGTACTCTGATCAAATTTGCGAAAAATGTTGACCATTGGTTTTTTCATATAAAAATATGACAAGTAACCAATCATAACTAGCCCTTGAAAGTGTGCTGCAATTAATAAGTTTTTAAAAAAACCCAATGTATTTGTTCTAAATTCCACACGAAAAAAGTGGTGCTCATATTATTTCGCATGAAGACTCAAAATGTTGAAGATACAGTTTATATGTTTTTCACAAAATACACAGAGTACTACTTCTGCAACAATTTTCCGTGAGCAATTCGTGCCAGGTTTTTATATGGACTTTTGACAATACGAAATGTACCATGCTTAAATCGACAATTTTGACACACATGCGGAGTTACATATGTCTCACACACCTGACCAGCCATATGTAAAAATATGTCGTCTAAAGTCACCATTACAAGCATATCAAATGAATATACATATACAACTAATATTGACGCCCAAAATTTTGGTTTTTATTTCTATAAATACAAAACTTACCTGACATCTACAAACGATGTCCACCTCAGAAGCCAGCATATCGACCACTTTGCCTTTACCTTCATCACCCCATTGGGCACCCAAGACAACATCGACTTTTGATTTGTACATGTTCAAACGTCCCTGATGTAATTGCTCATAGTGATTCCCATTAACTACACTCTTCGCCGCTGTATTTTCCATTTTATTTACTTTGATATATATCCTTTGAAGTTCAATAATTAGCTTCAAATCGTACAAATGAGTAATAAGTTTTTATCTATCGATTTTGTGAATGTAATCCCGTTAAGTTCTGATAAAACAAAATGCGCGTTATTAGCCGATCGTTTACTTTTTGATTACGTTTGCCTATCACCAGACGAAAAAACACCACACTACTCGCCACAAGTAGAACTTGTAAAGAAATTTACTCGAGCACATGGCAAAAGTACACGCAATTCTACAAAAGAAAATTTGTTGTAGAAACTACTCTACTACTTGTCAAAATATTTTGAAAGACGGGTGGTATTATTAACACAGCAAGCTCTATAATGAAATGTCAACTACCGTGCAGAAGGGAATTTCTATATAGAGTTTGGCAGTTTGAAGGCGGCGATGATATCATCACTTTCCAGTAAGTTTGCTGTTAAGCGAGTAATGTTTGCTGTTCTAGTGAGCTCACCTGTTTTATTCGACTCATTGTGAAATAAGTATACAGGTGGCTGCATAACGTCAGCTGATTATTTTTTGCTCTGCTAGTTTTGTGTATAATCCTCGTCCAGCACGTATATATTTTTGACAAGCATCATCTACTTTTTTGTTGTATTGTTGTATTTGTTTCCCTTATGCGGTCACCTGTATACTTATTTCATCATGATACGACCATGGTAGAATAATATACAAGGTAGCTCTGGAACGCCAGCTGATTATTTTTTTTTTCGTGGTACGAACTATCAAATGTTATGTATTGTGAAATAACTACGTTGCACACACAATACAACACGTATGTTTGGTGCTTCTGTTATACAAACACACACTACACTCTCTATTAATGTTTGACATTTCGGACCTCAAATGTACATTTGTATTAGTTATGCAGCTACCTATTATTCTACCATGGATACGACTTGCTCGAGCATTAGAATGCAGGGATGCCAACTTAGCCCTTTTCGGGCTAGATTTAACCCGTTTTTATTAAATGGTTTTATTTACCTTACCCTATTTGTGGAGTTTGCCGCGTTTGTGTTGTCGGGTCAAATCTAGTAATTGAAAATTTACCCCCTTCCTGTTGACCGACTGATCTGAAATTTTGAGAGCCTGTAGCTTTGGTGGCAATTTAATACTGTGATTAGAAAATTGGGTATTTAGTTTTAGCCCTTTCCTGTTAACCGATTGATCTGAGATTTAATGGACGCCTTTACTTACAATTACTCTACACTTTTATATTTAAAAAAGTGGGCGGCGCCACGCCCTTCCTGTTAATAGATGGTTCAAAAGATAGTGTGCTAGACTATTAGCAGGGGTCGAAGGATCGATTCCTGCCAAGACCCTGGGTGTTTCTGCAGAAAAGCCGAAAAAAGTACATTTACATCAGCAATGCTGAAACTGGTTTATGGCTTTAGGCGCGTTTCCAAAACTATACCATTTAAATTGGCATTTTTGTCAATTATTATGTTTATCGTTGACAATATTTTATGAGTTCATACAATATTATGTCAATCTCAATTTATTTTCATTTTTTAGTATTGCCAGTCAAATGTAAAAAACTGGTTTATGAATAGGATAATTGACAAAAACTGATTATATACAACTAGTTTTTCTGATAAACAAGTTACAAAGTAGTTTATGATTTGTATGAGAAAACAGGTTATAAACAAGAAAATAAACTTGTTTATCCACATAAGCCACTTGTAACCTGTTTATGGCGTAGATATAAATGTACTATTATAGTGCATTTACATTAGCAATGCTGAAACTGGTTTAAGGTTTTAAGCGAGTTTCCAAAACTATACCATTTACATTGGCATTTTTATCAATTATTAGGTTTATGGTTGACAATATTTTATGAGTTCATAGAATGTTATGTCAAACTCAATATGAAAATATATTTTCTTTTTTTAGTATTGCCAGTCAAATGTGAAAAAAACTGATTTGTGAACAGGATAAATTCACAAAAACTGATTGTAACAACTGGTTTATCTGATAAACAGGTTACAAACTAGTTTATGATTTGTATGAGAAAACAGGTTATAAACAAGAAAATAAACCTTGATAAATATAAGCCACTTATAACCTGTTTATGGCGTAGATGTAAATGCACTATTAGGGACTTGTAAACTAACGTGTTAACATCGTTTTTACTCATTTTCTTTAGTTATTTTGCATACCAGTAATAAAAAGAAGAAGATTTTAGAGTAATCTTCTATTTCTTTAAAAATTGTTTGTGATTTTACGTTGGTCCCTTGTAAGTTAGCCCTTTTTTGCGCTTTTTCGAAACATTTGACTGGATATTGCTTTATACGTGTCTTTTTCACTTTAGCCCCTTTTTAAAAAATTTTTGGGCGTTTTGGGTTCCAAAATTTGGCATCACTGTTTGAATGACAGAAAAACAAGACAAATTCATACCAGAAGTAATTGAAAATCATAGACTAACAATCAATATTCTGTGTTGAAAATTTTTGGGCTTGTGCGCGTACATATGAATGCTTTTGTATTTTTGTTTACTACGAAACCAATTTCTCATAGCATTTATTTGCAGTCTACACCTAACTTAACTTAACATTAACTTCAAGCTAATGTTAAGTATAGACCGCTCAAGTTAATACTTTTTTCAGGTTATAACATAGTTGTTAGAGCAATTGTTTTAACAACGGAGTCATAACTTCAAGTTACAACAGCATTTCAAGTTAGGTGGAGACGTAGAGTTAGAAAAGAAAATGTAATGTTACAAAATAAAAGCGATAAATACAATAATAAAAATATAAATACATAATAGTAGCATACAAAAATATATAAATAACCAAAAAACAATTGCAACATCTACTTCGCAATTCATGTGTACTTGTTGATGTTTAAGTTTATTGTGATTTGTTCTTCGTAAAGCTAATGCTGACTTTAGACGACATGTATTTTACATCTGACTTGTCAAATTTCCCACTGGAAAAGTGATACATGCCGTGTGAAACATATGAAACATTGTCAGATGACATTTACAGAAGCAAAGTCAGATGAAAAATTTTCAATTAGAGCGTGTTTTATTTTCATCTGACAAGGTATCTGACATCAGCTGTATTAAATTATCAAAAGTGCGGTTTGGCTGAAAAAACATTAAAAAGCAGAGCGCTTTATATATATACGAAAATTGTGCAAAAACTAGCTGTTGTGAACACTCAGAGGTTATGTCAGATGTAATTGCACATGTACGTGTGAAAGCAAATATTATAAACCGTCTGTAAATTGATAATTTTGACAAACATGCGAAGCTACATATGTCTCACACACCTAACAAGCCATATGTAAAAAACATGTCGTCTAAAGTCAGCATAAGTACTTTGTTCAAATTTGCAAAAAATGTTGATCAACATTAGTTTTTTTCATACGAAAAATATGACAAGTAACCAATTATAATAGCCCTTGAAAGTACGCTGCAATTGTGTACGTTTAAAAAATCCAATGTGTTTGTTGTAAATTCCACACGAAAAAAGTGGTGCTTATATTATTTCGCATGAAGACTCAAAATGTTGTAAATACATTTCATATGTTTTTCACAAAATAAACGGAGTACTACTTCTGCAACAATTTTTCATGAGAATTTGTGACAAATCTCTCATGAATGGGCAGCTTAACAAGACACAAATCACTCGTGTGTGGACACCTTAATAAAACAAGTACCCAAGGTAGATCAACACCAGGTAGTCGCAAGAGAATTCGCCGTGGAGAATTTACATTTGGGCTGTCAAAAAAGCTGATGCATTAACACTGCTGACAGGCCAAATGTGTAAACATTTACTTAAACAGCTGGGCTCTTGCAGCCATCTAGTATGGACTCGCCTTGCATATACCAAAGCGTATCAATAACAAATGGCCGCATTAGAGCAAGAACAACTGGCAATCACCAATCTGTCATGTTAAATGCATACATAAAGCGTAGTATGCAGCTGTGCCTGAAATTCAGGCTGCCATAAGAAGTATGTGTAAAAAAAAACTGAAATTCAGGTTGGTAAATTTCTTAAAGAAATTTCCGTTTACAATTACGCAGTTCCAAAAAAAAAAGTACACGGAATTTTGACATTTATTGTCTATTACAGGCATGTTATAACAATAAGTGGAGAATTTTTTCAGTCAACTGAAACAAAAATTAACGTTCAGACAATTGTTTGGCCACGAAATTTTTGACATGTCTAATTTTTCGTACGTTGTAATTCTTTTTTAGTGTTTTTGTGTGAGAACTGCATACTACGCTTAAACTCGTAAAGCAAATATGTGAAATAACTACGTTGCACACACAAGACCACACGTATGTTTGCTTCTTATGTTCTTCAAACACACACATACCATCTCTATTAATGTTTGACATTTCGTACCCCAAATGTGCATTTGTATTAGTTATGCAGCTACCTGTTATTTTATTCTACCGTGGTTGACAGCATGGTAGAATAATATAACAGGTAGCCGCATAACTAAAATGTACATTTTGGGATAGAAAATGTCAAACATTAATAGAGAGAGTATGTGTGTGTTTGTATATCAGAAGCAGCCAACATACGTGTGGTAGTTTGTGTGCAACGTAGTTATTTCACATATACACATATGAAAGTTTGTACCATGAAAAAATTACATAAGCAAATAATCAGCTGGTGTTCCAGAGCTACCTTGTATATTATTCTACCATGGTTGACAGGTTATATGTGTAAACATTTTCGTAAACAACTGAGCTCTTGCGGCCACATAGTATGAAATCGCCTTGATTTCTACAACAAACTAAATTGGATTTATAAAATTAATTCACCTTGCAACAAACAGTCTGTTGTTGTAGAACTGCGAGTACCTGTTAATTGTATCATGAGTCTACCCGAATTCGCCTTGGTTGTTTTCTTCGTTTTTGTAAATTCTAAATCAAGGCGAATTCAGTACCAGGTAGCCTTATCATCACAGATGATCATCAGCTGATTACACCCCATCAGTCAAACTCTATATAAGAAGAGAAAAACTTTAACCCGAACTGTCAAAGCACAAATAAAAATAGTCCTACACCTACTTTGTATGTGTGTTGTTTTGATGATAAGGCCACTTGATATTAATTCGCTTTGTTCTAAATAACATCTCAATAAAAATATGTCTTTAGAAAATTGTCAAATGTAAGTACAACTAACACCAATAAAATTTCATTTATTAAACAGAATTTAGTGAAGAAATTGGTGCGGGCACATACATACTTACTATGTTTCTGTTGGAGCTCAATATAAATCCTTTTGTTTATTTCAGATGCAATACGGAGCCATTTAAATATACTTGTCCCCGTTGTAATATCATCTACTGTTCATTATCATGTTACAAATCAACGCAGCATTTAAAATGCTCAGAAGAATTTTACAAACAATGTGTACAGGATGAATTAACTTCGGCAGCAACAAGAAGTACTAATAATAAAGATATGCGGAAAATTTATGAAATACTTAAACGAATAAGAGAAACAGATGCTGGTATGGAAACTGAAAACTTTGTTTTGGACGGGCTAGACTCGGATGATGATCAAAATGAAACTGATTTACAAGTAGAAGATGAAAACTTGGAAGAAACAGATGAAAACAACTATGAAGATATCGCTGAGAGGTTAAAGGACATCGATATAAACGATGCCGATGAAGTGTGGCAAAGACTAACTTCACCTGAAAGAGAAGAGTTTAAAAAGCTAGTCACGTCTGGTGATATTATGAAATTAATGCCAGACTTCAAACCGTGGTGGCTGAGAAAGGAAAACTCGAAAATTGTTGTATTGAACCCTAATTATAGTAATCAGAAAACTGACGTACCAAAAGTTATTGATAATATATCAAAATATTCTAGTTTATGTAGTAAAGAACCTGCACCGTGCTTACATTATAATCTTTGGAACATTTTAGCTGCGTACTCTTGTACAGTGCGCTATTTCAATGGAGAGCATTTAACAAATCCCAATGAATCCACAGCATATCTAATCAATTTAAGTTCAGCCTTAAAATATGGTACAAATTTTGAAGATGTGGATGATGCTATAATTTCCGTAGAAATGGAAGCGCTTACAACAGGAAATGGTGCTACTCAGCTTATGCCAGCGACTGGAATACCAAATTCTTTACTAGTAGAAGATCGTATGCAGTTGAAGACAGATTCCAGACAGTTAATGGCAACGCTTGGCAACAAACTTTCAGCCTTGAGTGATATCTTTAGATTATTACAGCTGACAAAAAATACTATAAAACCTTCAAACAAAAGCGAAGCTGAATTTCAAAAACTATTTGCTCTAAGCAGTGGAATGGAAGAGTTGACTCGTTCCAAGGTTCATCAACTAAAGAAAAAACTAGAATTTTACCTGTCTTATGTTAATAGAGAAAATGAAGTGAATTTAAGAGAGTAAATAAATTATATATTTCCTTTAGCAAAAATTTATTTTTTGTCCTTTTATTCAGAAAAATGCAAATAGTAGACATAATTTTCTAAACGAAACGGCTTGCAATCTCTTTTTTAAGAATAATGGGCCTTATCGTGGTTGGCGTTCTTCGACTTCAAATTCGACAATTTGTAGTAGATTAAAGAAAATAAGCAACATTTTTCTTTAATATAGTACGAAATGCTCGAATAGAGGAGTAAAGCTTAGGAAGAGAGTCGTAATAACATTTATTTTGATACGGTGCATCATAATAAATCAAAGAATCGGGTTTGAAATTTTTGTAACTTAGGACTTTTTTGAAATCATGACGATATGTATAATAAAGAGACTCACAGAAAAACATTTTTGTTAACCCTCTCAATTACAGATCGGTCTTTTAATGAATACTCTCATCTATTTTTGTACTTTGCATACAGTGCTGTCTGGGTAGAGTGAACCCCCGATGCTATGAATACCTCGTTAGAGTGAACACCAGAATGTTTACATTGACAACTCTGTAGAGTGAACACTCATGAACCTCTATAGAGTGAACATACTTTATAGTGAGGTTTTAGGTTTGGCGAAGGAGAAAAACAATGAAAAAGAGTATAAAAATTAAAGAGAACATAAAATAGCGGTAAAGTAACGATTCTTTTAGAGTAAGTTGACAAGTTACTCTCACAAATACGCATTCTATGAAGTGTTAATTTATTTAAGTCTGCGCACGTGTTCCATTAAGGTCGTGTCTCAAAGTTAATTTCTGAATAATTGGTGTTATATAATTGTTACATAAAAATGGATTCGAAAAAAGAAAGCATTTATCCTTAAAACAAAAAAGCGACATTATAAAAGAAATTGAAAAAGGTGCTAGTGTTACTTCTTTGGCACAGCGTTATGGCGTTGCAAAATCGACAATTTCTGGCATAAATAAAAAGAAAATCGGAGTAATAAAGCTTATTGGTAACTATACATTTGGAACCCAAAGAAGAAAGGCGCTTAAAAAAGGAGAGTTTCCATGCATGGAAAAAGCTTTGTACAACTGGTTTGTGAGACAACGTCAGAACAATTTTCCTGTCAGTGGCGATATGATTAAGGAAAAGTCAAAGGCATTGCATGGGGACATTCAAGAAAAGGAAGGCGGCTTCAATGCCAGTTCAGGCTGGTTGGAAGGATTTAAGTCATGCTACGGAATTCGACTGTTAAAAGTGTGCGGCGAGAAATTGTCTTCAGATCAACAAGCTGTTAAGCCTATTAAACAAAAATTAAATGACGTAACTCGCGAATTACAGCTGTGTAGTAGATGTAAGTTTGCAAGAAAACTGTTCAATTACTTTTATGTATGAATTGTGTTGGTTTTCATTTTATGTTATTTTCAGACAAACTATACTGAAGAAGATATTGAAAACTGGAATTCAATAGAGAACAGAGAGCCAAATACTGGGCAAGACATCGTCGGCACATTTGAAATATCAGATGATGAAGACAATGGCGAAACACCAGCAAACACAAAACCGATATCAGCTGCTGAAGCCATTAAGGTTTTTGATAAGGGTATCGAATGGACTGAGGCTAATACTACAAATTTCGCGCATATACAAGCTCTACATTGCCTTCGCGATCAAGCAGTGCAAATATCGGTAAACGAACCAAAGAAACAAACAACTATTACTAATTTTTTCCAGTCATAAATTTAAACTTTAATATTACATGGAAATAAATAAAATTTATAACCTATAAATGCATTTAAAATAAATAAATTAGTTTTTTAAATAAAAAAATTCAACCTTGATTTAGTGAACAACCTGGGTATAGTGAAATCGCTCTGCAAAAATTAGTTCACTCTACCCAGACAGCACTGTATTTTCATATTTTCTCCCAAACCAACATATACAAAAATCTACAACACTTGAAAGATTTTTCCAAGCCGCGTCCAATTGTGCATTAAACTTTACCATGAACAAGCATTATTGCATAAAAACCACGACTTTTTACCATTTTTAAAGCGGGTGCTACTTGTATTGAAATAAATTCCATTTTTCTAAGTATTATTTGATTTGAAGCATTGTTTAATTGGTCAAAAATAAAAGTTAAAATTCGACCGATATTTTTTTGGTCAAAAATAAAAGTTAAAATTTGACCGATATTTTTTTAGTCAAAAATAAAAGTTATATTTTGACCGATATTTTTCTGGTCAAAAATAAAAGTTAAAAGTTAAATTTTGACCGATACTTTCTTTGGTCAAAAATATAAGTTAAAATTTAAACGGATTTAGAAGTCGCTACCCCAGCATTCTTTGTTTATTTTAACCACTTGTCATGCTTGATATTAGTGAACAGGAGCTTCAACTATTGAACCAATTTATTTAACGGAATTTTATATAAGAGCTATTGATGCTCCTTATATTCACTTACAAGTTAAATCGATGTTGATTAGTAGAATATTCACCATATGAGATTATTAGGTCCAAATATTAATTGCTCTTTTTTGAAATTTTAACTTTCATTTTGACCTAAAAAATATCGGTCAAATTTAAACTTTTATGTTTGACCGAAAAACTATCGGTAAAATTTTAACTTTTATTTTTGACCAAAAAAATATCGATCAAATTTTAACTTTTATTTTTGACTAAAAAAATATCAGTCACATTTTAACTTTTATTCTTGACAAAAAAAAATAGGTCAAATTTTAACTTTTATTTTTGACCAAAAAAATATCAGTCAAGTTTTAACTTTTATTTTTGACCTAAAAAATAATAGTAAAAAAATAACTATTATTTCTTGACCGAAAACATATTGGTCAAAAAATAACTTATTATTTGACTTTTTCAAAAAAATCATAGCAGTTACGGTCCCTGATAAAAACCATGGATTTTTAAGAGTTTTTATGCAGGTGCTGCTTATATTAAAGGAAATTTTAAATTTTTGAAATTATTATTTGGTTTGAGGCATTGTTTTTTAATTTCTATTTTTAGTTCCCCTACAATTTGCACGTTCTTATGTGGTCAATCTGTCAAACTTCATGTTATAAATTTGAACAATGTATCAAAAATTTGCCTTTTGACAAGTACGTTATCATTGAGTAAACCTCGCATACTCTTAGACCCTATACGTAAAGTACATACCCAGTAAAAAATGTTCATGTTTTTTGAAGCACTAAAGAAATAAAGCGCTTCATAAACAATGCAGGTTTTAAAGCGAGAAAAGTATTTGCTTTTTACTTATACAAAAGCTTCGTACACGAGCTATACAAAAAAGCTGATTTTATAGTGCTGATCCAAAGCAGGTTTTCAAGCGAGAATGAAGAGCAAGTTTATTTGAGTTTCTTGGTGCCGTTTTGCAACAGTGGTTTTGGTCGAGTGATTAGTACTTTGGACTTCAAATCTGAAGGTTCTGAGTTCGATACTAGTTGAAGTTAAAATAACAAACATTGAGTAAAAATATGAAATTAATAAAAATAAATAAAGAAGAGAAATAAGAAAAATTCAAAATGGCGTTAACGACGCCAATCCACATCGAACCATTTTTTTTCATATATTTTCAGTTTTAGTGCTGAAAATGTTGATGATTTTCAGCGCTTCAAAAGCGCTTTTGTGAACAAAAATCAGGGAACTCGCCATACAAAAATCAGCAGCGAAGCAGGTTTATCAGCGCTACTTTTATTTCATAATAGTAGATACCTGCTTTATTGGAAGCAACTTTTTTACTGGGTAGTAAAATACGTTATTTTTTATATTCGTTAAAAATTAAATCTGCGAAAAATCCTAGCTTAAAGCTTATTTTCCAACTATATTTACACAATTAGAATGTAGTTGCCAGAAGACAAATTTTTGTCCAAATTTAGAACATGATGTTTGACAGATGAACGACATACAAACATGCGAATTTTATCAGAACTAAAAACAGAAATATACATAGAAACAATGCCTCAAACCAAATACATAGCAATTTAAATAATTAAAATTTTTTAATATAAGTAGTACCTGCATAAAAAATCTTAAAAACCATGGTTTTTATGAAATAATCTGCGAAAAAATCACAAATCTAATAACGGATATAGCAACAGTCGAATGACAGTACCGGTTCCGGACTTCCGCCTGAAATGCGTCGGTAGTGCACTTCACACTTCCGGCTTATAGATAGGGCTGGAACTTTGGTCGGTGATGCAGTTCGCACTTCTGGTTTAGGACTAGACCGGAAGTTGGGTCGTTAGTGCAGTTTGTACTTCGGGTTCCGGCCTGGACCGGAAGTTGGGTCAGTAGTGCAGTTCAGACTTCTGGTTCCGGTCTGGACCGGAAGTTGGGTCAGTAGTGCAGTTCGCACTTCCGGTTACATTCTGGACCGGAAGTTGGGTCAGTAGTGCAGTTCGAACTTCCGGTTCCATTGGGTCAGACGTGCTGTTCATATTTCCGGTTCCTGCCTGAACTGGAAGGTGGGTCAGCAGTGCGGTTCATACTTTCACTTATGCTTCCGTTCTGGACCGGAAGCTAGACCTGTCTAGGGGCATCATAGGCGCTGCAGGAGCCAATTAAAAAATTTTATTAAACCACCATATTTGTATGGGATCAAGAACAAAAAAGTAAAGAAGAAAAATATAATGCTACAAATCAATATGCGCAATGCGCAGAGCAAAACGCTAGACAAAAATAATAAAATGCGCATTGCGCAAAGAGCGGCGCTAATAAAACGAAAGCGCTTGCTCAGTGCATGCCAACTGCTCTTTTTCTCCGCTCCGCTCTTTGCGCTTGTTCGCATTTTTAATACGCTTGTAAGAAGTGCACAGTGCGCAATGAGCAAAAGTAGTGTGCAAGTCCGAACTCTGGATTTTATGCAAGAGTGCATTGTTGACGGTACGAATGGGGCTTGAAAAAACCTTTCAAGTCAAGTGATGTACTTTTTTGTATATGTTGTTAGACACGGTCCTGCTCATGAACAGGGCTGTCAGATATGGCCCCAAACGCGACGATTTTTACACTTGTTTGGCGTCCATTTTTTGATTTGGCGACATTGCGATTTTTCTGGCGATAAATAAATTTATAGGCGATTTTTATAGCTACTTTTCAACAAAATTGAACTTAAACATGTTTATAATTGAAGAAAATTACTTTGTTGAAAGAGTATTTTCGAAAATAACTATCACCAAAACCTCTTTTTAAAATACAACCTGCGAAGCGATTAGCGTGTCTGCGGAAAACACCAAGGGCCCATGGCGGGAATCGAGCCCACGACCTCTGGACAGACAGGCTAGCATCGCTACCACTCAGCCACAGCGGCAAATTAAACAAAGTAATTTTAAGCAAAGTGAAATTAAAACAAAGTATTTTTAACGCTTTTGATGCTTGACAAGAAAGAGTTTTTGGCGATTTTATATCTGCTTTTGGCGGTTTTCTACTAAATTTTTATGCGATTAGTTTATATAGTAGAAACTTTTAAGAAATGTATTATTTGACATATTGTCATAATTTTATTTTAAATGAAATTTATTTGCTGGTGTTTAAGCATTGTCTATATGCAGCATTTCATTGGCGCTTTACCAAATCGTCAGTAGACTACAAACACAATTTTTTACAGTTACAAATCCTTTATCTTACGTACAGACTTTCAAAAACCATTTGAGAATTCACAAATATGTAAATGATTTTCAAAAATAAGTATAGTAGGCTTTGAAAATTATACAAAACCCAGCAAATAATTTATATTCGATATGAATCTATTTTATTTTTTACATCTTTATACAATTAGAAATCCACAATAAAAGTATTTATAAGGCGAAATGAAAAATAAAATCCAAAATTAAACCTTTAAGAAATGTATTATTTGACATATTGTCATAATTGTATTTTAAATGAAATTTATTTGGTGTAGAAAGGCGTAGAAAAATAAAATAGATTCATATCGAATATATAAAAAGTATAGTACTGTAACTTGCTTGTTATTAACGATAAGAATCGTCCTGGAAATTTTTCAAGAAAAATAAGAAAATTTACGGCAAGTTCTTTATAAAATGATTTGGAGGCCTTAAAATAAAATGTTTAACTAATTGCGATATAGTCGTCAATTAGTCTTTATAGAATCTCTACTGTGTAATACCTATAAATTCTATTTGCTTGAATTCACTTGAAAATTCTTAAAAATTTGTTTTAGAATTGCTTTTATATTAACTTTTATTTAAAAAGAATGCTTACATTAATGAAACAATCGAAACTTCTCCAACTTTCATTTAATAAATCTATTTAATTTAGAAAATTAACTTTTCCCGGGAATTACCGGGAATGTGATTTTTTCTTTCCCGTTTCGCGGGAAATGCAAAAGTCCGGAAAATCCCAAACCCATCTACAACCATTATTTTAAATGTAATCTACACCAAATTTTAGGATTCTAACTAGATATGGGATAACTAAGGCTTTTTTTAGGTTGCATGAATAATCGCCCAAAGAACAATCGCCCAAAAATTGGTTTTTGTAAATGTGGGCGTTTGTTCATTGGTCTTGAGCGTTTTGACATAAATACTTTTTTGGGTGATTGTTCATTATGAAATTTTACAAAAATGTACAATGACCCAAAAAATATTTTTTGGGCAATTGTACATTTACGTTTTGTATAAAATAGTGAATATTTAGCTTTTCGAATAATTGTATGAAGGAAAATGTCAAATCAACCAGATGAACAATCGCCAAATGTTTTTGGGCTATTGTTCATAATGAATAAAGACCCAAACAAAGTGCAAGTCGCCCAAAATTTTGTGAATAATCCCCCAAATCACAAAGTAAACAATCGCCCATCTCTCTGGATCATTGTTCATTATGTTAAATCACACAAATCTTTTAAGAATAATCGCCCAAAAAGAATTAAGTAATTTATCAGTTGTGGGGATTCTGTGGTTTCTACAGTACCGCAATCTGATTATGATTCCTTGTAGCTTCGTTTTAAAAATATCACTCTTCAGCGAAGCCGCTGTTAGACATACATAGGTTAGAAAATCATTAAGCCCAGCCGAAGGCTGGCCAGGCAGAAAATCATTCTTCAGCGAAGCCGCTTAATGATTTGCACATCTATGTACATATGTCCAACAGCGGCGTCGCTGAAGCACGATTTTCGGCAAAGCCGGTCTTTGGCCGGGCTTAATGTTCAACAGCAGCTTCAGCGAAGCAGCTGCTGAACATACATAGATTAGAAAACCATTAAGCCCGGCCAAAGGCTGGCCAGGCAGACAATCATTCTTCAGCGAAGCCGCTTAATGATTTCCAACAGCGACTTAGGTAAATAATGGTTTTCTGCCTGGCCGGCCTTTGACCGGGCTTATTGATTTTTTAATCTATGTATGTCCAACAGCGGCTTCGCTGAATAATCATTTTCCTGCATAGCCGGTCTTTGGCCGGGCTTAATGATTTTCTCTTTTTTGTATGTCCAACAGCGGCTTCGCTAAAGAATGTTTTTCTACATAGCCGCTGTTGGGCATACATGGATGAGAAAATCATTAAGCTCCGCCAAAGGCCTACACATACACAGATAAGAAAATTAATAGTCCCGGCCGAAGGCCGTCTGTGCAACCATGTAATACTTCAGAGAAGCCGTTGTTGAAAATACATAAAAGAGAAAATCATTAAGCCCATCCAAAGGCCGGCTATGCAGAACATCGTGCTGCAGCGAAGCCGCTTAATGATTTCCACATCTATGTATGTCTAACAGTGCTTTCGTTGAATAATGCGATTCTGCCTTGGCCGGGCTTATTGATTTTTTAATCTATGTATGTCCTACAGTGGCTTCGCTGAAGAATGATTTCCTGCATAGCCGGCCTTTGGCCGGGCTTAATGCTTTTCTCTTTTTTGTATGTCCAACAGCGGCATCGCTGAAGAATGATTTTCTTCATAGCCGCTGTTTGGCATACATAGATGAGAAAATTACTAAGCCCGGCCGAAAGCCTTCCAGGCAGAAAATCATTTTTCAGCGAAGCTGCTGACGAATATAACCATATGAGAAAATCATTAAGCCCGGCCGAAGGCCAGCTGTGCAGAAACAATTTTTCAGCGAAGCCGCTGTTGAACATACATAAAAGAGAAAATCCTTAAGCCCGGTTGAAAGCCTTCCTGGTAGAAAATTATTATTCAGCGAAGCCGCTGTTGAACATACATAGAAGAGAAAATTAGTAAGCCGTGCCGAAGGTCGGCTATATCTGAGAGTTTCTCTAGGTATAAATTATTTCATATAACTAAGCGGCTTGTCGATACGTCAGTTTTCAGAAAAATAGGAAGGAAAATTTTTACTATTTTTACATTTTACGTTTTTATAAAAATAAGATAAATGAACAATCGCCCAAAAAACTAATTTGGGTCTTTTGACATTTTTGAAGCTAAGGTGATCGTTCATAATGAAGAATCGCCCAAATATTTCAATAATGTCGAAAGGCCCAATTAATGAATGATCGCCCAAATTGTTTTTTACATTTTTTGCGTTATTCATTTATGTGGTTTGGGCGATTTTTTCATGGGCGATTGTTCATTCAGCTTTTTGGGCGATTGTTCATCATAAGCTTGGGTGCTTTGACATAATGAATAATGACCCAAATTAATGGGCGATCATTTTCGTATTTGGGTGATTTTTCACAAAACTTTGGGCGATTTTCACTTTTTTTGGGTCTTTGTTCATTACGAATAAAAGCCGAAAAATGTTGGGCGATTGCTCATTTTGGTGCCTTGGGCGATTATTCATGCAACCCTTTTTTTTAGCATGTCGGTGACGCCAAAATGAAACATTTTATCTATAAAAAAAAACTAAAATATTTTACCCATAGAAACGATTTACCTAACGTGCATATAGAAGTTTTCACGTCAGAAAATTATCCTTAGACTTTAAAATTTCGAGTGTTTTTGTAGTTAGGAGACCATAACATATTAAAAAAAGGAGCAGTCATTGACGACTGCCGACAGAAGTGAAAACTTAAAATTAAAAAATCTCAGTTTTCATTCATATAGTACTAGGTGTTACCCGCGACTTCGTCCACTCAGGTTAATTAATAATTTTCATGTTAATTATTACGAAATTATGACAACAATGGTGAATACTATTAAAGATAATAATTATGATAATGTTGATTTAACAACAGCAAAAATAATAATAGATTCTAAAAATGATTCTTCAAAGACGACAACAACAATAATTAATTTGAATAGCCTTCTCCTCAGTCTTACTCCTCCAGCCTTATACACCACATTTGAGGACTGTCAAAAAAATTATGCATGGGTTGTAAGCTTATTCCCCTACTATCCCATCAGGCTTCTGCTTAACTGCGCACATTATTTTTAAAGTAACATACAACAAATTTGTGGACTCTAACTATTACAGCTCTCCAGATATATAATAACTGAAACTTTTTTGTATGAGGGTTACCCTTATTCCCTTTCCTATATCGCCGGTTTTCTGTTTAATTACACACATTCTTTTCATAGTAACATACACTAAATTTAAGGACAGTCATTATTGCAGGTCTCCAGATATGAGATAAATAAAATTATTTTGCATACGCGTTACCCTTCTCTGTGCTCCTATCACGTACATTTTCTGCCTACCTAAGCACATTATTTTCAAAGTAACCTATCGGTGACGCCAAAATTAAAATATTTTACCCATAGAAAAAATAAAATATTTTATTCGTAGAAACAAATTGCCTAACGTGCCTATAGAAGTTTTTACTTCAAAAAAATATAGTGGTACTCCTTGAAATTTTTCTTGTTGCATAGTGTAAGTATCGATATATAAGATTACAGACATTTTTATTTGTGATAAGGTCAACTTAACAAACTAAAACATCAACAATACATAATTTAAGAGAACAAAAAAACAAATTTAGCTTGTCGAAATAATGAAACATTCTCAAACCTTCAATGATAAGAACTTAATGGATAAAATGCTTGTAATAGTACTTTGCAAAATAAACAACCCGATCGGTAGCAACTGTTTTAGTCATAATTTAGTTATTAAGCTTAGAAGTATGAAAAAAGTCGCGACAGTTGTGTATTACAAAGTTAAAAGTGTTTGTAATTAATTTTTTTTGTTCTTCATAAAACTAAATATTAAGATTGTGGATTTTATAGTTCGAAAATATTAAAGGAAATATGAAAGAAATAAAATATCAACCTTTAACAAATAATGGCGATGATCCAGTTGTCGTAACCGAATATAATTTAAATCAGAATAACTTAACACATTATTTACAAGAATACAAAAGATACTGGTTGTTAAAAGTTTTACTTATATGCTTAGTATTTGTAAAATCAATTTATATGATATATAGTTTTGAAAGTCCCAATAAAAAGGATACAACAAGATATTTTCAAACGGATATATTTGAAAATACTACGATCGAATATGATGTGACATCAGAAAAAACATACTTTGATTTGCCATGGAAAACTTTTAAAAAAGAAAACGATAACTTGACAATAAGTTTATCATATACAAATATAAGTAAGATATCTACTAAAAGTACAATTAATGATGCTATTCCTGTTACTGCTACTATTGCTGCTAATAATTATTACGAAATTATGACAACAATGGTGAATACTATTAAAGATAATAATTATGATAATGCTGATTTAATAACAACAGCAAAAATAATAATAGATTCTAAAAATGATTCTACAACAACAGTAATTAATTTAAATAGTAATAACATAAATAAAACGACAATAAAGAAATCAACGACTGCAGTTTATGCTATAAATAAAACATTGTTGCAAACAACAGAAAGAATTACTACTGACCTACCGATGACAATTAGCACTTCAACAACAACAACAACGAAGACGATGACAGCATCACCAGTTGAAACACCTGCTGTAAAATCTTCTTCAGCAATTGAGCAAAGATATTTCATTAACACGAGCCACTGTCATATACCATTTGTGGAACCACTAACACCAGAAATACGAAAAATATTCAAACCTCAGCATTCTACTGGTTGCCCCAATGACAAACCAATTGTTACAAGTTCATTTACTGAGCTTGAAGGTCACTATATTTTGCACATAAATTATACTGTGGCTGCAAGCTTAAGAAAGTCCACTAAACAATCTAAACCTATAGGAGAAGATTTATTATGTTGCTACAAGCAAATAGTTCGTAGCGGAAGTGGCATACATGTTGACGATAGTTTTAAGTAAGTCGCGCGGCAGTTTCTTATCTAAGTATATTTTTAAAAATAAGGAAAAAGCAAAAACAAACTAACTTTCAGGAGAATAAGAGAATTCAAAAAAGTCTAGATAAATTTTAGTGTAATTGCCACAATCCAGAATATCGGCTTGATTGGAAAATATACATATATGAAACCAACTCAGTTATTTTAGTGATTTCTGTACCAATATTCTCTCAGATCGACGACTATCTGGATTGTGGAAATTGCATTTTAAGCGTATGTACATTAGAGTGACCCTTAGCCATATGGCGTATTTTTTTTTGTCAACTTTCTTTTACTCTCAACCCCAAAATTTGTGTGTTAGCACACAGAAAAAATTATCATCAAAAAATTTTCAAACAAAAGTTTGTCTAAAAATGAATTTCATTTTCAGTAAATGTATTGTTAGTTTGACTCTTATTTAGCACCCAAACACCAAAACCAACAAGAAAATCTGTGTCGTAAAAAAACAACCAAGATGACGACATACACACAAATAATAACAACAACAATAATAGCGAAAGGAATGCGATTGTACCAAGTTTGTTTGCTGAAGATTTTTTGAGTGAATCAATTAGTTAATTTCGTTGCATTAGTTCTCATTCATTTTTTAAAGTCTTTAGATAAACATTCAGACTTGAAAACATTTAACAAAGTGAAATTTCATAAATGCCTAATGGATGATGATGATAATGAGCCAGACAAAATTTTGTTTGATATATTACAAAAAATCCATTAAATATTTTTGTTTGATTAAGTAAACTATTTTGTTTAATATTTGTTAGTATTTTTAGACCAATTGTTTTGTAAATTGAGACAGAAATATTGTTTGATGATGATTGATATTTTGCAGAAAGTCCAGTAAATCTTTTTGTTTGATTTAGTAAATTGTTTTAGTTCTCATTCATTTTTTTAAAGTCTTTAGATAAACATTCAGACTTGAAAACATTTAACAAAGTGAAATTTCATAAATGCCTAATGGATGATGATGATAATGAGCCAGACAAAATTTTGTTTGATATATTACAAAAAATCCATTAAATATTTTTGTTTGATTAAGTAAACTATTTTGTTTAATATTTGTTAGTATTTTTAGACCAATTGTTTTGTAAATTGAGACAGAAATATTGTTTGATGATGATTGATATTTTGCAGAAAGTCCAGTAAATCTTTTTGTTTGATTTAGTAAATTGTTTTGTTTACAATTTCTAAATATTTTTAGACAAATTGTTTTATAGAGTTAAACAATTTGTTCACTGAGAAAAAACACTTTTTTTCAATGAAATTGTTGAGATATTTTTGTCTAAATTTACAAATTTGTTTGTAAGTCTGTTCCTAGACAAACTATTTACTATTTCATTGAATTCCTTTACAGAAAATGAAATTTAGTTTTTTCTGTGCAATTAATTGTCAAATTTCTGTCCTAACACAAGAAATTAACGTGTGGACCGAATGTTTCTGTGTTCTAACATATGTTTGGAAATCAATGCCAAAACACAAGGCCAAGCAATTGTGTTAGAGAAAAAGCTGTCAAATTTAATATGTACTGTTTATTTCCGTATAAATAATTTGTCTTTATGACAAAAAAAAAGAACAAATAAAGTAAATAAATAAATATTTCACATGTTTTTTAATTATTGCATATTATTTATGTTCATATTCATAGAATTTCATGAACAGAAAAATAATAAAGTGAAATATATAAAAAATTTACAAAGTGCCGTGTAATTTTACTACACGAATATATAAAACATCGGTACGTTTACTGCCCCCTTAAAAGTTTGAACACAGGCATTTTTTGTGACGTCATTCTGCCGACGTTATTTCTTGTATTAAGGGTGTTATTTTGAATAATAGCTATTATTTAAATTTGGATAATCAAAATTAAAATTATTTGATTAATCAGCATTTTGATTTGTCAGAATTCGTGATAAATCAATTAATTGATTAATCAGTTTTGATTAATTAAAATATTTGATTAATCGATTAAATGCACATCCCTATTTACAAGTAAAAGGTATAACGTTTCCAATGCATTTTTTTTATTTTATTTTTTTGGGTAATTGGGATGTGTGAGAAAAACGAACAAAGTGTAATTTCGGCCACTGTCCAGATAACGGTACATTTGTGTTTTTCGATGTATACTTTCCTTAAAGTGCCACCCGGCAGGGTTGTCAGATTTTTTCCGACCTATTTCGCCAAAAGTCGCCAAAATCAATTTTATGTAGTTTTTCTAAATATATTACAGAAAAAAATATCATCAAACTGCAATTAACAATTTCAATTGTTAATATGTAATTTAAATTCAAACATATGTTTTGTTAATATAACAAATTGAGTTGTTGATACGACAAATACAGACATTTTTTCAATAAACTGAACTAACCAAATTTTTTGTTATGTATTGTGAAAAAAATGGACAATCATCATTGTTGATATAACAAATGAATGCACACACGTAGATGAAACAAAGCAAATCACGTTTTGTGTGTATTCATTATTTGCGTATTTAATAGCGAATTGATCTATAGCTGAGAGGTAAGAACGTTAGTCTATTAGTTCAGAGGTGGCCGGTTCGATTCCGCCCAAAAACATTTAGTGTTTTTCGCAGACAAGCAAAAAGTCGCTTCGAGGATTGTGATTGTATAAAAATATATTGTTAATACAACAATTATGATAGTTAAAATTTGTTCGGAAAATCAACAATTCATATTGTTGATATAACAATAATTTTAATTGAAATAAATTTGAAATCAACAAAAATTTTTTTTCTGATTTTCCTTTAACTTACAATTTCGTAATTGTATTTACAAAAATCGTGTAGGTTGAAAACCAATTAATTATTTAATTGATTCAACAAAAAAATTAATTGTATCTATAAATTTTTTTTCTGTGATATTTGATAATGAATTTATTTTACATAATACTTTTTTTAATATACATTTTTATAAAATAGTCGTATACAAATTTAGCAAAAAATTCCCAAAAGGAGAAATAAAATCGCCAAAAATGCTTACTTGTAAATTTTTCTCATCCAAATTCAAAACCCATTAATGACTATAATTAATATAAGAAAACTCATCAAAATCACATTGTTTTAATTTCTTGCAGACGAGTTTTGGTGGGATTTACTCCTTCAAGAAATTAATTTTCCTGAAAAAATAGCCACAAAAATCGCCAAAAAATTTATTTATGGTAAGAAAAATCGCCATGTCGCCAAATAAAAAATTTAGACGCCAAACAAGTTGAAAATCGCCACGATTGGCGAGAAATCGCCGTATCTGACAACCCTGCCACCCATAGTCAAAGGCTGTTTCTATTAAAGTGATCGATTAATGCTATAAATACTTCTTAAGCATTTCGTGCGAAATAAAACACATTTGTGTATATGAAAATACACACAATCAGTACGTTGGACGAAAGTTGCCGTGCGTAACGAACTTGCGATAGGTTTACATCTATTTCATACGTCGTCGAACGACGACAAACTATTCGAATTTTTTGTTTTTAATTCGAAAATATCAAAAATGTCCATTGAAGTGTTGTTATTTTATTACGACATCAAAATTAAACAAAAACGATTACTAGACATTGCAATTTCTGCGATGCTAGCAATTTTGCGATTTCTTCAATACATTTAGTAATTTTCCGTCCTTTCCGAGTTTATTTTATTTTTAACATTTTTGGCGACTTCAAATTAATTTTAAGGATTGTATCCGATTTTGCAACTTCTCGCGAATTTTTGCAATGTTTGCGATAAAAGCTAATTTGTGCAAGTATTCTGCTTCTTAAGAGTTTTAGCGAATTTTCAACAATATGAGACTTTGCTATTATGCCGCTGTTTTCAAGTTTTTGCGAATTTGCGCCATTTTCGCATTTTTACCGAATTTTTAGCATTTCTGTTATTTTCGCGAAGATGTAATTTTTCCAAAGCCTTTGGCTTTCCTTATTTATTTTTATTTAGGGACTTAAAATTTTAAATTTTAACAAGCTTTTGTGACACAGAAAAAATTATCACCAAAAAATTTTCAAAGAAAAGTTTGTCTAAAAATAAATTTAATTTTCAGTAAATATTCTGTCCATAATCTATGAATTGTTTGTTTGAATTTATTCAGAACGCAAACACCAAAACAACAAGAAAAACTGTGCTGTAAAAAATAAACAACACCGATGACGACATACACACAAATAACAACAACAAAAATTATAGCAAAAGGAATGCGATTGTACCAAGTTTGTTTACTGAAGATTTTTCAGTGAATCAATTCGTTAATGTCTTTGCGTTAATTCTCATTTATTCTTTTAGAGTCTTTAGATAAACATTTAGACTTGAACACATTTAACGAAGTGAAATTTCATAAATGCTTAATGCATGATGATAATGATGACCCAGACAAAAATTTTCATTGATATATTAAAAAAAATCCACTAGATATTGTTGTTTGATTATGTAAACTATTTTGTTTATTATTTTTAGACTAATTGTTTTATAAATTCAGACAAAAATATTGTTTGATATTTTCCAGAAAATCTAGTAAATCCTTTTGTTTGATTTAGTAAATTGTTTTGTTTACAATTTATAAATATTTTCAGACAATTTGTTTTATAGATTTCAACAATTTGTTCACTGAAAAAACACGTTTTTTTCAATGAAACTTTTGAGATATTTTTGTGTATATTTACAAATTTTGTTTGTAGGTCCGTTCCTAGACAAAATATTTACTATTTCATTGAATTTCTTTACAGAAGATGAAGTTTAGTTTTTTCTGTGTGAATTTTCATAATGTTTTGCGCTTTCTCCCGAGTTATTGAATTACCTTACAGTTTTAGCGAGTTTAATCAATATTGCGATTTTATAAGAATTTTCAACATTTTCGCGATAGGTGTGATTTATTCCAAATTTCTTTTGGAGTTTGCGCGACTTTTAATAAATTTTTAGACTTTATGTAGATTTTTGCATTTATTTTTTTGCAAATAATCATAAGTTTTGCCGTAGTGAATATTTGTATAAGGGCCTGTTCACATATTACGTAACGCTATTTTCGGAGGTGAAAATTTTTATTGAATAGTCTATTCGATTTCAAAAATTTTAAACCATCATGGACCGAAATCGGATAAAAACTAAAAATTCTATAATGAAAAAACCAAAACACTAGCATTTATTTCAATTTACTAAAAAATGTAATAGTAAAAAACAAAGCTAAAAAATAAAATATATTTAATTTTTATTCGAATGACAACTCTAATACCAACCCATATTTAACTTTTGTATACTTGATTCCTTTTTATTACAGATTACTACCCTGCACAAATTTTCATCAAGATTTTGTGGTTCCAATGCATATTAACGCCATTATTGTTATTTGTAAATCAAAATCGAAGAAATCTACATTACAGGAAGATGCATTTTCTTTTGTTCAAGTTAATAAAACTTTAATGCAGGAGGAATCTCAAAGTACTACAACTAAATCGCGTAAACTTGGCATCTTCATGATTGGAATTGATACATTATCTCGTATAAATTTTCGGCGCAACATGCCAGAAACTTTCAAGTATTTGGTTGATAATAAATGGTACGAACTTATGGGTTATAATAAGGTAATTTATTCAATTTACTACTGCCAAGTTTGAATTCTATCGAAGAAGTACTTTTATATTCATATCTAAGGAATTTTAATCAAGATAAAGTTCGTTAATTTAATTTTTAATCGAAAGACATTTTTAATCAAATGTTTTATGAAGAAAGCATTTAATTTAGAAACATGTAACAATTTAGTAAACTTTTTCTTAAAGAAATAGACAACAATCTCACCAGGTGGTAGCACAGAGGGAAAACAGGCCAATATAGCGGCGGAAAAATAAAAAAAAAATTATCGAATTTGAAAAAAATTTAAGCGCAGCATCAAAGCGGACAAATCAATTTTTTTATAAATTAAATTTATTTATCACTATTTTACCTGGTTCGGACAAATGGGCTTTTAAACATTGATACAAAATTTATTGATTTTTATATTAAATTTGTTGGCGTATTGAATCGCTAATGATGGACGTTATCGGACAAAGTAACTTTTTTTTGATAAAGTGTTATACGAGTATCAGCTATTTTAAACGGCTTTACTTTATATAACGAGTGATTTTTTTGCTATTATCTTTTTGGCAACACTAGTTTTGACAGCTCACGCACGTTTTGTATCTTGTGTCACTGTCAAACATCTTCAGTTTGGTCTATAATTTAATCATGAATCGTCTTACAAACGAACAACGCTTGCAAATTATTGAATTTTATTACCAAAATGCGTTAGATGAAGATCCACTTTTTTATCGAAGAATTGTGTTCAGCGACGAGGCTCATTTCTGGTTGAATGGATACGTGAACAAGCAAAACTGCCGTATTTGGAGTGAAGAGCAGCCAGAAGCATTGCAAGAGCTACCAATGCATCCACAAAAAACATCCGTTTGGTGCGGATTATGGGCTGGCGGCATCATTGGGCCGTATTTCTTCAAAGATGATGCGAATCACAACGTTACTGTGAATGGTGAGCGCTACCGTGCGATGATAACAAACTTTTTTCTGCCCAAAATGGAAGAGCTTGAGTTGCATGACATGTGGTTTCAACAAGACGGTGCCACATGCCACACAGCACGCGAAACAATGGACCAATTGAGAGGCGAGTTCGGTGAACAGTTTATTTCACGCTTGGGACCAGTCAATTGGCCGCCCAGATCGTGCGATTTAACGCCTCTAGACTATTTTTTGTGGGGCTATGTCAAGGCTAATGTCTATAGCGACAAGCCCGCTTCGATTGACGCACTAGAAGCCAACATTGCCAACATTATTCGTGAGATACCGGCCGAAATGTTGGAAAGAGTATGCCAAAATTTTACTAAGCGGATGGACCATTTGAGGCGCAGCCGCGGCCAACATTTGCATGAAATAATCTTCAAACATTAAATTATATCGACCCAACTATCGATCCAAATAAATATTTCATGCATTTTTCTGAATTTTATGTGTTTTTTTTTTTTACTTTCCGATAGCTCTTATAAAATCACCCATTACATATTTGCTATTTCAGTTAAGGTTTACAAGCGTAAATACAGAAAATTTTTTTAACTTTTCAAAATTTTTGTAGAAATACAAAAAAAAAAATATAACCGAGAGTACCTGAAAATTTTGTGGAGTCTTAATATGGATATTATAGAGTAATAATATTGTTCCAAAAATTAGCTGCGGATATTTCCGTATGTGACTTTTACATCAGTTTTTCTAAATATACACCTTTTTCAAATTTTTCTTTGTTTGTACTTCTATATGATTTTGTTTTAATTTGCTTCCGAAACCACTTGTGCTGTTGGCTGAGTAGTTAGCGTGTTTGAATACAAGCCCTGAGGTCTTGAGTTCAAGACTAGTTTCAGGCAAGCCAACAACATCATGCATTTTTCTCATGTGCTTTGGTGTGTTATTGTGTTGGTTGTTGTTGGACTGTTAAAGTGATGAAGGCATAGCACTGATCACTTTGGCAGTACCGACAGAGATTAATACTAACATATCCTAATGCACTTTACAGCACCCTCCTTCGTCGGTATCGTCGGCGAAGTAAAAGAACTAATAGAATGGCTACACAGCTTAAACAACTCTATCTCTCCCCCACTTCACCACCACCTGTTCTCTCTACACTACCCCTTTCCCAAAGAAGGTAACACATTAATTAATTAACTGGTAGGCATTAATTGCCTGATTGTGTTACTTCTCCTTAAAAAAAATACCAATGAAGTAGTCGTTTTCAATTTTAAGATAAATTTTTAATGCATTTTGAAATTTGAATGCATTTTGTAATTTTTCTTTTAATGCATTTTGAAACATAGCGCCCACTGTGTTGAAAATAGCTAATTTATTTACATACCTTATAGCCTGCAGCCTTTCCAGGCATACGTTTCTTGTGGCTCAGGCTATTAATTTGGAAGATATAAGCTTTCCGACGACTAAAGAGTTGTATCGGTAAAATTGGTCTTATATAACAAAATATAGCGTCCACAGTGTTAAAAATAGCTGTCTAATTTTTACAGAATTTATAGCCTACACCTTGGATACCACCTATCTATACATTTTTGTGGGTTAAACTATTAGATTGGAAGGTGTGGGTTTTTCGAACACTTAAGGATTATATTGGTAAAATTGGGGTTATACAACAACACATAGCGCCCACTGTGTTAAAACGGGTGACTAATTTTATACGGTCCATAAAGTCTACATCCTGCCTATAATTTATCCATAAATTTTTGGCCGATAAGACTAATAATTTGGAAGGTATAAGCTGTCCGACGACTAAAGAATTTTATCTGTAAAAATTGTCTTATATAACAACATATAGCGTCCACAGTGCTAAAAATAGCTGTCTAATTTTAAAAAAAGTGTATAGCCTACATCCTTGGGTATAACTCATCTATAAGTTTTTGTAGATCAGACTATTACTTTGGAAGATATGGGTTTTCCGAAGACTTAAGAATTTTATTGGTAAATTTGGTCTTATCTAACAACATATAGCGCCAACTATGTTAAAAATAGCTAATATATTTACATACCTTATGGCCTACAGCCTTTCCAGGTGTACGTTTTTTGTGGATCAGATTATTAATTTAGAAGATATAAGCTTTCCGACGACTAAAGAGTTTTATCGGTAAAATTGGTCTTATATAACAACATATAGCGCCCAGTGTGTTAGAAATAGCTACCTATGTTTTAACACACCTTGTAGCCTACATCCTTCCCCATAATTAATCCATACATTTTTTGTGGATCAGACTATTCGTTTGGAAGATATGATTTTTCCGCCGCTAGATTTGCTTTTTTTTCCCAGTGTGGGTAGAGCCGAAATAGCATGCTATTTTTCGGAAATCACTACATTTCCCATCAACAGAGCTCATTATGTTCGCTATACTTCCCGTTGTCTAAAACTTAACCTTTAAACCAATTCATTGCAGAAATGTTCACAATATGAGGGGAGTATTTTATACTCGCAATACAAAACATTGAATTTACCAATTTTTAGCAAATACAATCAAGTGCAGCTACGTAGTACGTGCCTTTATTGTTATAATTAAATTCTGTGCTAATTTTTTCGAACTGTATTATTATATAATATATATGAATGTACATACACATATTCATATCTAATGCATTTTTCACATATTTAAGTTTATTCACAGGTCGTTTATAATAAAATGAAAACTAACCAACGACACCGTTCAACAAAATAGTTTTTTTTAAATTACACGGTTCTAACGACTGATTCTGGTAGAGGGCACCAATAAAAAATGAGAATTATTTTACATTTAACAGATTTTGCATTATATCTGTTTCATGTTAATTCAATATGATTTTACAATAACCTTCAAAGAAAATTTTTCCTTTTGAAATAATTATATTTCATGTTGATTTAATATTCCGGTACAGTTAAATGAAAATGAAGTTGATAGTGAAATAATACGAAGAATCATGTTGAAACAACGTGAATTTGATATTGAAACAACACGAAGAATCATGTTGAATTCAAGTTATATCAAATTAAAACAACATGACTTTAATGTAGCTATTTTATTAATTATTTTACTTACATGATGTGTATTAGCCGAATAAACGGAGCTTAAAATCGTGGATGTCCTACAAAAAAAAAAAAAAGATATAAGCCATTGAGTGAAAGCAGCCGATTTTATTTCCCATACAAAATTGTTTTTGATCAAAGAACTTTTTTTCCTGCAAACTGAATTAAATAAATGTTATATTAAAATAGTTCTTGAAAAAAATACCGACTACAAAATAGGCGTGGCACCTCCCTCATATTTTATCATCATGTACTTTTACGATAACTAATTGTGTGTGCGAAGTTTCATAGGAATCGGATAAGTAGAAGTAGTTAAAATGAATATTTACTTTGCATGGGCGTGGCACTGCCCACTTTTCTAAGCATAATGTTGTATTATAACGATAACTAAAGCTGTATGCACAGCTTCATAAGAATCAGTTCAGTAGAAGTTGTTGAAAAAGAATATTTGCTTTGCATGGGCATGGCACATCCCACATTTTGTTGATCCTAAAGTATTATTGAAACAGAAGCTTAATGTGTGTATAAAGTTTCATAAGAGTCGGTTGAGTAGAAGTAGTTGAAAACGAATGTGTATTTACTTTGTATGGGCGTCAACCGACTACTTTTCAACGAGACCAATCTGCAAGTACATCCTTTTGAATAGAGAAAAAAAATCCGAAATCGGTTCATAAATGGCGGAGTTTTGAGGGAACATACATAAAAAAAATACATGACGAATTGATAACCTTTCTCCTTTTTTTGAAGTCGATTAAATAATAAATACTTTTTTAACTTAATTGGTAGTATGAGTAAAAAAATTACTTGCTTTTTACTTAAAAATCAGTTTTAAAACCAAAAATTCTTAGTTTTATATTCAATAATTTCCAGAATTTTGTATTTTAAAACAAATTTTTAAGTAAAATACTTTTTTTATTCATACTACCCAATGGCTTATAACTTAACTATTTTTTTTATTATCAGAAATTAGTTATTTCTTGCATTATGTGCTTGGCACAAAATTATCTTTAACCTATAGATGAAAAAAGTATCACTTTAGCAGTCCAACAACAACCAACACAATAACACACCAATGCACATGAGAAAAATGCATGATGTTGTTGGCTTGCCTGAAACCAGTCTTGAGCTCAAGACCTCAGGGTTTGTAGTCAAACGCGCTAACCAATCAACCAACAGCACCCCTGGCGCGCCTAGGATGCTCCTAGATGGGTCAAATATATTACTGACCCCACTTAATTTTTCTTTCCCGACATTTTTTTTAAACATACCTAACCAATATCTCCATTCCTTAAGGGCGCTCCCATACAAAATGTAAATTTTTTGTATGGGAATTTCCTAAGGAATGGCAATAAGGGGCAATTATGTTTTGAGAAAATTTTGAAAACAAAAAACTAATGCAGCTCAGTCACACGTTTAACAGCTGTACGGGGAACTCATAGTCAGTTATGGGACTTTTTCTTCTACATATATTTTTCTAGCCTGTATTGTAAATTTTGTATGGGAGCGCCCTTAAGGTATGGAGATAGGGGTAGGTGTGTTTAAAAAGTTGTTGACGCTAGAAAACTAATGGGAGCTCGTCATACATTTGACTCGGAGCAACGATGATATAGAATATATTATATTCTATATCATCGTTGCTCCGAAAAAATCAGTTATGTTTTTTTACTAGAGTATGAAAGCCTTTTTTAAAGTCAAATAATCAATTTAAATACTATTCGCATTACTATACGTATGTCGCAAAATACATTCATCATGAATAATTGGTCATTGGCAGGCTATAATCAAATTAGTCAAGGAACTACACACAACTGATTTTATTGGAACATTTCTAATAAAATTATTTTTTTAACCTTTAAGAAATTTATTATTTGACATATTGTCATAATTTGATTTTAAATGAAATTTTTTTGCTGGTGTTTAAGCATTGTCTACACTCTAAAACACTTTTGTTGAAAACTAGGTCGATAATAGTCGGCAACATTTTACAGATTATTATCAATCTAAAATTACACACGCATTATTTTTGAACAAAATGTTTTTACTAAAAAAAGCGATTGGCTGCGTGCAGGTTTGAGCCGCGACCTCCCGACTGATAGTCTGACGTATCTACCATTCAGCCATAGCCGTATTATACTTTATGTTAAATTTTTTCCACTTGGACTAAATATGTTTAATTTGAAAGGTTTTTTCTTTAATAAAATAACTACAAAATCGATGTAGTTATAGACAAGGAGAAATTTTCAACACAAATTTAGACAATATATGATCGTAAATTTGAAGTAATTTTTTAGAGTGTATATGCATTTCATTGGTGCTTTGCCAAATCGTCAGTAGACTTCAAGCACAATTTTGAACAGTTACAAACCCTTTATCTTATGCACAAACTTTCAAAAACCATTTGAGAATTCACAAATTTACAAAATTACACAAAACCCAGCATATCGAATAAAAATTATTTGCGGGGTTTTGTATAATTTTCAAAGACTACTATGCTTATTTTTGAAAATCATTTACATATTTGTGAGTTCTCAAATGGTTTTTGAAAGTTTGTACATAAGATAAAGGGTTTGTAACTGTACAAAATTGTGTTTAAAGTCTACTTACGATTTGGCAAAACACCAATGAAATGCATATAAAATAAACAATGCTTAAACTCCAGCAAATAAATTTCATTATTTTTTTTAATTTATAAGACTTCTGAACACCTAACCATATGTATGTATATCATTAAACTCTTTGGTGGGTAGTTGAATGACCAATAAATGTCTAGAATGCTGCAATTATTTTGTTTTTCGCCAATTGTCACATAACTGTTTACTTCAGAGCAACGACGATATGGATTTTTTGATTAAAAAGTTGGTGGTAAAAAATGACAGAATGCCTTTCGTAAATAACCAATTCATATGTACCCAACGGTAGAAGACTCGACAGTTTGCGGCGACAGTCAAACTCTGCAAGGTTCAGAGATTGGCGGGTCTTCTTACTACAGACGCAATGAGGCCATGTCCAACATTAGCCTTAAAACCCATACAAATCTTTATAAGATCCTCTGCGGCAATGGCCGGGAACTCTGCCCGTTGTGTCGACAACGGGCACTCTTCGATCCTGCAGAGGACTGCTAGAAATGCCTAGTGACAGAATAAACTGTGAACTGAACAGCGATAGGAGATTAAATGCCACAATTCCGCTTAGGGCCACCTGGGAAGAGAGCGGCCCCACTGTGCAGTCCAGAAGCTTATGATGGTATACGGATGGATCCAAAATGAAAGATGGAGTTGGCGCCGGTGTCTGTGGACCTAACGTAAAAATCTCTGTGCCCATCGGCAAATAGCCTACAGTATTGTAGGCGGATATACAGGCGATCACCAAGTGTGTTCATATTCTTTTAAGTAGTGACATTAAAGACGCGCACATAGCTATCTTTTCCGATAGTCAGGCAGCTCTTAAGTCCTCCTTTCATGGGAATTCAGTTTCAAGCTTGTTTTATAGTGATTTGACTCACTACAGAAACTGTCGATATGGAACAAGGTTTCCATTTACTGAATAACCGGCCACAGCGGTCATTGGGGTAACGACGAAGCGGATGAATAAGGCAGGAGGGGTCAACTATTTACGTATGTATGTGTGAATGTATGTACATAAAAAACCATTGAAACGAAGCAAAGATGCGTCGTATGAACAGTGTGATTCGGAATCGTAACTGAGAGAGCGGAGCAACTGCTTCACTTCGTCATGTGAACATGGTATTATAATGATTGGGGTGTAAAGCACGAATGGCGTAAATATTATTTTTCTATCTATTAGTAAACTATTTCATCTATGTAAGTTCAAACTTTCATTAAAATATCTCTATCCGTTAAAACTTTATGTGAATTCGAATATTAGACTATTTTCCAAAAATAGTAAATAAGTATAAAAGGTTTTGGACTGGAGCAAAGGAAAATTGTTTCTTATGTTATTTGGGGCGCTGAAATCAAATCTGCAATTGGTTTCTTCAAATTGATTATATTTTTCGAAATATACCGTTATGTCAAAAAAAGATGCAGTTGCATGACATATGTTAACATAACTGACGAACGCCTTGTTCTATTCAATTAAATAAAAAATCTGAAATTCTTCAGTAGTTTCAGAGATATCGTAGTTTGTGCCAAAAAAAAATGTATAAAAGTTTTTGTTTTTAAAAACTTCATAAAAAATAAATATAAAATAAAAATTCCGTCATTTTTCCATGGGCACTTAGGTGAATATGATCCAAACAAAACAAGTCATATTTTATTAAAATCGATCCACAACTTTTTATTTTATTTACAATTAAGTGAGAGAACTCAATTCACAAAAATCACGATTTTTCACGAGTTACCGAATTATTTAAAAGGAAAAAAGTTTTTTAACTACTGTGCAACGGTAAAGAAGATTAAAAAACTGTATTTGAAAAATAATATTTATGTTGTTGATGAAATATTATAAAACAAATGAATTTATATTTGAATATGCAATTTCGAAAAGGGCGCATCTCTCAATTCTTCCCTACACCACTATGCTTGAAAAGGGATCATTCCTGGCTTTTTTTTAATTTGGAACGATTTTCCGTCATTCCACGTCAAATTTGGTTGATAAACAGACCGGTTTCGTCTATGTGCCATTTTCAGTGTTCTATTGAATACAATTCAAACAAACCCCGTCGGAAGAAAAATACAACACTCATCATTCCTGGCATTCATTTTACTGTCGTCGTCATGGCATGTACTGAAAAATGTTACAACTCTTAAGAGATGTGTCCTTTTCGAAATTATTGTTTAAGCACAGAGTACGTAAAAACGCAGCGCTGCGCCGTTGTTATTGCCATTTTTTTTTCTTATTGCTTTTTATATTTATATTAGATACCTAAAATAAAAATCTCTGCAAATTAATGTTATTTTTTCCTTAAGCTATGTGTACCAAGTACCTTAAATTTCGAAAAGGGCACATCTCTTTAGTTTAAAATATATATAAAAAAAACTATAATAATGTTAACATCTAAATATTTTTGCAGCTTTCGATTGATAATTGGCTCCCAATATGATCCATATATAAGTTTTTTTTTTTTAATATTATGCTTCATTAGAAAATAATTAGATTTTTTCATTTCCTGAAAGGTTTAAAATTTCAGATATGTGCCCTTTTTTGAAATTGCTGATTCATTTATTTTGTTAACAATTTCATGGTACATTGTTCACAGAAGTGAACAAAAAGTAGTTGAAAACAACTTTAGTCTATTTTAATTTTTAAAACGTAGTTTTACGTTTAAAGTACAGTTTACTTATCTATAGTACACTAAAAGTATATTTAAAAAAACAAACTTTAGAACTCTTAAGGAGCTTTTTATTGATGATTACACTGGTTCACAAATTTTCAACTTTTTGCGATCACCTCAAAAATGAAATGTTTTTTCTTAAGAAAAGCGTGTTTTTTTGCAGTTTATAGGCTATTTCCAAAAATCTGGAGTACTGTTTACTTGAATTGAGCAAATTTGGCATTGTTGCATATATATGTTTTTCCTCTTTCAGCTCATATTCAAAATGTGTTGATCGGATCAAAATTCAATGAGTTACAGGTCTTTAGATTTGAAAAAACTTTATTTTTTCCAGGTTTTTTAAAATTTACTATTTTAAGTCGCTTCAGTAAGGTAAAATAAATTTTTTTTAATTTTTTTTAGACCCACATCTTAAAGAAAAATTTGTTCCAAATGTAGCAAGCGTAAAATTAATTACATCGGACCAAATATGAGAAAGTTATTGAACACATCAAAATTTTAACTTTCATTCGTTGGTCCTCAGGTCAGTATGACTTTTTGCTTCCATTACTTTTACTCGTTTGAAAAAGAAAGGTCCACATATCGCATATCAAAGTTACCAAAATTATGTGTAGTTTTCAACATTGTATTCAGATTTTTATAATTTAAATTTTTATGAAAGACTTACGGCAAAATAAATGGAAAAATGGTGCTATGTGGTGTTTTTGCCCGTTAAATTTTTTCTTAATGTTATAACATCGTTCATTATTGATATTTTTCAATGAAATTTTGCAGTTATTTAGGAATTTATGTGAAAACTATGATTTGTTTCTGAAAATTATTAGAATTCCTAAGAAAGTTCCAATAAATCTAAAAAATAGGTCGATTTCAAAAGGGTGCATGGCCACCAAAAATTTTAAATTGGATTAAGTTGTTTTTCTAAAATGATGTCTGTGAAGACATCTTTTAGAGATGTTTATAATAATTATTTGGTCCTTGAGAAAAAAATATTATAGAGAAAACAATTATGGTGTATTTTTTGAGCAAAATTGTCATAAATTCAAAAATTTGCAATTTTCAAATTAAAGATTGTATATTTTCCAACTCAACTATTTTTGTAACTATTCGAAATTTTGTCATGTAACTAACAAAGAAATAATTGTGACAATCGGTTGTTATTTGTATCCGATATCTTAAAAACACTGGACCAAGGATATGACATATTGAGAAATTTTAATATTAAAATGAGTATACCTCACTAACTATACAAGATATTTGTTTAACCAAAGACTTTTTTAGAACTTTACAAGGTATATAAGGACACAAAAAATTTTCGAATCGAGTGAGAAACAGAGCAATGACAAGCGTTGAAAAATTTTACATGACCGAAGTGCACTACTTTGCACTTCATACCTCTGAACCTGAGAAATATGGGAAGCTCATCTTCCTAAATTAAACAAGAACACTCCTGTGATACCTCCATGTAAAATTTTATATTGATCGGATTAAAAAATTAGAAATGGTTGATGTATTTCCAAAATATTTAATTCTGCCCCACTGGCATTTTTCTTATACTCATACTCCATAGAACTTTTTTTTTATTAAAATTTAAAATCGGATGTTTTCACTTAATCTATTGTAACTTTCTAAATTTTTGCCCGATGTTAACAATTTTACTTTTTGCACGTTGGGAACAAAATTTTATTTAAGATATGGGTCAAAACAAAAATTTAAAATTTTTTCTTTGCTTTAATGGAGCATTTCAAAATGGTGAATTTTGAAAAAACGCATAAAATAAAATTCTTTTTCAAATATAAAGGCTTGTAATTCCGTGAATTTTTATCTGATCAACGCAGTATAAATATGAACTGAAAGAGGAAAAATATATCTATGCAACAATGCCAAATTTGTTCAATTCTAGTAAACAGTATTCAAGATTTTTGGAAATATCCTTACAAACTGCAAAAAAATAGTTTTTCGCGTTCAGCAGCCCCAATTAAGCTTAAAAAACATCTAATTTTTGAAGTGCATTTTTTTGTTGTGAATTAGTGTTGTGAGCCAAATTTAAAAAATATGCAGCATAAGTAAAAATAAGTTTCTTTTGCTTTCAGGTTGGCGACAATACATTACCCAATTTAATGCCCCTTTTATCGGGTTATAGCAAAAGCACCGTCTACGGAAAATGTCAACCAAAAAACGTTGGTGGTTATGATAATTGCAATTTTATTTGGACTACATTTAAAAACAATGGTTATCATACAGCATATGCCGAAGATTTAACTCATATATCGACATTTAATTATTTAACGAAAGGTTTTAAAAAACCACCAACTGACTATTACTTTCGACCTATGGCATTAGCATTTGAAAAATCTTTGAAAATAAAAACAAAAGCTGGTTTAAATTATTGCCTTGGACGTAAACAGTTTGGAGAGTATATTTATGATTATGCCACGGAGTTTGCGGCTCGTTTTAAAAATCAATCAAGTTTTGGATTTTTTTGGACCAACTCATTCAGTCACAATTCTTACGATGTATCTGCCACAATGGATAAAACAATGGTGAAGTATTTTAAAGGATGGGAAAAGCAGGACATTTTTGAAAATTCAGTGGTTATGTTTTTCAGTGATCATGGTGTACGTTGGGGTCCATTGTTAAAATTATCTCAGGGTTTTTTAGAAGAACGTCTACCAATGTTTTTCATATCCGTGCCCAAATGGTTTGGCCAAGAATATCCGCAGCTAGTAAAAAATTTAGAAATCAATCAAAAGCGTTTAGCCAATCCATTTGATATACATATGACTTTGCAACATCTCTTGAAATTGTCAAAAGATAACTATAAAATACAGCAAACTTTCGATTGTCCCAAATGTCAAAGTATATTTGAGGAGCTACCAGAAAATCGTACTTGTGATGATGCCAGTATACCAGAAGCTTGGTGTACTTGTTTACCTTTTAAAACGGAATCAAGCACAAATAAAGTGGTACAGACCGTTGCCAAACTTATAGTTCAGGAAATGAATCGTTACTATGAAATCAAGAACTTAACATCTTTATGCAGTCCGCTACAACTGAAAGAAGTTATAAATGCCAAGTGTCGCTATCCAGATGAATCGAAATCTTCAAACAGTACAATAAGCACTTATGCAATTGATTTTACAACTGATCCTCCAACCAAACCCAAGACATTGTTTAGTGCTAACGTTGATTATGATGTGCAAAATAAACGCATTCACTTAAATGTAGAGGACATTAGTAGACAAAGTATTTATAAGAACACGGCCAAATGTATAGATGATGCGCAGGCTAAAAAATATTGCATCTGCAAAAACTCTTTAAAATAAGAAAACAAAAAAATTAAATAATTAAATAAATTAAACATAGAAAATGCCATCGACATAAAAAAGGGATGATTGTTTGAATGGACAAATAACAAAAATAATTGGTGTGGTCGATATCTTTGCCACATAATCTGTTTTAGATTGTACGAATATACTTCCTTCCCATCATTAATGTACATACCCATAAACATTTTTTGCCGACATGTCTAACGTCAGAAAAATTCGAGACTTTACCAGACAATCAACCGGTTGTCTAAAATTCTCTCACATATTTGCCAAAGTAGTCGGAAGTTTTCTAGTACGACGTTTCTGCACATTTTTTTTTAACAAACAACCCGCGAAGCAATTAGCTTGTCTGCGGAAAACACCCAGGGTCTATGGCGGGAAGTGAATCCACGACCTCCGTACTGACAGCCCTGCAGACAAAATGACTAGTATGTGCTTAGAAATATACTAGTTGCTTTTTAACTCAGACTAGTTGCCTATCTGTCTTTTTTCATATATCGAACTATCGATTTTAACATTAGGTTGTCATAGGAGCCCACCTAGTTCATTTTTATAACCCAGTCGGAATACCAGTTGTTGTAAAGTAGTGCTCTTGCTAGTTTTTTTATTTATCGTTTTGTGTTTCTTAAAAAAAACTTTGGCTCGAGCGGGGTACAAACACACATTCCTCATGTTTCAAGGCAGGTACTCAACCCACTGAGCCACTTTCTGCTTATTTTTTTAAGAGCTAAAAATATGTTGTATGTATAAGTCGTATACCTGAAAGCTGTGTCCTTTTTTGACTAGTATCGTTACTAGTCTCGATACAACTAGTAATATAGTTGTCCTTTTTTACTAGTATCGTTATTAGTCTTGTTACAACTAGTAATATGACTGTCGTTTTTTGACTAGTATCATCACAACTAGTATAGGATTATCCCAAAGTGTATCTAGTTGTAAATTTAGCTGCTGGGAGGATAGCATCACTACCACTTAGCCACACGGCACCCCAATGAAATATTATCCGACTAATATCAGACTATTCTGCACATTATCCGAAGGCAATTTAATTTCCTTTAAGACATTTAACAGAATAGTCTGCACATTTTCTGATATACGTCTTTCGACTCTTAGCAGTCGCTTCTTTTTGTAACAATTCTCATCTTATCTCTTAAGAGTATGTGCACAAATATTTGAGTTTTTAAGCCACTGGTGGCCATTTTCTCAATTTCCTATGCTCGCGAGTATAAGCTGTTTTTTACCATCAACACACGTATGCTGTGTGTGAGTCTCACAGCCTACCCGGTTGGCCAGGTCTTTCAGACATCTTGCAACACCGATGCATGACAATGTTAAAGCATCGTTGACCTGTTGGTCAACATATCAGTGAGGATATATTCGAACAAATGGCCGCTAAATTCATACATGACAACAAGAGCGACACTGTCACATATTTTTCATTAATGACCATGTAAATGACAACATCCTCAAAAATGTCCCCAGTACATTTTTTCGTTTGTTTCTTTGCTACACGTGTTCTACAACAACAATTTGAGGAATTTGTCGCTCAGCGAGTATTTTATTTTAATAGACATTGTTACAGAACTTTTCATCAGCGCAATTTCACTCAATTTTAGCAAAGCAGGAATATATGAAAATGATTCAAACTGGTGACAGGCTGAGCGACAAGAAGTCCATTTGCTGATATACGAAGAGTAGTGTTTTTTGTTGTAACGAAATTATACAAAATTGTACCAGCTAGTTGGCATGACCTGTTGAGTAGCTTTTTTTTACCCATTCTTTGAGTACGGCTTCTATTAGATTACCTTAATCGACAAATATCGTGCATGACAAATGTCGAAATTTCCTCAAGTATTCGTTGATGAAAATGTCCTTTACTATGAGTTGGCCAACCGGGTAGTGTATGTTTGGCCACCTCTGTTTTAAGCTCATAAAATATGGGTAAATGCTTTCTGATGAGCTGTCAGAATTTTAAACGCCATTTCTGATAAATTTCTAATTTCAGCTCCGACTTTTCTCCGACATTCGGGATGTAAAAAGTGTCAGATATACCGGAACATTTTCTGATGTTTTGTCAGTAATTTTTCCGACATTATTCAGACATGTCTAAAAATCCTTTAGAATTTCCCAAGAAAGTTCGTCAGAATTCGTATAGAGTTCTATTAGACATTTCGGCATAGTTTTTAGAATTTCCTTAGACAGAGAGGTCCGTCTTCTTGTTAACCACTCATATAATTTTTGGTAAGTTTTCTGATTGACATCGGTTACGAAGTCGGCATCTTGTGCATACTTTCTAGCCGACTGCGGACCGAAATCGGCAAGAAATGTTTGCTGGGTAAGTAAACACAAATTGCACATATTTATGAATGTGTACCTACCTACCTACCAGTTTAGAGTTAAACGTTACAATTGTATCTATTGTTTCCGAATCCCTGAATGACTGACAAGGAGAGTCTCATCAAGTATCAAGTGTCTTATCAAAATTGACGATCTGTTAACAATGTTATTGTAAACAAAATATTAACAAATTACACGTACAAAAACTTCTCAGATACTTTTAATATACATATGTACATACTCGTATGTATGTGCATCAAAAGCAATAGGGATGGAATTATTACCATTAAATAATAGAAAAATTAACTAACTTGCCTTATCTACAAAGTAACTACATATAGTACTTAAGGCAAAAAGTTGTATATTTGAATTGCCTTTAACATCCTCACATCTCAAATGTTTGGTGCAAATATGATGGTCTTGCAATAGTGCCAATGCAAAATATCATTAACGGTGTTCAAAGTATTTTGCAAATGGTCTTGCAAGTGCAAATGCAACATAATGTAGCTTTCTTTTGCAATCAAATAACAAATTAGTGGAGAACTGTAACACTATTACATTAAATAAACTGTTTCAATCAGGGACCGTAAATAGCAATTAACGAACAAAATTAAACTCTCTATGTTAGAGTCAATTAATTAGAGTTGATTAATTTAACGAATATAATTATTTAAAATATTTTCTGCGGAAAAACTTGAACGCAGGTCGCTTAATACCAATTTAAGAGCAGAGAATGAATGCTCTTTCCACGCTTACTTGGATTGCAGGAACACAGTTTTTGCTACATATATACACACATAAATATAAAAAACATACATGCATACGCACACAAACATACATAAGAGTACTTTCGAGTATATTCGTAACACATCTTTGATTTGATGTAGACAAACTTTCAATTGATGGCTCGAAAAATGCGGTCTTAAGACGGTCTATTGAAATATTTCTCATGTCGTTCCAATACCTTGAATGGTCCCCTATATTTATTATCGAGAGGTTTCCTTACTTCATTTCTTACCCAAACATGAGTATAGGCGCGAAAATCCTTGTGAATAAAAGAAACTTCTTTACGATGATTACTTCCTGTCTGAGGTCGAACTGAGTTCATAGTTTGATATAAATTCGAAAGAAATTCAGATAAGTTTTCTATTACTTGGAAGTTATTATTATTCGGCTTAAGTTCAATAATTGCATTAATGTAAATTAAAATTATTTTTAAGAGTGGAATATTAGAATATCTAATCAGACTAGCAGAACGGATTAGTACGACTAATTTCGACAGCCGCTACTTTATTCCAGTTTTTTTCCAACTCTTATTTTTATTTTTGGTTTTGCTTGTACGTAAGCTCCGCCTACGATAAATCAAGCTATTGTTGTTGTACATGTTTCAACAGGTTATGTTTTATAATTTGCATTCTGATTTTCAGTTTTAATTTTTTTCAGATTTCTTAAATAATTCTCCCGGTAAGCAAAGTGTTTCGCCATACACCAGGTCAGTAGGTGATGTTTAATGCCTTCCTTAAAAACAGTTCGCAGACCAAGAAGGACAGTTGGCAATGATTTGGCCCATTGTTGATTTTTATGTGCTATAAGGGATGCTTTAAAACTGCGATGAAATCTTTCAATCATTCCGTTTGATTGTGGATGATAAGAAGTGGTTTGATTTAATTTTGCTCCAACAAGGCTTGCTAAGTGATTGAACAACTTCGAATGAAACTGCCTACCTCTGTCTGTAACAATTATCTGAGGGCATCCAAGACGGCAAATCCAGTTTTCATAAAAACATCTAGCAATAATGGCACCACTTCGACACATCTAGTGACACGATCAATCATAGTACGCAAATATCGAAAACCTTCCGATGGCCGAAGCGGTCCAACTATGTCTAAGTGGATGTTTGAAAATCGCTGGGTACACAGAAAATATTATCACCAAAAAATTTTCAAACAAAAGTTTGTCTAAAAATAAATTTCATTTTTAGTAAATGTTCTTTACACAATCAATGAATTGTTTGTTTGACTCTTATTTAGGACGCATACACCAAAAACAAGAAGAAGAACTGTGTAGTAAAACAACAACCCCGATGACGACATATAGGGTGAATTCGTAAATGCAGTAAATTTGTGCAACCAGTGTGCAAACTATTGCAAAAGTAATAAAAATGCTAACTTTGTTGCATCAATCTGCGACAGACTATCAAGTGTTTGTGTAAAGAAACTTTTGATGAAAAAACGTATTGCCAAGTGTTTGTTTTCGAGGGCAAAACTTTGATTATTGCACAACTACTGAATTTACGAACGTACACACATACACACAAATAACAACAACAACAACAACAACAACAACGATAGCAAAGGGAATGCAATTGTACCAAGTTTATTTACTGAAGATTTTTGAGTGAATCATTTCGTTAATGTCGTTGCGTTATTTCTCATTACTTTTTTTAGAGTCTTTAGATAAACATTCAGACTTGAACACATTTTACAAAGTGAAATTTCATAAATGCTTAATGGATGATGATGATGATGATCCAGACAAAAATTTTGTTTGATATATTAAAACAAATCCACTAAATAGTTTTGTTCGATTAAGTAAACTATGTATTTTGTTTAGTATTTGTTAGTATTTTTAGACTAATTGTTTTATAAATTCAGACAAACAAATTGTTTGATATATCAGATTTTTCGAGACACTTAAAATTAACCAAATTTGTATTTTTTCTGAAGAGAAATTGTAACATTCCCTACTATCTAGAGCAGTGCTGGCCATCGAGAGAAATGAGTTTTTAATTCAGTATTAGTGCTTATGAGTATGTGTTAGTAGTATTCCACTGTGTGCCTTTTAAAAAGAAAAACAACAACGCAAAAAAAAACAACAAGCTGTTATACAACTGTATGAAGTTGTTATTTATTTTTTACTCTTTAGTGAAAACATTGGTTTTCATTCGGCTGTATACATACACGAGCCGAATAATGTTCGGAACTCTGGTACCAGTATGAGCGATGCTGATCTAGAGCATGTTGTGTCTCACAAAAAATAAAATTATGTGAATTCTCACGTCATTGTTGTTATAAATAGTTTTTTTATAACAACAATGTCATGAGAGAGAATTCACATTATTTTATTTTTTGTGAGACACAGAACATGGCCGAATAACTTAATTTTACTTCAGAAAGTTAATCCAATTCTATTTTAGACAACAGTTCTTTGTCTCTTCTGACAAATTATAAATACAAGCTGAACTTATGGGCTTTCTGAAAAGCACCCTTCAACTCGGGCTTTTAAGGTCATATATTTGAAATAAAATAAATACTATTTTCTATTTCTTTTTATCATCCGACGTTTTGTTGGACAATCCCAACTTCATCAGGAAAAATATTTTTACAAACAAAAGAAAAAGGTCAACAAATAAAAACTTTGATTATAAATTTATTTTATTTTAATTGTATCTGCAAACAGAAGCCTATTTTAAAGACCTTCTGAAATTTTACTTTATGGAGGTTTAAAAAAGTTTGAGAACGGTTGGATGAATGAAGTGTATCGTGATAAAAGGAGACTATGTTGAAAAATACAAAAAAAATGCTCAAAAATATTTTTCGTGCTTTTGCCAATTTATTAATTCTCCTCGAATGAAAGTATTTTGTATAACATCATACATACATATCGTTACCTTAATATAGATTGGCCCTAACAAAATTTTTTTAAAATCGAGTTTTTTTATACTTCGATATACATATTAGAGGTTCATCTATCCAAATATGCAAAAAAAAATCGATTTGAAAAAAATGAGTTATTGCATTTCTATATTTAGTTAACTGATATATTTAATTGTTTTCAATCAAAACAAATCAAAATATTCTTTTCAACTTATTTTCTCATCAAATACAAATTTAGCACTAATCATATCAAATTAGGAAGAAAATGAAATCATACATAAAAAGGACACAAACAAATGCTAAAAGGTTGAATCAGTTTCACTTACTTATTTATGAATATACCCAGCGAACATTTTTTAGCCGAATTCGTATTCGAAGTCGGCCAGAAAACGTACCGACGAAAATCATATGAGTGGTTAACAAGAAAGTGGACATCTTTGTCTGAGGAAATTCTGAAAACTTTGCCGAAATGTCTGAGAGAAGAAGTATGTACGAACTCTAAAGATTTTTCGATAGGTTGGAAAAATGTCTGAGGAAACATAAGAAAATGTTCCGAATTTTCTGATACCTTTTACATTCTGTTACATTAATGTCGGAGGAAAGGCGGAGATAAAATTAGAAATTTGTGTACCGTGCATTTTTCTGCTGCTTATGGCGGTTCAACAGAAATCATTTACCCATATTTTATAAGTTGAAAAACTAACACATTTATTTATGCACAAACTTTCAAGAGATATGTGCAGAAGTGACGGATACAAGTCGTAGGTCAAAAAGTGTACCGACTATTTTGTTAAATGTCTCAAAGGAAGTTAAATTGCTTTCGGACAATGTACAAACTAGCCTGATATTAATCGGATAATATTGTTACGAAATAAAAAATGCAGATTCCAATTTAACGATATAAATTCAAAGTTGGATTAAGGACAAAATGTAAGACATTTCCACTCATATTGTCCTCAACAAAATTGGATTGAGGACAAACTGTAAGATATTGTCGCTTATTTTGTCCTCAACAATTTTACGGAAGACAAAGTGTAAGACACTATCACTCATGTTGTCCTCGACAAAGTTCGATTAAGAGCAAAATGTAGGACATTGCCGCTCATATTGTCTTCAACAAAGTTGGATTGAGGAAAAATTTTAATGTAAACAATGTCGCTCATATTGTCCTCAATAAAGTTAGATTGAGGACAAAATGTAAGGCATTGTCGCTCATCTTGTCCCCGCAATGTTACTGAATACAAAACGTAAGACACTATCGCTCATATTGTTCTCAACAAAGTTGGATAGGGACAAAATTTAAGACGATGATATTTTCCTCAACATAGTTGGATTGAGGAAAAGTTTTAATGAAGACATTGCCGCTCATATTGTCCTCAACAAAGTTATATTCAGGACAAAATTCAAGACATTGTCGCTCATCTTGTCCTGCACAATGTTACTGAAGACAACATGTAAGAAACTGTTGCTCATATTGTCCTTGACAAAGTTCAATTAAGGACAAAATATAAGACATCTCCGCTCAACAAAGTTGGATTGAGGACAAACTGTAAGAAGTTGACGCTCATCTTGTCCTTCACAATGTTACTGAAGACAAAATGTAACACATTGTTGTATATATTGTCCTCAACAAAGTTGGATTGAGGATAAAACGTAAGACATTGTCGCTCATCTTGTCGTCAAAAGTGTTTAATAGAGGACAACATGCAAAAATTTGTCGCTCAGTTGTCGTGAATGACGATTTCCTTTAAATTGTCGATTAGAGACTCTATAAACAGTGTTGCCAATTCAACGAAGCTGTGGAAAATAATAAAAACGTTTTTACGAATAGGTTTAAAAACGTAAAAATATTTCAGAAAACGTGCAGAAACGTTCATGCGAGAAATTTTGTACCAATTGTACTTATCAATGTACTTGTCCTACGACTGGTGAAACCATCACAGGACAAGTACCTTAAGTTTGGATCTACAACCTATCACTGAGTATCTTAATTGTGTCAATTGACTTCCTCCAATGACAACGATATGTAAAAGTGACAGGTCCTTCTGATATAAAGTTCCAGAACTCAAACTGGTTACTATTCCTTGGGAACCAGTCACGTGACTTGTCTTGTAACAGGTTCCCTTCCCTCTAGGGGTCGTATCAGACAATTGTCGACTATTCTGCCAAATGTTTAAGGGAATTTTAGACAACTCCCTTGATTTTCTGGCAAAGTTTAAGATATTTTCTGGCGTCAGACATGGCGGCAAAAATGCTCACTGGGCATGCATTTTCACATATAAATACATATTTATGTATACATACATATACATATTGTCTAAACAGGCGGGCTACAATTTGATAAGGGTCTTTTTCTATCTTAATCAATGGCGATAACATGATAGCAGATTTTTTACTACCTGATAACAACTTAAAATTATATTTGAGTTTTCATATTTGTAAACATATGTATGTAATAGATATTAACTGTTGCAACTGAATTTGTAGTTGTATGGTAGCAGGGGTAACGCCCCTTTTATTTATCTTTGTGTAAATAGAGCACAAACCAAAAATATCAGAATGAATTTTTGAATGAAACTCTTCTTTTAGTTTTTATTTAAAATGAGACAACACTATAATGAGAAATGAAATAGCAAATGTAAATGAAAAATGGAGGCTTAGCAGAGATCCTTTAAAATCTCAAACGTTTTTCAAAACTAGCACAGTACAATATTAACAACTAATTGAAAAGGATCTTCTTTTAAATTCGAAAAGATTAGTGTTTTCGTTTGTCTTAAAACATGACAGATTTTAGTATTGATTATATATTAAATCGAGCGGGTGAACAATATGAGGGAACTAACCGTTCGATCGGTATTATTAGACATAATAATAAAATACCTCAGTTTCATCCTTTTATGATGGTTATAAATAATCATGATAATAAAATGGAATTTTTACAACAATTACAACAGCATCACAAGCAACAGGAACAGGATAACCGTCAGCAATGTTTGGAAGAAATGCCTGTATTAGATTGGTTACAATGTTCTCGCTATCATCCACCAAAATTACCCAGATCTCTACGACAAGGTCCTGCCAAGCGTACTCCTGGCCGTCTACCGCGCATTCCGTTTACTCCTGCTCAATTACAAACATTGGAAAGTGCCTACAAAAACTCTAACTATTTGAGTGCTGAAGATGCTAATAAACTGGCGGAATCATTGGATTTGACAAATACACGAGTGAAAATATGGTTTCAAAATCGTCGTGCTCGCGAACGACGTGAAAAACGTGAAAAAGATGAATCGTATGATTCAACACTATCATCCAATGCATCTAGTCCCGAACCAGAGGATGTAATACATATTGACTAGAGATTCTGAAATCAGTTGATACAATTAACTTTTGTTGTAAATACTTATTTATTAGTACCTACATGCATATTTTTTAATTTTGTTATAATACTCAGATTGTGTTTATTAAAAAAATAGTTTTATTAAAATAAACTTGTTTTATAAAATAAATGTTCCAGTCAATTATTTCTTTTAATATTTGAATAAATAATAATCCTGCAGGAATTTTGTGACAATTGTTCTAAACGTACTCGCCGCCGCATGGCTTGTAAAAAAAAACACGAAAAAATTAAAGTTACTGATTTCATCAAGATTTTCGTAAATCGAGTTTTCATCAAATTTCGACGTTTCGAGATCCTGGGAACCTATTCGGATTTTTTTATGATGGCGGATGTATGCATGTATGTGTAAGTATGTAACCCACTCATGTCTTTCGAACGGCATAAACAATCGCAACAAAATTTTCTTCATTATTAAGATTTTGACTAAACTTAGATATCGCCTTAATATGAATTTAAGAAATTTTCGAAAATAAAATTTGCAAAATTATGTTTTCATGAAATAAATTTTAAGCCACTGTTCCGATCGAACCCAAAATCAAAATCCTTTCTGGTGAAACTAAATTTTGATGACTGAAGGAAAATATGGCGTGATTCTATTTTTTAAACATTTTTGTTCTATTTTTTAGACAAATTGCCTAATATTCAAGATTTTAATGTTATTTAGACATACTTTGTTTAAAAATTAACACTTTTAGCAGCAGATTTGTATTTTTTGCGGTAAATTGGACAAATTATATTTTTTTGTTCCAAATAACTACAAAATCGATGCAAGTTTAGACAAGGAGAAATTTTGAACACAAATTTGGACAATATATGATCCTACATTTTAAGTAATGTTTTAAAGTGTATACACACCAGTGCTGGGATTTGAAAGTTTTCATTTCGAGAAGAGTTTGTGTTGAAGTGACACAATCCAGTAAAATTTTGTACAAATTATTACAAATTACCTAGGACTCAAACATAGCTAATGATAACAATATTATGATAAAAATATTAAAGATATCTTAATGAAATAAAGCGTATTTTCTTTATCTGTTTATAAACTTTACACTAAATTTATATTTAATAAAATCGGATAATATTTGTAAAAGTTGAGGCCGACAAGGTTTTTCATGCCCGGGGAAGTCAACTTTGACACCCTATAGCTTAACGTGTGTTTCAACAGAGTATCCAAATTTCAACATTCTTACAGCTTGGATCCTTCTCTATGATTTTCACATACATCGTTTTGTAATCGGATCGGAAGTTTCAAAGATACAGATTTATTACCCTTTTATCCGATTGAAACCACTGTGCAGCGTGAGAGATGTTTTGTGATCGAAATGTTCATGAAATGTATGTATGTACTTTCAAAATTCTAAAAAGCAATTCGAAAATTCCGAAATGCAAATGGAAAGTGTGTATGGGCTACAATTCTTTAAATTCATTATGTACTATTAAAAATTAACTCTCAACGCACAGTGGCGTAAAATAAGAAAGTGGTATTAAAAATGGAAAATATGTATGTGTTATTTTAATTCTTTAACTTACGATGCAGTCAGGCATATTCGAACACGATACTTCTTGGCTAACAGACTATCGTCACACATTCGAAAAATTATCGAGAAAAGTTCGCTTTAGCGAACATTTGATATTTTTTTTAGATTCGCGAAGAAATGTCGAATAGTTTTGTTTTGAAATTTCTTCGCTTTTCGAACATTTATTTATATCGAATCTCAGGTCAAGTGGGTATTCACAATTAGCGCTGGGCATAGGAAATCTTATACGCTTTACGTTTAAGGTATGATATGTGGTTAGCACTTTTATGTAAAGCACTGCCAAGAAAATTTTTGTAGAACAATTTTTCCAGCCATATCGCCGCTAAAAGGGAGTTTTTCGCTCTTTTTTTAAGAAAGGCGCAAAATTACCTCCACTCTAAAACACTTTTGTTGAAAATTAGGTCGATAATAGTCGGCAACACTTTACCGATTATTATCGACCTAAAATTAGATACGTATTATTTTTGGACAAAATGTTTTTACTAAAAAAAGCGATTGGCTGCATGCAGGTTTGAACCGCGAACTCTTGACTGATAGTCTGACGTATATACCATTCAGCCATAGCCGTATTATACTTTATGTTAAATTTTTTCCACTTGGTCTATATATGTTTAATTTGAAAGGTTTTTTCTTTAACAAAATAACTAGAAAATCGATGTAATTTTAGACAAGGAGAAATTTTCAAAACAAATTTCACAAAAATATTGCTTGTGGTGTTTTACACAAAACTACTATCCATATCGTATATCATAAACATGAAACTTGCAAGATTTCTTATGCTTTATAGAAACTTTTTTTTTCAAATTTTCAAAAATCTAAAAACAGAGTAGTTATGGAAGCCCCACTACCGGACCTGGCTTCAAAGTTGTTGAGTGGATAGAAGTTTAAAATTAAAAACAAAAATCATTATGTTAAACACGCATTAAAACCCAAAACTCAAAATCAAAAAAATTTTTAATATTTATTTTCTATCTTTAGGTACACAGAGAAAAGTTTGAACATATATAATATGAAAAAAGTTCATAATCTATTTTTCATATATTTTATTAATTTATAAATAAAAAAACAGGAATTATTTCATTCGCAGTATGAATTTAGTTTTTAATAAATAAATTTATGATATCTAAGTTGCCTTGAAAAAATTTTGAACATTTTTTGTAAACAAAATCTAAAAAGTTTTTTGTTTATATGAAGTAAAAATACAGTTTACTTACAATAGTCGGCTTGACAGAAGGGAAAGAGTTGTGTGTAGAACAACATGCTATACAAGTTCAATACTGAATTTTTAAAAATATTTTTAAAAGAAATATGAATTAAATTATGTAAAAGTTTCTAGCTGGAAGGAAAATAGTTTGGAAAAAATTATAATGTTCGGTTCAAAGCATTTATAAAAAAATTCCTTGGATATTAGTAATATTTTTCTTTGTGTTAAGTCGGAAGTTATTTTTATTCGGTTTAAGTTCGATAATTGAATTAATGTAAATTCAAATTATTTTTAAGTTTTAATATAAATTCAAATTAGCTTCCGACTTAAACCTATTTCAGTTCGAATAATATTTACGTACAAATATTAAGATTTGCGATGGCGCGCGCAAAAAGTTGCATACATGTGTGGTTTCTGCGGTCTAATTACAACTGAAAATCTGAATGTAAATTATAAAAAAGACAAAAGATAACCTATTTAAACATGTACAACAACAATAGCTTGATTGATCGTAGGCGGAGCTTAAGTGGCTGCTAGACGGATCAATATTTTGATATTCTTCAATATTTTCCCTCCATATATGTGTAAAATTTTTTTGTTAACAAACGCACACAAACACATATATTGAAGCTGAATATTGATGTGTTTAGCAGCCACTTTACGCATAAGCAAAACCAAAAATAAAATAAGAGTTGGAAAATTGGAATAAATAATCACAAGGTGAAATTTCGTGCTTACCATATTAATAAAAATGAATACATAGATACTCATATTCTATTTCGCCATAAAATTTGGTTAAATAGCTGATGGTTCATTAATACCAGTATCCACGATCAAACGTGGTAAAAGTGAACAAAGGACGCTGATGATGACAGCGTAGCAGCTGTCGCAATTAGTAGTACTAATCCGTTCTGCTAGTCTGATTAGATATTCTAATATTCCACTCTTAGAAATAATTTGAATTTACATTAATTCAATTATTGAACTTAAGCCGAATAATAATAACTTCCGACTTTATTTTCTATCTTTTTCGGACCATTACAAAGAAAGTTATGAAAAAAAATTTGAAATTTTAATATCTTTTGAACGAGTAATAAAAAATCTTAAAATTTACCAAGAAGGCTCTTTTGAGGGGTGCTAAAAAATATTACAAAATTGGGGAACCAAAAATTTTTTTGCAAACCGTCACATTTGGCGTGGAAGGCCCCGTATATTTGCATTCATGTGTATGTATGTACATCTATACATACATATACATATGTAGTATTTATTATTATTTTACAAAAAATATAGTCAATAATATCATGCAAAACCGCTTCAGATCAAAAGACTTGTATTTTCACATATCATTCATACTTCAGTCAAATTTTAAATGATTTAATAACCGAAAAAGATCAACCACGAAATGTGGAAAAAAGTAAGCTTTATGTATAAAATACACAATATACATATAAGCGGATTTATCTATTTTGTTTTTCGGTCTAAATAAAGATGTTATAAATGCAGTTCTTCACAAGTGAGTGTTTGCGGATTTTTGCATGTTTATTATTTTTTTTTGTTTTGGTTTTAGCAAAAACTATCAAATTACGCACATATTTTCATTTGAAACACAACAAACAACAAAAAAATATTTATAACAACTTCCGTTGGTTTCAAAAGAACATTTCCCCATCCACTCAGAGATACATTATTGATTTGACCATTCATTGTTGAGCCTATTAAAGACAATGTTATTTTTATATGTTGAGTAATTTATTTAAATGCAGCGCCTACAGATTTCGTGGCTTATTCCTTTGTTTGATATTTCCCTTCTTATATGCAACTATTTTTAATACATTTAAGCCAAATCCTATTTTCAGTAATAATCCTAACATACATACACACATCCATACGCATTTAGTTTCCTTTCCTTGGTTTTTAAAATTGTGCTAATTTTTAATAAAGGAAACTGTTTTTAAAAAGGTAACAATTTGCAATAGTATTTACTTACGTACATATAACGTACATATAACGTACATATAACGAACGACTAGCAAAAAGTGCTACATAGTCATGAATTTTAGAAAATTTACTTCACTGAATTTTGTTATATTAAAAAAGTTTTCATTTGTTGGGGATTAAGCTTGTTTATATGCCTGCATTTCATTGGTGCTTATACCAAATCATAAGTAGAGTTCAACCATTATTATTGAAAAAAAAATTCTGAGCTTATGCACAATTTTTAAAAGTCATTTGAGAGTTACAGTAGAATAAGCGTAGTAGGTTTAGATACTTTTGCAAAAAAAAAACACAACTACATACTACGGTTATTCTTCTTTAATTATTAAATGATTTTTGAAAGTTGATGCATAAGGGACAAAATATGATTTACAATGTATGATTAACGGTTAACGTGAACTTTAATGCCAAGTTCGTCGTTAAAAGTACTGAGATCAAAATAAGGGCCACGTTCTTGATATGTAAAATAACGCCTCACTTTTAGGCAACATACTAATTTGGCAATATTGCATCATCTATCGTGGTAAGGTTTTCAAATTTTTTTAATTTAACAACATTTTTCAAAAATGCTAAAAACCAAAAAAAAAAGACACGTCTGCAGAGGAGATTACGAAAAAAGCACAAAAAAAAATTAATAAATTTAGTAAAGTGCGACTTTGACTGGCACACGAATGGTTCCGTACGAATACCATATACATATAAATATATAATCCTTTTGACTTTTTGGCGACTTCTTTTGTGGTTTTATTCGTTTTGGCAATTTTTTCGGTTTTTTGCAATTTTTAGTTTTGGCGATTCTTTTCGTTTTTGGTGATATTTTTAGTTTTGAAGATTTTTTAATTTGGCGATGTTTTCCTTTTAGCCATTTTTTCGGTTTTTGACGATTTTTTAGTTTTGGAGATTTTTTCTTCGTTTTTTTGGGATTTTTTTTATTTTTTTTAGCGGTTTTTTGTTTTATTTTGACGATGTTTTTTAGATTTGGAAATTTTTGTTAGTTTTGCCGATTTTTTCGGTTTTTTACGATTTTTTTAGATTTTACAATTTTTTAGTATTGACGATTTTTTTCCGTTTAGGTAATTTTTTTAGTTTTGGCGAATTTTCTCGATTTTTGGAGATTGTTTAGTTTGGGCGACTTTTTTCATTTCTGACTTTTTTTGTTTTTTGCTATTTTTTAGTTTTGGTGATTTTTGGATATCTTTAGTTTTGTTTGAGAAGATACAGCTAAATTTCAAAATTACACAATTTGATAGAAAACCCTTTAATTTTTAGTTAGTTTGTTATTTTATCATTCGCTACTGTTGCCTTTAAAATGTTGCACTAACTGTGAACATTTTAAGAGCTTGTCTCTTACGGTTTCTAAGATACAGCTAATTTTAAAACTACATACATTAACTGAAAGAATACCCTTTAATTTTTTATTTGCTTAGATTTCAGTATTAATTGGTGTAGTCTGTATAATAATACACTAACTTTGAAGATTTCAAGAGTATATATATAACTGTCTGTATATTACATTATGGTTCGAAAATTTTGTGGAATCTTAATGTAGATATTATAGAGTAACATTGTTGCAAATATTAGCTGCGGAAACTTGCGTATGCGACTTTTACATCAGATTTTCTAACTATACACCTTTCCAAAATTTTCCCACTTGTTTGTACTTCTATATGATTTTGTTGTAATTTGCTTCCGAAACCAGTTATTATTAAATTAAAATACCAAATTTTTAATGCATTTTGAAATTTGAGTGCACCTTGAATTGAAAAGGTTTAAAATTGATTCGAAATCACACAAATTCGGAAAAAATTGCTAAAAATCTATATAGCATGCACTATATAAAACAGAATCTGTGCTTGTATATTTGTTTGTTTGTTCCTTATCGGAAGCCAAATTGTAAGGCCGATCAAGTTGAAAATTTGAAACTGTCTGCCTTACGTGCGATTAGGAAATGAAAATAGGCTAATTTATTTTTTCAACTTTTGGAGGGAAAGGCACCCCCAAACAAATCACTGGACCATTTTTAGACCAAACTAAAAGTTCCATCAAAAGCTTAGAGGTATAGGAGGGTTGAGAAAATTAATAATTACACAAAGTAATTATTAATTTTCCTATATCTGCATTAATAAAATAGTGAGACTCTCTAAATTTAATATTAATAACTCTTAGAACAAAGTGAAAGTTCCAATAGGAGAGTTAGACGGATACCCCCACATAAAGTAATGATTAGTTTTCCTATATCTGCATAACTACAAAAGTGAGGATTTCTAAATTTGGTGTGATAACTCTTAGAACAATCTGAAATTTCCAACAGACTCTTTGAGGTATAGGAGAGGGGAGACAGGTACTCCCATACAATTTAATTATTAATTTTCTAACATCTGCAGAACCACCAAAGCAAGACTCAAAATTTGTTGTAGCCTAAACTGAGAACACATTGCGCTTTTCAACAACAGCCTGGTAGTATAGAAGGATGTGCGGACTTACAGACCCCATACATAGTAATTTGTAATTATCCTATATCTGGGAACCCCCATAGCGATAATCTTAATTTGATATAGGTTGCACTGGGAACAAATTGCACTTTTAAACAAAATCTTGTTGGCATAGGAGGGAGGACACGGGGTTACAAAATAATTGAGGGGCTTAAAATCAAAGGGGTTCAAGTGCAAGAAAGAAAATTGTGAGTAATTAAGCTTCAAAGTTTTTTGTTCCCATGCATTTGAAGTCATTGTACGGGTCTGAATTTTTGTAGACTGATAGATATTGGTATTGAGTGTTGATTCCTGCATATAACTCAATTTTTTAGTTTTAGAATTTCTACCCCTTTGCTTTTCACCCCCTCAATTATGTATTAATTTTCCTATATCTGCACAACTTTGGGGTAGCGGAGCACACCAAATGGTGCTAGTCGTAAAATAAAAGTTATTTTTCAAAACTTCAAACTTTTTTTTTACCAGATTCAGCGATTTTAAAATAATTTGAAGATCTTTTTTTTAATTTTTGCACATTTTCGTAGCTTTCGCGAAGATATTATTTTAAAATATATGTAACTTTCGCCATAAATGTTTTCTTGTTAAGCTTTTGAGTTCTTTTTTACAGTTTTAGCCATTTTGAATGATAAAATAAAAAATTTCCTTTGTCTACATACTTCACATTTATCTCTAAATAAAAATATAAATTAATTGAAAAATTAAATTAAATCCGAGCTCAAGCCAAAATAATTAAATTTCTTTGGATATTTGGAATAGTTTTAAAGGTTTTTAAAAGATGTGTACATTAGCGTGTCCCGAAAAAAATTAGCTTTGGGTTTTTCATAACGAAAGACCCCTCAAAATTTGCGTAATTGATCACAGATTACGGCATAATGGCAGAATGGCATAAGGCCGAAAGTGGCTGCCCGATGACATAACACCGAAAGTAGCAAGCCGAATACGCACAGTGGTTAAAATTGGAAAAAAGGGTAATAAATCTGTATCTTTGAAACTTGCAGTCCGATTACAAAACGATGTATAGAGGAGGACCTAAGCTTTGAGAATGTTGAAATTTTCATCACCCTGCTGAAATACACGTTCAGCTACAGATTGTCAAAGTTGACTACCTCGGGCATGAAAAACTTTGTCGACCTCATAAGTTTTACAAATATTATCCGATTTTAATGAATTTAATCTTGGTGTAAAGTTTATAAATAAATAAAGAAAATACAGTTTACTTCATTAAAATATCTTTAATATGTTCAAAGATATTTGGCTTTGAATTTTAAAATTTTAGTTTTTAAAATGAATCGAAGTCAAGACTTTGAAAATGGCTAAATTTTGACAAAAATTGCTAATTTTTTACGTTTTTCTCCACAAATTTTCAAAACGAAAAATTTTCATTTTCAATACCACCCTATTCACACGACTCGATTTAAAGATTGTTATAATATCGTGATTAAGTGTATCATTCATGTTTTGCCTAATGGCCCCCCAATCTCCGACAGGCTTGGCCTGATTGTACATATATGAATGACAAATGCTGATATCTGCAAAGGAGTATATAGGATTGGAAGTTTGACAGAAAAGGTCATTGTGAAAAAATAAGAAATAGGGTAGGCAAAAGAACGGAGCCTTGCTGTACCCCTGAATTAATCTTGAACTCATTTGATGAGATCCCATCTATAACAATAATTCGTATAGTGCGATCCCTGAGAAGTCATCACCGACACCAAAAAACAACAAGTTCTGGCAAAAGTGCACCATGCCATACTATATCAAACGCCTTACAAATATGTAGAGTCACCACTTTACTTTCGACGAAATGGTGTATGTATGTTGTGCCACGATTCTTTCGAAAGGAAGGCCACTAGGTCACCCGTATAGCGTGCTCTACGAAAGCCATACTGGCGGTCGCTGAGTAAACAGTTGGAGTCCAAACACTTCACAAGATGAAAATTAACCATACTTTCCATCACTTTGGAAAGTGCAGAGCATATCGCGATTGGACGATAATTTTCAGGGTTATTAACCTCTCCCTTTTTTGACGATTGGCATTACATTGGTAACCTTCAAACACGATGGAAATTTATGAGTAAGATACAAAGTGCTGAAGAAGGTTGCCAACGGACGTGACAGCGTCGAAGAGCACTGCTTCAAGACCAGCGCTGAAGTACCACCCGGCCCAGAAGACTTATTAATGTTTAGGTCCGCTAAAACCTTAAGAATATATTTGCCCTAGTTACAGAAACTCTATCAAGGAGGGGCAGCGGTTGATTACTTTCCGGCAAGTGAGTACTAATTGCAAATAATTCACTCAGAAGGTTGACTTTATCAACCGGTACAGGGAATATTTGGCCATCCTTTTCTATGACGATATGTTAAAGATCATAACATTCATAACATTGCAAATGGAATCGTAAATATTGTGTAGATAATTTTATAAAAAAATTCTATTCAAAATTGACGATTTAATGTAAAAAAGCAAAGCTAAACTTCCTTTAAGATAGATTTGCAGCAAAATAAAATTTTTCGGAACATTAGAGTACCTTGTACAAAATACAGACAGGCAGACGGTCAGGTCAACTCGTCTAGAAAATTTTTATAAAAATTAAAAAAAACTGAGTGCAATAATAACTTCAACAATGGGATAATCTTGTCATTTAATCCCGCTATTACTCCTCTTCATTACCGAGATAATTCATGTAAATTTGCTCAATCGGCTTATGATTTAAACAACAAATGAAGTAATGTTTATGTTACTAATCTTGTCCTGTTTAACAAACAATGATACAATGTTTATATTGAATAGACCTCATGGTGAAAGAAATAGGGCACACAAATGCCGTCGTGCGCCTCCTTTCTATTGGCTTAAACTTAACATTATTTGTATTGAACTTCTTAGTTTCTATTCTATTATATTTGTAATTTTTTTTACAAAAACGAAAAGATTATCAAAAGAACAATTTTAATATGAATGTATAGTGTACATACATACATATATAAGTGCATATGTATGAGTGCTTTCCTTTGATAATAAATCTGGGTATTTTGTCGTGGGTTACTTAAAATATTTGGTAGTGTGGCGACAGACAGTTTTATGAATATTTTATGCAGATCCAAGTAAACAATTTATATGTAAAGGTTAGAAAATTTAACAAATTAAAAATAATTAAGACGTTTTAACGAATATTAAATTAGACAACTTTTTTACAATCATCTGTAAATATTCTCATATATTTTTTGAACGATTTTTTTTTTGAAAAACCATTATTAAATTTAAAAACTTAATTGTGGCTCATATTTGTATCACGAACTCAGTTATAGTTAATAAAACTTAAGTATATTTTAAAATAACAAATAAATTATTAATTAAGTCGAGTACAAAGGAGGTAGGGCGTTGAAACAACCTGTTGTGGCAACCTGGTTTATCTTGGTCAGTACACATGGACTCTAGAATTCAGAATTTTCCCCCATTGAAGTAAAAATAGCAAAACTATATATCCAATTTTAATAAAACGAGCAACATATGATTTTAAAGCAGAGCCAGGCAAAGAGAAAAATAAATAAATGAGAAAAAATTTTTTGTTTAAGTGTGTTGGTGTTTAATTGCATTGTTGATAGGTGCAAATGACTGTTGTGCCAAGGTGGATTTATACAGGTGATATTATAAGCACAGCTGTTCTACTTTTTTCCGCATATTAGATGCTCGTATGTCAAAATTTGTATTCGTTGACATAGGGGCTGAGATGTCAAATGTTATTGTAATGTTGTAGTTGTTTTAGAATTAACACCACCTGATAAATTAATTCACCTTGTGTTGTGCTCGTATTGTTTATTTTGATAGTTTGTGTTGTGTACATGTAAATTGTCGGCTGTGTACATGTAAAATTTCAAAATAGCCGATAAGTAGTCGGCAAACGTCGTGGCTCACGGCTACACATCGCCTGTGCCCGTTTTAAAGGTATTTACCCAGCAAATAAGGCGGCTAAAAGACTGAGCAACTGGTCAGCTCAGCATGTAGGCAAAGACAAATTTTACTGCACGGAAGGCTTACAGCGCAACCTAAATCAGCGCGTTGAGCGTTGCGTAAGCAACAGAGTACGTATTTACTATACATTCACAGAAAATATTTTGTGGTAAAAAGTACTGTAAATACGTACCCTGTTGCTTACGCGACGCTTAACGCTCTGATTTAGGTTGGGCCGTTAGTTGTATATCATTTACTTTTATTCAATTCATGCTGAATTATTCTTAAGACAACAAAATCAATTTTTAAATAACAATATTGTAACAGGTGATTCTGGTAAAGGCCGGTAAAAAATATATACATGTATCGGCGTATTGAAAGCTTACATCTGGGATTCATTTTAGGGGGAGTAAAATTCTCCCCTCTTTTGCACATAGTTATACTGACTTATCATAGTATATCTTGTAGGCGTTACGTTTAACGTATAAGATATGCTCAGCACTTTTATGTAAAACAGTACGGTTAACATTTTTGTACAAAATTTTAAGCCTCTAGCTCTTCGATGTACGGGTCTTTTTGGCCCCTAAATAAATAAGGGGCAAAAAACTCCCCTTCAGAGGCGATACAGCAGGCTTCATTGTTCCACAAAAATGTTCCTCGTGGTGTTTTACATAAAAGTGTTGAACACATCCTATACCTTAAAAGTAAGGCCTACAAGATATTCTATGCCTAGTCAGTATAACTATGTGCAAAAAGGGTGAAAATTTAGCTCACCTAAATTAATTCTAAGATGTAAACTTTCAAAACGCCGATACACGTATGTATTTTTTAGGTGGCCTCTACCAGAATCAGTTGTTAAAACTTTGTTACATAAAAAATAATTTTGTTGTACAGTGTAAAAATTCGCAATGTTTGCAAAAATTAGGTGACTTTAATTTATTATGAATAAAATCAATATTTATCCATCGATTTTCATGAAATAAAGCTTATTTTATTTGCAGTATATGTGGCTCTATGATCAGTTATTAAAAAATTATAAGTTTTTGATATTTTCGATTTTTTAATAAATTAAAATTTTCCAATTTTGCATAAAAATATATATTTTTCATCATTGTGGTCTGAATAATTGCGAAACCATTGAGCATATAAAAAAATTATGTTAGAACGGTTTAAAAGTAATTTTATTTAAATTTTTTTTGTTGTATTTTTGTAATTAAATTGGACTACCCCTTCCCAAGTTATGATGAAATCTTGAAAGATCCCAAATTTTAGAAAAAAATTAAAAAGAAATGCTTCCATAGAATTTTAAATTTCGACTGTTTTTTGAAGTTAGTGGTAATCAAAGGTTTCATTTTATTGCATAGTGTTATTGATACACACTATTTTTCCTTGTCCTGTTTTAAGCTTTTTGTTTCTTCTGTTCTAGTGTGGCTCGTGCGTATTTTGAGTATACATAATTCGAAATCTCGAAAAATGGAACAGTTAAAAATAAAAGGACTACAGATTTGAATTCCGTGCTCCAAATTATCTAAGAAACAACTGTCACTTGCTTGCTAATCGTGCTTTTTACAGAATACACTAAATTGGCAATTATTAATTTTCATAATTTAATTTGCAAATCTAGATTGTATGTGAAACAAATGAAAATGAGAGTAGGCCAACAATTGTGCATTAAAAATTTATTACAGAATGTATTTTTACTTGCTTTCATTTTCTTTAAATCTTCATAATCTTCCAATTTCAATTTTCACATAAATTTTCTATCACATTCTTGTTATTTTTTTAGCCGGTGAATATCAAACGAAACTTGTTTCATAACACGCATCATCTCGTCGAATGGTACCTTATGCATTAATATTTCTTCATCCAGACCTGTATATTTCTCGGCGGAACGTTCTAACCAACCATACATTTGATTTTCAGTTATTGGTGCATAATATCGATCACGATTATCGTATTTTAAATGTTTTTCGATTTCATTTGCAAAATATTCATATTGTTTTATATAACCGCTAGCGATCTCCTCATTATCATGGCGTGCATAAAACTTTGCAGTTAAGGGTTTCAACTTATAGTTCGGCTGGAATTTGTGTTCCCTTAATTTCTTGTTGTGGCAGCAATACATTTTAGAAATTTTTATTACAAAATTTATTATTATATATGTATAAAATTTTGAAGATATTTTAATTATGTGTCAAGCTTGCACTGATTCATTTCCAACGAAAGTTTTTTTAACTTCCCGAAATAAAAAATGGGGAGTTACAGATTTCCCTCGACCTTCGAAAATCCATCTCTTAGGAAGCTATTCTAAAGTCACAAAGCTTGGATTCAAAAGCAAATACCAACTGCGGAAACCACCTGTGTATCCATTTATTTGCCAAAGCATTTTATGGACTTTGTCAATACCATAAAAATTCAATTTTTGGGATTTCTCGGAACTTTCATAGGAATTCTGAGATTCTCAGTAACAAATCTTAGTTTTCCTTGCGTGCTGGGTATTTAGTACATAAATTCGTATACAGCTGCAAAATTTCATTGGGAAATATCAATAATCAACGATTTTATAGCACTAAGAAAAAATGTAATATGTATGCACAAGACAAAACTACTTTTTTTAGCATTTCTCCCCTTGTTTTGCAAAAAGTATCAAACATTTTTTAAATTGTTGAAAACTATGCATAATTTTGTAAATGTTTATGTTATATGTCTACCTTTCTCTTTTAAAAGTGTAAATAAAATCTCGTACTGCCAGACAAATGTAATGGCTATCCCATACGTATACTTAATATTTAGTATTAAGTCTACATAACGGCAGGTCTATACCTGATACATTTTTATCATGACAAATGTCAAACTTTATATTGAAAAAAAACCTGCCTTATGTTAGCTGTGTTTCCTATACGGAATTTGACATTTATCATGATAAAAATTTATCAGGAATAGACGTAGGATAATGCTTGAGCAACAGGGGGAAAATAGTATTTTGTGCATACATTTTTTTAATGCTATAAAATCGTTGATTATTGATATTTTCGAAGGAAATTTCACAGTTATATAGGAATTTATGTATTAAATTTATTTACTAAATACTAGGGTGATCGACTCGGTTTTTCAACCGGTTTTTCCGCAATACGGTTGTCGGTTTTTTCAAAATATTGATTTTTCGAATGTCGAATAGTCTGGCTTTTTTCTAATTAAAAAACCGGCCCAGTCGAATACTTTGCGATTCGTATATTTTATTAGTTTTTACTATATTAAAACTCAGACTCAAGAGCATTTACTGAAACATGTAATTAAAGTGAATTAATTTTATAAGGTGGTAGCAGGGGCGAATTAGATTGGCCTTGTGATTTAGAATGTATGTCAAACTTCATATTTTATATGGAGTTCGACATCCATCATAGACAAAAAATGCTGGTTGCGTGAATGTCAAAAAATAAACAAGACAAAGAAAAAATATAAATCTGTGCTCTGGGGTTCCTATATGAGTGGGCCAAATTTTTGTTGGATTTAGATTGTAAATCCTACTGGAAAAGTACTTTTAGCAAAAAAAAAAAAACAGTGCTGATCACGTAATGAGATGGCGTGCCGAATATAAGGGGCACTATAATGCGCAATTAAGAAATTATAGCGATGGAAATTATAATGTTGTACCAAACAAAAACTTAGGAAAAGGAACACAAAAACATTAATGTGAAAATAGGGCCAAGTTCTTATCCAAAAATTTCGGCCGTTAAAAGTACTGAAATCAAAATAGGGACCAAGTTCTTGATAGGTACAATACCATCTCATTTCTAAACAACGTGCTATTTGGCAATATATTTTTTTTAATTTCTAATATTGGGAAGAAGTATGAGGAAAATTTTGGCAAGTTAGCTTAGAAATTAGATGGTATCGTACCTATCAAGAACTTGATCCTCCTTTTGATCTCAGTACTTTTAACGCCCGAAATTTTTGGATAGGAGCTTTGCCTTATTTTCAAAGTTATGATTTTATGCGGATAGTATTTACAGGACCTGTTAACTCTTTTTTTTAAAGCAAATTAAAATCAAAACTTTCGTATTATAATTTTCTCACAAAAAACCCGGTCGACCGGTTTTTTCTGAATTTTAAAAACCATAACCGGTTTTTCTAATGTTTCAAATAGTCGAAAACCGGTATCTGCAAAATGTCGAATAATCGATCACCCTACTAAATACCAAGCAAGAAAAAAACTCAGATTTGCTTCTGGGTACCCCGCAATTCCCAAAGAAATTCAAAAAATCCCTAAACTGGGATTTTCATCATTTTCAGGCGCAAATATTTTTTGTTGCAAATATTTAAGAGCATATTAGGCCTCAAGGTGACGTGATATTTACAACAAAAAATAGGTCTATTTCGAAACGCTCTAGTTCCTTCAATAAAAAAACTTTTGAAAAAAATTTATTGCTGTGATAATATGCCTTATAGTATTATATTTTTGATTTTTTTATAATTACGAAGTAATTAACGCACTTTTTCAGCAAAAAATCGGGAAAATAGACTTTTTTTAAAACTTTAACTTAAACTGCGTATAACATTTGATTGAGTTGTGCTTTTTAATCAGAATATAAAAAAATTTTGTTCAAAATTTACGTAAAAAACTTTTAGCAAGTCGGACAATATTTGACTTCCCCATTAGCAAAACAGTGGATCAAGGCAGGTAAAAAAGCTAAAATTACAATTTTCAAGTCGAATATCTCCTAAACTGAAAGCGAAAACCCATTAACGTAGAAGACTTTTTCTAGACTTGGTCAGGAAAATCTACCTTCAAAAATTCCTTCTTTTTTTGCAGATAAAAACATCAGCTTTGTATAGATTTGAATTTTGTGGCTCCGTCACCTTTAAACTCAATAGCACCTGCTCAAATTTTTTTCCAAAAACCCCCACTGTGTGTATCTGTGAGTATGTAAGTACCCTGCGGGAAATGTTGTACCAATTGTCTTGAACGTACATGTCCTATGACTGGTGAAAATGGGAATGTCACGAAATGTTCCCGAGTTGTGACCGGTGAAAAAAGAGTTATATCACAACATATCACAAAACTAGGACAAAAATTTTAGCAAAATACATTCATTGTACCAGCAGATTTTTTTGATATTAAAAATATATGTTTAAAGTACAGTAATTTAACTAGTATTAAAGAACCCATCACACGACAAGGAGCTTGAGTTTGGCTCTAGGACCTATCACTGAGTATCTCAGTTATGTCAATTGACACCCTTCAATGACAACACCATGTAAAAGTTACCGGTCCATTTCATATAAAGTTTCGGAACTCGAACCGGTTGCTAGTCTTTGGGAGCCAGTCACGTGACCTGTGTTGTGACAGGTTCTTTTTCCTCTAGGGTATGCAAACTTTGAGTGTACTTCGAAGTTTTGAAGGCTTAAACGATCGTAACAAAATTTTAGCTTAACTTAGATATTGTGATTATGAACCGATTCGATTTGATGGATCTCGAGAATTTTCAGAAGCATGTTTTTTTAATTAATTTTTTCCAGAGTGTTTTGTTGTTTTCGCATAAACAACAGAGTGAAACGATCATTTATTTATACAAAGTAAAATTTTCATAAAATCGCCCTCAAACAAAAATTTTAGCTTTTTAATACAGTTAAGGTTGAGGCCACACGGGCGTTTTTAAAACGCGGAGTTTCTGCTTTTTATGTTAACTTCAAAGTTTTAAAAAATTAAGAACTTTCAAATTTAATATAAAAAGCAGAAACGGCGCGTTTTAAAAATTCCCGTGTGGCATCAGCCTAATGCTACTAAAATAACTGTAGAATAATACATTTTTAACGATTATAGGAATTAATAAGTTATGAATTTCGCGCAAGTAAAAAGCACAAAATTATTGTGATTAAAATGTAGTAAAGCATTGAGTGACTAACCGAAGGCCATAAAACAATTTGCAAACACATTAACTCAATTTGTTTACATGTGCATGCAAAGGACAAATTACTTAATATTGTTTTATACAAACAATACATCCCTTATGGCAATTTAAAAATTTTACAAATTGAAACATTAATAATGGCAATTTTAAAATTTTACAAAATGAAACATTAATAACACTGTTCGACAAATAAAAGTTTTTCGCAAAAACTCCTTTTGAAATACCTTGTGGTTGACAAATTATTCGAGTTTAAGTTTGTTCGAAAAAAAAATGTCATGACATCTTTTTTTATTCGAAATATCGAAAAATTTTAAACTATTAATCGAACATTCGAATAATAAGAATATGTAATTTTATTTTATTCAATTATAATTAATCGCCTCTAAAGTAAAATATGTGGAATATAAAAAGTTTAGTGCCCTGAACTAAAATCCGTTTTCAGTTTTTTTCTATCACGTACACACTTTTTATGGGCATGGCTGCTAATGAGTAATTCCATTTATCCGGGTGTGACCATTTTACAAACATTTTTTGTTATAAATCAAGAATATAAAATTGTTTACTTAAAAAAACGTTGCGGTTCGCAAGGACATTAAGTTTTAAAGTCGTTGAATAACGGGTAGACGCTGATAGAACACGATTTCTGCTCAGAATGGTCGTCAGAAAGCTGCGACGGGTGTTACCTTACAAATCTTAGCTTTAAAGAATTATGACTTTCAGTATAAATTCTGTAAAATTTTGACTATAAGATACACAATAATTTTGGTATAGATATCTGTTCAAAGTGTTTTTAATTGTATTATGTATTTACTGTTTGATAAAAAATTTTTTTCTTATAAAAAACCTATTTTTAAAATGCGACGGGTGTGACCGACGGGTGTGACCGACGGGTGTGACCTAGTACAAAAATTTTAAAAATTCGAAGAAATAAAACTTTTTGTTGATTTAATTAATATAAAAATATAAAGCTAAACTCGTAAGAAAATAATAAGATATTAAATTATTTGCTATCCGTTCTATTATAGACAGCGGAATAATCTAGCTGAATATTTTTTTTAAATTCAATAAAAAGCAAAAAAAGTATATTCTTTTCAGAGATAACGGTTTTTATTAATAATGATAAAGGGAATAAAAGAAAATCTGAAATAAATATTAAACATGCAAAGAGGGAGAACAAAATGTTTCTTGCATGATCATTTAAAAGTGCCTCAAATTGATTAAAAAATATTAAATAGTGTATTTTTTTCTATAATTGTCATTCTCTAAAAACATCAAATGAGAGATTTTTTATTAAAAATTTGAAAACTATTTTTTCCTTGCATAGGGCCGTTTTACTTCGAATCACTCTAATATGACTCCCGGAATATTACGGTCACGCTAATACATTTCACCATAACTTGAGAACGATTTGTCCGATTTGAATAAACCAAAAGATGTGAAATAAAATTACCTTTAAGCCATCTATACATATTTTTTTTATTTCCAACTGTTTCGTAGTTATTCGGAGATTAGTGGCGAATAAAAAGTCTTTCATGAAAAATTTAACTTTTTATGTTTTCAAAAATTCGGTAAAAAATTAAAACTGCAAAAATTTAACATTTTTATCATTAAGTTGAGAGCTATGTGAACTAGGAATAAAATAGTCCACAAGTCATGAAAATCGATGAACTAATGATGATTTTGTTCACAATTAAGTAAAGGAACTCCGGAGTTCTTTTACTTAATTGTGAACAAAATCAACACAATCATCATTGATCAAAATTACAATTTCCATACAAGAGTAAAATTTTACTTTGTGTTGAAAATCGAAATTTTCGTCAGTTAAGTTCCCTCATTTAATTGTGAATAAAATTAACATTTGTCCATGGATTTTCCCACCTACCTACATAAACTTCGACGCGCTGAATTCGAATCTGAAGTACGTTTGGAGCGCTAAAAATATCGAAAATTACAGCTTTTCAGAAATTACGTGAAACTTTGAGGACCTTAGATTCGCATTCAGCGAGATAAAAAGGTGAGTCTGGTTAAATGTGCAGCCCTTTTGATGTTTTATTTATTCAAATCGGACAAACCGTTCTAGAGCCATTTTAGTCATGCCGATTTAAAAAATCTGTACGTAATAGAAGAAAGCGGAAAACGGATTTTAATTGAGGAAATTAAACTCTTCATATTCCACATATTTTTATTTAATGGAAAGAAGAAATATTTTTTTACAGAACAGTGTTATTATTAGAGTTGTGAATGAAAGCGATTTGTAAAATTATTAGTATGTTCGAATATTCGATCAAAAGTTGTCGAATAACTTTTTTTTCTAATTTCAAAAATGTTGTTCATTTAGATAAAAGTTTAAATAAGTTCTGGGGTTTTCTTGAACAAGTGCGGATGCTAATTTTTTTAGATTTTGAGTTATTGATGCCAAATTGAATTATTTTATACGCTAATAACATGCATCAATTCAGATTTTTTTTTCTAAAATCAACGTAACTTCTATATTTCTTCAAATATTTTTCAACTCAAATGAGCTAAATCGACGTACAATTGCATGCTGGTAATTTATTATCGTTGAAAATATGCATAGCATGGATCCGGTATCTGGAAAATACTGGACCAGTTTTGAAAAATGGAGAAGTTTCAATTGTCAAATGAGTATAACTCGGTAACTATAAGAGATAAATGTACAACCGAATCTGTGTCTTTTAGATCTTATCAAGGGCAAACAGTAAAAAATTTTACATGGCCGAAGTGCCCTACTTTGAGACTTTATAGCACCGCTCCTGAGCAATTAAGAGTACTGATACTTAAAACATCACTCGGAATACTCCTCTGCTATGTCCATGTAAAATTTTATTCCAATAGGACTATCCGTTTACAAATTCCTGATTTATATTCCAAATATTTTGATAATTGTCTTCGTGACGTGGGCGTCCAGACAATAATTATGACAATTACTTTTGAGTACCAAAAATACGTATTTTGCGTGAGCTTTGTAAGCTAATATGTACTTAAAAAACAGTAGGGAAAGTATCAAAATTATACAAATTCAGGTCTGTTCTGTATTCCATTCGAAATGAAAACGTTCTAATTGTTATGGCATTTGTTATAAATATTAATTTATAACAATAATGCTTTGATAGTTCCGAACATTTTCATTCCGAGTGGAATACAGAACCCGTGTTGTGAACTATTCACAACCAAATAGCGCTGTCCATCCACCTCGCTAAAAAGCGCTAGATTAAATTCAAATGAAAAAAAAACTTTAAAAAACATAAATATGTGTTTCTTTACTGCCTTATTTTATTAAAGGTTTATTTGACAGTTCTAAAATAAGCTCTTAATAAACGTAACATAATAAACGTAACATATTTTTTTATAAATAAGGCCGTTAGTTTATAGAACAGATTATGCATGCTAGCAACTTCGCACTACATGTAAGGATGCAAACGACACATCGATATTTAGAAAACACCGATGTATCGTTCATAAACATAGATGTTAACATCGATATATTTATGGACGATACATCGTTGTCAAAACTAAAAAACATCGACATCGTCCATTTAATCTGTTCGCGCTTGTTTCGTTTATTAAATTTTTTTTACCATATTTAAATTTTATTTTAATTAAAAATATAAAAAATTTAACTATACATATATATAGGGTGTATAAAAAAAAGATGATTCTTCATGTTCGCACTTTCACATGCTACAACGCACAGTGGTTCAATTGGAAAAAAGGTAATAAATCTGTACATTTGAAATTTAAGATCCGATTACAAAATTATGTACATATGTAAAAATCATAGAGGTGTCAAAATTTACTACCTTGGGCATGATAAACTTTATTGGCCTCATAGCTTTTACAAATATTATGCGATTTGAATGAATTTGGACATGTTGTAATCCTCATTAAGAGACAAAGAATATACACTTTGTTTCATTAAATCCCTAATATTTTCCGAGGTACACATTTTTATATTTTGTTTTTTGGCCGTGACTTTGTTCTTGATTTCGTAAATATCTCCGTTAATAACATAGCCAAAATTAAAAAAATATATATTTATTTTTTTATTCAAAAAAATCCTTGATAATATGCGGAAGAAATTTTTAAGTTCTCTCAATTCAATTCAATTTTTTACTATTTATTAAAAAAATATGGCAATACTCTTATATTTAAAATATTTTAACGATATATTGAATGAATTTTTTTTTACGAATTTTTAATTCCGAAAAAAATTAAGAAAATGCGGATTTTCCATTTTTAGCGCGAAGCTGTAGACGTACGAGTAATATGATAGCACATACCATCATATTACTTATACGTCTCATGCGTCATCCAAAAAAAATGGAGAAGTCGCATTTTCTTCACGTTGCCTGTCCCACAATGTCGACAAGTCGATTTCGTTCTCATATAATAAAAACAAAAACAAATTTAAATATTTTATTATTATTTTCAATATAAATATCAGAACGAGCTCGACTTGTCGACATCGTAGGACTGGTAGTAAAAATTCGTAAAAAAATGCCTGCTCAATATATCGTAGAAATTTTTTTAAATATAAGAGTATTGCTATGTTCTTACAGCCCGACCAAAAAAGATGGGTGTTATAAGTTTGTAGTGTGTGTCTGTGTATCTGTATGTCTGTACTCATCGTACAGCCCAAACGGCTGGACCGATTTTGATTTAGTTTTCTCTGTTTAAAAGGTGACTTGATCGAGAGCATTCTTAGCTACATATGTTTGAAGAAAATCTGTCCAACCGTTTAGAAGATATCACAGCTTTTCTAGACGAATCCTCTTGAATCTGTGTGTCTTCGACGCCATAGCTACCAAACGGCTAGATCGATTTTAATTTAGTAAGTGTTGTTTAAAAGGTAACTTGATCCACAAAATCTTCTAAGCTATGTTTGAAGAAAATTGGTCCAGCTGTTTTGAAGTTATCATCTATTTTCTTCAGGGATTTTTAGCATTTTTAATTTAATTTTATTAATAAATAATAAAGAAATAAAAATTAAGTTTGGTACTATTTTCATGCAGGTAAAAAAATGCTCCTGAAAATTTGGCTAATATTAGAAAATCTGCTCTCATGGCCACATTTCTGACCCTGCGGATAACAATAAAAAGCCAGATAAATTATACCAAATGTATCTAAGTAGAATTTGTAAGGAAATTTTAAAAACTCGATGAGCGTTTTTTTTCTGAAGCGCTTAATTTAGAATTTCGTAGAAAAATTCACTATATTCGTTCAATGCTACATCGTGCATGCCTTAATCGATTTGAAATTTCAACTGCAGTAATTTTTAAGTCTGCTCTTTTGAAATGTTGAAAAGAAAAAAACTTTATTTTTGAAAAAATTTTGAGAAAAACTTCCAACAATTATGCTTTATTTTATGTCAAAATTTAGCCATATTTCACCATCATTTTAAAGTTTTAAAACGATCTGAAAATAACAAAACAATAGGATGATTTTATTATATAATAGATGCGCAGAAATATGCGTTCAACAATAAATGCATCTAACTCGGACATCGTGAACAAATATCATGTACATATTGCAGGTTTGTAAGCTACAGCAACAAAACTCTCCTTTACAAACCTGTTTATGCCGAAGCAGTAGTTTTTTGGACGACAGGACGTAAAAAGTATTAGAAAAACTTTAAAATCTATTGATATTTTGGCAAACATGTCAAATATTTCTTTAGAATTTCCCCAGGAAACTTTTAAGAGTTGGTACAGAGTTCTCTCAGATATTTCGACAAAGATTTCAGAAATTCCTAAGCCAAAGAGGTGCGCTTGCTTGCCAACCACTTCGGCACATTTTCTGACCGACACCCAAAATCGGCAAAAAAAAATGTTTTCTGTGTACATAACACGCATTAAATCATTTAATGATGAGTAAATAAAAACATCGATGTATTGTTTTTATTATCGATGTTTCTTAACATCAATGTATATCGTAGAAACATTGATGTTTTTAAGAACGATGTAGCATCCATAACTCCATGTCTTCAAACCACATTAATCACTTTGGTATAGTTTTCTGCATAAAAATCAGCCAAAGGCTAAAAGTAGATTGTTGACACAGTTTGCTTACTTCATTCCATGTGACATATTTGATCTTGTTATAGACAAAACAAAAAAAAAACAGCCGTATAAAATAGAGCTTATGAAAAAAGATTGATGTCAAGAAACATTGCGAATTCAATAAAAAGTTGATACTAATAAAAAAAAATTGAGCTAAAAAGCACTCATTATTCCAGGCAAACAAGTGCAATATCCTGATACGCACAATTATACCCAAATATGTTTGTGCAAATTGGTAGATTTTGAAACAAAATACTGTTAGCTATAGTTTGGATACATCCTTTTAAGATAAAAATGTTTAATTAATTTTTATTTCAAAGCCACAAATGTCCAAAAACTTTTGTTCAAAAATTGTTGTTCTAAAATCATAAAACTGGCATGTGTTAAGAAATAAACGGGCTAAAAACATTTATTAATCGTAGATTTATAATTTTATACTAAAAAATTTTAATTTAACAGTATCTACATTCTAGTCATTACAATAACAAAAGACCACGATAAAAAACATATAGTATATTCTTAGGAGAACATAAATAGCAACTCCCACTGTATTAAAATACATACATTATATTAATTCACCTTTGAATTATAACTATAAATTAATTATACTACTAGTGATGGAAAATAAAAATTTTATAACGATATTGAAGTTCAATCAAAAAGGAGTACCTTTTTCACATTTCACATACTAGCAAGTGAATGAATATACAAATCTTATGAGAAATTTGCATACGAGAATTTTATCACTATTAAATTAATGTTAACTGCTCCGTTTCCAGTGTTAGCATTTGCTTATTTATTTCAATAATCACATTATGTACTTAAAACAAACAATTAGCTACTGGTTTGAGCGGGTGTCCATTTTTTTTGTCGATTTTGAGTTATTGATGCCAAATTGTATTATTTTATATGCTTTTTTGCATGGCCCGAAAATCTCGCTAATAACATGAACTAATTTTGAAACTTTTTTTTTTAAAGCGTAACTTCTTAGTTTATTCAAATATTTTTCAGCTCTAATCCACATACAATTGCGTGCTGACAATTTATTGCCGTTTGAAAAAACACATACATAGCTACATGTGTGGTTACTTTTGACCACATTTCCGAAATATGTGTTGATTATTGTTCAGTTAATTGAAACTTATAATTACTTGTGCGCAAGCATTTTTCAGATAAAAAAAAGCTTATGTCTGCTTGTGTGATTGAGTTAGCTCAATGTAAATAACTGTTGTCGAAATAAGCTTGTTTGCTGCACACACTTTTAGTGTCCTTAGCACATTGCTTTCTTAATTATTTCCTACACTCAAAATAAAATGGTACGTAAATGTAACCATTTTAAATAATTAACGTACTCCCAGTAAAAACAGACATGCAAAAAAACGAGCTAAAGCATGGTTTCTAATGATACTGCATGCGTTCAAATTTGGGCGAAAACGAATGATTTTAACATAAGCGTGTCATTGGAGGTCATGCGTTCATATTTAAAAACACTGCTCGTCATTCAAATAAGTGCTTATGACCGATGAACTCGTTTTTGCATGCATGCGAAATACGAATAAAAAATATAAATTAAAAAAAAATTTTACACGGCTGGTATACGAACGCGGGGTCTTCGGACGTTAAGTATGCTCTCTACAGCATACTTAACGCCATAACTTCGAAACGCGTTATCCAATTTCCTTTAAAAGAAAACACTGAAAAACTTGGAATAAAATTACCGTTCTAACACTATTTTTTTTACATACTAAATGGTTTCGGAACTATTCCGACCGCAGTTATGAAAAATATATTTTTTTTTTATGCAAAATTGGAAAATTTTCATTATTAAAAAATTTATTAAAAATCGAAAAGGGCAAAGAGTTACCAATTTTATTAACTGATCATAAAGCCCCAATATTACAAATAAAATAAGCATTATTTCATGAAAATCAATGGATAAATATTGATTTTATTCATAATAAATTGAAGTCATCTAATTTTTGCAAAATCAACTTTTTTTAAATAAGTTTTTTAGATCTGATTCTGCTAGAAGTTCCAAAAATAATACATACATATGTGTATCGGCGTTTTGAAAATTCACAACAGGGATTTATTTTAGGGCGATATACTATGCCGAATCAGAAAATTTAACTCCCTTTAAAATAAATACCAGATGTAAACTTTCAAAACGCCGATACACGTAAGTATTATTTGTGGGACTTCTACCAGAATCAGTTGTAAAAACTTTGTTATTTGAAAACAAAGTTGGACAAATTGGACAACCGCTTCATAAGTTATGATAAAATCAGTGGAAGAGCCTCCTCAAAAATTCAAAAAAAAAAAATTAAAAAAAGAAATTCACTAATAGAATTTAAAATTTCTACTGTTTTTGTAGTTACAAGAGAAGCGAAATATTAATAAAAACTAAAACACGTACATAAATTGTGTTCTTTTCAACCTTGTATTACTAATTATTTAAGAAGGTTATACTAGGGATGGGCAAAAATATCGTTATATCGATATTTTCTTAAAAATATATCGATATATATCGTCGATATTTTTAATTTCGATATATCGATATTTTTCCCAAATATATCGACAGTATCAAATTCGATATTTTCTTAGCTTTGGTTTTGTTTTTCGTGCAATTTTTAAAACATTTCGGCACAGCCTTCATCAAATAGAATATTACTAAGAAAATCGTTTGTTTTATTTATAATATTGTGTTTATCCGAAAAATTATCATTCTTTGAGTGTAATTTTGCTGATGTATGTTCCATGCAATATTGGTGGAACAGTAATGATCTTGGAAATTAACTCTTTCAGCTTAATTATTTATAAGATAAGTACTTTTTTGTTTTATTTTTACAAAAAATTTGGGGACTACGTATTAATTATTGTTGAAAAAATATCGATATTTCGATATATCGATATTTTTATTCGATATAAATCGATGCCGATCGATATTTATTTAAAAATATATCGATATCGATATATTTTTTTCACTTGCGTTTCTGAAAAATCTGAGATACGCCATTTCTACATTATGTTCTTATAAGGAAAACCAAAAATAAAACGTCCCTTGACAAGCCATAATTTTTTTCTAACATTTGTCAAACTTCATATGTACCCAGCAAAAACTTTTGTAATTTTTGTAATCGGTAGTACTTTATTAATGGGTTACAAAGTAATGAGTGGTACTTATTTATCTTATTACTATGTTTCAAATTAGAACTACTACTTAGTTCTTAATAAAATTATTACGTATTTTTCCCATTATCTGAAAGTAGTTCCAATTTGGTGATATGTATTAATAAAATAAGTAGACAACCACTTTTTAAGTTAATAATTTTTGTCACTTAAACTTATAAGTCCACAATAGCTGAGTGGGTAAAGTTCTTGTCTTCAAATCTGAACGAGCACAGGTTCGTATCCCAGATGGGTCAAAAAAAAATCGAATAAATATAAATAAAATATAATGTGTGTAAAATTTTTTTTAATTTTAATTTGTTTATTTGACCACCTATTTTTTTGCTTCAAGTAAGCCAAATAATAACTAGTTAATTGCTGTGATAACCACTTATTTTTTGAGCTTCTCAAACAAAAATAAGTAGTTATCGAGTCAAACTGTAAGTAGTTACGACTTAGATCCTTATATGCTTTTTTGCCTACCAGTAAGCAAAGTTTTTGCTGGGTACATACATACGAGTATATAAAAACATCAGAAAAAGTTTAGTTTTCCATATCGATTTAAAATTTCGTCAAGACAAATCGATGGCTCAAAATTAATTTTTCAAATAAACAAATAAAAAAAAACTAAAAATTAACTGGTACTATATAAAGTACAATAGTAGTCAAGATGCCATCGCTGACTTATACTTACACGCTGACAAATTGTACCCAAAAAAGTTTCTGTTTCTGGCTGGAGAGTGAGCTTGTAGTGGGAACGGAAGTTTTGACAACTGTCTGATTATTAAAAGGTAATGTATCTGATGAATACCAGTTCAGTTTAACTTGTTTTTTTGTGTACAACACACGTCTTATATAAAGTACGCGGATAAATCTGTTTAATTTACAAAAAAAAAAATGGCTTGTGATAAATTTCTAACATTTAACAATGGTGTAAAAATGCCGGCTTTAGGAATTGGTACATGGCAAGTAAGTTAATCAAAAGACAGCATTAAAGAATTTGTTTAGTATTTTGGTGCTATTTTACATATGCAACATACACACATATTCTGAAAACGAAACGCTTATTTATACAAGATGCACAGTGGGATAAAAATGAAAGAAAAAAAATAAATTTTCTTCAATACGTATAATCACTTTTTTCTACCAATTTTTGGAAGAAAATGTAAGGCCAAGCAGTTTCAGTACGAGTTGTTACATTCCATTGTATTAATTTTAAATGTCTAACAGAGGAAGGTATACATATCATATATCATTTGTTGGACAATTAGGCATAGTTTGTAACAATGTGATCAGTTTCTAAAAAATTTTAAGTTTGTAAAAGACTTAAAAAAAAACAAGAAAAAGTTGATCTTAGTTGGTGTTTTAGCCAAATAAAATATTATCTTAATGCTACTAAGTATTTGATTATCAATATTTATAAAAAACAATGCTCCGATAATTCAAAACATTTTCTTTCTGCATGTATATTTAAGTATGTTTCATTAAAAATTAATTTCAAGAAGTTTAGACTTTACATATTTATTCGATCTTATCATCTTATGTCTCGTCTTATTATTGCGATACGAGACAACTGTTTTCTTGCAATATTTTTTAGAAACCTTTATTTAGGCAGAGATTTAGGTCACAATTGCAAAAAGAAATTGTCTCAAATTTATCAAATATTAGGAAACCTTATATTTATTGTACATCTTTATCATAACAGGCAAAACAGGTTAGATAATAAAAATAGAAAACAAAGTCCACCAGATTAGAATGATTTCTTTTTAAATAGATCTATAAGCTTTTAGTTTAAAATTTCTACATAAGTTAATTCTTCTTAGTTCATATGGATTTAAAATAAAAAGTTAAACGAACTTCTAAGCTAAGAGCTTTAATTTTTTATTTAAATTAGATTTATGAAAGAAAACAAACAACGACTGTGAGGTAGATAAGTCAAAAGGGGCTTCACAGTTTGTGTTTTTATTAAAAATTTAGTAATATAAAATAAACAAAATTAACCTAATCCTGACGATATTGTTATAATAATATCGACACTTTTCGTCAAATTATTGCAAGCGAAATTTTTTTAACAAATTCTTGCAACCTGCTAGCTTTGACAATAGTTTTACCTTTCTAAAGCCTAGTACGCAGTTCTCCCTGAATTTCAGGCTGTGATAAGAAGTACATATGTGTACAAAAAAAACAAACTGAAATTCAGGTTTAAAAAATGTTCAGGCACACTGAAAAAAAGTCCCAACTTTGCATATCATATAGGCTGCTATTTTTTATGTATTTAGTTACACATGTGATCGTTAGCTTAAGTTTGAATTTTCGAGATCGAGGTGGTCGGGAAATAAGGTAGTGATTATGTTTTCAGATTATCTCGTAAACTATAAGGACTATGAAAATTTTTTTAGAATAATTCTTTTAGATAATAATGTTATCTACAACTCCACTAAACATATTTTTGTTGTAAATTGTACAATTAAAAAGTTATAGCTATTAAGAAAAAATGTAGAGTTCGTCACGTAGCGTGCGTCACAAAAGGTCCACGGCTTTTGATAAAAAACGATAAAATTTGTTATCTGCAAATAAGTTATTTTAGAATTTTCTTATATACCTCTTTTAGATTTTGTGTGCTTTATTATGCAAAATTCGCAAAAAAAAAAATACGAAAACACACTTCAACTTTTATAATTTAATCTGTAAACGCGTACGAATGTAGCGTTCGTCACACAGGATTTGCCCATATTTAAGTGGTTTTGCGTGAATAAGAAGAAATTTGCAATATACATAAATTTCTTTTCTTCGACCTTTCTTTGTTTAAAACAATAAAAACTCTTTTTAATTTTACACTAGTTTTCCGTATAGAAATAAATGAAAAATTTCGAACCTGAAACTCAGTCAGATATGTGTCAGGCTTAATATGGGATATAGATATGGGTAAATAATAGAGTCTGACTGAAACCAGTTGTTTTAGGCCGAACCTGACCGAGCCTAATCGGCAAAATAGCCGAATATTCTGCCGAATCCGAAACTTATCGAAACTTTTTTAGCATTAACTATTATTGACATTTTTAAAAGCTTATAAGAATTAAAAACGAAAACAATATTATACGTTTTTTTAGCTCGAGGTCAAACAAAAACTTTGTGTATTATTCGATTATTATTTCACGAATGGTCTTCCAAACTTTAAAATACTTTCTGCATTATTAATCTACGAGTATACAAAATTCTCTTTCATTTTGGTAGAGTCACATTGATGAGTATATCAGGATATCTTATGTGTTGTTTCTATAACCCAAACAATCGACTTCAGCGGAAAATGTTTATGGCAACCACTCGAAATATACGATTTTTGATTTGCGCTCGTGTTTCGTCGATGCTATACACAATAAAGAAGTTTTCTCGACAGTATTAAATTTATTGTGAATATTGAAAATACTTTGATATTATTTAAAAAATTTATTTTAAAAGGCAAGTAATAAATTTCAGTGCAAAATCGCAGACGAAAATTCGATTGCGAAAAATCGAGTTATTATAACACAAAATCGATTTTCGATTGGAGTCGAAATCGGTTTACTATTCCCTAGTTTGTGCTATTTATTTTGGCAACAAACAGTTGAATAATTTATGGTACTATATCTTTTGGTTGCGCTTTATAAAATTAAGTAAAATTTTCATTCACTTTGCAAAGATATGGGACGGGAAATAAACAGATTCATGGTGGTGACAAATTTCAAATTTGGAAAATACTATTTCGACTAACGTCTTTATTTATACAGAATACAAAGTTTCGGTTTCGGTATTCGGTCCAAAATTTGGCCTGAACCGAATATCAGCCGAAACCACAATTTTGCCCGTATCCGAAACCGAGTATTCGGTCGGACTCGAGTAAATAATGTTGCAAAGTTAGCAGGTTGGTAGAAATGGCCCTCATTTTAATGGACGACCGATATTTTTGAATAGAAACTTGGCCTTATTTTCATATTTATCTTCTTGTGCGGATGTATATATTCTTGAACCAGTATAATATATTATTTTTTAGAATATTTGCATATTTCTAGAAGGCGAGATTAAGAATTTAAATTACTTGTTCTTCATAAAATAGAGGGTGACCCTAATGTATATTATGTACATTCATATGTATTTACATATTGCTCATTTACTTTTTTTTATTAATAATGCAGAATTAATCATCATATTGTTCTTTAAATTATATAAAAATATCTTGTATACTCAGTTCTGAGAGAACAATGTACTTTTATTTTTCCATTAAGTTGTATGTAAAATGAAAACTTTAAAGTCGTTTTATGCAAAACAATTTTTTTTTTTTGAGTTATGATACTATTGAAGTAAATGAGCTATGTGTTCATTCATTGTTTTCTCACTTAGGAATGACTTTCTCTGAAAACATAAAGAATAGAAATCTTTGTTTACATTTAAATTAACTTTTCAATAAAACAAACATTTATTTTTTTAACCAGTTTTGTTTATTTGTAAATTAATACTTATGTGAGCACATATCGTCACCTTAAATGCAAACGGCCATACAGAGTCTGTATGAAAATCAGTAAAAATTCGATTTTGAGTTTTTTGCTATATCCTTTGACTTTTTAATCAGATATCGAATTCTGGGCACCACTTATGACATCTCGGATCCTTCACTTTTACTGAAACACCTTCTAAAAATGTATACGTCTAGCTTTTAATATACTCGCTTAATGCCACACCCACAATTACGCACATTTTTCCTTTACTGATACATATTAAATCGCTTGTGGTATATAAAAACACAGCAAGTTCTGCATTTTACGGCGCAGCAAAAGCAAAATTTACAGTTCTAGAAACATAATTGATGAAATTTTTTTGTTTTGTATGTTTTTCGACCCGATGTAAATGCACCAGGACCCAAGATGTCATAAAAAGCCACCAATAGGCAAAAATGAAGCAGTGTACAAATAACTAAAAGGGCGGTATCCAGGTGCGTGGCAAACATTGAAAAAATATTTCTGGAGTATTTTTCAACTAATATTTAATCGTAAGGGATGACTGGCTCAACTTTTTTTGTTCTTGTATGGAGACCGAGCCATTTTTATGTCCATTCATATTTTTCTACCCAGCTTGAATTGAAGTTTAATCACTTCTTAGCACATAAAAAAGTCATATATGTACCATATTTACACTAAGCATCTTTGTTGCATGCAACTAACTTCCTTTTTCAGTGAGCAAGACAAAATTAAAATTGCATGCACCATAGTTGAGTAGTGTAAATATGGTAATACTGTATATCTATATAAATAAAAGAGTAACGTTATTGAGTGACTGACTGACTGACTGATTCATCATCGCCCAGCCCAAACCACTAAAGCTAGAGAGTTGAAATTTCGTACGTGGGCTCCCCTCAGGATGTATAGATGGGAAATTCAAACGCTAAGGGGGTAAAAACGGATAAAAACGGGTAAATTCGGTAACCTTCTATCTCCGGATCTAACTAAGGTAGATATAAAATTCCAAAAACAGCATAATGAGATCAAAAAATAGGCGGATGGGTGCTTGTTACCTTTTTGAAATTTTTACATTTATGGGCCGAAAAAGGGTGAAAACATAATTTTGATACTTTTTTGGTTAACCGTTTATCTCCTAAAGTAATGAAGATAGAAACTAAATTTAAAATACATTCTTCTATCCTTACAAAGCCCTCAAACATGTTTTGGTAGTTTTTTGTAATTCGAATGTATAAAGGGTAAAATTGGTAGCTCTTTTTGGTACTTTTTTCAATACAACTATTTTTTATGCAAATTGATATATATAGTGAATGAATATGTTTGTATATTTTTACTAAGAAAGGATTTTTGAAAATTTTAATTCTAAGGTGATTCAAAGGGGTAAAACGGGTAAAATCGGTAACCTTATATCTTCGAATCTAAGTATGGTAGACATAACATTCTAAAAGCATCATAATAAGATAGAAAAATGAGCGGACAGGTGTCTGAAACTTTTTTAAAATCTATACATTTATGCGCCGAAAAAGGGTGAAAATATAGTTTTGGTACTTTTTTGTTAACAGTTTATCTTCTTTGTTAACAGTTTATCTCCTAAAGTAATAAAGTTAGAAACTAAACTTGAAATTCATTCTTCTCTCCTTTAAAAAGCCCTCAAAACAGTTTGTGTTTTTAGAAATTTGAATATATAATGGGTAAAATTGGTAGCCCTTTTTGGTACTTTTTTCCATACAACTATTTTTATGCACATTGATACACATACTGAAAGCATATGTTTGTATATATTCTCCAAGAGAGAATTCTAACGGGACTAAAAGGGGTAAAAACGGGTAAACTCGGTGTTCTTATATCTCCGAATCTAAGAAAGGTAGACATAAAATTCCAAAAGCGAAATAACAAGATAGAAAAATGAGTCGATAGGTGTTTTGTACCTTTTTTGAAATTTGTACATTTAGGGGCCGAAAAAAGGTAAAAATATAATTTTGGTACTTTTTTGTTAACCGTTTATATTTTAAAGTAAAGGTACTTTTTCGAAAACCTTTTTTTTTGAAAATGTAGTTTTTAGAAATGGTAATTTTTGAAAAATGTTTTGTGGAAATGGTACTTTTTGAAAATGGAACTCTTTTGAAAAGGGTTAATTTTTGAAAAGCAACTTTTTGGAAAGTAACTTTTTGGAAAAGTTTCATTTTAGGGCTTTGTACACCAAAAGTGTAAATTAATCTTATTGTTTTCGATACGCTGTCCGTCAGTCCGTCTGTCTTTCTGTCTGTCGCAGGTTGTTTCCTCGAGAGCCGTAAAAACTACGGGCTAAAGAATAAAGGGTGTTCTAAAGCGAGCAACGAAACATGTTGCAATACTAATGTAATATACAGACACTTTTATATAGACTCTCGAAATTTTCAAAGTTAGTGTTAATTGGTGTAGTCTGTAGAATATTTAGCACAACAAAACTTAAAGGGTGTTCTGAAAGTTAATGTAATTTTGAATATGTAGTTTAAACAGTTTGCTGTATCTTGGAAACCGTAAGAGGCAAACTCTTGAAATTTAAAAAAACTCTAAAACTAAAAAAATTGAGAATTAAAAAAGTCAAAACGTAAAATGAGTTAATTAATTTTTCTATATTTGCACAACAATGGGGTAGCGAGGCACGCCGGGTATAGCTACGAGTAGCATTATATAAGAATAAATAAATACCAACCATTTTGGCGATTTTTTACAATGAATTTGGCGAGAGGATAAAAACAAACCTCTGACTACCCTGGTGATAGTTATGATAACAATTCAAAAGAAATCTTTTTAAATATTGATATGAATTTTATTTCAGTAGACACCAATTTGTCAGGTATTTTAATACAGGGGCGTTTACGTTTTAAGAGACGATATATTTAGTATGTAGATGACAATCGATATAGCAAAACAGAAATAATTGTCAGAATACTTAAAAATGCATGTAAGATTAAGTTATAATATCAACAAAAAGTTGTGTATGTGGTTGGAACTAGGGATGGGCAAGTGAAAAAAATATATCGATACATTTTTTAATATGGATCGGCATCGATATATATCGAATAAAAGTATCGGTATTTCGATATGTGTCGATATACATATTTTCAAGGATGATTATTCATACATAATCCTAAAATATTTCAAAAATAAAACAAGGACGAAGGCCGCTGCAGCCAGTTCCTAATACTTATTATTAATTTGTAAATTTATTTACTTTTAATAACTAAAAAATAAAATAAAAATAAAACACCAAAACTACTTATAAATAATTAATCTGAAAAGAGTTAATTTCCAACATCCTTACGATTAAGCAATTATTCCGTATAAGATTATGAGTTGAAAAAGATAAGCAGCAAGTCATTACGCTATAAATGAAAATTTGCCCAGAGGTACTTTTGAATATGGAGAATACAAAGATTATATTAACTAAAAATTAGCTTATCTCCACTTATTCCTTATTGCCACAGATTTCTTTAAAAGAAATTTTATGCCCACAAGTACTTTAATAACCCCAAGAGCTATTTGTAAGAAAGGAAACGAGGTGTATGTTGGGGTCTCCGAAAGCAACATATTCATAGGTTTTACATAGTTATGTTGTCGTTATAATTAGATTTTGCTTTACCTTAATTAAAAAATAAAATTACTGCACTAATTAATTTTTTCGAAATTTTTTTTTAGTGCTTCACTTTCATATTTTACCAATGTCTTATAAAACATTCATTTAGAAATTTTAAATCAATGAGTTTATTTTTTATTTTTATCTAATTTTAAGGCTCCAGATGACGAGGTTGAAGTAGCCATTAATTTAGCGTTGGAAGCTGGTTATCGCCACATTGATACGGCTCCGGTTTATATGAATGAAAAGACTATTGGAAAAGTATTGAAGGAATGGTTAGATTCTGGACGTATTAAACGTGAAGAGCTCTTTATTACCACAAAATTGCCACCACCAGGTAAGAAGCACTTTGTCGAACACAAATTTGTTAATAACGCAAAATAGGAAGTTAGGTTATGGTAACAACCCTGCAATCCCAGTTGTTACCGACGACATTTTCCTCGATGATGTCTGCAAGACAATCAATGATTTGTCACCTATAAAACACATTTCGAAATAAGTTTGGCGATAAGGTGGTATACGTTGTCGTGTATAAAGAATTTGTTCTGACAAGATTATGAAAATAGTATATGCAAAAAAGCCTTATTGACGACAAGATTGGAAACAACTGCATCGAAGTTGTCGTCAGTACAGTTTTATTGACGACAACAAGAGTAACAACTGCATCGAACTTGTCGTATGTACTCTTTTATTGACGACAACATGAGTAACAACTGCATCGAAGTTGTCGTGCATCCATTTATGTACATTGAAGAGTTTAAGGTGCCCACAAAACGTGTTTTTGTACAAAGTTTTTCAAATACATCGGTAGGCTAGCAGGTAGCGTGCTAGCCTATCAGTGCGGAGGTTGTGGGTTCGATTCGATTATTACATTTTTAATTTTTTTTATTATTTATTGACGACAACTTTAGTAGCATGTTACCAACGTTGTCGTCAACGACATTTGTGCCCTTTGTTCGAAAATGTCGTCAATAGTTGGCTTGGACTGTCGTCAATTCGTCGTCGGTTATAGATACTTGTTTCGAAAATGCATCGATGATGTCTCGAAGACATGTCCTACGGGGAAGCAAGACCTTAAGGCTCAACCCACACCAACAAAAGGCAAAACTGTTTTCTTTTGACTAATACGACAACAGAACATTAGTTCTTATGATACAACTCACACCAAACAAATCAACCGAAAAACTGTATTTTTTAATTATTTCGATAAAACAATGGTTTCAGAAAATACAAGTGGTTTGATACAACACACCCACACAGAGTAAAGCCAGGTACAGACCTGCGAACATGATTGACAGTTTTGCACAAATTTGGGCTTGTTTGATAGTTACTGCACGTGGATTCTCCCAGTTGCGGTCTGCAAAACTTCACTAGAAGTATGAACTACCCTAATCCATTGTTTGGCTAATAGCAAAAATAAATCTTCTGATTTATAATTGTTTTAGTGGATTAACACAGAAACTAAAATCGGACGGCCCGTTTAGAAACATCATATTTATTTCCATTTTTATAGCCTTCACCAGAAATGGTAAGGGTATACATCAGAGCGGGTCGATTTATTTTTCGAAAAATCGTATAGCAGAAATGGAGTCTGCGAAGAATTCTAATTCTAAAAAAATTTCGCTAAGAAACCATAGGTCGGAAATGAGTTCCTAGTTCGCGCAAATCGACATGAAGTTAAAACATGGGTTCAAACACATAAATCCAACAATGTATTTCGATACGAAACGAGAATCATTCGTATTTGTATAGCTTATACATTGTGTTTCGAAAATGTTTTCCTTCGAATCGAAATATATAATAGACCCCGTTCCCCTTGGCCCTTCCGATTTTTATAAAATTTGGTACGAATGATGCCTCCGGTATAACTATTATTAGTACAGTCTTGGCGAAATATATCGAATTGAAAATGAGAAAATTAAAAAAAAAATTCTGAAAAATTATTAGAAAAAACCTTTGTCGCCTTTTTAGCTATGATTCCCGAATATGTTGAGCCTACTTTACGCAATTCATTAGCTGACTTACAATTGGACTATATTGATTTGTATTTGATACATGTTCCTTTTGGAGTATTTTTGGAAAATGGTGAATTTAAGCGTGATGAAAACGGTTCTATTGTAATAAATCCCAACACCGATCACGTAGCAATATGGAAGGTATAAAGATCGATTTAGAACTCAATAAATAATATTATAAGTAAAAATACGAAAAATATGTTTTAATTTTTATTTTCTTAGAAAATGGAGCATATATATGAGTCGGGTCTAGCTAAAGCTATTGGCATATCAAATTTCAACATCAAACAAATTCAACGTGTTTTAGATAACTGTACGATTAAACCAGCCAACTTGCAGGTAATGAAATAAAAAATTTACTTAAAACTTTTATAGGTACATAGTTTTTTACTTTAAGATTGAACATCACATTTATTTGCAACAACCCGAATTGGTTGATTTTTGCAAAAATGAAGATATCACTGTCACTGCATATTCACCTTTGGGTTCCAAAGGTATTGCCAAGTTAAATGAAATGGTTGGTGTTGAACGCGAACTGCCCGATCTAATGGATGTGCCAACTGTTAAGGAAATCGCCGAAGCCCATAGCAAGACTCCAGCTCAAGTTCTCTTACGTTGGATTATTGACTCGGGACTATCTGCTATACCGAAAAGCACTAACGCCAAGAGATTGAAAGAAAATTTAGATATTTTTGATTTCAACTTAACCGAGGAAGAAATTGAGAAAATGAAATCGTTGGATGCAAATGTGCGCATTTGCGATTTCAAATTTTTCCCTGGGTAAGTTTTCTATTACTGCTATTTTTATGATATTATTAAAAATCTTTTTTCAACATTTTTTCCAGAGTTGATAAGCATCCCGAATTTCCTTTTTAAATGTTTAATATATGTACAATTAGCATACATACCATATTTATAAAAGTTGTTCTTTAATTTTAGGCACGCTTGTTTTAAAATGTTTTTAATTTAGCAACACAATTGTAGCATTTTTGAATTAATAAACTAATTTTCAAAGAAATCAATATATTTTCTAATTTAATATATCGCACATGCACTACATAATGCATAATAAATAATACAGAATAATCGTCATATCGTCACCTCATTATTGGTTTGACCCACCAATAATTTTTAAAAAAATTTGGTTAGGAAAGAAATCTATCGGGTATATTTTGAGAAAACTTCATGCAAATCTTCTTTGTCGTTTTTCCCCATTCCGGCTTTCTGGTATATACGCTAAACCAATAATGAGATGTCGATATCTGGGGTGTTACTCTGTAATGCGATGCGAAAGGCAAACTGTTCGCACTTATATGTTATTTTCATTGCAATGCGGAAGCATTTCTTTCGTTTCGAATTACAGAGTAACCCCCCTGTCTTCATTTTGTGTAAAAAAATCATACAAATATCTTGTGAGGAATTAATTTTTTGTTCTCCTATAAAGGTGCGTTTAAAATTGAAAACTTTAAATTCGCTTACTGCAAAACTAGTTATGCAGTGCATTTGCGATATTAGAATTTTTGCTTGATGAAAATCCGGTGTTTTTTACTGTAAGACTTCAAAAAGGAAACGATTTCAACAAAGATTGAAAAAAGTTTATTGCTAAAGGTATGGTTAGAAGTGGCAAATAGCAGGGAAATACGAAGTCTTTCCAGAATTTAAGCAAAAATTTTTAATTTCAGTGAGAATATCTTTAAATACAGATTTTTTAGTGCTGGCTCAAACTTTGCACTTAGGGCCTATTCACATATTACGTAACGCTATTTTCGGAGGTTTTATACCTTCCCCCCTTTCGTAACGCTTTTTACAAAATTTTCAATATAAAGTATCTAAACCGTAACAAATCTTTTAAACTTTTAAAAAACGTTTAAATTTGTTTCTGGTTTAATTTAAGCACATGTTAAACTAAGTTTAACCAAGAAGTAAGAAACTAGATCTTATGGCTAATAAGCCAGTGAACGTTTAAACGTTAGTTTTGTTAAACTATACAAAAAATTATATGCAGTTTAAACTCAACATCAGTAAATCTCTTCCCCATGTATTATCCCTAGTTTAACTAAAAATAATGCGGCAGCACCACGATAAATGTCAAAAATAGCTGGTTTTGTGACTGTGCGACGCGAAGGTTAAATTCCTTAAAAATTCAGTGCTGCCGCTTTGGTATTTTCGGGGTTTACGTTGTTGCCGTGTTTTCCGAGAAAGTTCTGGGATTTGGGGAGGATGCTTGTATTACTTCTTGAGAGTCCGGGGAGCTTCTGGGATTTTCGGGAACTTTTTTTCAGTTAAACTATATTTTTATTTAGAGATAAATGTGAAGCATGTAGACAAAGAAAATTTTGACTCCGCGGAGGGTTGAACTGACGTTTCGATAGCTCCCGCTAATCTTATCAGAGTTCTTTACCGTTTAGACCACTCGACCAAAGTCGGTGGTTTGCAGTGAAGAGTTGAATATCATTTACTTTTAATCAATTCATACTGTCAGTCTTAGAGCTGTATTTTATTTGATAGTTATTGATATTCACTTTGTTTCTTTTTTCTTTTATCAATAACTATCAAATGAAATACAGCTCTTCCACATAAATATGTTTCTAAGCAAATGCTTATGTAGAAATGTCCAACAATATTTATACGATCTAAGACAGGGGCGCCCAAAAGTTTCTTATGGAAGAGCAAACACCAAAGAAAAACTAATTTTTATTCAATATTTTTTGTTTTAAAAACCAATACATACAAAGAAAAAAAATATTTAATTATTTGTTGTTGCTTTGCACTTGCGTGTATACAGTGAAGAAAGACGAAAAAACTAATAAGACAAAGTTCTTTGTCTATTTCGTATTGCTAGTGCTGAATGCTGTATGTGTGTATTAAAACACACAGCCAAACACACGTATTGCTACCCAGCAGCTAAAGATACAACTAGTAACGCTTTGGGACAGTCATATTACTAGTTGTAATGGTAGTAGTCAAAAAACGACAGTCATATTACTAGTTCTAACAAGAGTAGTAACGTTACTAGTCAAAAAAGAACAATCACATTACTAGTTGTATCGATACTAGTAACGATACTAGTCAAAAAAGCACAATCATATTACGAGTTGTATCGAGACTAGTAACGATACTAGTCAAAAAATGACAAAATTTTCAGGAATACGATTTAATATAAAACCAATTGTTAGCTATTAAAGAAATAAGTAGAATGTGGCTCAGTGGGTAGAGTACTTGCCTTAAAGTATGGAGAATGCGTGTTCGTGCCCCGCTTGATCCAAAGTTTTTTTAAGAGTTATAAAACTCTTAATAAAAAAACTAGTAAGCGCACTAGTTTACAGTAACTAGGATTCCAACTGGGATATAACTGTATACAAATGAACTAGTTGGTCCCCTATGACAACCCAATGTTAAAATCGATAGTTCGATATATGAAAAAAGGATACATAGGCAACTAGTCTGAAGCAAAAAGCAACTAGTATAGTTCCAACTACATACCAGTTACTTTGCCTGCAGGGACACAGCCTATAGCTAAGTGCTTTTACAAAAACAAATGAGCACCAAGCGCATAGGGCTTGGGCAACGCTGATCTAAAACATATACAACGGGGGCCCATTTCTCAAAACTACAATTTACAAATCTACAGGTAAAATACTCACAAAACATCAATAAATATTGTAAAAGTGTTGTTGTTTTGTAGGTATTTTACTTGTAGATTTGTAACTTGTAGTTTTGAGAAATGGGTCCCTGGGGCAAAAATAACAACAATAAATTTTATAAGTGTTGCTGTTTCGTATATATTTTACTTGTAGATTTGTAACTTGTATTTTTGAGAAATAGGACTCAGGTTGTTTGTGAATTAGCCAAATTTTTAAGTACAGAAAATTGTTCATAAGATAATAATACAACAAAAATTTAGAATCACTAGTAATTAATTAACATAATTTATTCTCATAAGATTCTGGAAGAAATGTTGTAGTAACTATTTTTAATTCCACTGATTTCGGTGCACATGCAGACAACGCATTGTTATCGCAAAGTATTTTATCATTCTGACCATTTGCAGCAGCAGCATTCACAATAGCAGCCAATATTCGGGAACTATCATCAGTGTCATTTATGGTAGCTTCAGGTTTATCCAAAACTTCTATTCTGCCGTCCTTAAGCGCAGAATGCACATCCGTCTTTGTATTTGACTTTGTTTGGAGATTACTTTCATATTCATAATTTGTTTTATCATTCGTCAAATTTTCCATATTAGTTTGCTTTTCATCAGTTTTATTCGTTTTATTGGATTTTATTGTTAGCGGCGTTTGTCTATTTTCTTTCAAATTTACTTTTTCCTCATTAACCTTCATATTTTTCTTATTATTTTCATCACTGACACTTTTAATTTGTGTAATTGCATTTACCATGGCTATATTACTGAATAGTTTTGAATAGAATAAATATTAATAACAAGATTTTTAAAATGATAGAACAATAGACAAAATTTAGTAATATGTACATATAAAATACATAGCATAAGAGAAATAGTTTATTTTTTATTTTTAATTTACAGAAGTAACATATCTGTGTCGTTTTATAATAACATCTTAAGTTGAGTTAAGTCAAAATCGAGTCAAGGTCATATTCTGGTTCGTCTTCTTACAATTCATATTTAGGTCCAATCCGTTTTCAAATACTCTAATTTTTCGAAATCGTTCGAAAGATATATGTATGTACATACATACATATATCTTTCGTTTACTAGAAAGCCTCAGCTCTTTTTAAGATAATGAAAATTAATTTTTCTTTCTTTGATATAAAAAAGCCATTCGTTGGCAAAATACTGAACGTTAGAAAATAATCGCTGAAATATAAACTATCTACTTGAATGGATTTCGTTCAAAGCACCATGTTAAATAAGGATCAAACAAATAATCTTATTTTCAAGCCGTATTTGCATTGTTTCAAATTGTTACAAATCTATATAATTAATAGGCAAACCGATTTTTGTCATGCAGTTTACTCTCAGATTATACAGTAGATTTTGAGAAAATTTATACCACTTTGAAGATATTTATTGACAGATGTGCACAAAATATATTGTGTTAAAGTCGGTTCGGTATTTTGGGACCTATGAGCGTTTGGATAAATTTTCTATGAACCTTAAGCGCCACACACACTTACAATATAATTTTGCAAATTTTTTATATTGTATTATTTTTTATATCGCCAATGTATATGTCATATTAGAATGTGGCGCAATATATTGGCAAAAATAAAAAGGCTTTTAAATTTTATTGCGTAATAAAAAATTTTGTATTATGTGTTGGCAACATTGGTCGGTGTTGTATTTTCTTTTCACTGTCATTAAAATTGGGTAATATTTAGTTTGAAATTTCTTTCATAGTTTAGGTCAAAACGACAATAATATGTACAATAAAATATGCAATAATATTGTATAATAGATGGGCTGCTTTATTAAAACTATTTACATCTAGAATATAGACGATTGTTGTCGTCTGTTGGCTACACTAGTATGTGATTAACGAACGAAAAATAGAAAAGCGAAGGGAATTTCGTACTAACCGACTTTGTTAATATTGTAAAAATAAATATGAAGAAGTACAATTCCGGTATTCATTTTTATTAACCAATTCGGTAAGCCACCTAAAAAGTGGAATTAAAAAAATACTTAACACATGAACACTTATTAGAAAAAGTGCGAGCTCGGAAAACAGCAGCTGTTACATTCTGCAATACATAGTACATATTGTCAAAATTTTGTTTTTCCTGTATTCCTTTCCTAATCTATATATTTAATAGGGAAGAAAATTTTTTCTGATCCCTCTTGCAGTCACATTATACAGTCAATCTTGGCATCAAATATACCATTTCAAAGATATTTTTTTCCAAATGAGCACAATTTATGTATTTTTAGAATCGGTTCAGTACTTTAGGAGATACAAACGTTTAAAGTTACTACTAATACAGGCACACATAACACACATGCATGTATGCAGGAAGGGTTACCACCAATAGTTATCAAAAAGTTGCACAAAATAGCCCTTTTTCCAAAAAAATAGTATCATAATTTTGCTGACGTCTTTTTATGAAGAAATAATATAAAATGTTCTTTTAAAAAATAAACTCTTTCCCTTTAACTATTTTTTAAAATATTTTTATTATCGATTTCATTTTTTGGTTATTTTTTTAAATTTAAAATCACATGTAACATAAATAATTTATTTATTTAATCATTGGTTTTTAAAAAGCTCGATGAACCTTAAATTAATTAAAAACGTTAACGATCAATCTAAAGAAACAATATTCGAGGTAGTGTAAAAAAAGTGAAAGCAAAAAGTTATAAAAATATTTTATAATTTCACATAAATATGTATAGGTTTTTAACTTCAAATTCAACCTTTTCAAAATCAAATTCAGGTTTTTAAGAAACAAATTCAAAATTTTCTAAATCAAAGTTAGTAACATACAAATTGAATTCGGCAAAGTCTGATTTTTAGTTTTAAAGTGCCGAATATGATTTAAAAAAGTCTGATTTCGATTTTTAAAATGCCGAATATGGTTCGAAAATGCTAAATTTAATTTGGAAAAAACCAAGTTGAATTTGATTTAGAAAATTCTGAATTTGTTTTTTAAAAACCTGAATTTGATTTGAAAAAGACCGAATTTGAAGTTAGAAACCTATATAACTACACGTAGTACATTTTAATATAATTTAGAGTAAATGATCGTCATATTCATCATATAACTATAATTAAATTTTTGTTATTTCGATTTGGTTTTTACTTAAAGTTGATCATTATAGAAGAGTAAAAAATATTAACGTTGTTAGAAAAGTGTTAGAATTAAAATAAGAAGTAACACAAAAATAATTATCAATCATAAAAATCAAAAGAAGAATGTCGACGTGCACTGAAAAAATATAAAAACATTAAGGAAGTTTCAGAGAAAATATTGGAACAAAAAAATTAAAAATTAAAAGCAAAAGCAAAAGAACACGAAAAAGAATATAAAAGAAGTGATTTAAATTTTTTTTAAATATTAACCGAATTTTTTATTTTGGCCTATTTACGACCCTTTTCACAATGTATAATTACAAGTTAACGTGGAATTTAACGGTAAGTAAAACTCGACGTTAAAGTCCATGTTAACTTTTAATCGCACATTGTCAAAAGGGCCGTTAGTATGATTGTAAAAAGTCTTTTCTATGGTAAAAAGCAAATGAAGAAGAATAATAAATGTGCAAGGTTATGTTTGTTAGAAATTTCATTGTTAGTTTTAACCAATTGTATTATTTATTATCTTATGTATTAATGTAAAATACTAATTGGACTTCAAACGGAATTAATGATTGAGTTATATTTTTTTTATTAAGAAGCCGACATCTTGAATTAAAGCAAACTCACGTTGTACGAGTATCTTCGTCAGAGCTTCGTCTGCAAAATTTGTAATGATAATTATGATTTTAATTAAGTATTATGATTTCTAGCTTTTGTTGGAATAAAAAAAAGCAAACAAAAAAATAATAATGAATAAAATTTATTTATTAAAATATATTTTATTTATTTATTTAATAAATAAATAAAATATATACCGTTCGATATACATACGAAGAAATTGAGGTTTTATTCAAAGAAAATAATTTAATTACGCAGGCATAAATCGCGTCTTTTCGCAAAAAAAAAATGTACCATCACAACACTGAAATACAAAATTACGACTCTTTCAAAAAGTTTTACCACCACGGTACTGTATATACAAAATTATGACTTTATAATGTATACTACTACTTCGTTCAAAGTAATCGAATGCCCCGACAAGGCTGTAAATTCAAAATTATGACTTTGTTGTCGAAATGTCATAATCACATTAATCATATACTGCCACAATACCGTAAAAACAAAAATTTGACTTTATGCTAGAAACACGACTAGGACGAACGACGAATTTTGGCGAGTATTCGTCGCCAAAAATAAAACATATTTTTGTATATCAGACATCAGTGCAACATACTGCTTATCAACATTTTAATGTACATACATTCTCATAGAATTATTATTTTAACGCCGAATGACGGTTGTTTTTAATGTTGCCACAATACTGTAAGATTATTTACGGTACTGAATTTTCAATTTTACAGTGTTCTCACAGTGGTGTAAATACAAATTTACAGCATTTATAAAAAAAAACCATGGCGGTATTCAGTGTTTGGTGCAAATGGTCTTGCGAAAGAGCAAATGGCAAATATCGTAGCTTTTTCATAAGATTTCACGGCAGCCAATTTTGCTTTTTCGCAAGAGTGCAACTTTTGACGTGAATACCTTTAATATTATAGTGATTTAAACCAATTTTTTCGGTTTCAGTAAGCTATGGCAAAATTTAATTATTCCTGTGATATAGAATAAGTGTAAGAACATTTTGTGAATATCACTTTCGGGATGAAAGTTAATTTGTTTTCTGGTTTCCCCTTTCTACAGTTTTTGTGATTTTGTACACATTTTTAAACCCTTTTTCCCTAAAGATAGCACTGGGCTTTGTTGTGATTACCATACAGTGTTGTGGTGGTACAAATTTATTACAAAAAGTCGCAATTTCTGCCTGGGCCGTTATATACATCGTGCATAGTACATGTACATATTTGTTGAAGATCTTATAAATGTTGTTGGTAATTTCCATATACACATTTGTTTAGAAACATGTTTCTATGGAAATAACCAACATGTACAACAAACAGGTTGTGAAATAAACAAATATAATCCAACAATTTCAAATAAATATATCGAAAAAATATGCAAATAGTTTTAAGAACTGTTAAGAATTTCTACACACCTTGGATCTTCATTTGCACGCAATGCTACAGCAGCTACTTCAAAAATACCAATAAAGAAACACAACATTAATGGGCCAAATATGGCACCCTGCCAGCCAATCCAATACATGCCACCAGCAATTGCCAAACCAGTTAAATAAGGATGACCGCCACTTTTTTGGAACATGTACAGACATAGTTTATTATTAAATCAAATAAGAGTGCTATATTCGGCTATGCCGAATCTTAATATACCCTTCACCAAACCAAAAAAAAGTATATACATAAGTACATACAACAAAGAGGAACAATGCAACATATTACCATAAAACCATCGTAGCTACTTTTTTTCGCAGAATATGCCAAACTTTCTTTATTCCAAAAATTCTAAACATATTTGAATATTTAAATTGTGTTAAAACTAGAGTGTGTAAACAAACAAAACTTTTCGCAAACGTTTCAAGCGGAGACACAATCTTTTAAAATATTTTTAATCGTTTCGTACATGAGCAAAACCAAAACAAATACTTTTGCAATGACAAATATTGCAAACAAAACAATTGGCTTTTCACTCATCTACTTGCTTTAACATCAATCTTACAATTGCAAACGAAACAAAAGCAGAAATGTATTTTGTTGAATGGTTCATTGTATTTACCATAAATAAATACACTAACACATTCTCTAATATGATGAGCAAATCAATCGGGAAACGTTTGCAAGTGTATTTTCTTAAAACTTTTCAATTTTTTTCTCATTCTTTTATTTTCTAGCTGCGTACATTTAAGTTAATGTACATTTAGTGCACACAAGCACAAACAATACAAAATTAAATGGTTCTATCATTCTCGTTGCTTTTGTTTTGTTTTTGTTTTACACATTAAAAAATACAAAATAAAACGAAAGCTTCGAAAGTTTCGTTTTGTTTATTTTCTTTCTCTGGTTAGAACAGGTTTTAAAAATAATATGCTGAAAAACATACATTTAGGGCCTTATTCATAATAAATTATCAAATGTTTATTATAAAAGGTGTATGAAGCAGATACAAAATTTGTTTCATAAAATTTGTTGAATAAGGCAGTTACTGTATTATTCATTATATTTATCATAGACTTATAAAATAAACTTTAGACGGAAATTTGCTTTGTAAGCTATTTATAATTATTTTGTCCGTTTTTGTGATATTTTCCCTTTTCGCCATTTTTTTTGCACTTTGACGGTTTTTTTTCAATTTGTTCTATTTATTTCCTTGTTACTGACTTTTTCCCGTTTTGGAAAATTTTCCAAATTGCGCGATTTTCTTCACTTTGCTATTTTTTCCATTTTAGCGATTTTTTTCAGTTTTGGTATTTGTCGTTTGGGAGACTTTCTGCTCTGCCAGCTTTTTGCCTTTGCTGCTATTTTACGTTTTATCGACTCTTTCCAAATTCGGCGATTTTTATCGCCTTAACGTTTTTCTGTTTTGGCGACTTTTTCAGTCTGGCGATTTTTTCGTTTAGGCGATTTTTTCGTTTTAACACTTTTTCGGCTTGGTGATTTATTTCTTTTAATCGATTTTTCCTTTTTTGTGACTTTTTTTTGACAATTCCTTCCGTTTTGTCCACTTTTCCCGGTTTGGTTACTTTTTCCCCGTTTTGGCTATTTTTTCCGTTTCGGTGAATTTGTTCCGTCTTGCCGATTTTTGGTTATATCTCAGTAATCATGAACTGATTTTGCTGATTTTTATAAGAATAATTCTTCGGACATATTCCAGCAGATTCAGATATAATTTTAGACCGTATGTTATCTAGGATCTTCATGAACGGTATTTCACCATCGATCTTTCGACATTTCCTGTCTATAAGGACCCAGAATATTCATATATACTTTATACATTTGCAAATGAATATTGTAGAAACTAAATATAGACGGAATGACAAAGCTATATACATATGTATACTCTTTCCAGTTTTGGTGAAAGGTACAAAAATTTATGTATTAAATAGAATAAACTAAAAATGGCAACGTACCCCTTCATTTCAGCATATATAGCTGCTTCAAAGTAAGGGGGCACAAAGAATTGCAGTAAAAATAACACAATTCCGGCATATAAACGATCTTGGGCCAGCCATATTTCCAATAAAGCCGGTAATGCACACCAATAACTACCCAAAAAAGGGGCAGCTGATAATAAAGCAGCCAAGGCAGATGGTAGAAAAACGATACGAGCCCCAAATATGGTATGAACCAACCAAGTAAACAGACCGGTAAATATGGAACTTTTAAACATGGAAATTAAAACGCCCGATATGGAATTTTCCAAGGCTTCGGCTATTTTAGAACCCGAAGAAGAAACACCCAAATATTTGGTTACTTGTAGGGGAGCATATTTGATTTGACTACTCGAAAGTAAATAGAAAAGTGCCGTAAAGAAAACAATCTTTTAAGATTTATAGAAAAAAGAAACAAAATATGTAAAAAATGTACAAAATTTATTAAATTTTTATTTCTTTAAAATAACTTACCATATCCAATATGAATTCTACACAAGCCTGTCCGCCAGATAACACCAACGAAAGTATTTCCCCTGTAAACGTCATTATCATCGAAAGATTCGTTCGAATTATATGCCATAGAGATTCGGCAACTTCCATTATGGTTTGTGTATTACTTTTGGCCCAGCCAATGATGCCCTGTTTCGCCACTAAAACTAGTTCTTTAAAATGCCCTTTATTAAAAACACATTGCTTTTTGTTAGTCATGGAAACATGCATGTTAAGCAGACACTTCAATTTATTTTCTTTATACACGGGACTTGATTTATACGAATAATGTTGTGTTTTTTGTGTGGAAGTTAACGTAACTAATACATACATTTATGTACACGTAACACTATACATACACTCCTTATACAAAATCGTGCATTTGAAGAAAAAAATTAATAAACTTAAGACTGGTAATGGAATTAGACAAAACTACCAAAATACTTTGTATAATTTAGCTAATCCTAAGATAAATTATAACGATTTTTATTTTATCTTTAACCGATTCCATATTTTAAGAACAATAATATTAAGTTAAAATTTTTAAAAACCACCGAAGAAAATGGATGATAACTTCAAAATAGCTTTATCTACTTTTTCCAAATAGTTTTGAAGATTTTTAGATCAAGACACCTTTCAAACAAAAGTAACCTTTGGGAGCAACGATGCCACAGACAAACAGATTCAAGAGAATGCAACTAGAAAAGAGGTAATAACTTCTGAAAGGCTGGACCAATTTTCTTCAAACATATCTAAGAGCACTATCGATCAAGTCACCTTTCAAAAAATAAAAATCGGTCCAGCCGTTTAGGTTCTACGAGGGAGCAGACAGACACACAGATACACACTAGACTTTTCCCCGGGAGTTAAAAATAGTATCGATTGCCTTTTACAGGAGATATTTGTAACAAATTTTCCCAAATTAAAAGAAAATATATGTTGCATTTTCAATGTCCGTAGTAATTTCAGAGAGGGCTTTATTTTGTAAAACACAACGCTTAGCGTTGATGCATTTCGTATGGGTAAATGTAAATTACAAAAAAAAACTCATTCAAAATTTGGTCAACGCTTGGCGTCGCGTTTTATAAAATAGTGCCTAAAATAACTACAGATTTTTTTTTAACTGGGAAGCTAATGAATTCACTCCGATTTTCGAAAATCGAATTTGCATCAGATTTCGAAGTACTGGGATCCTAGCAAGTAGGGTTTGGCAAAAAACGCACCGAAACAGTTTATCAAAATTAAAATTTATTTTATATTAATTTAGTAATTAAACCAATTACTCATATGATCGAAAATGAAATTTCCCAACAAATTTTCCAATTTTTGACTAACTGCCCATTTAACTAAGTCGAAGGAGTTCTTTCTTTGAGTCTTGTGTTTTTCTTCTTTCTTTCGTACAATTACATTTAAAACAAAAACAAATTCAGTTATCGTTTTTTTTTTTGTTAGAATTGATTAACCACAAATTGCAACGCACTTCAGTTGTAATTTGGAATTAGTTTTTATGAATAAAATTCTTTTTGTTTGGTTGTAAATCCTTTTTACTATAAACATTACATTTGAGAGCCCTAGTATTTTTAAGAAAATTCATACTTTTTAAAACAATTCTATCTAGTTTCTATTAGTAAAATTCAAATACATTTATTAATCCCCATGAGTATGAAATACGATAACATATGTAGTGGAATTGTGGTTGGAATTGAATTATAGTATGTATGTATGTTTGTTTGTATGCGTTAATAATATATCGCAATGTGTTAAATTGTTAAAACATTTAAATACGTGTTAATTAAATAAAATAAATTAAAAAATCCAAAGCCCCCAAATAAAAGGAAATCACATAAATTAAAACAATAATGCAGACTTACCAGGGTTATCGACAATTTCGCCAAATGTACTCTTTAAGGCATCTGTTGGCACCCGTGGACCGTAGGAGTCTGATTTATTAAAATCTATCCAATATTGTATTAAACGATCCCAAACATCCAATATTTGTTCTTTTAGCTTTGTAGCATGAATGGGATCGGCATCGGTAAGCCAATCATCAATATAAGTTTCAATTTTACGGCGACCATAATGGTGGGCATTGTCGAGGGCATCATCAATTGATGATTGCATATTGGCTGGTAGAATATCAATTAATTCTGGACGATCTGTTATTGTTTTGTTAATAAGATCCTTGCCCAAATATGCAACTTCAATTGTTTCTGAATATATGTTGACACAAAAGAAAACACCCAGAAAAACAATAAAGAGTATCATAAGAATAATCATTAAAATTGAGGTAACCAAATCCACAGAAGATTTTAGAGAGTCGCGTACAACGTTATTTATCTTATAATTCAACTCTAAAATGCCTGGAAGACAAAGGGGCAAAACAGCTGAATGATGTTCTATTGCCCATATCTGTTAATAAAATATAGATTGTACCTTTATAAAACATATATTTTAAAAAAAATTTCATTTTACCTTCAATGTTTCATAAAGATGATCAATTTTCGCACTTATAAAATCAGTGAAACCAGTGTATTTACCCAATGTGAACATCAGATGCATGAATATTGGTATGGCGGCCAATATAAACATCCAAACATTACGATATAAAAATGTTATTACACAAGCATAAAACAAGAACTTAAAATAAGTATCACTGAGGTGAGTATGTTTTTCAATGACATCATCTTTAACTTCATAGGCTTCTAGAGTTTCTACGGAATCCATAGTTTCACTGAACGAAACATCTTCAATGTCAGAATGTTGTTGATGTATCTGTTTAAAGTTCAAAGAACTTATAGATTTTTCAAAATCAGTTTTATTCAAAAGTTTTTTTAATTTATCCACAATCGAACTAGATTCTTCGGTAGTGCGTAAATGATAAATTATTGAAGCTCCTACATATAGCATGATCATTAAAAATGCCGGTACTTGTAGAGCTCCAAAAAAACTACAAACATAACTTATATTAGCAATCCATAATGACTGACCAGCAATAACAAAACGATTACTATTGGAAGGTTTCCAAAAGAAATGGACGGACGTTAAGTATGCAGCAACAATAGCTGCTAGCTGAAATGTAAAAAATAACTGTTAGTTTAATAAAATATTGCTGAGTTTACAATACCACTTACCAAATATATGTTCAAAAAGCCAATCATTTGTACAAATGAGGTATGAGAAAATACTATCAAACGCCATAAAACGCATAAGAATCCTTTGGGAGCATATAGCACCAATAACTTCATACAAGTAGCAATTCCTACTCCAGTTGTGATCACTTGCCAATGTTCCTTTAGCCAATCAACCAAAAATTTACCGCAGTTTTCTGTCGCTTCCAATGGTGCTAAGCTTAAAGCTACAAAAACATTTGAATCGCGTTCCTCAAGTCTTTCGAACCAACCATTTAATAACTGAGCCAGTTTTCTCTTAAACGGAAATAGTACGGCACCCATTAAAAAAGCCCATAATAGTGGTCGTACGAATGGACCAAGAATAAAACATACTGCCACAAAAGCTGCTATACCAGCAGCAATTAGGAAATTGTACATGGCCGCTTTAAAACTTTCATGGTTTTGAGAGCGCATACGCATTAACTTATTAAGAACGCTATCGAATGATCGATCTCGTCTTATAGAATCGGAACGATTCATCTTGTATAAATTTTTGGAATCGCAAACTTTTGATGGCAACTAGATGAGTACTTTAGGCTAGGTACTTTGGTTAAGCTGGGAAGGGAAAGAGTTTAATCTGAAATATAAAATACATATTATTGTAAGTGTTTATAAGTGTTTATAAGTGTTTGTAAGTGTTTATAAACAAAAGCCAGTTAATAAATTTGAAAGTTTAGAAGCCCATGGAATTTGTCTTTGAGCCATCAAAGTTTCCCAACGGATGGAAACGTATTTAGCGGTTCAATCAAATTAAAAATGGCACCTAGGATGCCACAGACTGCACGCTTGATGATGAATTAAAATAGCTTTAATTTTTTTTTTTTTATTAATTAACTGGTTACTCGATTTAAAGTATTATAAGATATTAAAAGGTAAGCCACACGATTTTAAAACTAGATTTCATATTTCCATTCTGTTGCTTAGTATGTACCATAGTTTTCCTGATCTCGAAGGAAAATAAACGAACAGCGGCCTGGTTGCACTTAAAAAATAATTGCCAACGACGCTTGACGTTTACTCGCCCAGAGCTGCTTTACGACCATTCTCCAAAATTTAAAATAACAACTTCTGAACAATTGATTTCGTACAAACTTGCATACATACATATGTTTGTATGAACATACATATGTATGTAGTACGAGTATAAAATATAAAATTCCTAATGGAACAGCCAACGCCTTGCCTTAATGAAGAAATTATAGAAAATATATTTATAATTATAGTATTTTTTCTTCTTCCAGCAGAGGCCGAGATTTAAATTTGAAATGTTCACATACATATGTACACATATATTTTGCTATTACTCACCTTCAGGGGTGTACTCAAAGCGTATCAATTCGCCTTGGGTGTACTGTTTATATATCCATAGACACAAACTTTTCATTAGTATGCATTAGTGCAGTACATAAGTATGCTAAAATATTATGTTTTTTAAAAATTTTTATCATAGAATTAATTCTCCAATTAATTTTATGCACACATATAAGAAAATTATTCTTTAAAGATGATTTCTCATGAAGCATAAAGACTCTTAACTGAATGACGTCACTTTTTTACTAACTGTACATATATACACCAAGCTTTGGTCTATAAATTTTACTTTCAACGCTTTGATTTTGTAAGTTTTTTAAATTAAAATTTCTTTTAATTTTTTAATATTTTTCATCATAACTATAAAAGAATTAATTGCAACATCTATTCTATGTGGTCTTGTTTAGAAAGTACTAAAAGGAGGAATGAAGAAAATAAATGATGAAAGGAATGGCACATATCACAGGTACACCCAATTCTACAACAATAAAAATTCTACAACAAATAAAATTTGCTGTAGAAACTACTCTACCAGTTGTCAAAAAAAGTTGAAAGACGGGTGGAACATGGTAAAATAAGTATACAGGTGCCAGCATAACGTCAGATGATTATTTTTTGCTCTGCTATTTTTGTTCATAATATGCAGTCTACACCTAACTTAACTTAACATTAACTTCAAGTTAATGTTAAGTGTAGACCGATCAAGTTAAGGCTTTTTTCAGGTTATAACATAGTTGTTAGTGCAATTGTTTTAACAACGCAGTCATAACTTCCAGTTACAACAGCATTTAAGTTAGGTGGAGACGTAGAGTAACACAGCGTCTTCACGAGACATTAACTTTGAGATAACATGAGAAAAAACGTGGGCAGAATACTAAAAACAAAATGTCGATTTTCGTATATTTTTTTGATAAGCAGCATCTAATTTTTTGTTGCTGCTCTCGCCGACATTTTTAAAATGAACTTTCACCTGCACGTGTAAACATTCAAGCAACTTGCAAGACAGTTGGGCATTTTTCAAAATTTTCGTTGATAATACGTACACAGAACTTGCATGCAAGTACTTGCACGTCTAAACGCAGGGTAAACATACTTCAAGAAGTACTTGGAACCCTGCCTTTTACTGGTTTTCGAATGAGTTTAATTTTGAAACACGTAATTTTTTTGACAATTGAGTATAAGGGAAAACATCTAAAAATTAACGTGTTTGGTTCGTAAACACTTAAAATTGCCATAAACAAGATAGTGTGAATTGCCTATAACACATTCTCTAATATGATGAGCAATTCAATCGGGAAATGTTTGCAAATGCATATTCTTAAAACGTTTCCATTTTGTTCTTGCTATTTTCTAGCTGCGTACATATAAGTTAATGTACATTTAGTGTAATATGATTGTTTAAAAAATGTCCAAAATATGACGAATACCACAATACTGTCTAATTTTTTTACGTATACAAACCCAAAAAAGCCATGAAGAAGAGTCAATGTAAATTTGCGTGCCTTTTCGTAGGGGTTTTATAGTGTATTTACACTACGCCATAAACAGATTATAAGTTATTAATGGTGATAAACTAGTTTTAGAAATGACATTTACAGATGTAAATGTACTACTAAAAGAAAATTATTAAAACAGCAGGCTTTGAAGGCAGGCATTTTTAGTTTGAGAGGAGGTGAGAATCTAGCGCGGTAAGAAAAAAGGCACAAATTGATAATTGAGGGGTTTATTGTTATGTCTCTTTGTAATTTTCGTACTCTCAGCATTAAGCATGTGTATAACAGAGCACGAAGCCGTTCGGCGCATATCCGGCTTAACAGCCGCCGCCGAATTTTGTTTTCAAATTGCGCCGCCGCCGACAAGGGACTATCACATAATATAAGTTTGGTGTAAATACAACAAAAAACTAGATAATGCTTGTCAGAAATATATATATATATATATATATCTATATATATATATATATATATATCTATATATATATATATATATATATATATATATATATATATATATATATATATATATATATATATATATATATATATATATATATATATATATATATATATATATATATATATATATATATATATATATATATATATATATATATATATATATATATATATATATATATATATATATATATATATATATATATATATATATATATATATATATATATATATATATATATATATATATATATATATATATATATATATATATATATATATATATATATATACATATATATATATATATATATATATATATATATATATATATATATATATATATATATATATATATATATATATATATATATATATATATAAAACATTTTTTTTCGCTAGATATAAATGCTACGTGAGCCAGTCGACAGCCGACACTTTTCATTCAGCCGCCGCCGAGGAAAATTTTCGGCTCACAGCTGGCGCTAGCCTCCTCTGGTTACTCTTTGGGTAAGCCGCCGCCGATAATCGAATAATATCGGCTTCGTGCTCTGGTGTGTAATCGTTAAAAAATGCATGGGTAAAAAGTCTGTAATGTAAATGTGACTTTTCACAGAGGATTTAAAAAAATTTTTAAATGCCAGGCTAAAAAGGAGTAGTGTGAAAAGCCCCATCTTCTTCTTCTATTAAAATGAAATTCACGATTTTTGCTATTTTATCTGGCAGCCCTGAATGACAGTGTTTTCTTTTTTGGCGTATTCTTCCTTTTTTTAAACTAGACGAAGGAAAATGGGTAAATTTTCAGTAAAAATCCTACATGAACAATATTCATTTTATATTTATTATTCCTAGATGAAAAGCTAAAAGAGATTTTTAAAATACGGCCTTTGCAAGCTGAGTGCATTGCCTACCGCAGCTTTACAAATGAGTATCGGAAAATGATGAAGCGAGCCTGTGTGTATGAATTGAAAAATTTGATAAACGTAGAAATGAAAATCGAGCAAGTCGATCTGAAATTGCCTAGCGAGGAACAAATACCGAACATTACAGGGGAAATAAAGAAATCCAGAGTATGTAACATATTTACTGCTTTTAAATAATTGAAACAATTGTGTACTTCTAATTTTACAGGCAGATAGTTTATTAAAAGAATTCTGTGTTGTTGAAGAAGGTTTAAAACTGCTATAAGTTCATTAAAATCCTTACAAATTTTTGTTCTTCATTATCACTTTATTGAGGTGCTTATAAACTAAACATAAACATTCGTATGAGGGTTTAAAAATCTGTAAATGATGATAATTTGAGTGTTAATGTACTTATATTGCAAAGGTATGTGACTGAGATGGAACTTACTTGAAAAATACATATTATCGGCTTTTTACTAAATAGTACTCCTTTGGTTCTCAAAATTAGCAAGTATCGAAAATCCAACTGCAAAGACAGAATAATTAATATTACTATTTTTAAGAAATTTATTATTTGATATATTGTCATATGATTTTAAATGAAATTTATTTGCTGGAGTTTAAGCCACTTCATTGGTGCTTTGCCAAATCGTCAGTAGACTTCAAACACAATTTTGAACAGTTACAAACCCTTAATCTTATGTACAAACTTTCAAAAACCACTTGAGAATTCACAAATATGTAAATGACTTTCAAAAATAAGCATAGAAAATAAGCTGGGTTATGTATAATTTTTAAAGCCTACTATGCTTAGTTTTGAAAATCATTTACACATTTGTGAATTATCAAATGGTTTTTGAAAGTTTGTACATAAGATAAAGGGTTTGTAACTGTTCTAAATTGTGTTTGCTTAAACTCCAGCAAATAAATTTAATTAAATATTACTATTATAATACTTATGACAATGCATACATATGTGCTATGAATGTGACAATAAGAGTTAATTAAACTTACATCTTCTAAAACTTCGTTTATAACTATATCATGCATGTTGGAAGCAGCTACGTATCTGTTTTGTTTTCCCAAACACTTTTGTATTTGCAAGTATATGCCAAAATCATGGCAAAATATAAACTTTTCTATAAACGTTGAACATAGATATGTACAATGTGCGTTCAATTATGTTTTATTAAAAAATTGTTTAAATACTTACCATACTCCACCAATTGGTTTACACGCCATATTAGAAGTACAAACCATAATATTACGAAAATATCAATATTTATGAAATGAATAGTTTTAAGCAAAAGCAAAATGCTGTATGTAATAAAACACAAGTTAAAAAAAATAAATTGTTTTTTCAATGCATTTCGTTGTATGGTATAGTTTGTATTTATGAGCTTTACTTCCACTGCATCGGTTCCATATTCGTATATCTCTAAACTTAAGTCTGCTTCTGACGTAGCTTTATACAGATTTGTAATGCTATGAAACTTGTAAATTGAAATTTTATTCTTAATTTTGTTCATTTTATTATTTATTATTAAAACTTTTTGAATCCAAATATTCCTGTTTCATAAAAACTCATCACCTGTTTTTCGACACAAACTGTCATTAGCTATTTTGTTTTGTTTTCTATTCCTTTTGTTTTTACCTTGTGTATTTATTTAGTCGTTAGTGCGCTGTTGTTGGAGTAACGCGTCTTTTGGTATATTCTTATGTTTTGATTATTAGTTCTAGTTGCATAATCAAAAAAAAAATATAAACAAATTGTAATATACATATATTCAAAAGCGTATGGCTTTTTGTTTATCCGTGTAGTTTATGTGTGTAGTTAATGAAAGAGTGAGTAATAGACTTTTATACATGTTGGGGAAAACGTTTATTATGTACTTCACGATGAGCTTTTTTCTATGTATAACTTTGTTTTTGTTTGCCCTTTTTATTTGTAAATTTAACGTTTTCGTCTTTTGCTTTGTTCTAAAGTTGTGAAAGAAAACTCTCCACACATTGGTAATTGGAATAGATTATAGAGTTGTGTTTATTGCTCATAGTGGCCAGACTTTTTATGTAATCCATACACATTATTACCGTTGGTTAAACTCGGCTCGTAATCGAGTAGTATGTTTGTCGCACAAACGATACAATTTATTGTGCGATCTGGTGTTTGATTCTGAATTTATGATAAAAATGAGGTGATAAAAAATTTATCATTTGCATTTCATAGCAATTTGCACTTCATTTTTCATATAGAGCGATTCTGATTGCAATTGTGAAAAATTGGTTCGATATGAAAACTGTAATTTTTTTTTGTTTTATCCCGCTCAATTCTTGAATCGCAAGCAAATTAAAACAAAAAATAAGTTTATTCAAATACATATTATGTGCTTTCTGGTCTTCTAAAGCTTTGCAACATCGTTTTATACATCCATTGGTTTGGTTTTAAATATTAAGTATACTCTTGTAAACTTTGTGGTTATATGTCAAGGCGAATAAATTTTATAGGTGGTGGTAATAATACAATAAACACAATATCAATTCGCTTGGTTGGCCGTATATGTCAAAAACAGAAAACAAAAATTTATTCAAAATGTTCTTTTAACAACTGTGATTACAATTCATATGCCTAAAATAAATACCTTCTTTTGTTTATTGTGTCTATGCCTTGCTAATAATTTAAAAACACACGATTGAATATCAATTGACAGATATAGCCAACGCTACAAAATAGTCATATGTGCTTTCAACACGACCTGTATTATTGGATCATGTTTTTATGTATTTGTTACAAAAATGTATAGCAAATAACGTATCTCTGTTATTTTCCTCTATTTTGATTTCTTGTTTAAGCGTAGTATGCAGCTCTGCCTGAAATTCAGGCTGTCGTAAGAAGTATGTGTAAAAAAACAAACTGAAATTCAGGTTTGTAAATTCCTTAAAGAAATTTCCGTTTACTAGTACGCAGTTCCAAAAGAAAAGTACACGGAATTTTGACATTTATTGTCTATTACAGGCATGTTATAACAATAAGTGGAGATTTTTTTCCGTCAACTGAAACAAAAATTAATGTTCAGACAATTGTTTGGTCACGGAATTTTTGACATTTCTAATTTTTCGTACATTGTAACTAATTTTTAGTGTTTTTGTGTGTTGTAAATTAAAAAATATATAAATTTGTGTGTATGCAAACAAAACTCTACCCGATTATTTTTCCGTGTAGAAATAAATGCAAAACTCCAAACCTGAATTTCAGTGAGAACTGCATACTACGCTTTAAAAGTTGGCATCATATAAGTTTTCGCCAACTTTTTCATGACGAAAAAATATATTTTTTTTGTGGTTTTGTAATTTTTTTTAGTGATATTCGCATTTTGGCAAGCTTTCGCGTATTATATGCTGTAAGCTACTTTTCGAATTATTGCTATTTATCCAGTCTACATAATCATATTTAGAGGATTTTTTTGTATTTTATTAATCCTTGCGAATTTGTATAATTTTTGCGACATATAACTTTTTTAGTAGAAATTTGCTAAAGAAATCCGCCATATATTTAAACATAATTGGTCATTTTGTCGAAAAAAGTAAAAAGCAAAATAATTATTTATGATAGTAACATAAATATATGATGAAGAATTGTATTAATATAGTACACCTTTTGTATGAAAGAAAATTAAAATAATTTTAAACTAGTTTAAAATTTTAGGGCAATATCATATGATATGACATCTTGTGAATTCCCCAAATATTTAACAAAATATTTGGAAATATCAGCTCTAATTATCTGGTTTGTAGTTTATTGTCCGACAAATAAAAAAAGTCCCTAAAGTATGCTTCGAAGTTTTATACATACCTCATATTAAACATAAACAACCACAAAAACATAAACGTCTTTATCAAACAACAATTGGAAATGAAATCAAAACAAAAAGAAACAAATTATATAATTTATACCGAAAATGTTGTTCATATAAAACAAAAATACATTTACCCCGTTTATACTTAATTTTAAATCGTGTTTTCTCGTATCGTGCTCATAAGAAACCTAAGTATAAAGGAATGTGATGGAAATCGATTTTGAAAACGAAGAAATTTTACAGGCAATTTTTAATACACTTTTCATCCAATTTTTATAATTTTTGTGATAAAATTCCTTTTAATAAAGAAATATTTTTATAATATTTGTGCCAAAGTTCTTTTTAATTAAGAAGTATTAAAAAACACCTTTTAAAATGGCTTCGTTTTCGAAATCAATTTCCATCACATACCTGATAAACACACTTTTAAATAGCACCGAAAGTTTTAAGAGTATCATGTCAAATCATATTTTCAATGCGGATAAAGAATTGCGAAACGTATTAAATTTAATTATAAACGGGTCCGCATAAACACAATACTTTATTTCATAGGCGGTGTTATCAAAAACGACAACGCAGTTAGTGATTTTTCTACCAGTTTAAAATAAATATACGAAAATAAATTTTTATAAAACGAAATTTAAAATTAGTTTAATTTTATTGGTAGTGATTTCAATACGATTAAAATATTGTGTTCAGTCAATACTCTTTTGTTGTTAAGTATAAACAGTAACCCTCATATGCATAAGAAATTAAATGTATATGAAATCTATTTTAAGAAAATTTTTTATGAATGTGAGCTAAGATAGTTACTGTGAGCTAAGATAGTTACGTCTTTTCATATGGTTAGCACTGCAGCCACACGATCAAGTTTTCCTTTCAAGTTTTTCATACACACTGCTTGCCAAAAATCATTTTTATTGATAGCTGTGACGTAGGCTTCACGCAACTTGAAAGCAATGTTGTAAAAAACAAAACAAAAAAATATGGCGGCAGAATATATGCGCAAGAAAATTGTAATCAGCTGTTTTCTTGAACGTAAATTGAAAGCAAGTTCGTTTCAATTTTTAAAAGTATGAGTGTATTGGTAAAAAACTGTGAGTGTACTAAAACTTGAAAGGCAAAACTGGATCGTGTGGCTGCTAAAGCTGTTTTTAGACTATTATACAAACTGTTAGACTTCTGCACAAAATGCTACCCTGATATAATGTGTTGTTATTACGTTTTTAAAACTTTCCATAAGCTCATTAGATCAGGGTTGCATTTTCTACAGAAGTCGAACGGCTTGAGATAGTGTAAAACAGCTATAAGTAATATAATAAAGCAATAAACAATGTTGCTTTTTATATTCCGACTTTATTGCTCTATTGCTGAGATATATATTGCTATTCGTGATGGGGGGTAAATAATGGTATAAAAATGGTAGCTGGCAGCTATGGCGAAATAGATTTTTTGGTGGCAACTTTAATATTCTCTACAAAACATAAAAAACAGGGTTGTATTACTTTTCGATTAAAAATATAAAATTATGTTATTTGTTAAATTATGCAGTAGAATTTGTTAAGTGATAGCTTTATTTATATAATTATTATAAAACATACAACAGTTTCCATAAGCGCACATGCTTTTGTTTTATGAATATCTATTGTCATTCGTTTATTGAAGACTTAAAACATCTCTGTTTTTATGTATTTTTCCAACATGGCGGCATCGTAGAATGACGAACGTTTTGTAGTCATTCGTCGCAAAGGGCTGTCGGAATCGGTGTGTTTTCATTAACGTCGAGTTAAATTTGTGAAATTCCAATATAAAAAAGTTATAAAATATTGCAAAACAATTAAATAATCAAACCTTAAAATATGCGTAAACGGAAATCGAAGAAATATTGTTTACAATTTCTTAAATAATTGTGTTATTTTCGCATTAAATAAGGTGCAGACGTTGAAGAAAAAATTTGGAAAAAGAACAGCATAAAGAGTAATTGACAAAAATACAGATTATAGTGAGTGAACAAGTCAGTGACTGAACGAGTGAGTGAGAGTGGTGAAGAAGTGTATAGTGTAGTGTAATATAGTGCTGCGACCATACATGGGTTAACTATACATGATTCGTGATTAATTACGAAATACTACTTAACCTGGAGATTGAAACAAGTAATTATTTTCATTAGTTAATAAAATTAAACCATAAGTTCCTAATGAATATTAAGAAAACAATTGTGGCCTTCGTATTACGTCTTTCGGCTTTTTTTTCTTCATGTTATTCAAAATGTGAAAAAGTGTTTCTGTTGTTCTTTCGTCGAATGACTGTCCACATTGTGTGTATCAGACAGAGTGTGCGAGTAATGTGAGTGGTGTTTACAGAAAACGACGTCAACGTACGTGTGCCAAGAAACAACTCTGTGTTCTTAACTGACATCTACGTCGACGTCATTAATTGTATTTTTAAAAATTCATATTAATATTGCAAAATAAAAAGATTTGCATGCACATCTGTTTAAACTTTTTATTTTGTTTACTTAATACAATGCTTACATACGTATATGTAAATACAAGAAGTAGTGTTTACTATTTTTATTTTAAAGCTTCCGATATATTTATTGTGTTTGTCTGTATCTCATTGGTGTAATCATAATTTTATGTATGTACATACGTACGTTCGTATTGTGTACTAGGTCTGAAGTATTTTAAAGAGTATACACAATCCTCAATTTTTATTTTATAATGTTTCCAAAATATGTATGTATATGTGTACAAGACAATTAAAATTTCTTCCATAAATTTCAAGATCGGCCAGTAATTATATTTCCCCCGCTTTGTTAAAAATTTAACTTTTTTTTTAAATAAATACATTTTCATCACTACAAATAACTACATACATATTTACATACAAATATGTATGTTATTTTCTAAGTTGAATACGTAGTACGAGTGTGTATATATTATTTTCACATTCATCTTAAGCCCGCCGCTAAAAGTGGTGAATTTTCAGCTTTTGTTTTCTCTTACCTATTTGTTTTATTTACGTACATATTTTTCGTACCTCATTTCTATGACTATTCTTCGTACTTTGTGTGTATCCATTAAATTTAAGAATTTTTTTTGCTTTTGCTTTATTCTTATTCGAATTTAAGTTTTTTTTTAAATGCTTTTTATGAATATCATAATTAACTTATTAATATTCGGTATACCTACAATGTAGGTCCTATATATATGACGTCTGAGGGTTGTTCTTGTATTTGAAATTGAATGAATTTTTCTTTGTTGGAAATTGAATAAATGATGCATATTTTTATGAAATTTTCATAATCTTCATTGATTTCATAAAAATATTTTTTGTACCCACACATGTATGCATCAAGAACTCGTCTAGAAAATCACTCGTGGTTTTCATTTTCTAATCGAACTAAAACCTCTGGGTGCAATGGGCACGCATCGTCCAATATAAAGGTATATCTCGATTGGTGTTTCAGTCTTCTGACAAATTAGAGTTCGCTTCGTTTTATGAGGACTCCCAAATATTTGCGTATTTTTTACCAAGAAGGATTAATCTAGACTTGCCAACCGTCCAGTTTTCGTAGGGACATTACAGTTTTAGAGTGTCCCGGGACGTCAGTTGTCCCGTTTTGATTTTGAGAAAAAACCTAACTTTTTTTATAAATTGCGGCAAAAAAAAATTGAGAACTAGCACTTATTTGGGTACTACTTCTGATGAGTTGACATTAGCATTCAACGAAATGCAGGTAGGTACGTATATAGATTAGCTAACCATATAAACAAAAACTCTTACGAAGATCTCGAATGAAATTGATAATTTATTAAATATTTTATGTTGCTATTAACAAAATCTTATTCCTATATCTGTGTCGTTTTATCGTAACATCTTAAGCCGAGTTAAAGTCATATTCTGTACCCATGTTCTGTAACTAATGTGAGAACTTTTCAATGTGAGTAAATTGTTATCATCTTGTAGAACTCAGCTTAAGTGACAAAAAACTTGAATTTTCTTTGTTTATTTTAATATACAAAGTTTAATTATTTTATAAATCATCCTGCATAAAACGGAATGACTAATATGATTGTTAAATTTTTCTCGATGCGAAAACTTCCATATTGGGGTCCAATCCTTTTTCAAATACTCCAATTTTCGAACAAGCTATCGGTTTATTTCTTAACTTTCTGGAACACCAACACAACAGATTTTACACTAAATTGTTAAATCTTCAAGTACGATTTTAAGACAAGATGTCATGATAAAACGACACAGATAGGTATTTACGCTTTTGTTGTTTTTAAGTATTATGAACTACCCAGATCTAGACAATTTGAAATAATGTGTTATTGTTGATTGATAAAATAGGATAATAATAAACGAATATGTTTAGGATTTTCTATAACTTTTTATTGGTTTACCGTTTTGGAATTTCAAAAGGTGGCAAGTCTACATAGCATAAAATGGATAAAAACTATAAAACATACGGCTTCATGAAAAATTGCTCCAATGAAAAATTACTCCAAACCAAAAATTAAAAATGGCCCCAAAATTTTGCATTGAAAGCAACAACACGAATTTCGCGTCCATTTTTCTATTTTTTTTACCATTTTCTATTTTTTAAATTTTCCTACCAAATTTTCCACAAAAATCTACCAAAATCGTTTAAAGCTTGCCAATTTCTTGAAATTTATTGATTGCGTTTTTTAAAGAATTCTGCTCTTAATTCCGTACTTTTACTTCTATCGTTTTCGTTTTACCAACTTCATTCAGATTTCGTCCACTTTGTATTTAATTTTACAGTGATAAAGTTGTGATACCTCAAGAAGGCCGTTTAAACTTTTTTATACGCAAAGCTAACACTAAGCTTTACAATTAGCTGCATATTGTTAACAAATTACACTGAATTAATTCAAAGATAGGGAGATCGTTTTATTTTATTTATTTATTTATTCATTACCATAACCAACCGAGCCCTTTGGACCATATATAGTTGGCGGACTATAATAGAAAATTCATGTAAATATCTGGGCAACAAACTAGTAACAATATTAATAAAAATGAAATAAAATAAAAGATAAAAAGAAAATAGAGAATATAATCACTTGAAGGTGACAAAGTGTATTGGGCATTAGGGAACCTGAAATTAGTAATAGTTCTTTTCAACTGTAGAGAAGAGCATAATGTTGTGTTACATGTTATGCATGGAAGCATATTCTACAATCTTACTTCTAAATGAATTAGGGTTATAGTTAAATTCTCTTAGAGAACGTGGTAAAGAGTTCCAGCACTTGGAAACTCGTACATGAAAAGATCTGTCATATATAAGACGATTACTAACAGGGTGTAGAAGATGTGGGCTGTGTAGAAGCTGCAAGTCTGCAAGAATTTGAAATCTTGACGAATATATTCTGGACAATTTGAAATCATTACTTTATAAAATAATGTAAGTAATTTGATTTGAATGAAATTTTTAAAGCTACACCCCAAAAGATCGTTAACATATCTCGGAACATGATCATGTAGTTTCAATTTGTAAACAAAAAGTAATATTCTGTTGAAAAGCAAAATGCACCTCTTGAAAACCTCAACACTGCAATCAGAATAGACTTCTATACAATATAAAAGGTTCGACATCAACAAAGAATGAGCCAACCTTTTTCTAATGGAAGGAGGCAGATATAAATTCAGGGAGTATAGTCTGCTTATAGTGTAATTTTAGAGATTAACCCACTAATATGGTGGCTAAATCCGAGATGACTGTCCAGAATAACGTCAAGACATATCATACGATCAACAAATTCAATATCCTGACCGTCAATTGATATCGATAAACTAACCACAGAGGCCTGGGGTATTGAAAAGCATCGCCATAGTCTTTGCAGAATTAATGCGAAAATTGCTACTTCTCATTCAGCGTGATACATTGGACAACAAGGTATTGACATCATATTCAAAAATAGCATAAAGTTCTGAAACGTATAAATATCTTAATTGTACCTACATGCATCGCACAGGAAAAAAAACATGCAATTGCATATTTGCGGTTTCCCTGCTAATCACATTAAAATATAAAATTCTCTGTTTCAAGTAGGAAGTTCCATAATTAAAACTTGTCAACTTTCGCCGCAACAATTTTGCCTTGTCGCAAAGTTAGTGTTGGCGAATTTTCATTGGGCAATCCTACCTCGATATATCAAGTCGCCAATCAAGCTACGCCAATGGTGCGAAGTTTCATTAAAATCGGTTAAGTAGAAGTAGTTTAAATGAATATTTACTATTAATGGGTGTGGTACTGCCCACTTTTCTAACCATAATGTTGTATTGCAACGATAACTAAATATGTGTGCAAAGTTTCATAAGAATCGGTTTAGTAGAAGTTGCTAAAATATGTGCTTTTCATGGGCGTGGCACTTTTGATTTGTTTACCCTGATGTAATATCCAAAAAGAAGCGTAATGTGTTTGCAAAGTTTCATAGGAATGGGTTGAGTAGAATTAGTTGAAAAGGCGTGCGAATTTACTTCGTATGGGCGTGACCCTGCCCACTTCAACGGGACCAATCTGGAAGTACATCCTTTTAAATAAAAATCTGAAATCGGTTTATAAATGGCGGAGTTTTGAGGGAACATACATACATAAAAGAAACATGACTAATTTGTTAACCTTTCTCATTTTTTTGAAGTCGGTTAAAAATAAAACCACTTAAAAACTAGATAAAGCTTATATGTAAAAAGCTAAAATGGTTACTTGAAAGTATTTCAAATACAGTTGAACTTCCATAATTTAAATCTCCATTATCCCAAAAAATACTTAAAGTATTGAGAACTTCAAGTTCTGCAATGAGACTGGCTCCAACTTATAGAAGGATTCAAGTTATAGAAGTGATCGACTCTTTTTTCAACCGGATTTTTCCGCAATGCGGTTGTTGGTTTTTTCAAAATGTCGATTTTCGAATGCTGAATAGTCCGTTTTTTTAATAAAAAAAAAAAACTACCCATTCGAATATCTTTCGATTTGTATATTTTGTTAGAGTTTACTGTTTTCTTCAACAACATTTACTGAAACATGCAATTAAGGCAAATTAATTTTTGTGATGTAGAATGTATGTCAAAGTTCATATTTTATATGAACTTTAACATTTATTAGTTGTGTGAATTTCAATAAATAAACAAGAAGAACAATTTTAAATCTGCGCCTAGAGTTCCCCTTATATGTACATACATATGCTTGGACCAAATTTTTTCGGATTTTGATTGTAAATCCTCCCAGAAATTTTCTTTTTAGCAAAAAAAAAAGACATTGTGCTGATCACTTAACGGGAAAGCAGGCGTGTCGCATATTAGGATCACTATAATGAGCAATTAGGAAATTATGGGAAGTTTATAGCGATGGGTATTGTACCAAACAAAACTTGCAAAAAAGAAGTCAGATCTGCATAAAAATATAAATGTGTTAATTAGGTTAAGTTTATTTCCAAAGCTTTCGGCCGTTAAAAGTACTAAGATCAAAATGAGGTTCAAGTTCTTGATAGGTACAATACCAGGATCAATAACTTGACTCTCATTTTGATCTCAGTATTTTTAACTGGCGACATTTTTAGATAGGAATTTCGCTTTATTTTCACAGTTATGTTTTTGTGTTTTGTTTGTTTCAGCTCGGAAGTTCCAATTTTCGATCACTCTCCAGCATTCACAGAAAGAACTAGATTTCAATATCAGTAAAGAAATTCAATGAAATTGTTGAGACAGTTTTGTGTGAATTTATCCACATACTTCTTTGTAGGTCCGTTTCTAGATAAAATATTTAGTAATTCATTGAATTTCTTAACTGAAAATTAATTTTAGTTCTTTTGGAAAGACTGATCGAAAATTGGAATTGATCACCTATAGCGTAGCCGTGACCAACACTGTAATGAAATTATCTTTAAAAAGTAAATGTCAGGTATTATTCTTCCGGGTCATAACTGAAATTCCGACATCCGATTATATTTTAAGTGTTTTATTTACAATTAAAAAACAAAAGTCTAAGTGGATCGCCCGATATAAAATTAGGTGTAATTTCATGTACATAAATTGGGTAATTTTACTTCCTCCTTGATGTAATTTTGATAATTGATATCGGCAACACTTATTTAATTTCATTTACTTTTATTTTAGTACAAGAAACGATTTACTTTAATAGAACAAACTTCAAAAATTAATGTATTAGTCTTACAAAAATTTCTGTCCTGCATTTAAAATATCTCAATCCTTATTACTAAATTTGCATGATGGAATATTTCATGAAATTTTCATCATTAGACTTCTTCAGAGACCCAAAATAACTATCTAATAAAATTATATTTCAAATAAAAAATTTCAATAAATTAACCAATATTTTCGTTTCATTGCCGATAATAATTATTTATAAAATTTATATTTATACGGTGCAAGGTAGATTAATACAGGTAGTAGTGAAAACACAGCTGTTTATCTATTTTAATTATTGGAACTGTCAAAAGTTGTTTATTTTTTACAACCTGTTGAAGTGATAAAAGAAGTGTAAAGAAAAAATTAAAAAAGTTAATTGAAAAATAATAAATCTAGACTTGATTTTTGACACTTCATGCAACGAAACAACAATAGAAACCCCTGTTCTTTCTGTCAGGTTGTATTTGTTTTAGTATTACCACTACCCAGGCATAAATTGCCAGCTGTACAAAAATTGTAGCACTGGGAAAGCACTTTTACAGAAGAAACCAAAACGGTTTGCCAACGTTTCAGTTTACAACCTGAAAAATGGTTTGCCAATGCTTTTTAATAAAAAAATTCTTTTACTTTTTATTTGTTTTCGTTTTTATTTATTTCAATATAAATGTGCATGGGTATATATATATAATTTATTTATGTAAAAGAGTGTTGCTATGTCTCGTTTTGAAATTTAGTAAATATACACGTAACATCTACCATCTTTATGTCTATTTCAATTGTTATCTGCTCTAAATCTTTAACGATATGTAATCCTATGTCCCTGGATGACAGTGGATACTAAAAAAATCAAACATTTTGCTAAAAATATAGCCTTTGAGGTCAATATTATCACATTTGTATATAGAAAGTTTACTACTGAAAATTTCTGATACAACCGTAACATTTCTATTATTTAATAAACAAATATTATCAGGAGGAACGGTTGTAATTTTATTGCCATAAATGTTAACAAAAGAAAATAGTGTTTTGGATTCAACTGTCTAGAATTTTTCCAGGTGAATATTTTCTATTTTTAACAAGAGGATATAATAATGGGATATTATTTGAGGAACTATTAGCAAGGAAAAGCAAGAAGAACCCGTTAAAGTTGCATATGTGTATATGCATGCATATGAATTTACTTTAACCATTATTGGCAGACGATGTTGCGGTGGCGATATCTGGCTTCCATCTAGACACGTTAACACAAAGGCTGGAGACGGCACTTAACGAGGTCAGTGACTGGTGTTCACAGAATGGCCTAAGTGTCAATCCTACCAAAACGGAGTTAGTACTCTTCTCAAGAAGATACAAAATTCCAGCTTTCACGCTACCAAAATTAAATGGCACCACACTAGCCCTTTCGGACAACGCCAAATATCTCGGTGTAGTCCTTGACAGCAAGTTAACATGGAGGGACAATCTTCATGCAAGAGCAGCTAAAGCCTTAACGGCAATTTATGTTTGCAGAAACGCCATTGGCCCCTCCTGGGGTATATATCCCAAAGGGGTCAATTGGATATTAGAGACAGTGATCAAGCCTATACTTTTTTACGGCATATCCGTCTGGTGGAAAGCACTGGACTTGGCGAGCAATCGATCTCGTATAGAGAGGGCTCTTCGCATAATGGCAATCATGATAACTGGTGCCCTAAGATCCACACCAACAAAGGCTCTTTTCGCTGCGTTGTGCTAGCTACCAGTGGATCTGCTGGCCAGAAAGCAAGCACTACGTACAGCAATTAGGCTTAACGCAATCGGCGCATGGAACCATCTACCGTGGGGTCATGCTAGCATTCTAGAGACTACCGATACCATTCCGGATCTCATTGACTACTGCACTCCGAAGCCCTCCTTCAGGAAAGAATTCCGATACTCCTTGACGGGGGACTTTTCCCCAACACCACACGGGGCCATACACATTTATACCGATGGCTCCAAATGGGGAACGAGAGTTGGCGGGGGTGTCTATATCGCTGAGTTCGGGATCAAAATGTCTTTCAGACTCCCGGACGAAATTAGCATCCTACAAGCAGAAATATCTGCCATCAAACGAGCAATATACTGGCTAAGGTTTTACCGGATATCAAATGCCGACGTTCAGATCATAACTGACAGTCAACCGGCGATTAAAGCACTCACTGGTATGTACACCACATCCAGCCTAGTCCTGGAATGCCGCACAGCACTTAACACGATGGCGAGCAATCTGGGTATCACCCTCAGATGGGTAAGGGGACACGAGTCCGTTTCAGGCAACATCATTGCGGATGATCTGGCTAAGAGGGGAACCTTGCTTCGGGATGTCGATATTGACGATCTCTGCGGGATCCCACTCTCATCTTGCTGGAGACGAATTGACGCTGCCTTCTTGCAGTTGGCTCAAACCAGATGGTACAATGAACCAACTTGCTCTATTGCGAGAACAATATGGCCTCGCCTTGACATAAACAGAACTAAACAACTTCTAGATTTCACGAAACCACACCTACGCAACCTCATGGCCACGGTCACGGGGCACTGCACCTTTGGAACCCACGCTAGACGTATGGGTCTCCCATACAATGACTACTGCACAAGCTGTAATGACGTAGAAGAAGAAGAGAATGTAATGCACCTTTTATGCCTTTGTCCAGCTCTGGAGGACCACCGCCTTCGCCTACTGGGCAAAAGTTTCTTCGGTAGCCTCTCCGAGTTCTCAGAAATAGAACTCAAGAACATAAGTTCCTTCATTAGGAGCAGCGGGTGGTTCACTCGCTGACTACCCAAATGGCGTTTCTAAAACACGAACGACCCTTCCTGCACGGAACTCCGTACGCCTTACCTCTTTCTCTCTTCTCTTTGAACTAATTTCTAATACCTCTATTAACTCCTCTCCTTTCACTCTATTTGATACACTGTTCTGTTCTCTCTTTCCTTTCCTTTACAGGTATCACAAAGGGACCATTATTATTGGACCCAGGTGGGCTGGAACCCTTTCTTTATGATTTTCACCAGCGACCTGATAACCTAACCTAACCTAATTATTGGCCATCGACATGAAAAACAATCGGCCAAGCGTGGATCGACGTTATCATTTGCGTGTTGGCAAAGCTCTTTAAACGTTGAACGTCGTACGTTGGCCTGATTGTATTTTTCTGAATGGAATGATGTTGGGAAAGCACTGAATTTTTAGTTTTCACAGTGCTTGGCCATCGACATCAAAAAAAGTCGGCCGAGCCTGGATCTACGTTATCATTTTCGTGTTTGCAAAGCACTTTAAACGTTGAACGTGTAAGGTCTTGCCAACGTTTGAAACACCTTAGAAAACGCTTAGCCAACGTTCGGCCGATTGTATTTTTCTGCCTGGGTACCTGTATTAATCTACTTTCAAAGTTTTTTTTACGTTGCCTAATAATAGTTATTGTTTTAAAACAACTTTTTTACGCTGCTCATGAAGTTAACGTTTATGTATCTTTTTATGTCATTTAATAGCCATGGCGAGCTTCAAAGCAAAGTCCTGAGTTTCTAAAGCACCCCATACACGATTCAATTCAATTGTCAACTGAGCCTTTCAATTGAATTGATTTTTGGCCACACACTTCATAAACTGAATTGAAAGCTTTTCATTTAACTGTCAAATTTACATGAAATTAGTGCAACTAAAGACAATTTTAATAATACTTAACATTTTCTTTGCAAAAGAAAACTACAAACATAAATTTTGACAGCTGATGAAGAGACTCGAATCAATTGACAGAGCCATACACGCCTTGATTTAGACAACAACCGACTCAGTTGCCAATTGGATTGAAACGTGTATGGGGTGCATAAGCATTACCACGTAATTGATGTTGCATATTTTGATAGTAAGTGCATATTTTTGCATATTTTGATAATAAATGCATATTTTTAGAGCTATAAACATTTTTTTAATGCATATTTCCCTATTTTTAGAAAAATATTAATATGCCCTTTATGCATGACAACCGAGTCTCATTTGGGTTCTCAGTTGCTGAAATTGATATTACTGATGGCAACTGGCAACTGAGAGCTGACAATTTTAGTTGCTATTTAGTGTCTTTCTAGCAATTACCAATTTTCAGTTGCCGACTGGCAACTCAAACAAAGTTCGGTTGCATTAATAATATACCCAATTATGGTTGTTTAATGTTTTTTCTCCAATAATAATAAAAAAATAAAAAATGTTTTCATATTATTTTAGTTTTGGAACTTTTTTCGTAGGTAAATGCATATCTTTGCGCATATTTTTCATTTTTAGGTGAACTTTTTAAGCGCTTAAAATAAATTTTTAATAATAATTTTTAATAATAATAACTATTATCCAGCAACGTAAAAATATAAATTGAAAATAAAAGCTATAAACGACGGTAATATAAATATATTTGTTAAAAGTAAGTTATTTCAAGACAAACAAAATGTTTCTAATATTTTAACAGTTATTTCTCAACTTTTTACATATTTCTTATAACGGTTAGGTATCTGCTTTTTTATTTGCTTATTGCAAGCGCGGAAATGTCAATGAGGTAAAGAAAATATACAAAACTTCTCTGAAATTTAATTTCCTACCACTTTCGACCCAAATTGTTTCCCTGTCCATTCTATTACCAAATAAAGAAAATTGCATGACACAACTTCAAATTTCATAGTATAAATTCATGAAACTTATCGATTAAAAATCGAATTATCGTTCTGTCGCATATTTCTACAACAAACATTAAAACAAACAAAAAAGTCCCGCTTATAACCAAAATTTTGTTAAATGTAGCGAAATATAAACGATAAAAATATGTAAACGATTGTACTCTAAATATTTCTGGAGAGATTTAAAATAAATAGTTATACTTACATAGTCTGCTTGTTGAAGGCGGAAAACTCTAATAAAGGGTGGGATGACAAGGAGTGGTGAATACACAATTTGAAAATTAGTGGCAAAAACAGGGCTGCCAGGTCACATTTGTCGCTGTCTCCAAACAAATTGGAAAAAATCCACACAAATTCTTACGTCTGATATATATTAAAAATAACATAAAATGTGTTGTTTTATTTTGTACTCACATCTTATATGAATCTATTATATCTTTTTGACCGCATTTAAGCTTAAAGAATCCATTAATAAAAGCATGTAAATTAATTTAGGCACAAATTTAAAGTGTTTTACTTGAAAAACAAGTTGGGGCAAATGTAGTTTCAACAAACCTTATTATTGTCAGCTTTAATTCCATTCAAATGTAGACAAGAAAACCCCACGATAGTTTTAAATATCCCCAAAAAATTCCTCTCTCCCCAAACGAAATTTTTTGTCCCCCAAAGTACTAGTAAAATCCTCACTACTGGCAGCCCTGGCAAAAAGAGAAGATATGGATTAAAACAAGAGCGCGCACATTTAAATGAATGAATCTACCATCTATTTATACAGTCAGTTAACAAACAAAAAAAATCAACAGCCTATACGTTGTTGAAAGTCAATGGTGTCAAAACACAGAAATTCTCATTTTAAACCGCATGCATTACAGTCATTGTGTTTATTGTAAATTTTTATACATATGTATGTACATACATACATATAGGCTATATCTACATACTCATTCACAAATTTGTGTTTTGTATACCTATAAAAATTCCGACTGCATGAATTGCTATTGAACTACATTCAACGATGCTCCATGATTTTCTGCATTTTCAAATGTCTGAATGTTTGTCGGAACGTCAACTTTGTTGGTTGGATTAGATGAACAAAATGTGGAATGAAGGAATGACTTGTAGCTGTTACGTATAGTACCTACACTACCGCCCATTTGATTAGGTTCACTATATTTTTATATTCATTATTTTTTATTCTAAAAATGTAAAAGGTGTTGCTCATTAATCTTCTTTCTCATTGCTGTTTTGGCCCACCGACCATTTAAAAAAATTGAGAGTTATGGGCTATATATGGTTTGAACACCCCCTTTCAGAATACGAAAACTGTTTCGCGAAATTGTTCCTGATTTATGAGATATCAAGCATTCATAGTGCTCGATGTCAACAATTTTAATAATTTTTTTGTAAAATTTTTATTTTATTTTTAAAATAAGCAAAATAAAAAACAGAAACCGAGTAAAATACCAATTTTTATCAATATTGACTTTTTATTCCATGTAATATATCTTTTCTAATAACATTTATATGCTTATTTGCAATAAAAAGTAGAAAATTTCATCTCAATAACAAGTTACTCAATACACAGCAGTTAGTATACTTGGGTATTCATTTAATCGGGCTTTTGCTTTAATCGGCTAATCGTTCGATTAATTAATCGATGTTTTGGCTTAATCGGCTAATAATTGGTTAATTTCGGTATTAATCGGTTAACCGATTAATAAAGTTTTTTCATAAATCAAGTAATTTCAACAAACAAAAATTCATAAATTATTTATTATTTTGAGTTTATAGTAAAAAAAACAAGAACATATACATACATAACAATTCTTGAACTAAGTCAAGAAAAAAAAAATAAATAAATAAATATGTATTAATTAAAAAATTAACATGCTTATGAGATCATTTAAAGGGATAGTGTAGAGAGAACAGGTTGTAGAGCAGTGTTGCAAGCCCCTCACGTGTCAAGGAGAGGCATAGAGTTGTTTAAGCTGTGTAGCCATTTTATTATTGCTTTTATTTCGCCGATGGTTCTGCAACAATACCGACGAAGGAGGGTGCTGTAAAGTGCATTAGGATATGTTAATATTAATTGCTGCCGGCACTGCCGAAGTGTGCAGTGCTATCATACGTGGGCATACTGCATTATATATTTACTGCATTAAAACTTCCAGTAATCAGTAAATTTTTACTGCTTATTAAAAAAATTTCAGTTAGCAGTAAATTTTAACTAGTTACTGAAAAAAATTGCAGTAAGCAGTAAATTTTTACTGGTTACTGAAAAAATTGAAGTATCCAGTAAATTTTTACTGCATGCATACAGAATTTTTTTCAGTATCTAGTAAATTTTTACTGGTTACTAAAATTTTTTTCAGTATCCAGTAAAGTTTTACTGGATACTGAAATTTTTTCAGTAATCAGTAAGCCCATGTATGGGTGCTATGCCTTCATCACTTCAACAGTCCAACAACAACCAACACAATAACACACCAAAGCACATGAGAAAAATGCATGATGTTGTTGGCTTGCCTGAAACTAGTCTTGTACTCAAGACCTCAGGGTTTGTATTCAAACGCGCTAACTACTCAGCCAATAGTCTAAGGAGATCTTCTAAAGCAATCTTTCAGAAAAATAATATTTTTGAAATGTTTAGGATTTAAGCGGTTCTTTTATTTAGTTTTGATAAAACTTGACTTGGAACAAATCCTTTCAATTATCGTAGATGTTGAAGAAATCGAAAGCAGTCTATAATACAGAATATCTAGTTTCTCAGTCCTTTTCCTGGATTTCTCTAAACATATGAAATGGGTGAATTCCAAAACATCAAAATGCATTGCAGTGATGCGACTTTACTCTGTTTACAAAAACAAAGCACCTAAGAATTTGCATCACTACAATGTATTTTGATGTTTTGGAACTCGACCAATCTTCCATTATGTCCGGTTTTAATTTTTTCAATTTCTTAACACTGCTAATTGTTTCGGTTAATTCTGGCAAAAGATTTCTTGTATTAATATCGATAACTTGTTCTGTTGGCAGGTGATCATCCGACTCAGACTGGCAGAACTCAGCACCGAACATTCTGCAAAAAAGTTCATTTCCGGTCTCCTTAGTTTCCGTTTATGTACTGTACTTTAAAACACTGTTGCTAGATGGAAATATTCCTGATTGGAGGTATAAACGTTGGAAATAGTGTTATTGGCTTATATTAAACTATTAAATAAAAACTTAATACTAACCTCAAGCGCAATTAGAGTAGCAGAGTCTTTACTAAGCTCTTTTATAGCCAGGTTCAAAAGTTTTAACGTTTTACTTAATTTAAGATCACTGAACACACTTCTTTGTTTGTATGAACAACAATTTCTAAACACATAACTTTTGTATATGAGACGAAATAAATAATTAAACCCAAAAAATATGCTATACATAATACAAATTTTGAAATATTTTGTTACCTCGGTTAATCGGTTAATATACTGAAATTAACCGGTTTAACCGTTAATCGAAAATTGCCAATTTTAAATTACCCGATCAGTTAATCGGGTAGTAATTAACCGGCTAACCGATTAACGGTTAACCGAATGAATACCCTATTAGGATATTCATTTAATCGGGCTTCTACTTTAATCGGTTAATTGTTCGAGATTTTGGTTTAATCGGTTAATAATCGGTTAACTTCGTTATTAATCGGTTAATCGATTAACAAATTTTTTTCATAAATAAACTAATCCGAACAAATAACATGCATAAATTATTTATTATTTTAAGTTTATTAAAAAAACAATAACATAAAAATAACAGTTCATAAATATGTATTAATTAAAAAATAAACAAATTTGTCAGTTTTACTTATCGTAGATGTTGGTGAAATCGAAGGCAATCCCAATTCAGAATATCTAATTTCTCAGTCCTTTTCCTGGATTTCTCTAAACATATAAAATCTTTCATTGTGTCGTTAAAGTCCTGTTTTAAATTTATAAAATTCTTAACACTTACTTGTTTCGGTTAGTTCTGTTAAAACATTGCTTGTATTACCATCGATAGGTTCTTCTGTTGTCAAGTTAGCATCTGACTGACTCATCCAGGTAAAGCTCAGCACCGAACAGTCTGCAAAGTTTATTTCCGAATTCCTTAGTTTCCGGTTTTGTGCTGTATTTTAAAACACTGTTGCTAGAAGGAAATATTCCTGAGTAGATGTATAAAATAATTGTATTTAAAACTCGAATTCGTATCTCATTAAATCTAATCCTTAGATTTTTAATTAAATCTTTGGCAATAATATTATTGACTTTTATTATATTATTAATCAAAAGCTGAATAATTCCCTAAGTTCAATTAGAGTAATACCATATTTACACCACGCAACTTTGTTGCATGCAACTCTCTTTTTTCAGTGAGAAAGACAGAGACGAAATACAAAATGTATACATTTCTATTTCAGCACTCTCACTTAAAATGAAAATTGCATGCAACAAAGTTTCATAGTGTAAATATGGTATAACAGAGTCTTTACTAAGCTCTTTTATAGCCACGTCCAAAGGCTTTATAGTTTTATTTAAGCTAAAATCATTGAACACAATTCTTTGTTTGTGTAAAAAAATAATTTCTAAACACATAAATTTTGTATATGAGACGAAACAAATAATTAAGCACACAAACAAATATGTTATAATACTAAAAAAATAAAAAATTTTGTTACATCGGTTAATCGATTGAAATTAACCGGTTTAATCGTTAATCGAAAATAGCGCTTTTTAAATTAACCGATCAGTTAATTGGGTAGTAATTAACCGGTTAACCCATTAACGGTTAACTGATTGAACACCTTAGTGCTCATACAACACAAATTTTGAACGATGATATAAAATTTTTATTCTTAATCAAACGAACGGCAGTGTATATAAATGTAGTTTGTATAAAAGTGTTTTGTTTTTTATTGCGTTTTGTATTTCCAATGTTTTTACAAATGAGTAGGCTTTTATTGCTTGTTGATATAATGAAGCTTATTTTTGTTTGCTTTCTTGTTGTTATTATTGTACAGTGGGTTAACATGCAAAAGGAATTCTACTTCAATAGTTAACAAGTAAAAGTGGTATATTCAGTTATGCTAAATCTTATACATATACCTTTCACCAATAACCATAGACTCAAATCTCGTGGCAAGTGAAATTTTTGTTTTTTATTTTACGGTATTCGACATCGGTCGAACTCAATTGTCATCTATCGGTATCAAATGCCGTAATTTGCCCTCTGGTATTTAAATGTTAGGCTTAAATCTAGTTTATCCAAGTTGGTCCAAATAAAAAAAAAGCCTATGTTATAGAATATTAGAAAACAAGAAGAAAATATAAAATAAAAAGTTGGCGGCAACCCATATTTTCAGAGCTATGGCCATCTAAAGTTTTTATATAATGCATACTTTGATTACTTACACATCGCAGTTCTCAAAAAAATAAAAAAACCCTGTCCGATAGAAAAAATTAAATAAAAAAAAATTAAATAAAAAAAAATTCGTGGCGAGCCTTAGTTTCCGAGTTATGCGTAATATTTTCCAACGAATGTGGTCACTATTCGACATACGTAGAGGAGAAAATTTTTTAGTCCAGCCAAAGGCCGGCTAGGCAGAAAATCTCAGGAAGGCGCTATTCGACATACATAGAGGAGAAAACCTTGTAAGCCCGGCCGAAGGCCGACTGTGCAGAACAGCTTTACTCAGCGAAGTTGCTATTCGACATACATAGAGGAGAAAATCCTTAAGCACCGCCAAAGGCCGGCTATGCAAAGGATCTTTAATCAGAGAAGCCACTATTCTACAGGGTGGCGCAGGATGAGCTATATGGTTTGAATTCTTTATAACTTTTTTAATTATTATATTTTCTTTGTTTTTTTCAGCATTTTGTGAAGAAGATTTGGGGAATTAATTATGAATCATTACACGATCGAACAACGTACAAAAAAAATTGAATTTTATTTTTCAAACCAACAGTCTATTGTGTTGACACAGCGTGCATATCGTCGTCATTTTAATGTGTGATTTTTACTGGCCTCCACGTTCAACAGATTTAACAACTCCTGACAATTTCTTTGGAGATATTTGAAAGTAAGAGTGTACGTTAACAAACCAAGAACCATGCTCCAACACCAACATTCGAAATGAAATCATGGCCATTACACCCGAAATTTCGCGAAAAATTATGGAAAATATGCTAAAAAGAGCACGTCTGTGCGAAGCAGAAAATTGACATCACTTACAGGATATAATTTTTCAAATCTAATTGCAAAAAATTTCCCAATAATATACTGTATTTAAAAAAAAATTAATTATAATATTCGCATAAATAAAAAATTTATAACCATTTAAATCATATAGCTCATTCTGCGCCACCCTGTATATGCATAGAGGAGAAAATCCTTAAGCCCTTTACCATCTCCTAAAAGATATTCCCAAAATCTTTTAAATAATGCCAATATTGAACGCATGTGTTGGAAACTATAACGTATAATCACAGTTTTATATGAAAACTTCAGAGGCCCATAACTCGGGTTGCAGTCAAATTTTTTATTTAATATTTTTTTCTTATTTCTCAATTTTCTATAACATATTTATTTATTTATTTATTACGAATGACTTTCTAACACAACAAGATAGGATATCTTATGATTTACAGTATTATAATCAGATAGGTTATATTAGACCCGTTAAAATATTAATTAATGAACAGTATAAATATAAAATAATAATATAATAAATATAAAAAACATATATATATATATATATATATATATATATATATATATATATATATATATATATATATATATATATATATATATATATATATATATATATATATATATATATATATATATATATATATATATATATATATATATATATATATATATATATATATATATATATATATATATATATATATATATATATATATATATATATATATATATATATATATATATATATATATATATATATATATATATATATATATATATATATATATATATATATATATAGATAATACAGTAACAATAGTGATGGTATATTCGTATATAACTATTATTATCCCATCATTATAGCAATAAAAATCAGTAAATAAATAAAAGAATTGACAATATACTAAACAAATTTGATAACAATCATTAAGAAAAGTGTTCTGTAAGTAGTTTCCTAAATTTTATTTCGTTGTAGGTTGTCTGCAAATGATTTGGAAGTTGATTCCAGAGACGTATACTAAATATAAAAAATTGACACTGATGCATGATTTCGATGACGAAATTGTATAATAAATTTTCCTCTACGCGATCTTGCAAACTGCAAACGGTCGTAAAGGTATTTCGGTTCCTTAGTTATTATAATCTTGTGTAGGAGTATAATGGTTTTAAATTTAAGAAAATTATTGAAAGCTAAATGAAGTAAACGGCATGAATACTGAGTTACTCTATCGAGTTTTTTCAGACCAAAAACGTAACGAACGATATTATTATACGTAGTGGTAAGTTTTCTCATGTCTTGTGAGTTGCAGCCAGCATATATTTCCGAAGCATACAATAGTGTCGGTAGTAGATAAGTCTTTGCAATTAAAGTTATAATTCTTGATGGTGTAAAATATTGTGTGACCCACAATCCCCTTAACATCCCATATATCTCGCCACAAGCCTGATTTATGTGATCTGCACAAAGTCAAAGTGTTATTCATGGTTACTCCCAGATTCTTAGCCTTGTTAACAATTGTAATTCTAGTGTCACCACATTTCTTTTCCCGGATTGAGTTTTAAACCATTGGCTGAAGCCCAATTGAAAATTTTCTCTAAATCGAAATTTAAATAGTTTATACTTGTAAGGTATGAGTGCATAGGACTGCTGAGGTATAGCTGAACGTCATCAGCATACATTTGAACTTTAGATTAATGCAGATGTTTTGGCAGGTCATTTGCATATAATGAATATAAAAGTGGTCTAAGGACCGATCCCTGTGGAACACCATGTTTAACTTTCAAAGCACGAGAAATGCACCCATTTTGCCAGACAGATTGTGTTCTTTCAGACAGATAATTAGCGAAAATCACAAATCAAAGGCCTTAGAGTGATCTAGTAAAACTAAAAACGTGATTTGATCGTCACCAAGTTTGCTCTTATATCTTCCACTACATCAGATATCGTCGTAATGCAGCTACGCTGAGGTCTGAAGCCAGATTGACGATCAGTCAATAGATTGTTGTCATTCACATATTTATATATTTGTTTATGAATCATGTGTTCAAATACCTTTGGAAAATAAGGTAGAATGGCAATGGGACGAAAAATTACCCGCTTTTGGCACCGGAATGACCTTGGCGAATTTCCATTCTTTAGGATAAATTTTTTTTATGATAATAGTATTAAAAATGTTCTTAAAATATTTAATTAACCATGGCAGAATAATTTTGACAAATTTCGGATCAATATTGTCAAATCCTATTGAATTTGATTTAGTCGCATAGAAACCTTCAATTACCTCCAAGTCATCAAAACATTGGGAATCAAACTCTCTAGTAGATAAACTATTGAATGAAGAGTGCTCATAAAAATGTGGGCTTGCATTGGTCGAAGAGGCATTCACAAACGTATCGCTCAGCAGATTTACATCGACGTCTGCCGTACGAGCAATTGATTTGCCAATTCCAATATCCTTTATATGCTTCCAAGTATTCTCACTGTCCATAGCCGTTTCAAATTTATTAGAATAATAAGAAAACTTATCAGACCTAATTTTTGAAACTACTGCCTTCCGGGCTATGCGATATTGTAGTAAGTGTTCAGGAGTTCTATAACGCTTCCATATATGATACAATCTATCCCGGCGCTCAATCAGTAACCTCGCGTCATTAGTAAACCACGGTCTCTGACCTTTTCTTAATGTCTTAGTTCTAATAGGTAGATTACTATCGTATAGCCGTAAAATTTCTTTATTCAAAAAAGATACTTTCTCATTGACTGTAGGCAAATTGTAAATATTATTCCAGGGTACGTTTATAAAGTCATAATACAAGGACAAGTAATCAATGTTGGTAAAGTCGCGAAAACTATAGCTCACTCTGTGACTGTTGAGCAATTGAAATATCATAAGTGATAAAAATAACGCCATGCCTTGAAAACGCAGGTGCTGCCAGCTGCTCATAATGCAGTACTTTATCAATATTGCCGACGAAAAACAGGTGCAGGTAGTTGATGATGATGTGAAATGTGTTGGTCTTGTTGTAACATAGGCTAATTTTTTTCATTTGGACCAACTTGGCTTAACTAGTTTTGTTCCAAATGCTATTTTTCTTTTAAGTTCTTTTTTTTATTTTTATTTATTTTTAATATGATATGAAATTCAGATTTCAGACCATGGCTAATCTTGTGAATTTAAATTCTATTTGTACGCGCTTTACAATATGATTTTGACTGCTTTTTCTTCTTTCGCGAAAATATGTAACATTCGCCGAAAAAAAAAACGTGACCAACAGCCAAGCTAAAATTGTATTTCATTTAATTCAAATAGTTTTTTAAATATTGGTTCGCATTTATTAAAAATAATATAAAAATAGCATTTTGCAGCATAATTAACTTCATTTTGTGATATAAAAACCAAGTTAAATCACACTAAAAAGTAGTGGTTACGTTTTTTGCGCAAATATTTGCCAAGTGTAAACGTACCTTAAGAGTAGGTGATCGGGCTTAGAAGGTACATATGTATATATTTGTGTGTGGTAAAAGTGTTTATTTATGTAATTTAATAAAATTTTTTTTTGGTCATTGCGAATAACTTAAAAATTAACTTTACTTTTTTTTGCTAAAGGTACAATGATATTTCTTATCCTTGATTAAATTTTAACTGAGAGATGTGGCGTGCTTTCTTCTTTCATTACATAAATTATTTGCTATATATCGAGCCTTAACCGCAAGAAAATCTTAACCATTAGGAGACGTTTTTTTAAATTATCCTTACATTTATAGTGAAGTAGAGCTTTCATATTGACTACAAAGGATTTTCTAGGACTGATACATATACATATGTAACTTGAGGTCTACACGTAACATAATATGTAAGATGAGATTGTCAAATTCAATCGCAGAGAGAATTATGTTACGTGTATACTTCAAATTAGTGTTATCTCAATGTTAAGGGCAATATACACGGCCAACATGCTTGACAAGCGTGGTAGTAGTATGTGTGAAATATCGTTAGTATTAGTGACACCGATGACGCTTGATGGAAAATCTACTTGGTTTTGATTTTTCGTCCAGCACACGTACACGAATCTGACATCAAGCTGATTGACCGTGTATATTGCCCATTATAGGCATTTTTATGAGAACGTTGTTATAAGAATTCTTATAACAACAATCTCATGAGATGAACTGTCAAAAAACACATGTACATACAAATAAATAGTGTGCATGTGTGAGTGTTTATTAAAATAAATGAAAAGCGATGTTTTTGATAAAATTTCTGTGTTAAATAAATGAATAAATGTGTTTAGTTGATTTATAAATTTAAATTTGTGTGAAAAATTAAAAATAAAACAACTAATATGCAAAAGTGGTACATGTTAACTCGATGAGCATTTGCATAAAATGAAATCTTATCGGAAAAGTAAAATTATGTTTTCCCCTAGTATGAGATAAAGAGAAAATTCGACATTTTGTTTTTAGTATTCTGCCAACGTTTTCTCTCATGTTATCTCAAAGTTAATGTCTCGTGAAGACGCTGTGTAATGTTCTAGTTTTAATAAATTTCCTATAAGGCAACGCATGTTTGTTTTGGTCATGAAAAATCAGTAAATTTAATAAAATTTTTTAAAATCATTCATTATTTAACTGTTTCATTCTTGCTCTTGTGTACTTTGCCACTAGCATGAAGGAAAAATGATGATTCCAACAGCATAAAAAACTTTTGTATTTTGAAAAAATGTGTCCTTGTTTATTTTACTTCCCACCAGCAGATACACTCTCGATCAGATGACTAGAACCACTTAAATTTCTGTTTCTAGTAGACCATATATATTACAATTAAAAAAAAAAACAATGACATTAGAGTTTAAAGGTCCTGTTCAAAAAAAAAGACAAGAGAAAAAAATAAACATTTTTCGGTTCATATGATTAGAACCACTTTGCATTTAAGCAAGTAGTCGTATTTGATTTAAACATTAAACTATTTGTAGAAGAAAAATATTACTTTGTAATAAACATTAGTAAAAAATGGGCTAAAAAAGCATTATAAATATGTATAGCGGAATGAGCCAAAATCGATGTTTATGGATCGCAAGGATATTCCTTCCTATCGCTCACAGAAAAAAAATAAGCTTCTTATGTGTTTCATGTTGATTCTACATGCTCTTCAAAAAACATTTTTCCGTTCGAAATAATTATATTTTATGTTGATTTAATATTCCAGTAAAGTTAAATCAACGCTCTAACCACTGCAGCCACAACAGCTTCAAATATTCTTTAGATATACACAAAGAAAAATTTGATTTTGCTTCATATATGTTTCATGTTAATTCAACATGATTTTAAAACATGAAAAGCCATCTCGTATATACATCGCGTAAGTAAAACAATTAATAAAATGTTATTGCGTCGCTCGATTCAAGTCGGCGCCGATTTTAAAAACAAATTTTGCTGAAAGATATTAATAAACAATTATCTACTGGCTTGAGCTTTTCACATCTTTACATGTTCATATATACTTAAGTATAAAATTAAACAAAAAAAGTTTGTCTTGAGTAGAACAAAAATCAGAAAAAATGGGAATGAAGAAAAATAAACCGATGGCAACGCTGGGAAAGTGCAGTTAATGTCAGATTGAGAGTGATTTAAATCTCGTATTCAATTTTCACGAAAAAAGTTGTATATATAAGAACTAAAATCGCATTCAACAGAGCCACCTGACAAGTGGTGACAAGCAAAATACACGTGAGCACTGACGATGGAAGTGTAGCGGCTTCCGAAAGTGGCGCTACTATGTTCTGTTGTGTACGTTGAACAATAAAGTTGATGTTAGTTTTTCTCTTGTTCCTTGGAAAATTAATCATGCCCAATTCTTTCTGAATATAACGTTGCGAAACTTAGCCTAATAATCAATTTGGATTGACAAAGCAAATACGTTGGAAATAATAATATTAGTTTTCATATACAAACACATGTTGGCTTAAAAATTGGTTGTCTACTTATTTTATTAACACATCAACAAATTGTAGCTACTTTCAGATAATGATAAAAATACGTAAAAATTTTATTAAAAACTAAGTAGTAGTTCTAATTTGAAGCATAGTAATAAGATAAATAAGTAACACTCATTACTTTGTAACTCATTTTTAAAGTACTACCGATTGCAAAAAATTGACAAAATGGCCATCAAAAGCGAAACACAAAATAATAAGAGCTTGTGAGTGAGTGTTGGATTATTAATCAGATAGGAAAATTTCGGCAAAACTAAGTTGAGTCGCAATAAAAATTAATGCAAGAATTTACACGAAAAAAGTCTTGGATTCTATTTGCTGACTAAAATTAGTTAAATAGCTGATGTTTCCATGTAAAAAGCATCCACCTTCATTAGTGGTAAAAGGGAACAAGAACGCTGATGAGACGGTGTAGCGGCCTGCCGAAATCAGTAGTGCTGATCGGTTCTGCTAACCTGATATTAATATTCCAACACTCCACTCCTAATAAAAATAGTTTGAATTTACATTAATTCAAATATTGAATTAAAAAGCCTAAATAATACAATTTCAGTTCGAAATAACATTACGTAAAGACAAAAGCTTCTGCTGGGCGAGAAAAGAGCTATTTGTAAATCGTCATCACACCGCAGAGGATGGAGTTATGGTCTAGGGTATAGCACCCTAGACCATAACTCCATCCTATTATGGCATGCACAATCGATTTAGAGTTTCAAAGTGTAAAAATAACTTACAAGACTCTGTTACAATCAGCTTTCCCTAAAAATAATGACATTTTTGTACCGATTCCATGGATTCTGCAAGAAGATAATGATTCTATTCAGAAAGGCAGAGTTGTTAAAGAATTTATTTCTATAAAATTTTTGACTCGAGTTATTCGATTATTTGACTTAAACTTTTCGATTTATCGAGCAAACATTATTCGAGTGAATAACCAGCAATACCATATACATAAACTTTTATTGGTAATCGGCAAAAGGTGTTAGTACCAACTACATACATACTTACATACCTCGAGAATTTGTTAATGAAAAAACATGCAATATATATGTATTATATACATATAATGCAAGTTATCCGCTTAATACACTTTTTGAACTAGAGAGACAATTTCCCAACGTGGCTATTAAAGTTGTATAGATAAAAAGAAGTAGGTGAGAAAAACTTCGACAACAGACATAAAGTCAACAAAATATATAATAACGATGAGTCATCATTGAAAAGTTGACTGACAACTAAATAAAATTAGAGTACATACATGCAGTCAATAAAATTTAAATAACTTAATAGTTATTGTATCTCGGCACCTTGTGTTTATATTTTATAATAATGTTGATAAGATAGATTAAATAAAATTTTATTTTCATTACATTTTATATGACATTGAAATATGTTTACGATTAAACGTTTCTGTTTTATATTTATTTTTATATACATATCTACATATATATATAGAGTGAACCAAAAAAAAAACACTTGTACACTTTCCTCATTGAAATAATTCGATCTCTTATATAATTAATATGAAATAAAACTCGACGAACTATATACCAAATTGAAGGGTAGAATCCATAGACTTTAATCTACAAAAATGTTTTTGAACACTCGTGGAAAAATTTTAGTAAAACAAAGAAAAAACATCACTTCTAATGCCAAAAAACTTGTACACTTCGAATAAAAGAAAAACTTGTATACGGAAGCAAAAATTTTAAATACTTTATTTATGGCATTTAGCTTTCCACACGTCTCTAAGTCGATTCGGAAAAAAATTAGCCAATTTCCCAGTGTAATTTCTAATAATTTTATGCAAAATGTCCCATAGTGCACCTTAAAGACTTTCTGTTTCTTTAATTCAAAAATTTTTTTATCTGGAAAGCCAAATAGAAGCTCCCGAGATGGCGAAACGTACCAAGTTGACATTATTTTACATCAGGTCCTTAGTGTTTTCGACTATATGCTTGTATCTCGTCATAATTACCCCACGCAATATCGTAATATTAGATCATTAGATAGCTAAATTGTCCGAATTTTTTGTGCAAAATTATGAAATAGTCTGTTAATAAATGAGTTATGAATTTTTGTCGAACTTTGTGGTTTTTTATCCAAAGTTATTTAATTAGTTTGGCTGAAGTTCATTTTCAATTTAATCTTTCGATCAAACCATTTTTTATTTAAGAAAGAAATTCTAAATCATGTAAATATTGAACATTCAAAGAAAAATTTGGATGTACGGAAGGTTGAACTGACAGCTGTTTCGAGACTACCAAGTGTACTCATCAGAGTCTTTTACCAACACTACCAGCGACAGTAGCAACAACACTGTAGCGAAAATCCTACTAATTTTAGTAAGCTCAATTAACAGACTGTCGCCATCTCGCGGCGAGTCGTACCTATTAATGAAATTTTTTATAAATGTTCGGAACTTCACTAACTAACTATCTTTTCTTAGCATGTTCAACTATTTTAAGCTTTTTTCATTTCGGTCTTACCGGCATGGAGTATCTTCGATATTCTCAATGCTGGGATTTTTTAATGTTTATTTTGCCCAAGTTTTTCGAACAGTACACATTCATGTTTTAGCTAAGTGTCTTTAGAGTTTTAATAAATGAGTTATGCATTTTTAGTCGAACTGCATGGTTTTTTATTAGAATTTTCGCTACAAAGTGTTGTTGCTACTGTTGCTGTTAGTGTAGGTAAAGGACTCTGATGAGTAGACTTGGTAGTCTCGAAACAGCTGTCAGTTCGACCTTCCGTACATCCAAATTTTTCTTAGAATGTTCAATATTTACATGCTTTAGAATTTCTTTCTTAAATAAAAAATAGTTTGATCGGAAGATTAAATTGAAAATGAAATTAAGCTAAACTAATTAAATAGTCTGTTAACTTCACGTTCCCCCTAAAAAATAGCTATTTATCTAACTCATTTTGTCTTATTGTAGGATAAACTCATAATATTGCCTTTACATTTCGAGAATTAAAAAAATTGCCCTGCTTTCTCCTCCAATATTGAAAACAATTATTAAATTTCCAATCACCGGTTAGTAATACATTATCCGAAAATTATTTTTCTTCATCAGTTGGTCGCTATCGAAAAGTAAATTTAATAACTTTCATCATTATCGGAGGAGAAAGCAGGACAATTTGTTAAATCCTCGAAATGTAACTGTTAAATCCTCGAAATGTAAAGGCAGATTATGAGGTTAGTCTACAATAAGATAAAATGAGGTAGATAAATATAAATTTTTTACGGGGAACGTGAAGCTAACATACTATTTCATAATTTTGCAAAACAATTCTATCTAAATGGTATAAGATTGCGCTAATGTGTTGGATCGTTATAACGATATACAGCATATAGTCTAAAACGCTAAAGACCTGGGGCCCATTTCTCGAAACTACAAGTTACAAATCTACAAGTAAAACAACAATAAAATTTGTAAGTGTTGTTGTTTTGTGTGTATTTTATTTGTAGATTTATAACTTGTACTTTTTGAGAAACGGGTCCTTGATGCAAAATAATGTCAAATTCGTACGTTTCGCCATCTCGGAAGCTTCTATTTAAGCCTCATGGGCAACAGCTAGGAAAACATGACTCTCCAGATTAAAAAATTTTTTAATTAAAGGAAAAGAAAGTCTTTGAGGTGCACTAGGGGACATTTTGCATAAAAGTACTACAAATTACACAGGAAAATTGGATAATTTTTGCGACGGACGTAAGGGAAGGAAACTGCCATAAATAAAATAATTAAAGTTTTCGCTGCCGTATACAAGTTTTTGTTTTATTTGAAGTGTACAAGTTTTTATTTTGCATTAAAAAGAGATTTTTTTTGTTTATGTGAATACTAAAATTTTTCCAAGAGCATATTCAAAAACATTTTTGTGGCTCCACAGTCTATGGAGCCCAACCTTTAAGTTGTTTTATAGTGTGTCGGGCTTTATTTCATATTCATTCTATAAGAGAACTAATTATTTTAATGAAGAAAGTATACACGTTTTTTTTTTGTTCACTGTATGCTTATACATTAGACTGACCAATTGCAAATACGTTTGTAATGCATTCCTTAGCACTCCGCAGTTCTATAGCTATTATTTAAGCAACAAATTGTATCATCTTAACCTTCCTATACCCGCGCGTTGGTCTGTGAGACCGACAAAACGATTTTACGTAAATATTTTTTCCCCAGAATTTTCTGTTAGCTTCCGCTTTTTTTACAAGCTCCATTTTAGTGTTGATTTGGTGTTTGCACTAGACAAGCGTGCTGGTGTATTTCATAACAATTGGTCTGTGAGACCGACGCGGTATATGTGTAACCTTTTGTGAAGGTAAAACACAGTGCGATATGCCCTGATTTTTATTTAAAGGCTGAAAACTAAGTTAGCCAATGATTTATGTATTGTGCAAGAAGTGCTTTTAAGTTGGTATAAGTTATTTTTATTTATTTGAAGAAAAAAATATGTTTTTGTTTTGTTACGGTTTACATAATTTATACTGAAAATTTTATAAAAAGCGTTACGAAGGGGCGATGTGGATATAAAAACTCCGAAAATAGCGTTACGTAATATGTGAAAAGCTCCAAAAATATGGGGCAGTCTAATGTACATGCAATCTTGGCGAAATTTGGATTGTTTTATTAATGTACGCATTTTTTTTAAAATAAAATTTAATATAAAAGCAATTCTAAAACAAATTTTTGAGAATTTTTAAGTGAATTCAAGCAAATAGAGTTTATAGTTAAGTAATACTAATTGACGACTATTACCGTAATTAGTTAAAAATTTTATTTTAGGGCCTCCAAATCATTTAATAAAGAACTTGCCGTAATGTTTCTTATTTTTCTTGAACAAATTTCCAGGAGGCTTCTTATCGTTAAGTACAAGCAAGTTACAGTACTATACTCAGCTGAGCTAAATTTTACATACCCTGAGCCACAGTCTGTCTAAATATCTTTGATTTTTCATTTTATTTCTCTTAAAACATCTTCAGGATTTCAATAAAAGCATGGACTTATAATAAATTTAAGTAGTGTCACCTCAAAGTTCTTACAGCTTTTATGAGCTTACAATTTCTTCCACATTTTCTAAAATTTGCTCACTAATTCTGCGGAAAATCACTCGAAGTTCGTTTAATACCGAATTATTTACTTTAGAAAACGATTAGAGAGCACTGTAATCATTAATAATTATACAAAGTACACCACTTTGCTCTGTTATAGTTGGGGTATTCACAAGGTGGGTTATCATGTCATAATGCCATAAAGTGCTAATATTTTAAGATAGTTTAAAAACATTGTTGTGCTTCAAACAAAAAAAGTCCTAAAATATTAAGACTTTTCGTGATGTGTTTATTATTTTGTCATAACTACACAGTAAAAATCTGAGCCGAGCACCCGAAACTCTTTAGTCGAGCCGGTTGATATAAATAAATGTATGTAATATGCAGTAAAGCATGTCCTAAAAATTTTCACCGTTTTATAACTTCACATTTGATTATATTTTTATAGCTGTGTAACAAGTAAAAAAAAATTGAGACATTTAAAAATATGCAAGGTAGAAAATTTTGTTTGTATACTTTAGCTGGCTAGCAGCCACCTAACGTTTTTCCACTAGCAGCCGCGTGGAAAATTAGTCGGCTCTGTCACCGGCAACAGCTGGTTTCGTTTATGTTTATGTATTTGAACAATTTCACTTTCTGTGTGCGTTGAAATTTGTTTTTACTTTAATTAAAAATGAAGAGTTTAAAAGAAACTCACTATTATTTAAATTTTTTTACTTGTTCTTGGCATTCTGATTTCAAGTATAATTTTTTTTTATCAGCTGATACAAATTTGAAATAGCACACTGCTCATAGCAGTTATATTTTTTCGTGTTATTATTTGAAAACATATGACTTTATGACTACATTGTGAATCCCCCAACTATAATACTATTTTATGTTTTTAATGTTAACAAGTTTTTTTTATAGTTTTTTGCATTCCATACAATTTTAGCTATTTTTAATAAATTTAGAGCTTGTTTGCAATTTTTTTTAATTTTTCGCGAATTTTAGTGACTTTTCACCAGTTCTTGGATTTTTTACAGTTATACCGATTTTTAATTCATATAAAACTTCATTATTTTTTTCGATGTTAGCAAGGTCTTGCGAATTTTCGTCATTTGCGTGAATTTTCGCGATTTCCGCGACAAATGTGTTTTGAGCAATGTTTAATGAATGAATTTAAGGGACTGTTTAAAATTTTTCGCAAAATTTTGTTCATTTTTGCGATACAAGCAATTTTTCTAGTTTTTATCCTCTTTTAGCTATATCCAGTTAATTTGGAGATAAGTTGAGCATTAAAAATGTTACATTTTCTGGAATGATTTTTGAATTTAATAAATATACATTTTATTTCTAATAAAATACATTTATAGTAATTTTTATTGTTAAAGTAATTATTACCTCTTTACGGGCAATTACTATTACTTTTGACCAAAGACATGTAATTGTAGTTGATAATCTTCAATTACAATTAAAATAATTTGTAATTGCTAGTATATCAACTACCCTTTACATGTAATTGTAATTGGTCATACCTCAATTACAATTACATGCAATTGTAATTGCTCTTCAGACAATTACACATTACATGTAATTGTAATTGCAGTGTACCAATTAGAAATTGCATGTAATGTGTATTTGAACATCTAATTAATTACAAAATGTAATCATTACCCCCCAAGCCTGCCTAATACTACATACATACATACATACATACATACATGCATACATTTTGAGTAATTTTATTAATGTTTTGTAGTATTATTTTATACATATTTTTTGTTTTTATTTTAATAGTATAGTAGCCCAATTCACAATCTTGTGCAAATGGTCTTGCATCGTAGCATTTGCAAAATGGTATAGCATATTGATACCCACCACTAACAATTGTTAAGTGGTGAGTATAATATACTATACCAATTTGCAAATGCTACGATGCAAGACCATTTGCACAAGATTGTGAATTGGGCTAGTAAGTTTCTTTTTCACTTTTTTCGTTTGTAAACATTTGTTTTTTTTCCAATTTTTGCTATAAAATTCGATTCAACCATTTGTGTTTCTTTTCTATTTCCTTCTTCTTATAAAGTTTTTATTTTTACTTTTATTTTGTTTGTTTTGTTATTTATACTCTCTGCGCATTGGCAAAAAATATCTAAAATGTGTATATTTTTCTAGATTTATTTATTTGTACGCGTAAATTTTTCTGTTATTTATATGTTTAAAATATACCTTAAAAACACCGCCGTTTAAACGTGATTTATATAGTTGGCGGCATTTCATGTCGTTATTTAATGGAGAAATTTGTGAACTTTCATTCATTATTGTATACAATTATTAGGTCGATTTTATTCAAAAAAATATATCAAGCAAACAATTTATTCTTTTAATTGCTAATTTTTTAAGGTTTTATAAATCACAATAATAATAACATTAAATTCAAAATTTTAAAATCCACGAAAAACTTTCTTGAGAATTCTCAGATTTTTCTGTGAATCGTATAGGAATCAGGGCCTTTTATTGGCTGATAATTAAAAGTAGTCCCATGAAAACTAAATAAAATATTTTTTTTTATTAAAAACAAAATTAGATTTTGTCGAATAATTCGAGGTAAAAATCCTCGTTTGTCAAATAACTCGAAAACCGGGCTTTTTGAAAACCCGGTTTAAAAAACCAGGAAATTGGAGAAAATCCGGGTTTTCGAATAATTCGAAAACCGGGTTGAGAACTATTTATGAAACAAATTCTGTATGGCAATCAGTTTCATAAACCTTTTATTAACATTTGATAGTTTATTATAGTTAAAATAACATTAAATTAAAAATTTTAAAAACCCCCGAAGAAAATAGATGATAAGTTCAAACCGTTTGGGATTTACGATGTCAAAGACACACAGATTCAATAGGATACATCTAGAAAAGATGTGATATCTTCTAAACGGCTGGACCAGTATTATTCAAACATAGCTAAGAACACTCGATCAAGTCACCTTTCAAACAGAAAAAACTAAATCAAAATCGATCCAGCCGTTTGGTCTGTACGATGGTTCGTACATCCACACAGACACACACTACAAACTTATAACCCCCCTTTTTTTTAGTCGGGAGTTAGAAAGTTAAGCTCAAATATATTTTTTCAATAAAAAAATTCGGGTTCGGGTTCGGTTTCAAAAATTTTAATAAAGTTCAAGTTCGGATTCGGTCTGAAAAAAGTGCGTTCGGTCGGACACTAATGTTTCTTCTATTTAAATATTTTTACCCGACTGCGCGACGCAAAGAAGGGTGTTGTGTATGTATGTATGTGTGTTCCTTTGCGGCACTATATAAACCGAACGCGTAGGCCGATTTTGATGATTCTTACGTCAATCGATTTGTATTAATCCCTGGAGTGTCACTAAACAGACGACCTTTTGTGAATACGAAAAAAAAAAATAAAAAGTCGGCGAACAATATCAAAATGGGTATCATTCGACAGGTATTTGAAAATCATCTTTAGGTTTCTCTTATGATTTTTAACGCAGTCGTGTTTTTTTTTTGATTTTTTAAATTTATGTCTTGTTCAAATATCATTTACGGTCCTTTTCACAATGTACGATTAAAAGTTAACATGGACTTTATTGGCAAGTTTTGTATGCCGAAACTTTTTTATTGTAGAGTGGAATTAAAAACTTTAACTGCCAGGCCCACTGTCGATACGATTCTTTCTTTCGCACAATAACATGTAAAACAAAAACAAATGATAAAATTTTGTTTTAAATGTAATTGTAAGATAGAAAGAATCGTGTCGACATAGTGGGCCTTGCTGTAAATCACATTCAACAGAGCCACCTAACAAGTGGTGATACACGTGAGCACTGACGATAGAAGTCTATCGGCTTCCGAAAGGGGCGCGTTACTCTGTTATGCTGTGTACGTTGAAAAATTAAGTTGATGTTAATTTTTCCCTTGTTCCTTGGAATATTAATCATGCCTAATTCTTTATTATTAAAAAACGTTACGAACCTTAGCCTAATAATCAATTTGGATTTAAAAACTTTAATAATTAAACTTTTGATAATTTGTTTCACTTTCGTACGGGTTTTATTTACGTGACACATCTGATTATACATATAGCCTATGCCCACCCAAGGTAGATTAAACAGGTATGAACATAACACTTAGCAAATTTGAAAATGTGTGCGTCACACAGACAATACATATATTTTGACACATCTCTGGTTTGTTTCTATCAACAACGTGCATGTGTTAGTAAATTTTAGAGAGCATATGAATGTATGCGGCACACAGACAATAGATTTGACATATTTCTGGTGTGTTTCTACCAACAAAATGCATGTGTTTTTTGGTGTTGTATTTGTTGCACCACCCTGAAATCGATTCTAACTATTAGTAATTTCGAAAATTACCTCATACATCCAAACTTACAAACTTTACCTATTTTTAAAATTATTATAGATATGAGTAATTAAAAAACTTTAAAAATTCTCCTACTAATTTATTTAAAATTTATATATTTTCAGATATACTTCAAGTAACTCTTCAGACAAGCCCAGATCTAAATAAAGCAGCATTATTAAGAAATAGAAGCAATTATGTTTACTTTAGTTTATATGTATATAAAAAATGAGTAAATCTCAAAATTCTTTCAAGTTTTGAATTTTAAATTCAAAAATACACTTGTTTGCCGTAAAAGGACTTTTTGAAACTTCAAATTGAAAGGAACAAAGTTCTAATATATTTTCTTCCTAAAACGGAAATAAACTAATTTATTAATCTTACAAGAGTAAGAGGCAAATACTATTGAATAAATAATTTATATGTATAGTATATTAACAATTAAGTACATTTGTCGTTGTCATCATTGTTGTTGTTTCAATTCTAATGTAAAAAAAAACAGTACCAGAAGATAAGCAACAATAACTATTTGACACGTGTGCCACAACGTATTGGAACGCTAGAAAACAACAAAATAGATTCCAAAAATCTGCAATAAAATAAAAGTCCAGTGCTTTTCTATCGTACAACAATTAAAGCAAATCTAACCTTAAGTGGGTTTCTTTCTTTCATATATATTGCTTGAAGAGTTAATTGTACAAAAGAAAATTGCTAAAATATTTTTCAAAATAAAAGCAAAATGACTACCGATACCCGCCGACGTGTTAAACTGTACGCTTTAAATGCGGAACGTCAGTGGGATGATCGTGGCACAGGACATGTGTCATCAAACTATGTAGACAGACTTAAAGGTTGGTATTTTCTTTGTTGAAATAGTTTCTATTTTAAATTTGTTTTTAATTATTATTATTATTTCGTTTGTAGGTATCTCCTTATTAGTTCGTGCTGAGTCAGATGGCAGCTTACTTTTGGAAAGTAAAATACAGCCTGACACCGCTTATCAAAAGCAACAGGATACCTTAATTGTGTGGTCTGAGGGTGATAATTTTGATTTAGCCCTAAGTTTTCAAGAAAAGGCTGGTTGTGATGAAATATGGGAAAAAATTTGTCAGGTAAAGAAAGCCATGCATCTCTATCATAATGTATCCAGAGAGAAATAAGGAAGAGATATAGTGTTTTCCTTTTTGTTTATCCAGCTGGTTTCATTATGCCTATATTATCAATGATTGGTTATCTTATTTATTTGGTTTTTTTACTCTAACTTGAATTTTAACTTCAGTGACCTTATTAGATTTTTCTATAATTTCTTATCCGCCCAGGTTCAAGGTAAAGATCCATCCGTTGAAATCACACAGGACATTGTCGAAGAATCCGAAGATGAACGTTTTGAAGATATGTCAGATACAGCACCACCTATTGAATTGCCACCCTGTGAATTAGCCCGCCTTGAAGACATATCCGAAGTCATTCAGAATTGCTTGACCACACCGTTGCGCAAGGAAAAACTCTCTATGGCACTGGAATCCGAAAACTATATTAAGAAATTACTAAATCTCTTTCACGTGTGTGAGGATCTTGATAACACAGAGGGTTTACATCATCTCTTTGAAATATTTAAAAACATTTTTCTATTAAATAAAAATGCACTGTTTGAAATAATGTTTGCTGAAGACACAATTTTTGATGTGGTAGGATGTCTGGAGTATGATCCTAGTGTAACACAACCGAAGAAACATCGTCAGTATTTAAAACAATGGGCTAAATTTCGCGAAGCAGTTCCAATAAAAAATCAAGATCTACTAGCAAAAATCCATCAAACATTTCGTGTTCAGTATATACAGGATATAATATTGCCCACGCCATCGGTATTCGTAGAAGATAATATGTTGAATACTTTATCTAGTTTTATATTTTTTAACAAAGTCGAAATTGTCACTCTTATCCAAGAGGACGAACGTTTTCTGGTTGATATGTTTACATTACTTACCGATCCAAACACCAGCGATACTAAGCGTCGTGATATTGTTTTATTTCTAAAGGAATTTTGTAATTACGCGCAAAACTTACAGCCGCAAGGTAAAGATTCTTTCTACAAGACACTCACATGTCTGGGTATTTTACAAGCCCTAGAAATTACGCTGGTGATGAATGATCAGAAAACAAAGTCGGCTTCTATTGATATACTAACGGCTATTGTTGAGTTTTCACCATTAGTTGTACGCAACTACACATTACAACAAGTGAATCGTACAGAAGGTGTAAGTTTTTCGTTAGCTTTTTTTTATATTTATTATGAAAATACACACAGCGAAACAATTCGGGGAACATAATTTTTAGTTTTTAGTATATGAAATTTCGCAAATGTTTCTAAGATTTTTCGAATAATGCTATTTTAGTAATAATAATTATAGTATATCGATGGCTTAATATAAAAAAAGGCGTAACTTAAATTTTTGATATTTTACAGAAGAAGGAAAATACTCAATAAAAACTAAAGCATTTACATACAAAATAAATTTTTTATGTTGCCAAAAATCCGTAATTTTTAATTGTAACTTAGTTTTCTAAGGAGGATGTACATATTTATACGTTGGCTATCAGAAAATGTTAAAAATTCGATTTCGAAAAAAACCATTTTTATATTAAGCTATCGATATCGTGATTCTAACTTCAAATGCTTTTTTCGTGTCCATTAAAAGTATAGTAAAATATTTCGTAAAATAAACGCATAAATTTTAAAATGAAAACGGATTTAACATGATTTAGTAGATTATAAATAAATGTACATACTTTTTTTGTGTAAGACTCCATTATTTGTTAACAACGAAGAACGAAAATACTGTTTATAATCTCTTCATACAAAATGGCATATGCGTAATGCATACTGCTGATTTTGCACATTAAGAAACCATGAATTTTTCCAATAACGAGATTAACGGTTTTAGAATATTTGCTTTTGCTTCTCTTTTTCACTCATAACAAATTTTAAAAATATTATAAGTCGCTAGCCCGAAAAACCTTGTCTTACCCCCAAATGTAGTTTTTTAGGTTTTTTTTTCAAAATAACTCCCCATGACCACCTATTGGCCAAAAACAAAACAAAAACCTAACGTTGATTGACCTATATTAAAAATTTCATATCGAAAGCTCTTATAGTTCCGAAGATCATGCGTTACTACAAACACACAAACGATTTTATATGTAGAAGATATGTTTTTTTTTATTGTTGCTGTCCGCAGTCTTGTGTATTGAGCGTTATGCTTTTTATTGGGTGTTATCCATATTTTTTAATTTAATTGAAATTTTTAGTGAATAACTAAGAAGTTTATGTTAAAATACATCAAAGAGTATACAACTGAATTGTTTTAAATCCAAAATATACAGGTATGTGATGGAAATCGATTTCGAAAACGAACCAATTTTGAAAGGTGATTTTTAATAATATTTCTTTATTAAAAATAATTTTATCACATATTTTATAAAAATATTTCGTTATTACAAAAGAATTGTATCACAAAAATTATAAAAATTTGATGAAAAGTGCTATAAAAGAGACTTTCGAAAGTGCTTCGTTTTCAAAATCGATTTCCATCACATACCTGATAAAGTGTGTTCTGAAAAAAATATTGAATTCGTATAAAAATGTATTGAGCGTTACGTTAGCAATGAGCCTAATTGTGTAAAGCGTTGGCGTTGGAATACAGGTTGTATGTTACTTTAACCTACTACAAAAAACGATACAGACCTTTATTCTTAAATATAATTTATCTATAATTTTCGACGGCAAAAAAGTTAACAGCAGCGGAATAATAGAAACGATATAGAGAACATTATCCGTTTAGAAATTTCTGATTTGCTTTGAAACAAATTTGCTTCTACGGCACTGTTGGTTGTTATATTTTCGAAGAATGTACTAGGTAGGTCGTATTTTGCTACGAATAATTATTTGAAATTGACATAACTTTTAAGATTGTTTTCACAAAGGGACCAAAGGACCCAAGTGGGCCGGTTTTTAGAAACCGGCAGCCTGTTCAACCTAACATTGTTGGTCGATTTTATTAGAGTCAGTCTTATTTGAAAGAAGAGTTTGCCCAATTTTCGCCCATGTATAAATGTTTGTAAATAATTTATTTTAAAACACACAAACTTTTTATTTTTCCATGTGAACTAGGTTTTTTGGAATTTCCCGGTCTTTTACACTTCCCGGGAAACGGGAATAGAAAAATCGCGTTCCCGGGGATTCCCGGGAAAAGTTGATTTTCTAAATTAAGTAGATTTATTAAATGAAAAATGGCGAAATTTTCATTGTTTTATTAATGTAAACATTCTTTTTAAATAAAACTTGATATAATAACAATAACAAATTTTTAAGTGAATTCAGGCAAATAGAGTATAGTTATTACAGAGTAAGAGATCGTATAGACTCATTGACGACTATTACCGTAATTATTTAGTTAAAAATGTAATTTTAAGACCTCCAAATCATTATATAAATAACTTGCCGTAATGTTTTTTTTTAATTTTTCTTGCAAATTTCTGGGAGGGTTCTTTCTTATCGTTAATCTGATTGCTGTCAGAATCAGAATTGAAATTGACAAAAGAACTTAGGTTGGTGTTATAGAAATCGATATTATCGGTTTCTTGTTCGAATCAGAATTGTTATCAGCATTTGGTGTTACAGAATCCAATTCGATCGTTTTCTTGTCAGATATATTCAGTAGATGGTAGCTGCCAGAATTAAAGTTTCCTTTTGCTTTTTCCGGAATAGTACTGGTTTTGGAGAGTAAAGCTTTTTTTTTCCTAGACGGCCTTCGGCCGGTCTTAAAGATTTTCTACTCTGGGTATGGCGAATAGTCGCTTCGCTGAGTAAAGATTTTTTGCTAGGCAGAAATTCTTTACTCAGCGAAGCCACTATTCGGTATATCCAGAGAAGAAAGCCCTTAAGCCCGGCCGAAGGCTGACTATGCAAAATATCTTTACTGTGCAATGCTATTTTCATGGACTTTTATTTATTTCCATTTTTTGATGGACATTATTTCCTTTTCAACATAGAAGTACCGTCCATGGACGTTATCTGGAAGCTTGGTAACAATGTTGCAATGATGGAGAAAGAGACTAAAACCTTTTTTAAAAAAATATGGATATATATTAAAAGCCTTGTTAGGCCTTTTTCAAAAAATTTTAAAATTATAATAAAAAATATAAACAAATCAAAACAGCTTGTTCGAATATGCTTTTTGTTGATTGTCGAATTAAGGCAAAACCCAGACGGTTTCATAACACCAGTCACCAGTTCAAATCTGAATCGATTTTCAATTCTTATAAATGCCAATTCTGAGTTGTATTTCATCCATAACAACCCTGATTGCTTTCTTCCTAAATTTAATTTCAAAATTTTTTCACTTGTGTGGAGAAATTTGTTTATATTCACACAAATTTATTTGTTCTTTTTCTTTGAATAAACTACAACGTGCAAACAAGAATAAATATGTTTACAATTTCTTGACCAAACAATGGTGTGTTTAAGTTGATGGAAAAAAGTCTCCACGTATTGTTAAAACAGAGTACAAGCAAACTGAAAGTTGCCTTACAAATTTACCAACTGTGTTAATACCAGCCCTACAATTCAGACGAACTACATAACTGATTTCGTTGATTGGTGGATTTTCTAGTTTTGTCACAGGCATCGTCTACCTGATTCATAGCATGTAATTGAAGTTGTCAGCTCATTTGTATGATAGGCTGCCTTCCTAAACGTCTGTATGCAACGTCAAAGCAGTGTTTAAATCAAACAATTATACTTTGCAACACTGCAAATCAAATGCATTGTCAATAAAAAGTATTGCCAATTGAAATACTGCGCTAGTTGCGTTTATGCAGTTCAGCTACAAAACAGATGCCTTTAGGAATGCAGTATTTTGTCAAAGTTTGCACGGTTGCGTTTGGGAGTACGTGACATTGTTGAACTGCAAAGCAACATGCGTTTAGGAAGGCAGCCATACCGAAAATGTTAACATCCGCTGACTGTATACAATCGTGCAATAGAAGAACATAGTCCAAGAAATTGACACTAATATTAATATAGAAAACGCTAAAAGACGTATCCAGGTTCACATAGCCAATGAGTTATATTTAAAAAAAAAATTTACTAAAATTGTAGTTTGCAAAACTAAAAAATGTAATTATGTATTTCCAGTTTTTGTTTTTGAAAATTTTTTTTATTTTACATTGTTGTAAATTTTGATCTCTTTATGTTCCTCTAATTGTGCCGGAGTGTATATGCATATATTTATTTTAACCCAATCTTTGCAGGACCGTATGCTATTAAATATTGCCATTGAACAAATGTTGAATGATTCCGAACCAGAATTAGGTGTTGCTGTGCAATTGATGGGCATTATTAAAATACTGTTAGAACCGGAAAATATGTTAACAGAAAAGGGGGATTTCTTGAATTTTTTCTATAAACACAGTATACAAACGTTAATAGGTACGTTGTTTTCCTCCTTATTGGTTAAATAATATTTATACAATTTAAATATGTTTTCTTTGCAGCACCCCTGTTGCTCAACACTATCGATGATCGTCCACAAAATGAAGATTATCAAACGGCACAGTTGTTAGGAATCGTTTTAGACATTTTATCATTTTGTGTTGAACATCATACTTATCATATTAAGAATTTTATAATACAGAAAGATCTCCTCAAGAGAATTCTAGTACTCATGAAGAGTTCTCATACGTTCCTTGTTTTAGGCGCTTTAAGACTTTTAAGAAAAATTGTTGCACTTAAAGATGAGTTTTATAACCGGTAAGTTTAAATTAGAATTACAAAAATAATATTTAATAATTTTATTTTAAATAAAATTTATTTGTTGATGGTTAAGCATTGTCCATATGAATTTTATTGGTGTTTTACCAAATCGTCAATAGACTTCAACCACACTTTTGAACAGTTACAAACACCTTATAATTTATAATTATTTGTTGGATTTTGTATGAGTTTCAAAGCCTACTATGCTTATTTTTGAAAATCATTTATAAATTCTCAAATGGTATTTGAAAGTCTGTACATAAGATAAGGGGTTTGTAACTGTTCAAAAGTGTGGTTGAAGTCTACTGAGGATTTGGTAAAGCACCAATGAAATGCATATGGACAATGCTTAACCATGAACAAATAAATTTCATTTAAAATATAATTATGACAATATGTGAAATAATAAATTTCATAAAGTTTTAATAATTTTATTTAATTTTGTAGACACATTGTCAAAGGAAATCTATTTGCCCCTGTTGTGGATGCCTTTATCCGTAATAATGGCCGTTACAACTTACTCGAATCTGCTATATTGGAATTATTTGAGTTTGTCAAATTGGAGGATATCAAAACGTTGTGCGTTTATTTTGTTGAAACATTTAGCAAAATATTTGATGAAATCGAATATGTGCAGACGTTTAAATACTTGAAAAATCGCTACGATCAATATCAAGAGCGAATAAAAGATCGCGATAAGATGGGCTTAGATACGTAAGCACTTTATTGCATTTTATTTCTTTCTTTATTGTTCTTTTGATATTTTAGTGGCATTCCAATTATTCGCGGTAATCGTTTTCGCCGTGATCAAAGGCAAATGGAGGAGGAGGAAGAAATGTGGTTTAATGAAGAAGAAGATTTAGAAGAGTTGGAAACTTATAACAGCGTCATGAAGTGTGAGTAATTGAATGAATTGTTTTTTGGCAAAACTCAGTTTTTCATTTCCGAATATTAAGGATTGAAATTGTGTTGACGATATCCTTGGCATTCGAAAAACGAATCTCATTATTTTTAATACGAATTTATGTCATGAATTTTTAGTTTGAAATGCAAAAATAGGCCGAGAAATAATAAAAAATAATGAATTTTTTATATTAATTGAAATTAGAGATGTAACCGATACTGATGCCGATAGCGATATATCAGCATTACTTCAGATTTTCCGATAGATCGATATCGGCGATATTTTTTAGATTTTTTTCATTTTTTTTTGAAGAAATAATTTTTTTTTTGTTAATTTTACTTTGAATTAATTTGTTGTTTTTTAAATCTTATTAATATCAATTTTAAATATTACTAATATTTTACGCAGTTATTTTGTAAAAAAATAATTATTTTTTGTTTGATTTTTATTTTTTTTTATTTAAAAAAAATTTTTTTTACAAAAAATTTATCAAAAATGATGATATCTCAGAAACCAAGATCAATTTCGCGAAACAGTTTTTGGATTCTGAAAGAGGGTATTTAAAATATATATAACCCATAATTAACAAAAATTTTTTTAAAATGGTCGGTGGGCCAAAACAAGACTGAGGTCGCGATATGCTTCTCATTGAAAGAAGTTTTCTTTTTCGATTACCAATCACCGAATAGAATGCGATGTTAAAACAATTTTTTTTGGGGTTTTATATTGATATTTTCCTCAAGTTAACAGGATGAAAAATTACCCATTTTCGCAACTTGTTTCTTTTTATGCGAATTTAAACGCAAAACTGATCTTTCATGTAAATTTAAGTGAATAAATATAAAATTTTAGAAGAATTTTAATAATTAACGTATTCAGTTATTCAGAAGAATGTTAGTTCATAAATGTTCTTTAAAAAATCGATTTTTCAAAGAGCATGGCGAGTATTTTTTAAAATAAAGGAATTAAAATTTTTTTGTGTGACAAATAAATTATTGCTTGCTTCTCTACTAATTATCTGTATATTTTTAATATAGATTCTTTGGAAGCAATGAAAATGTAGTTCCTTAGAAATGACATCCAATTTTGTATTGGGTTAATATCAATTTTAATGATAATCTCTCACCGTGTAATTTTGTATAATAAAAAAAATTACCTTACTTGAGTTTTGTTAATTTAAACTTGAATTCAATTTCAATATGCTTATCGGTATCGGCATCGTATCGGCAATAAGGCGTATCGTTACATCCCTTTATAGTCTTAAATATTAATATATAATTCTGACCAACACCAGGTTGTTTCATTAAATATACATTTTTTAAAAACAAAATAGCGTTCTTATTACGATATCAAGGCAAATAGACCAATTTCGAACCAAAAGTTTTACAATGTTGTGATTACTGATGAAAATAAGTTATGAACATGCATTAAGAATTATTATAATGAAGAACATCACATGGACATGGAATCAGAAGAGAAGAGAAAAAGCCAATCGTATTAACTTTGCCATCCTTGTCATTTTACGACATTTAAAAAACATAGACAATAATCTAATAGTATAAAAACCATTTTTAAGCCAACCGCTTATTTAAATGATCCAACTCCGTATGGGAGTGGCATTGCCCACTTTTCTAAGCACAATATTAAAGATTGGGCGGAACTTAATGTTTGTGCAAAGTTTCATAAGAATCGGTTAAGAATAAGTAGCTGAAAAAGATTATTTATTTTATTTATTTTTTATCATAAATTTTTATTGTAACATCATTTTGTAACTAAGCGAACTTTGTAATCGATTATGGATAGATTATTGTTACTTAATAAATCAATAAATACATTAATTAAAATAACTTTCTTGCAAAACTTCATTCACTACTAAATTCTAGACTTAAAAAATTACTGCCGAAAATGTACTATTTTTATTTCTTTGCCATGTTTTTCAGCCGTTACCGAAAAAAATGGTTCTCAAACATCTCAAATGCAACAAAAATCGCCACCACAAAATGCACAACAACTGCAACAACACGGTAGCAGTAGTAGTATGTTGGGCAACACATCTGGCACCAGTAATCTAAATACAACAACGACGTCATCTGCGAGTATATCACCAACAGGTGGTGGCAGTGGTGGCGCCATTAGTGGTAGCGATTCAACGAGCGGCCTACAAACTCCTTCCACCAGTAGCAGTAGTAGTAATTGTAATAGTAATGAACAGACGTCCGCCGCTCAGTTGGGTGCTGCTGCCGCCGCAGCAGCTGCGAATTTAGCCCTGCACCAGCAGCAACAGCATCCATTGCACAATTATCAGCAACAACAACAGCAATTGAATCTTAATAGTACTTTGGTAGCGGCAGCGGCAGCAGCGGCTGCCGCCGGTGTAGCCTCGACATCCTCGGCTGCTCAGTTGGAAGCACAACAGCAGCAGCAACAAAGTGATATAGTGGAGTTGCAGCAACAATTAGCGGCAGTAGAGCAACAGCAAGAATTAGCTTTAAGCGGAGGTGTCGGCGGCGGTGTAGCTACAACATCGAATGCAAATGCGACGCAAACAACGACCGGTCCCTCGACAAGTGCTTTGTCAGAATCAGCAGTTGCTGCAGCGGCTACCCAATTGTTATCATCAATGGCTTCAAGTGAAGCTGTAGCAGCGGTAGCAGCTGCCGCAGTGGCGGCCGTAGCGGCTAGTGTTTCGGGGGTAACATCAAACACAACAGCGGTAGCAGCTGCCGAAGCAGCAAAACTTAATAGTAATGAGAATAATAAAACAAATACTAATGTAACTACTGCAACAGTAGATGAAATTAAAGAGACAGAGCCAACATCCGCTGCACAACCTGGGGAAAATATTTTAAAGAAGGTAAGCTTTGACGAGAAAAAATAAACAAATTAAGAAATAGCACAGATCAACAAAAATTTGTAACGGGGAATCTACCTACTAATTTTGAAACACCTATCTGGTATCCTAATAAAACCATACACAGTGGGGACTTTGCAAAATAAATGGTAATAAATCTGGAACTTCTAAACTGCTGATTGGATTTATCTGAAACTTGGAACATCTATAGAGGAGGAGTCAGGCTTTTCAACGCGTGTTGTTGGCCTTCTAGCTTAAGCACGAGGGGAGTTACAGTGGGCTAAAGTTGACTACCTCTGACTCCAAAAAAATTCTGAGGCTGTAACTTTTTTAAATGTTATCCGATTTGAAAAATTAATGTAGGAGTTTCGTTGTTCCAGAAAACAAAAAACTTAAACTTTCCCTTGATGGTAATGAAATTACATTTGTGAACAGCCTTCGATATTTAGGAGTGTATTTTAACAAGCTAGTCAAATTTAATGAAAATGCCAGAATTTTCCTTAACAAGGCGATTCGAATAAAAGGATCTTTTGGAATGTTATTACGAAATAAATATTTACCTGATAGAACCAAATTATTAATTTATAAAGCTAGCATTAGACCTGTTTTACTATATGCCTTTCCTATTTGGTTTACTTTATCTCCCACTGTAATGAAATCTTTTGAAATATTAGAAAGACAAATTATCAGACTCTGTATAAATAAACATTATGAAGAAGAAAACAAACGTTTTTCTAATAAATTCGTTTATGATTTCGTAAATATTCAACCCTTAGCTTCTTATGTTTTCGGCTTAATGAAGAAATTTATTGATAAGTTACACAATCATGATAATCTTTTGATAAAAATATTATTCATGAGCAATGTAACTTAAATTGGTCGAATACTAATTATTTATCTCCATTGGGTTATTTAGACAATCAGATATCTTCCGATTTTAATCTTATGTTTGACTTCTTCGTTACTGCTTATAGAGGATCTCATAGGGGTAACTTATAAATTTTTTGTTAAATTGTAATTTCTATTTTATATTTAGTTTTAAGTCTTAATTTAAGCTAAATTTTATATAAATATTTTTCTTTTATTTTATTTTTATTAATTGTTGTGTCGGGAGCAAGCACGGTTATACACAAAGTTATATAAATACAATTCAACATATAAACTGTTATGCCAGATGCTGTATAATTTTTCTACACATGTTATTAGAACAAAACATTATAGTTTTAAGATTTTAATACATTATGTTTATTTTTATATAAATTTATATATCTTTTATTGCTAAAAAAAAGAAGTCTCAAATAAACTTAACTTAACTTAACTTTGAAAAATTAAAAAAAAAATCACTCCGCTCTGTTCTCTAAACCGAGTCGATTTTAAAACGAGTTATTTTTCAAAACCGAATAATAAGTAGGCTGACTTCCAAATCGTATCAATACAAAGTTTGTATACAGTTCTGCTGCGGTATTTAGATCGTGTATGTGTGCGAAGTTGCTAAACATTGCATCAACTTTGAAACCGATACCCTGATTATTCTTTTGCGGCGTTTCTGATACTTGTCGACGACGTTTTGAAAAGGTATACATTGTCAATGTTTTGTACTGCGACGATATGAAACACTATACATTGTTCGAATACAAAGCAATTGACGTTTTGGAAGTCAGCCGTACTCTTACATAAAAAACAGGTTGTATAATTACGATGAATATTTTTTTTTATTATGAAAAGTGTACATAAACGTTTTGTATAACATTAGAAATGTAGTTTTGTTGTTTTTATATGGTTTAGGTAGAGTTTTAGAAATTATAACAGTTAAGGGAACTCTTTATATTCTTAGAATTGCATACCCTACAATCGGCATATCTCGAGATCAGTAAGAAGATATTCGAATAATTTTTTTCATGCGTAGTAAAGAGATTCATATAGAAGTCAAAAATGTTAACTTGAGAAAATAAAATTATATTAATATATCTTTTTATGGTACAAAACTTTATTTTTCCTAAATTTGAGCTTTTTCCGAAAATCTGCGCGTATAGCCACATTTATGAAAAGGCTATCTTCAATTTTTGCCAAAATTCTTAGGACTATCTACAGTATAAAACTATCTACAGTTTGACGACTTTCGGCCATCGCCAAAATACAAAATTATTGGCACTATACACATTGTCAATGGATTGCCTTTTACTATATGTAATTGAAGAGTGAATGTGTTAACATGTTTCACAAAATTGAAAATAATGAAGATACTTAAAAAAACATGCTTTTTTCTGATCAATTTCAAAATTTTGATTTTTAACCTTATCCCGACTTCAAGAATGCAGATATTAAAAAAACTTTTTTCCCCAATTTTACGTAAAATTTTGTCATGAATCAAATGCTGACTTTTAATTTAAAATCCAAAAGTTATTGGCGAAATACTAAAAAAAGTCAAGACTAAAACAATTTTTTTTCTTTAAAGTCAAATACATATCTTCTAAACAATAAGGCTCGGTTTTTGAGATGTGGATTAAGATTAAACTTAGTTAATGTAGTCTTAAAATCTGATTTTTCCGGCGAAGTGAAATTTTTTTTAAATATTTCATTAAAGACCAACATTTTAAGCAAAACAGCTGTTCCGTAAAAATTTTGTGTACAATCTTGGTAATGGCGGCACAAATCTGTTTTCAGATTAACTAAACCTAGTTTAACTAAAATGTCAAAAACAAAGCGTAAGAGATACGGAAACACATGTGACGACATTTTTTCTTTGCATTGTTCAGCTCAAGTCAAAGGGCTTTAAAATTTTAAAATTGGATATCATTTTAAAAAATTTACAAGCCTCAGAAGTTTTTTTGAGTTCCAGGTAGTCTTCTTTGGCCCACTGTAACTCCGCTCGTGCTTCAACCAGAAGGCCACCAATACACACGTTGTAAAGCCTGACTCCTTTTCTAAAGATGTTCGAAATTTCCGATAACTCCAATCAGCAGTTTAGAACTTCTATATTTATTACCATTTATTTTGCAAAAATCCCCTCTGTGCAGTGTTACATCCTGGTGAAAATACCTCAACATATCGCGACCTTAGTATTGTTTTGGCCCACCGACCATTTAACAAAAATCGATTTAAGTATGGGGTATATATATTTTGAATACCCTCTTTCAGAATCCAAAAACTGTTTCGCGAAATTGTTCCTGGTTTCTGAGATATCAAGCATTCATTGTGCTCGATTCATAATTTCGGATAAATTTTTTGTAAAAAATTTTTTTTTTAAATAAAAAAATAAAAATCAAGTAAAATACCAAGTTTCATTAATATTAACTTTTTATTCCATGTAATTATCTTTTCTAATAACATTTATACGCTTATTTTCAATAAAAAGTAGAAAATTTCATCTCAATAGCAAGTTACTCAATACACAGCAGTTAGTATACACATGGAGCAACAAAAGCTACTTTTTACAAATAAAATAAAAAATAGCTACTGGAGGCTACATAACAAGATATTTTACTTTCAGTAAAAAGATGTTAATTTCTAATCGGATTGATGAAAGTTGACAAAAATGTAAATTTTTCTTCCAAACATATGCCGGAAGCAGTGGTGAGAATACAAAAAAATTCTATTGGATATATTTTGAGAAAAATTTATGTAAATCTTCTTTGTTATTTTTCTCCATTCCGACTTTTTGGCATATGGGCTAAACCAATACTGAGGTCACGATATATGATTTCATACAAAGTTAAAAGAATAAGCTTTTAATATATTTTTTTAAATATTGTAAATTTTTCCTCTATTCTATTATCGTTTTAGCTTGTTGATTATGGTAGCGATTCAGGTGATGAATATGAGTTAGAAGATGAAGAGGACGAAGAGTCTTCACATCAAAAGAAACCACGTTTGGCATAGCAACTTTACCACCAGCAACAGCAACACCCTCCAAATCAAACCCAATATCACGTACAACATTCTACTCACCAACAACATCTTCACGATGAACATCAGCCCTATCAGCACCACCATCTGCAACACCATCACCATCATCAATTCCAAAATCAGCAAACGGCCGCTACAAATGCTGCTGTAGCAGCAGCTGCGGCCGCTGCGGCTGAAACAATTATTAAAACATTCGCAACAATGTCGTCGTCCACAGTGGCGGTAGCGGTAACAGCTTCTTCTACGGCGTCATCGTCAGCTTTGTTCTCATCGCCAACGTCATCATTATCACCCTCATCCACTTCAAACTCTGCTGCCGTTGTTATGACGTCTTCATCCATTTACAATAATAATAAAAATACAACTACTAATCCCAAGAACAAAAAATTTTAACTTTTTAAATATTAAACAAAACAAAAATTATTATATAATGAAAAAGATAAACTTGATTTAAAGAAAAATTTACCATATTATATAGTTAAAAGAGGAATCACTTTTTTTTAGCCACAGGCTACATTTATAACAAATAATGCAAGAAAAAACATCATACAAAAAGGAGAAGATAAAAAACATTAATTACAACAATTATAGTTATGTAAAATTTTCAGTATAACAAAGATAAAGAAAAACAAAATTAAATTTAATAAAAAAAAACATACAAAATTACAAATAAAAACTCTTCTAAATGATGACAACTCAATAAAGCAAAAACAAAGGGAAAACTTATCAACAAATAAAAAGTAATGCAGCAAATTTTACTTTATTAAGCAAAACACAACAACAAATATATTTAAGGTTTTCAAACATAAGGAAGACTATTAAACAATTAATCGGCCATTTCAAAACGAGCAAGAAAAAACAAACAGGTAATAATTTCGTTTTCCAAATTAATTTTTGATTTCATTTCCTTTATTTCATTTCATTTATATACGCAAAAATGGATTTATTAAAGGAATTTATTATACATGTTTTCATTATTGCATATGGCTAATTCTATTTCCATTGAACAAAAATGTTAGCATGTGGAGGAACTGGCAACACTAACTATCATTTTGTATTAATTAAAAGCACAAAAGTTGAAAAATTTTTAACTTTTTGCGAGGCACACGCCTCGTGAACGTTTCTTTTGTAACTTGCCTTGCTTCGGTACCTTCAGCTTAATATTCCTTTCTTAATAAAACAATATTAATTTTAATTAATTTTTTTTCGAACTGTAAGATTTATATTCAAATCTAAAGGGCAATATACACGGTCAACATGCTTGACAAGCGTGGTAGTAGTATGTGTGAAATTTCGTTAGTATTAGTGACACCGACGACGCTTGATGGAAAATCTACTTGGTTTTGATTTTTCGTCCAGCACACGTACACGAATCTGACATCAAGCTGATTGACCGTGTATATTGCCCTTAAAGAATAAATAAACTAAATTATAGTCTTATGATGAAAGACGATAAAACGAAGTAAAATGAAAGAAATTACGAACAGAATGAGCTCTGATGATGACAGATGTGGTGACTGTCGAAAAATAGCATGATGTTTCAGCTCTACCAGTTGTTCGAAAATGCCTTTTCCATTAAAATGTTTAGAGAACACTACTCAACAAATTGGCAAAGAAAAAATGTAACTGAAATAACTATAAGTGGTGTGAAATGTCTTAATATTCCTTATTATTGATGTGATATTAGAAAAGGTCCAGCACGTACAGATTTTGAGTTATATCAAAGAAAAGTTTATCGAAAAATTGTAAAAATTACCAAATATCGTAATTTTTGCAAATTTTTTAAAATTGGACCACATATTCATTAAACTATTTTTGCAGATTCGTAATATGGACAACATTTCCTTACTTTTCAGTGTAATTTTTTTTTTATAATTTGTTTGTTGATAAGTGAATTTCATCGCAAGGAATTTAGAAATGTCATTTTTCAGTTATTCAGCCTGTTCACAGAATCCAATACGGATTGGTATGGTATCGTTTTCGCTACAAAACCAGTTGATTGGGTTCATGAAATCCGTTTATACTTGGATTTGCGAAATTTCCGTTGAGAAACGGAATTAATTGTTCATGAATTGGAGTTCAGGAGCACTTTAATGTATGCATTTATCAAGTAGAATAAGTTTTCCCTACCCTCTAATTACTATTTTGAAGTCTTCTCCATCAAGCCTATTGCGCGGTGTGTAAATAAGCTCCGCACAACGAAACATTCGCTCGCTCGGAACACTCGCCGCTGGTGTATAGGTAAAATGCCTGGGTATAGGTAAAATGAGCTCGTATTTTCCCTAATTTACTTTCCACCAAAAATTTAAAAAAGTGGCATTCAGGTGCTAAGTTAATAATATCAAATTCCGTCATCGGAATATCATAATAATGTTAAATACCTATAATATTGTGACAGTTTTTCTCAATTTATTGTTATTAACGCAAAGGGTAGATTTTTTTCAATCGAATTTGAAATATTAAGTGGTACTAACTATTTAGATTGAATATTCGTATTCGAATTCGGCGAATATTGTTTCAGATATTCGTATTCGTATCACTAATATGTATATATTGAAAAAAAGTACAATCGAATGTGTGTGTTGACATACATACTTATTTTTTACAGCTTAAACCACCAACGTTGGTCGCTTAAGATGGGCAATAAAAGCAGTTAATTATCGTCTTAAAAACAGAAAACAAAGATTAAAGATAACTAAATCTCTAATGTTTGCATTAAAAACCAACCCTTATAGTCTCCATAAACAGACTCAATACTGATTTGTATGACATCATTTTGAAAATTTTCCGCTTGTAAACGTAATTAAATAAATGTTCATGATTTTTACTTCAGGAACTCTTTAATTCATGCTTTTAAGTTTTAAACCTACATCCCTACCCGTATTTGACGTTGACTCTTGCTATGCCCTAGGTGCTAAGGTTGGTTCGCACAGCTGTTTTCTATGGTTAAGTTTATGGCACGTCTAATTGAACCTTAAACTGTGCAGTTTTTTTATTTTAAAGCTATAACGAAGAAGATAACATGTGCAAATTGCCTACTACATAAATAAAAAGTAAACAAAAAATTCGCTTTATTAATTATTTTTTCGTAGGCAAACGATTCGCTGTATAATTCTACAAACTATGTATTCAAAAATCGCGACACAACTGAGCGTTTGCAACATGTACTACACAAGTTCACTGTACAGTTTTACAAACTTGAGCAAATATCAATATCGTTTTGATTTTTACTCAGTTCACTGCGTAAATAGCACAACCACCGCCATACACTACACAAACGCACTGTACATTGCCACACTTGTGCAGTGAACTTGTGTAGTGTATGACCGGCATAAGCAGGGAAGATGGAAGGAGTCAGAGCTGTGAAAGATTGCAATCAATTTGATTGCAATTACATGATTGCATGTTAATGATTGCTAGTTTTTGATTGCAATCAAAATCGTAAATTTGAAATCATGCAATCATTTCAATAAAAATGATTGCAATCGATTTTTTGAAATTAATTTCTATATTAATTGATTACAATCAAATTTGATTGCAATCAATTGATTGCAATAAAATCCAGGGATTGCAATCAAAATGAAATCAGAATCAAAATAATCATTCTCTTCAAATGATACTCATTTTTCTAGAAATAAAGCTTACTCTGATAATAAGAAAAAACTGCATGAAATGGCTAACTAACCTATGATTTGGTACGTTTTTTATACAATTTTGTTGGACTTACACTATAGTAGTGATTTCAGGGAAATTGGTTGAAATCAAATGATTTCAATAAAATTTGATTGCAATTAAATTGATTGCAATCAAATTGATTGCAATCAATGATTTAAAAAAAAAAGATTTTAAAATGATTGCAATCACAAAATATTGCAATCTTGACATGATTTCAGTTTGAAATCTGAAATCATTTTGAAATCAAAGATTGAAATAAATTTGATTGAAATCATTTTGATTGCAATTTTTTACAGCTCTGGAAGGAGTATTGTATTTTTAGATAAAAAAGTTCTTTGGAAATAACAAACATTCTCGTATTGTTTTTTTCGCATGTAATTTTTATATCGTCACAGAAAATGCAAAAAGCCCTATCTAACATTTTAAAAGTTTTAACAGGAGAAGCATACAATTTGTTTACATGACAAAATATATTGACAATTAGTGCAAAATTTTACAAGAAATATATAAATTTGTGGGTCCTTTTATACTTGTATTGCAAGATTTTGCTCTAATTGCCAATATAATTTTCATTTAAACAACAAGTCTTATGCTTCATGTCCAATTCAATGTATAAAAAATACTTTGGATGAAAAGAAATATGTAGTTCGAAATAAAAAATCACATTATCAAATATAAAGAAGCCGGTGTAAAAATACTGAAATAGAAAAAAATGTACCTCCTTGCTTTTGAACAGATCTTCCTTAGATAGCCTTCGAAATTTCATGCCAGAAGAGGCCTGTAAGAATCCCTACATTGGGAAACGACTGTGGGTAAAAATTAAATTAGTATGAAAATCGGATTGGAAGGCCTTATGTCTGCTAAACAGGCCTTCTAGAAGGCCTCTTTACTCTTGTATTTTACCGTTGAGGTAGAAAGAGAGCATGCTTTAAATGTGTTAATGTTTATTCGAAACAATGCGCGTGGCAATTCTTTTGAACCAACTTTGTTGCAAGTTACAATGCTACTGAATAAGATGTTGTTTATTTTTAAGTTCTTGTGAAATAAATGTAAAAAGCCGACTAACTTCGTAATTGGAACATTATGAACACTGAGAGATCTCTGCCTTCTTTTTGAGCATCCTTGGAAGAGCATGACATTTTTTTACTACTTCCAGAAACATAATATTTTTTTGCTTCGCGCGTGATTGGGTCTAGAAAAAAATTAATAGGGTCAACATTTTCAAAAAATGAAGTTAAGCGGTAGGTATGTAGCCGACACCGATATATCGGCGATACTTCAGGTTTGCCGATATATCGGTATAGGCGATATTTTACTGTCGATACGATGATACTTCTTAATTTTTTTGGAGTTGTGTTGAACAAATAATTAATTTTTTGCTAATACTATGAACTCAAATTCAATTCGTTGTTTTTTAAATATTATTTAATTACGCTGTTACTTTGTAAAAAATTTTTATAATTTTAGCATGAACTCAAATTCAATTCATTGTTTTTTAAATCTTATTCCGAGCAAAAAAAAATGTACACTCCAAAGAAGTCATGAAATTTAGAATTGGCGACCCGGAAGTAGTGCAAATTTGGATCATTTCTAATAAAGTTCTCTTTTTCGATTCCCAATCATCGAATTGGAAACGATGTTAAGAGAATGTTCCTTTTTTTCGTTCTATAATGATATTTTCCACTAGGAAAAAGGGTAACAAATTACCTATTTTCGCAACTTGTTTCTTTTATGCTAATTTAAACGCGAAACAGTGTTTTCATGTAAATTTAAGTGGATACAAATAAACTTTTAGACGAATCTTAGTTTATAAATTTTCTTTGAAAATCGATTTTCATAAAAGCATGGTGAGTATTTTCTAAATTTATAAAGGATTTACAAATTTTTGTATGATTTAAATGAATTTTGACTTGCTTTTCTACTAATTATCTGCATATTTATAATATAGACGCTTTCATTTTTTACTCGGTTAATTAGCCTGTTCATAGAATCCAATACGGATTGGTTTGGTATCATTTTCTCTACAAAACCGGTGGATTGTGTTCATGAAAACCGTTTGTGCTTTAATTTTGGAAATTTCCGCTCAGAAACGGAATTAATTGTCCATGAATTGGACTTCAAACTTGAACAAAAATAACCACTTTTTGAACAAACAAATTTCGTTACGTTCTCATGAACCCATTCACAATTGGAATTGCGTTTCCAATCCAATTCCGTATCGGATTCTATGAACAGGCTGAATATCATTTTTAAATATTAATAATCTCTTACGCTGTAATTTTTTATAATAGAAAATTACTCTACTTGAATTTAGTTAATTTTAAGTTGAATTCAATTTCAATATGCGTATCGGTATCGCTGATATTTCTTTTTGAGTGTCAGTATCGTATCGGCAAAAAGTCTCTAACTCTTTGTCCCCTTTCTTAGTGGCCTGAAATTTCCTACAAAAATATTTGTTATTAATTTTACTATGTCTTTAAGACTTGAACGCCAGAAATCATTCAAAACTTAAAATGTGTTTAAGACTTTCAACACGATTTTTTTTAAAGGATACAATCTCTTTTTTTGCTGGTTGATTATGGCTCAAATAATGGGGTATGTCATGTATTTCATGTGGAATGATCAAAGCATTGTTGTTGCAAATTAATAGTTCTGTTTCTTTATTTTTCGGCTAAAGTTCGTGCTAATGAGAGTAAAGACAAATTGCTCTCATAAAATTTTAAAAATACACAAGAGTACGGGAACGGCAAAAACCAAATTTCTACCACGAAATAAAACGCCAATGTGTCATGACATTTCAAAACAAAAAATTAAATTGTTTAATGTACTTCTTATTTTTGTTAATATGTATTTTTATACAGTTTTTTTAAAAGAAATTTCAACTTTTTAATATAATTCACACCTTTTTAAAAAAGTTTGTTTACGAATTCAACTTTTTTGTTTGTTTATCATTGAAATAGTCAGCTGTTTGACAATTAACACAATTTGTACGAAGAAAAAGTTTGGGCTGTTTCGTGCAAGAAGAAGAAGAATATTACTCTCTTAGAAACGCTCTCATTTACACAAATTTTAAGTACGGGAACGCTTTTCGTGCAATTTGGGATCCCGCGGGATCCCCAAGTAAAGTAAAGAAACACACCTAATATTTATAACAACAATGCTTTGATAATTCCGCACATTTTAATTCCACCTGAAATATAGAACATACCCGAATGTTCCATAAGCTGGGTTTAAGTAAAGGACAAGGAAAATTGGCTGGAACAGGAATGTCCACTCAACTGCAAAATAAAAGCGTTTTCTGCTCATGTTCAAAGAATAACGGAATTGAAGAATGTGTAAACAATTGCATTCCTCGCAAAAAAACTGGGATGAAACTAAAGGCATACATATGAATACACATGTTAATGATTGTGTTTTAATTAAATGAGAATACGCATGAAACACATGTGTCCTATCAGTATATAAAGGGTTAATTTCATACATATTCGCAGTTACTACTAAAAAATATCCTAAAAACCCGTATTTTATGAGGGTAGCTTGTATTAAAAATACGTCTTACGTAAAATGTACAGAACTGGTGCATGTAAATTTTCAATGCGCCGATAGACGTACATATATTATTTTTTGTAATTTTTTTATACAGTGATTGGCTAAAGTCTAATTTTTGGTAGAATCCGAAGCCGATTAATCGCTCGGCACTAGCTTAAAAGTTTTTATTAAAGTTCAGCAAAAGTATTTTATTTTGCGTTTTTCTTGCGCTGCGCTTTTTGTTTGCGCAATGCGCAAAAAGAGCATAAAATGCGAATGGCGCATTTACATTAATACAAAATTTAAAAAAATTAATTGACATTACGGTGAATCGTGAGAATTTTTTTCGAATAGCACTAAAACGTTGCATTTTATGTTTAGATACATGTTAAAAATAATGAAACAAATATTGGGACCTACTTTTAGCCATCTACCGTAGCATCAAGATTTTGAATATGAGATCAAACATTATAGATTCTTTATAGCTGTTATAACTCATTACACTCAAAATATCCACTATTTTTATACATGCAAGGTCAGATTTCAGACAAAGTTAAGATGAAATAATGAAGCAAATTTTCGAACTTCTAAGTCTTTGTGATATCTGACAAAAAAAGAAACACATTTTCTAAGATAATTTGAGGTCGCTGAACACGAAAATGATATTCATGTATTTTTCTTAATGCCAGTTTTCCCGATATTCGCGAAACACACGTTTTTTTGGTTTTTTTTATAGTTTTTTTTCGTTTATTGGCGAAAATTCAGAGAACGGCTCATCTGTAGAGAGTTACAGGCCTTAAAAGTTTAAAAAAACTATATATTTAGACCTTTTTCCCAAAAACAATCATTTTAAATTGCTCCATTAAGATGAAAAGAAAAAAATACTGAGTATATTTTTTTCGGGCTGTATTTAAAACATAATTTTGTGACGATCACATGATGGATGCAATCGCTAAATTCTGGAAGCTTATTCTGAATTGCGATGCGCAAATAAAATGCGATGCGAAAGAAATTTGGTATTCTATAAGACTTTCGCATTCGAATTTTATTTCAAATCGGGGCAACACTGGTCAAAAAAATAACAAATAAACATAAAATTTAAAATAAAAATTTTTTTTGTTACTTTGGATTATAAAATCTATCTACTTTAATTTATAAAATAGTTGCGTAATTCAGATTTTAAATGCGAATAAAAAACGAACATCGTAACAGAATAGCAATTGTTCGCATTTATAATGTTCGAATCGCCTTGACTTTCGCATCGCAATTCAGAATAAGCCTCCTGATAAAAAAAAATAAGAAAGTTATTAGCCCTTAAGCGAAAACAGCTATGTTATTTTTAATTAGGGTTTTTTATTCCCGGACTTTTTTGTTTCCCGGGAGAGCGCGAAATAAAAAAGAAATTCCAGTGAATTCAATAACGTAATAAAATATTTACCAAAACGTTTCATTTTGGGAATCGATTGATTTTTATATGAGCAAAATGAATCATTGAATCCTTCTTTGTTTTAAACTGAGCTTTATTTAAAAGTATTTGACAAACAAAACAGTTTGAGATAAAATAAGCAAAAAGCTTAACACATCGCAAAAACAAAAAGATTCCAAATAAATTACCAAAAAAAGAACAATATTTTTAAGGAAATTTTAACAAAACTTCGTATTTAAAAACGTGGTTGTCAGAAGACGGAAGTGATCAAAAGAGCGATTAAAAGGATGTAAAAGAGCAGTCTTAGAATATTAAATTCAGTCCTTTACTTCTTGGTATGCAATAAAAATTCGCTGCCCTTTGAAAATTTGTATTTTTATATTCTTTGTTGCAAATGGCTTTTTAAAACAGTCAATAACGGATTTAAGTGTGTGATGGAAATGGTCTCCCGAAAGTGCAAATGCAAATTTAGTATATTTTGTTGTTCGATTTCATAAAAAACCTACGATATTTTGCACTTTCGCAAGACAATTTGCATCAATTACTGAACTCTGCTAATGTATTAATTGTTTCATCTCACAATCGGTTTCTTATTCAAGTATGTAACACAATTTTCAATTGTTGAGAAATTCCGTTTGCCCTCTACAGAAGTTATCAATATTTTTTGTCCTTTTTCCGTTGTCTGCAAATAATTTTAGCTGTTTTGTTAATAACAGCGTTTAAAGTTTCCTCTAAAGTCTTCTCTTTCAAAACACCACCGTCATCTGAAAAAATGTCTATTTCCCCACTTTCTTCGACATTAAATGCATAAAAAAACGTGCATAAAGATTTTTTTCTTATCTAATTATCGTGCATTTTATAGTATATTGAAAAACATTGCAGTTTCTTTTACTAACAAAATTTGGTTCCTTTAAATAATTAATTAAAGACACAACTTTTTTCTCTTCATTCTTCAATCCAAAATAATCTGTACTTTTTATGTGTAGAAATGTATTTTTAATCCCAGGAATTCCCGGATAAAATTCCCGGGAAAGCGGGAAACGAAAATAAGCGATTTTCCCGGGACGAGAAATCCCCTATTTTTAATACAAAATTAATTTAAATCAGTTTGTATTAACATTTTTTTTTGGTTGAAAATAATTTTTTATGGGAAATAAAATCAGCTTTTTGCACTTACTGGCTTATAACTAGGGATGTAACGATACGCCGTTTTGCCGATCCGATACCGATATTTAAAAATAAATATCGCCGATACCGATTCCGATACCGATACGAATATTGAAATTGAGTTCAAGTTTATATCAACAAAACTCAAGTGCAATTTTTTTATTATACAAAATTACATTGTAAGAGAGAATATTTAAAATTGATTTTAACCCAGTATAAAAAATTGGTAGTAATTTTTAAGGAGCTACATTTTCTTTGCTTCAAAAAAATATATATTAAAAATATGCAGATAATTAGTAGAAAAGCAAGAAAAAATTTTTAATTCCTTTGTAATTTTAAAAAATTCTCGCCATGCTTTTTAAAAAAACGATTTTTTTAAAGAACATTTATCAACTAATATTCTTCTAAATGACTTAATAGCTTAATTATTAAAAGTCTTCTAAAAGTTTATATTTATTCACTTAAATTTACATGAAAATAACGTTTTGAGCTTAAATTCGCATAAAAAAATTGTTCAAATGGGTAATTTTTTATACTTTTTCCTTGAGGAAAAAACCATTATAGAACGATAAAGAAATTTATCCTAGCATCGCTTCCAATTCGGTGATTGGTAATCGAAAAACAGAACTTCTTGCAATGGCGAGGATATATAAAACTAATTAGAAATTATCCAAATTTGCAATACTTCCGGATCGCGAATTCTACATTTTCATGACTTCTTTGGAGTGTTTTTTTTGCTGGAATAAGATTTAAAAAACAACGACTTGAATTTGAATTCATGGTAAAATTAACAAAAAATAAATAATTTTTTTTACAAAATAACAGCATAAAATATTATTAATTTTTAAAATTGATATTAATAAGATTTAAAAAATAACGAAGTGAATTTAATTCATGGCAAAATTGAACAAAAATAAATTATTTGTTAAGAAAAACTCTGAAAAAATTTTAAAAGTATCGTCGTATCGACAGTAAAATATCGCCGATACCGATGTATCGGAAAATCTGAAGTATCGCCGATATATCGGTATCGGTATTCGTTACATCCCTACTTATAACTTTCTTCTATTTTGTTAGATCTCCTCGATTTTAAACATTTTTCATTCGGCATAAAATAGTTTTTTACGTGTAGCTTAAAAAAAATTATAATTTTTTTCCTGTATTAATGAAGTAAATTAAATTAAAATTCATATAATTTCTCTAGCTTCCAGCCGTGGTAGAGGGGTAAAAGATATGTCGAAAAAAAATGTTGCATACAATTTAGCTAAGTGCAACATTCTAGAGGTGTTCGAAATCGATTGGATGACTTTTTTTTCCTTCATACGCCAACGTTCCACTCTAATGGGCACTATTTCCATGGATATTATTGCATGCCACCGTAGTTTTTTTTTTTAATTTTTTAAACACACTGAGTCCAGGTACAGATCTGATAACGGATATAACAACAGTGAGATGATAGTACTGGTACCGAACTTCTCGGTAGTGCAGTTCCACGTCCGGTTTAGGTAATGGACTGGAAATTGCGTCGGTAGTGCAGTTCGCACTTCCTTTTTAGGATCTGGGCCGGAAGTTGGGTCGGTAGTGCGGTTCATATATCCGGTTCAGGTTCGAAAATTTTACCCGTCTAGGGGCATCATATTTGTATGGGATCAAGAATAAAAAAGTAAAAAAGAACAATATAATGCTACAAATCCAAATGTCTTAAAATTATGTCGTGTATTTTGCAGCACTTAATAAGGTCAAACTAAGCACTGTTGGTATAAAAAAGAGCATGCGCAATGCGCCGCTCAATATGAGCAATGCGCAGAGCAAAGCGCTAGACAAAAAATAAAATGCGCATTGCGTAAAGAGCGGCGCTAATAAAACGAAAGCGCTTGAGCTGCGCATACCAATGGCTCTTTTTTTCCGCTTCGCTCAATGAGCAAAAAGAGTGCGCAAATCCGAACTCTGATAAATATTCATCGATTTCAAAACAATCATTTTAAAAAAGTATGATCAGGTTCGAACGATTTGAAAAATCTGTTTGGAGCCAATCCTAAATTATTTACCCTATTCTGCATTTCGATTACGTTCCCGCATTCAGTTACGTAAAAATAGAAAAAAATATTTAAAAAATGAAACTGAATTGTAAGAAAAAGAAGACATTGATTACCGTTCTCAAATCGACTCGAGAGTTTGTAGTAGATTAAAGAAAAATACAAACTTTTTAGTTAATCTATTACCAACTCTCGAGTCGAATCGAGAACCGTAATAAGGCGCAATAGTATTTTCAAAAGCAACTGTTTCGCTGTGAAACGTGTGAAATAGGAACTGAAAAATATGCAATTGTTTTTTTAACATTTTAATAAAAAAGTTAAAGTTAGTACAACTAAATCAGTGATTCAATAACTACAACAAATAAGAATTAAATATTGTGGGAACTTTAATTAAATAAATACATACAGCAGTTAAGTACGGAAGGACAAAAAAAAGCCAGAACATAAGTAAGAAGTACATATTTGTGGCCAAACGATTCTATATATAACTGAATCCTTGCAACAATATTTTTCAATTAGTTTGGTTATATATATAATCCAATATCCAATGAAATAAACCCATTTTGAATATGTACTTTCAATAGCTAAACATTTATGTAATTTCGATTACATTGAAATAAATTCCTTTAAATAATCAATTTTATTTAGTAGCAAATAGTTTCTTTTTTTTTGTTTGTAATACATTTGATAATTTTGTTTAACTACAGTTTAAAATAAAACAATTGTTGTATTATAGGTCTTAAAATAAACTATAACCTTAAAGGTAAAATAAAATAAAAAATAATGCGGTAAGCAAATAAACCGTTTAAAAATAAAAATTTTTTACTGAGAAAAAAAAGAGAGAAGAAAATCACGGTGAAATAATAACAAAATACAAAATATAAATATATGTATATCGTCATATTTGTCATGTTAAGAAAATAAATTAATTATAAATAAATACAAATATATTCATAACAAAATATCTTTAATAATTCAAAGGACAACAACAACCAACATAAGCGTTTTCAAACAAATCGACTTGTTTTTGTTCTTTTTATATCTTAAGTTATAAATATTATTGAAAAGTTTTTAATATTTTAGTTTATAAATATAAAAATAAATATTTAAAATATCTCTTAAAACATCAACTTTGTGAAAAAGGTTTCCTCGTTTAATTTTTGCTAATATGTACTTCCTTCCAATTCTTTTACATTACAATTTTCAAATTTAATTTATATCTCATAATAGACACATGTTAATTATGTGAGTATATTCTCTAATTTATTAATATAATTTTCTTATAATATAGTTTATTCATTTATAAAAGCAATGGTTTGTAAACCTCTTAAAGAGAAAGAAATTAAAATTCTTAAAACGAACATTATTTAGTCTACTGTTTTATTTTGCATAATAGTCCAGGCAGAAAAATACAATTGACCCAAATTTGACAAAGCATTTCTTAAGGTGTTTCAAACGTTGGCAAAACATACCACTTTCTACTTTTACGGTGTTGTTTGTACCAACACACAAATGGCAATCTCATTCAGGGGGATTACTCTGTATTTCGAATCGAAAGCAAATGCTTTCGTATTGTAATGTAAATAAGATACATATACGAACAGTTTTCTTTTCGAATCTAATTACAGGGGGGTTACCCCAGGATTTCACCAATTGTTTTTCATATTGTTAGCCAAACACTATGAAAACCAAAAACTAACAGCATGTTTACAGAACGCGTTGCAATCAAGACGTGCGCAAATGGCATGTGGACGATTACGTAACAATTTGCGTCTTTAGAAGACGTTCCTTATTTTTCGTCTCGACTTACGTAGTTTCGCGCATCTACAATAAATTTTATTTTTTTACTTTTTCTCATACAAAATTATTGTTTTTTATCCAAATATGTAATGGTAAGCCTGTTAATGGCGCACACTACTAAAAGCTGTTGCTTGTAAACGAAAGAAATATATTTTAGCTAAAGATTTTTATTTTGCATATAAAGACAATTATATGGTAAATAGCTGAAAAAAATAAATGAAATAAAGTTGTTTAGTTCAAATAATGGTAGTTTTCTAGTTTTTGATGTAAAAGCGATGTTATTTTAACAATTAATTCTTAAGACAAATGCAATTTTTTAATTGGCTGTTTTTGGCGTCAATGACGTCACTTTTCGTCTTCTAAATACAAAAAAAAATGACAGGTGTTACGTTTTTTACAAATGGACAATGAAATTCGCGATATATAACCGCAAACATTATTGACGTCAACATTTTTACGCGTATTATAGGCGTATTGGGTTATGTAAACATACTGTAAATGATTTCCCAAAAGTATTTATTTGTTAAGCAATTTTTTAAAAGGTTCCTCAGATGAAGATACAAAATATTCACTTGGAAAAATTATAGAGAAAATTCACTTTTTTCGTCCAATGTTGGATGTAGCGTGCTCGCTTTAATCGACTTAGAATTTCAGCTGCAGTCATTTTTGAAGTCTACTCTTTTGAAACATTGAAAACAAAAAAATTTAGTTTAAAAAAATGTTTGAGAAAAACGGCGAACAATTAATTAATCTCCATTTTTTTTTGTAAAAATTTGCCATTTTTTACTTTCATTTCAATAAAATAAAATAAAAAAGTAAAAAACTATCACTGAAAATAATAATTTTTGTTTTGATTTTAATTTGTGTACACAGAAAAAAAAATTACTTATATCCAAGGAATTTTTTCATAAATGCTATGAATCTAACATGAAAATTTTTTTTCCAAACTTTTTTCATTGAAGTTAGGAATTTTTACTTAAATTAATTTTCATAAAAATATTTAAAAAAAATTCAGTATTCAACTTGTATAGCCTGTTGTACTACACTGAAAAAATTCCATGCCACATATGCACGAAAACGCTCGTACATATTACGAAATATTTCGTAATTTCGCACCACGAAATTCTGTCGTAAAATATACGAAATTTACGAAAAATAATCAAAAAATAAAAGTAAGAGAAAAAAAGTATGGCTCAACCAGGGCACGAACTTGCAATCTTCGTATTTCAAGTCATGTACTCTACCCACTGAGCCACTTTCTACTTGTTTTATAAGAGCTAAAAATTTGTTTTCTTTACTTACATCTGAAAAATATGTCAATTTATAAAAAATTATTACATTTTTTTTTATTTCAAATATATTTTTTAACAAGGAAAAATGTTTACGAAAGGTATTCGTTACTTTCGTAAATTCAAAAAAATATTGCCTAAATGTTTTTTCGTAATATATACGAAAGTTTCGTATATTCTAGGAAAAAAGTCACTACGAAAGTTTTTTTTTCGTAAAATGTTGCATGGATTATTTTCAGTGTAGGAACAACTCATTCCTTTGTGCCAACAGACTATTTGAAATGAGCTGTATTTTTACTTTATATAACTACAACAAACATTTTAGAATTTGTTGACAAAAAAGTTGAAAATTTTTTTCAAAGCAACTTAGATTTCATAAATTTATTTATTAAAAACTAAATTCATACTGCGAATGAAAGAATTCCTGTTTTTTATTTATAAATTATTAAAATATATGAACAATAGATTATGAACTTTTTTCATACTATTTATGTTCAAAATTTTTCCGTGTATTTAGGATTTTAATGTCTTCATAATAATAAAATAATATTTGTATGAGTAAATTAATCTAAAACAAAATCAACCAGCAGATCTAAATTATAAAACACGAATTATATAAATAGAAAAATAAATAATTAAAAAAAATAGATTTAAATAGTTTTTAAACGGAAAATAATGGTGTTTTATTTAGCAAAAGGAGTTTATGAGAAGATTTTTTACAAAAAATTTTCACTTTCACGGTTGGTTTGGTATGAATAATTATTTGAAATTGGCTCAGTCTATTTTTATTAAAATTAGTATTATTTGAAAGAAAAATTAGCCTGCTTTTTAATCATATGTATATAATTATTTTAAGAGAAAGTGAGTTTTCCGAAAAAAATGCTCTCCAAAAAGTGAGTATAGGGTTTGAAAGCACTATATATCTAGTCTCTAGAATAAAAAAATAAAAATACTCGTAAGAAGGAATTTAAGAGTTATGACCATTTTTCTATAGAAAACTCAAAATTTCGTTTCTTTTAAAACAATTTTTACAAAGATTTATACATGATTAAAAATCAGGCTAATTGTTCTTTCAAATAAAACTAAATTCAATAAAATTGACCGACAATGTTAAAAGTTATGTCAATTTCAAATAATTGATCGTGCCAAAATGCCATATAACTGGGTATCGATTTCGTATAGGCAGAAAAACGTATCGATGCGTCCCTAATTAATTTTTTTTTAATCATGTCTGTGAAGATGCATTTTAGACCCATATGTAATAATTGTATCTTCCTGAACAAAGTTTTTTTTTTTTTATAGAGAATAGAATGAATGATGGTGCTCTATAAGCAAAAATTAAAGAATGTTCTCCAAATTTTTTTTTAACAATTTGTAATTTTGGGTGTTTACCTAGCAAAGAAATAATTATGACAATCGGTTGTGATTTGGACCCGATATCTTCAAAATACTGGACCAAGGTTTTGAAAAATTAAAAAATTTTTCGAGTTTAAACTCACTATAAAAGATAAGTGCTTAACCAAACATGACTTTTTAAGAACCTTATAAGGGGGCTTCAAGGACACAAAAATTGTTGAAATCGACCGTGAAACAAAAATATTACAAGCGATGAGAAATTTTACATGCCCGAAGTGCCCTTATTTGGGAGTTCATATTTCCGGAAGCTCATCTTCTTAAATTGAATAGAAACATTTCTCTGCTAAGTCCACGTGAAATTTTGTACTGATAGGATAATCCATTCCGAAATGACTGATTTATTTCCAAAATAAAAAGTGTTATTAGGTATGCCACATTTTAGTACGAATATTTATCTGAAATTGACATAACTTTTAACATTGTCGGTCGATTTTTAAAAAAATTTTGTTCGAAAGAAATATTATAAGCCTGCTCGCTAACCACGTATAAATCTTTATAAAAATATTTTTTAAAGATACGAGATTTTGAGTTTCCAGGGGAATACAAATCAAAAATAGAAAAGTGGTCATAACTCGTAATTTCCTCCTACGATTATATTTAGTCGACTTCAAAAAAAGAAAGGTTATCAATTCGTCATGTATTTTATTTTTTATGTATGTTTCCCCAAAACTCCGCCATTTATGAACCCGTTGGAAAGTGGGCGGGGTCACGCCCATACAAAGTAAATACACATTCGTTTTCAACTACTTCTACTCAACCGATTCTTATGAAACTTTAGGCACACATTAAGCTTCTGTTTAAATACTACATCAGGATAAAAAAGTGGGCTGTGCCACGCCCATGCAGAATAAATATTATTTTTCAACAACTTCTACTAAAGCGATTCTTATGAAACTTTGCATACACCTTTAGTTATCGTTACAATACATTATGTTTAGAAAAGTGGGCAGTGCCACGCCCATGAAAAGTATATAAGCCTTTTAAGTACTTCTAATTAGCCGATTCTTATGAAACTTTGCATACATGTTTAGTTATCGTTACAATACAACATTATGGTTAGAAAAGTGGGCAGTGCCACGCACATGAAAAGTAATTATTCATTTTAACTACTCTACTTATCCGATTCTTATGAAAGTTCGCACACACAATTAGTTCTCGTAAGAGTACATGATGATTAAATAGTGGGGCGGTACAATGCCTATTTTGTAGTCGGTTTTTTTTTTGCAAGAATTATTTATTTTGTACTCACTTTTCGTGGAGAATTTTTTTCGTAAAATTAACTTCCAGACTGCCCGTATCATGGTAGTCCAAGTCAAAGTTAGACTACAAACCCTGAGGTCTTGAGTTCAAGACTAGTTTCAGGCAAGCCAACAACGTCATGCATTTTTCTCGTGTGTATTGGTGTGTTATTGTGTTGGTTGTTTTTTGGCTGTTAAAGTGATGAAGCCATAGCACTGATCACTTTGGCAGTACCGGCAGCGATTAATACTAACATATGCACTTTACATTACAGCACCCTCCTTCGCCGGTATTGTAGCAGAACCGTCGGCGAAGTAAAAGAACTAATAAAATGGCTACACAGCTTAAACAACTCAATGCCTCTACTTGACACCAGAGGGGTTTGCAACACTGCTCTACAAAAAAAAAGGCGCGCAATAGCAGAGTTGTAAATTAATTAAGCTTTCTATCTCTCTCCCACTTCACGACCTGTTCTCACTACACTACTACACTATCCCTTTCCCAAAGAAGGTAACACATTAATTAATTAACTAGTAGGCATTAATTGTCTTATTGTGTCACTTCTCTTAAAAAATATCAAAAACTGAAAAATTGAGTAAGAAAATAGCGAGTATTTTAAAAACTAGTAATAAACAAAACATGCTGACCTGTGTAATTGATATCCCTATTAGTTGCCATGACCACAAAAAGGTCAAACGAACAGAATTTTCATACGCAAACATTCATATGGTGTTCAAAGGTTTAATAAATAGAATTCAACAAATTTTCCATTAATAAAAAATAAATACAAAAATGTCTGGCGATGATTCTTGGGTATTTGATTCTTTGGTATGTTTTCTTCATGGACCAGTTTGGAATGCACCTCTGCAGACATTTATTGAAGAGAAATCATTGAGTAAGTCAAATGAAGATTCTTTGCAAAATAAAAAAATGTTCTATTCCTTTTTGTCCACGGCCAGTATTCGATCCCAATTTACAACTGGATGAAAATAATTCTGATATAAAACAAATCCATGATGATTATAAGAATTTGGTGGATTACATGTTGGGCAGTTTTATGGAGGAAATGCAAATTACGCCAGAACAATTTGAATTGGCTTGCATGGAAGGTAAACAACAGCATAAGGAAAATCCTTTTCAATTTCATCAGGGCCTGTTCCAACAGGTTTGTAAATATTTCAAGATTCAGATGATTTATTTATTCATTTTTCGTCTATTTATAGATATGGGCTGCTAATGATATTAAAATATTCATGCGTATGATGACTCAACGTAATGTTGAGTTGCAGCTGCAGGCTTTGGATTTAATTGAGAAAAATCAATTGGCTCTATTGCAAGAATGTGATAGTTTCGATAGTACTACGGAGAGTGTGCATTCACATAGGTATGAATTTCTGAATATGTCTTTAAAAAATTTGGTTGAGAAGCGTTTGGAAATAGATGAGAAACTGTTCATCACTTCACGTATTTTAGTTTAGGTTATGGAGTGCAGTTAGTTATTTTGTAATACCTGAAGAGTATTAATAATTTCCCTTATAGCGATTGGTGATTTTCGACTTCAACATTGATTGTAATTGATTGTAATAGACTAAAAATAGAAAGCAACATTTTCCTTTAATCTAGTACAGAATTTCGAAGACCATGGTCGCTCAGTAGGGTTCAAGGTTTGGCCTCTGTGTTAACTGTAAAGAGAAAAATTAAAACGGGAGAAAGGGGGAGAGGTAGAAAGGCGCAAAGTACGTAGAATTAGTATATTCAAGAATATATGTAGAGGAAGGTTCAGTTATTGTAGAAGCGGAAGTAGCAATAGATAAGAAGAGATTAAGGCCAGCTCGTGCCTATTAGATGATTCAGGACTGGATTCATATCCAGCTCTTAATGAAAAAGCTGTCTTGAGGGTTGCAGCCGCAAGATCGGCAATACTGGCAAAGAAGTGTAGACAAGAGATGAAAAATTGTCTTCTCTTCCTCTCCATTTTGGCAGCTTCTGCTCAAGTCGTGATAGAAACGCCATTATCGCAGTGACCAATAATTGTTGCCATTATATGCTGTAGGTGCATTTTCTGGAGTCTTAAAATTAGAATTGTATTCATTATGGGCCAATAGGGCTAGAAGCCCTGCAGGTGAGTTCATTCAGCTATCAGGTCACGGAAGTGATCTTCAGTTTGCTGTTTACAAGCTGATAGAAGATTGCGGCAGAAGACGTCAATGTCTGACCCCGGTAGCGCTGCCCCTTCCTAGCGAGTTCATCAGCAATGCAGTTTCCTGCATTGGTCGCGTGTTCATGCATGTATATAAGGGTGGTATTTAAATTAGTGCTCGCAAAGATTTTGATACCGAGAATATAGTATTTGTCCTTTTTTGTAGGTACGCAATACTGCAAAGTAGGTATTCCATACTTTCAGAGTTGTATTTTTATTAAAGAAACGATTGGAAGCTTCAAGAGCAAAAATTCAAGTCAGTTTAAAAATACATCTGGATTTGAACGTGCGTCACTAAATAGCCATCCCATTTTGGGATAGGTTGGATACTGTCGCTGAAGATTTCTATATTTCTGTCAAATATCCTAAAACTGTCCGATATCGTGGACATTGACAGTCTGTTGATGCAACACTTTCTTGGCGTTCGCCAAAGACATCGGGTTAACGTCGCGTGGAATGACGTTAGTGATGTTCTCGTGGTATCGCCAACACCTTATCGGATTTGTCTTGGGGGAGGGTCTCGCATCAGAATTTCATGATCAGGGTGGTTTGGCAGGTGACATTCTTTGTTAGCAGTACATTATGGATAATTGAGGAGAGAGCGACCAATAGCTTTATATGTATGTTGCTACCATTATCTCCATGTTCATGCCCCAGCAGGAGCCTGAAACAGCTTTCAGGACCTTGTTAAGGGATTTCCCTTTTTGGTTTATATAAGTGGCGTGCGATATCAAACACTACAACTGGGATTTATGGTTTCTGACCCGTAGGTATACGTCAGCCTTCGACGGAGATGGCTTTAGTCAATGAAGTGACAAGTGATACCGACGATTATGAGGGTGTTAGCTTCAAGTTACGTTCGTTCAGGAAGTCTGTAATAGTGGCCATGCATTGGATTATTTTGGCACTTATGTCAGGGATGTTTACATCAGATGATATGATAGTGCAGGCATATGGCACCAGATACTTCCCGAGGAATAGATAATAAGAGTATAGGTGACAGTACTTTCTTGATGCACGCCGATTTTTATCTTGCGCTAGCTCGATTTTTGGCCTCTGAACTGTGCGTTGACATGGTCTATGCCGATTAGGCCATCAGCAATCTGTGTAGCTGTTAAATTTAAGGCCATCATGGTGATATGGGCTTTCCTAAAACCATGTTGGTGTGTGGCGAGCGGGAAATGCTTCTTCAGGGATGGCAGCAGTAAGTCTTGTAAAACCTTTGCTACGGGTGATAGGAGGGAAATTGGACGATGGGATTCCCCTTGATCCTTGCAACTTTCCAGATATCTGAAATCACCAATTGGCGAATCGAGAACTCTAGAATGCGTATAAGGAACTCCAGTGCTACTTTGCCAAGTTTTCTCAACCTCAACATTAAGATGGCGTCAGGTCCAAGAGTTTTGGAGATTATACTTTCTCTGGTAACATAGAGCGCAATTAACCGGTACTTAAGATTGTCATACTGCGCATGATTTTCTAGAATCGAAAGCGATTGGCTAAATGACTGTCTCAAATAGCCAGTATAATAGCATATTGCGAAGTCTGGTGCCCCATGACATACATTTCTATGTTGAGCTTCCATGATAGTTTGTCGTCTAGGAATATTCTCAGATATTTAGCACTCAGCGTCGTCCCATTAAGTTGTGGTGATTTGAAACTTGAAGCCATTTATTTGCCCGTAAAGAGCACAAGCTCTGTTTTGATAGGATTTACTCTCACTCTGCTTGCAATATAATTGGTATATCTTGGTTTATTTTAAAACACATAAAATATTATACATATGTATGTACATAGCTAAAAGTTTTTGTTTTGCTAGTGATAAGTTAACAGATGTGGAAGACTTTATTGCCAAGTCGGTGGAAAAAGAAATGGAGACTCCGGAGGCTTCTGTAACGCCGGAGCAAGATAACAACGAGCAAGATGTTGCCGATAAATTTGAAAGATTGAATTTATTTTTTGAAAAAAATCAAAAGGTTTGTGAACAATTAACTGAAAATTAAAAAATAAAGAAATTAATATTTTATCACAATATTTATATCAGGTTAATCCTGATGAGATGTTAACACGACAGGAATACTTACGTCAACAGCGAGATAAAATAATCGAAATAAAAAAGAAGACACGAGCCAAACAATTGCAAGAAACAGTAGCTAAGAATTTAACAGCAGCCGCGACATCATCAAAGGTTCGTCCAACATCTGCCCAAGTGGCACAAAAGCTATTGGAAAATGTATCACAACCAATTATTGGTTTTGACAAAACCAAAGATTGTGAAACTAATTCAGCTTTACAGTTGAGAAAAACTTTAGCTAAACGTTTGAAAGCTGAAGTGGTAGAACAAAATTGAGTGGATCATAAAAAAATCAAGTTTTTTTTACTAACAGTTATATAAATTTTATTTAAAAGTGCTTTTCAAATACATAAATATAGCAAATATAAAGTTTTTAACAATTATTTGGTTTAAAAATCGTTACATATTTCAATGAGCTAAAAATATAAAATGAAAACAAAGAAACAAATCAGTAGTAACTCTCGAATAATAAATGACTAGTTGCTAAAAAAATATATGTGTAAAATCGATATATTTAAAAATTATTTTAGATTTTCTTTTGGCAAATGAAATAAAATAAATATAAAGCCATTGATTATATAAAAAATACAGTATTTTTGTTTAAATTTATGGTCAACATTTCTTTTTAAAATTCTTGGTCTTGTGCTTTATGTAGTAGTGTGTGTGTGTGTATCAAATGTATGTGTGTATGTGTGTCTGTGTGTAAGTCTCTAAACTGGTATACGATCTCTTAAATAAGACATTATGGCTTCTGTTCCTTTTTCTAAAGTTTGATGACGTGGCAATTTAAAAGGATTTCCTATTATCTCCAAAGTACTGAAATCAAAATTTATAACATTTTTAAATTGTGCATTTATATTATTCTACCTGAAATCAACTAACGGAACGACCTCACCATCTTCGATTTTGAAAGAACTTTGTGTGGATTTTTTTCATATTTCATATTAAAGTATTGTATGTTAGAGATGAGCGATCCCTCGCGATTCTTAAAGAACATCGCGAACAGTGAACGTGATTTAAAAATCACTGTAACTTAAAACTGTGACTGTGATCACTGTTTTCAGTTCTCTTATAACAACTTAATTATCAAGTACATACATGCAGCTCTACAACATTGTTCTTTTTTATTGAAGAAATGTGCCAAGACAGATTTAAATACGCCTTAAAATATATATACTTTGAATTTTAAAAATAAATGCTAATAAGGAAGAAGAGAGAACACAAGAAATAGCATTATTCGATTTTTTTATTGAACAGAAAAAAAAACTTTATTACCCACACAAGCAGTGAAATATCATAATTTTCAGCCGTGTCACAGATTCCGTTCGGATTGGTTTTGATTCCGTAGCTGTCATTCCGAAAAAGTACATTTTTGGTGCTTTAGATTCCGTTTATTTTGTATTTCGTTTAATAATAAAGTTTTTATGCCTTGAGGCGTTTGTTTTCTCTTGGTTTTAGATGTAAAGCTTACATTGAGCTTTTAATTAACATGGAAAGCTCATGACCAAATATTTATTTGACGCTCCTAAAAGTATACACGTTTTTTAGCATTTACTGCAAATGAAGTCAGTAGAGAAGTGTTGTTCAATTCCACTTTGAAATTTAAAAGTGGTTTGATTGCGAAGAAAATTTTCGTTTTTCATTTTCTGAAGAAGCAACTTACGGAATTGAAACCACTTCCGATCGGAATGGTGATTCGTGATTTTCCAGTAATACTGATTTAATCACAGGTATGGAAATATCGCTCATCTCTAATGTATGCATATCAAATTTTGGATTTCTAACTCTTTCGGCTGTGGAGATATGACGTCATCAAAGCTAAAAAAACATCTATAAGTTTTAGTTTACTTAAAAAACCTTTTTTTAATCTCCAACAGTGCTTAAGTTACAGATCTCAGCAACATGCTGTTTGAAAGGTTATAAAACCCCCTCCACAATGAAGTAACCTAAAATTTTCGCGGAGCACAAACGTTTTTTAGACAAAATTGTAAAAAATAGTTAGAAAAATTAGTAGAATCTTCAATTGCAGTAGTTTGCAATAGAAATGAAACTTAAAACAAAACTGGCTTTTAAGAAAATTATGGATAGCTGAACACGAAACTGATTTAATTTATTTTTCTTATGAACCGTTTTCGAGGTATCCGCGAAAAACGTGATTGGTTGGAAAAATTACGTTTTCGCGGATATCTCGAAAACGGTTCATAGGAAAAATAAATTCATTTCACTTTCGGGTTCAGGGATCCATAATTATCTTATAAACCACTTTTATTTTAAGTTTTATTATTATTTTATTATTGCAAACTACTGTAATTGGAGATTCTATTAATTTTTCTAACTTTTTCTACAAATTTGTCTATAAATTTCTATATAACAATTTTACCAATTTTGGGTTAAGTAGTTTCGGTAGATATAAAACATATATTTTTTTGACATTTTTAATATTTTAATTTTTTAAGCTTATTTATGTGAACCGAGAAAAATTTTGATCACACTATTGTGAAGAGGGTCTTCTTATTACCTTTAAAACGGTATATAGTTGAGCTCTGTAACTCCAACATTTTTTGAGATATGTGCAATTATGTAAGTAAACTCAACTTTTTTTAGATATATATTTTTAATCTTGATGACGTTATAGCTCTTTCGGAGCGGGTGAGGTCCCTTTTAACCTTTTTCTTAGTTAATTTGAGGTGGAATAACTCGATGGCTTTACTTACATTATATTTTTCAAATTTCCTAAAATAGGTGGCACATGTTCAATATCATTGTTGCGTAAATCTAATTTTGCTAAGCGTTTTAATGCTCCTAAGCCATTGGTGGTAGCATCAATAACTTTAATGCGATTATCGCAGGCCAAAAGTATTTCTAGGCCCTGCAGTTCATAAACACAAATTGGTAAATTTTCAAATCTATAATAAATAGGAAATTATTGTCAGTGAAAGTCCAGATATTTTCAATAGCCGAAGAGACATTTAAAGATTTCATATTTTAAGAACATAGTTGCAATATGTACTTGCCTATTATTTGATATATTAAGCTCTCTTAATGTATTTAATAAACCAAATTCCTCTGGAAGAGTAGCAAGATTATTGCAAGATAAATTTACCATACTCAGACGAGTAAATTGAGAAATAAATGTAGGCACTGAAGTGATGAAATTGTTGGAAAAAACTAACTCCGAACAACAGTTTTTCATTAAGAGCAAGCTAAAGGAAGAAGAAAATATACATAGATACTATAAATAGTCAGCTCTTCTTTAATGCTGCTCTCAGATAATGCAACAACTTAGCAATTTTGCAAAATGTATGCAGAAATTAAAGTTTCATCATCTTTAAGTATTTACTCACCCTTCTGGTAATGAAGTAAAACGATTACGTGAAAAATCTACAATACCAACATTTTCTTCGCGTGCCGTTTCAAAAATTTCATCTGGAACTTCTGTTAGATTTTGCATAGTAACAGTTAAACAACGAGTCTTATGAAGTTTATATCTGGAAAAAGTAAATATTTTAAATTCCTTTAACAAAGTTTAGAGAGTTCCATAAATACCTATCTGGGAATATAGAATTTTCTTCACCCAAACAAGGTGGCCTTCGAGGACTATTTAAACCATCACCACCCATACTGTTGCTGTCAGCAGTCGGACCAACAGTTGCTTCCAGACCAGAACGATCTTTAAGTGTTTTCAAAATTCTTACTGTGCCACACTGCAGTATATCACGACGTATCGATTTAATGGGATTTCCTTCCACTTGCAAACTAACCAAATGAGCCAAAGTTGACAAAGAACAGGGCAAATTACTTATGGAATTATTCGAAATATCCAAACGTATAAGACTCTGCAATAGGGCAATTTCTTCGGGTAATTGTGTAATTTTATTATCACGTAAATCGAATATTTTTAAATGTGGCAACTTTGAGCATAAATTCTTGGGTATTTTCTAAAAAGTAAAAGATTTTTAAAAATGAAAGTATTTTTTATAATTTAATAATTTTCCAACAGAGAAACAAACCTCTATGAAATTATTAGAAACATGTAATTCTTGCAAGTCGCAACCATCAAAATCGGGCAAATCTTTGATATCATTATGCTGTGCATACAAACATTGTAGTTTACGTAAACTTCCCATATCCTCCGGTAAAGCAATCAGATCATTATGCATCAAATCCAGTTTTTGTAAAGCTTTAAGGTATATTTTAGGATTCAATTAAGGATTGATTGATATAATTGACAGTGTTCTTTCTTTTATTTCAGATAACTTACAACGCATATTGACTAAATCGTTTGGCAATTCTTTAATGTGATTATAGGCTAGTAAAAGCGTTGTTAGACGCACCAAAAAACCAATACCACCTGGTAGTTCTGTTAGTTCATTATTTGATACATCCTTTTTTTTTGGTTTTAGGGTTTATTTTTTTTTTTAATATGATTGAAAAATAAATAAATATTAAATAAGCGGTTAGATAATGAGTATGTAACTATTGATATAATTGTTATATAATTTTACTTTACGTTGGACCTAAATTACATATTTTATAATTTACATACATCGCCAAAAGTAAGTAAATAGAAGGTAAATTATTTGTTTTCTTAAATTAATGAAGAAATATAGTATATAAGTACTTCTAGATTTTATTTAATACTAGATATGCCCGCGGCTGTATACGTTTAAGGTTCATTTTATGACTATAACTAGATACAATTTATTTGAAAATCAATATTTTAAGATTAGACTACAGTTAACTTACAAATGTAGTTTATCTTTGTCATAAAAATTAGCCCTAAGAGTGTGTAAAATATATTAATATAAAGGTCCAAGTCAATATGTACTCGTAGACTAAAGATCCCATTATAAAATAAACAGTTCTCCCTCCCAACATTAAAAAACAACAAAAAGTGATTTCTAATTTCCATTATCATTTATTTCAGTAAAATTGCATACTTTCGTTTCTTGTATTTTCCTTTATAAATAAGGTATTTTATCGTGGGCATTCCACACCAAATTGGAAGGTTTGAAAAAAAATTTGTCAAGCGGCAATGGAGAGTCTTGCCCTCTTTTTTAATAAAGGGGCGAAATGGCCCATACAGCGAATAGTTAGAGAGATAAAATATTTCACAAAAATGTCGCTTGAGGTGTTCTTCTACATAAAAATGCTGAACATACTGTATTCCGTAAACACAAGACTTAGAAAATTTTTTATGCTTCATAGATATGCTTATTGATGCTCACTTTTTTCTTTGTATTGTGTTAAGCTTCTTTTATTATTTCTCTATTATAATTATGAATTATCATTAATAATTACAAGTACTGAACAAGCAAAACTGATTGGTCAAGCGGAAAATAATTCTGAAGAGATTAACGGGAGCTATCGAAACATCAGTTCAACCCTCCGTGCAGTCAAAAATTGTCTTTGTCTATTTGCTTCACATTTATCGCTAAATAAAAATATAATTTAATTGAAAAATTAAATTAAAACCGAACTCAAGCCAAAATAATTAAATTTCTTTGGATAAAAAACACTTTTTAACTGTATTCAGCATTGGAGAATATGGCGAAAGAAAGACTAAGGTATAATTCGTCTCATTCACAATATCCAGCATTCTGTGTCTTGCCGAAAATTAAACATGCGTTAAATATATTTTCCTTATTAAGCCTTTAAGAAATCCCAAAAAAATATCGCTGTTTGCAGATGAGTTAGTAATAATTTTTTACATAATATTCCTTGCATATTCATAGCTGCTAGTAAAGATACGTTGCGTCCTCGCACCGTTGCAAGTATGATGTGTGCAGATGTGTTTGATTTGGATCGTGCTTCCTTCGTTGGTAATTAAAACCAGATTCGTTTACAAATATAACTTTTTCTACAAACATGTATAGTTCTTTCTGAATTTGATATGAAGAAGTCTGATTTTGTTTTTTGAAATACTGAATTTGGTATGAAAAAGTCTGAACTTAATTTTTAAAATCCTGAATTTGATATGAAAAATTCTTAATTTGATTTTTAACATCCTGAATTTGATATGGAAAAGTCCGAATTTTAAGATATAACCTATATCGAGTGAATATAACCGATTCGAGTTGGTAGATTTCGAAAAATTTCAAAAACAAAATTTTCGAAAATATACTTACTTTCCACAACTATACTTTGATTTCGAATACCAGTTCCGAGTTCTATAACCTAATTCTGAATAAAGAATTTCGGAATTAGGCTTGCTAGAAGAAATTACTAATTCTTTAATACTTAAAAATATTTTTCAAACGTTGTTGAATGAATACAAGTTAAGAATATGATGATCATGAAATTTTGAAATGATTATTAGGTCGATTATGGAAAGCAATCGAACATCAGTACTAAAAAGCAACTGAAATTATCAGCTTTCAGTGGCCAGTTACCACCCGTAATATCTGGATAGCCCTACGTCTATATCAGGTATATTTGTATTATGAAAAATTTCAAACTTTATGTTGACAAATATTTTATTTTATGTTGGATGGTTTTCCTATATGGAATTTGACATTTATCATGATAAAATTATAGCAGGTATAGACGTAGGGTAATGCTGGGGTGACATCCATAATAATAATAATAAATTTCATAAACTACATACAGCAAAAATTATCCTTAAAATATTAAAATAAGAAATTCCTTATTGTTCTTACCAATACTTCCAGCATATGAAAATCGCTTATATCGGAATGTAGCTCTTCCAATTTATTATAAGATAAATTCAAGTAACGTAAATCAGGCAAAGTGAAAAATTCGGTTGGCAATTCTTTAATTTTATTACGACTTAAATTCAAACGTAAAAGCTTTTCAAGTTTTCCAATTTCTTTGGGTAAAGTAGTTAAACCATTATCGTAGAGCTGTAAAATATTGTTTTGTTATTATAAAATTTAAATAAAATTATGCAAATAAAGTTTTAAAAAAAGCCTTACCGTTAGAGTGGTTAACGAACATATATTGACAATTTTTGGTGAAAGCTTTGTTAATTGATTAGAACTTAAGTCTAAATTATTTAAAGGTAGTTGATTCCACCAAGCTTCCTCTTCATTGGCCACCAAAGATTCTAAAGTAACTTCTTTATCGCCATCGCCACTGTTTATAGTATAAACTTTGTCAGGTACTGTAAATATATCAATTAAATTTATAATTTTATTTGTTCAATTTGACTTTAGAGTTTACAATCTTTGGCTGGCTTTATGGATGTTAGTTCAATTTCATCTTTATTATCTGCCTCCTCACTATCAACTTCACTATTTGCCATTTGAAATTCACGTATATGATAATAACGTCGCCTGGGATAAGGACCGCACATACAAAATGATGTGAGTACCTTGGTTTTACTCTTTGTAGCAGCAATTTTGAAGGATATTTATTTTAAATTTGTTTTTTTAATTAACCGCGTTTAGTTTGTTGCAAAAGATTTTTAATAACTGTGCGATTATTCTAAAAAATTTTAGATTTTACTTTTAAAATCTATTTTATTATCTCTGAAAAACGTATGATTTTATTCAATCAAGCGTGAAATTCAATTTTTCTTTATATGGTTTTATTAGAGGTCGTTAGTTAGTTTTTATAATGTTTATAATTTTCAGTTCTAGAGTGTGACTTTGTAATATACGTTTAGGTTCACTGTCAAGTTAATACATTAACATGCATTTTTATGTTTGTATGTATGTAGTTGACAGGTAAGTCGATTTTGTTTTATTGCCATTCACGACTGACACACTTCTGTATGCCAATTAATAAAATTATTATTATTTTCATTAAGTTTAAATCAAGATATATTTTAAAGTATCTACAGAATGTCCAAATAAAAGTTTTTAAAGCTTCAATGAAAAATTCAATTAACTAGAAGAAACGAAAAGGGGGAGCAACAAAAAGAAGAAAAGTGTCGCGCCATATATTGAAATTGCATATGGTGAATAAATAACTCGTATTTAATTTTCATAGATACATAATTGGTATAAAAGACTAATGTTTATATAATCTGATTACGCAAAGATAGCGGAATACAAATGAACGCTAATAAAGTGGCATCCGTAAACAGCATGTTGTTCCGTTCTCCTGTGTAGTCAGAATAATTAGCATTTCCTTTTTCATTTCCTCCTTAAAAATGGCCACATATTAAACGCATTAACCCTATAACAAAATACATATTGGGGTATTCACAAGGTGTCATATCATGTCATATCGTCCTAAAATGTTTAACTAGTTTAACATTATTTTTATTTTCTTTCATACAAAATGTGTATGTGCTATATTAATACAATTCTTCAACCTATGTTTATGTTACTGTCATAATAAATTATTTTGCTTTTTACTTTAATTTTTCGACAAAATGTCCAATTACACTAGTTCACAAATTTCCAATTTTAGCGATCACCTCAAAAATTAAATGTTTTCTAAGGAAATTGGGGTCACTGAACACGAATATGACATTCATATATTTCTCTTAAGAGCCGTTTTCGAGATATTCCCAAAAAACGTGTTTTTTGCAGTTTATAAGGCTATTTTCAAAAATCTGGAGTAATGTTTTCTTGAATTAAGCGAATTTGGCATTGTTGCATAGATATGCTTTTCCTCTTTCAGTCCATATTCAAAATGTGTTGATCGGATCAAAATTCAATGAGTTACAGGTCTTTAGATTTGAAAAAACTTTGTTTTTTACACGTTTTTTTTTTTAATTTACTATTTTAAGACGCTCCAGTAAGGCAAAATATTTTTTATATAAATAAATTTATTTTAGACATACATCTTAAAGAAAATGTTACATCGGACCAAATATGAGAAAGTTAAAACATATTTAGTGAGCACATCAAAATTATAATTTTCATTCCTTGGTCCTTAGGTCAGTACAAGTTTTTGCTTCCATTCCATTACTTTTACTCGTTTGAAAAAGAAAGGTCGACATATTGCATATCAAAGATACCAAAATTATGTGTAGTTTTCAACACTGTATTCAGATTTATATAATTTAAATTTTTATGAAAGACTTACGGCAAAACAAGTGGAAAAATTATGCTACGTGGTGTTTTGAGCATATTACATTTTTTCTTAATGCTATAAAACCGTTCATTATTGATATTTTCTAATGAAATTTTGCAGTTATATAGAAATTTATGTAGCTAATACTCAGCTAGTATAGAAAACTATGATTTGCTTCTGACAATCATAAGAATTCCTAAGAAAGTTTCAACAAATCTCAAAAATAGGTAGATTTCAGAAGGGTGCATGCCCACCAAAAATTGTAAATTCGATTAAGTTGTTTTTCTAAAATCATGTCTGTGAAGACACTTTTTAGAGATGTATATAATAATTATTTGATCCTTGAGAAAAAATTTTTTGGAGAAAACAATTATGGTGCTTCAAATTAAAAATTGTATATTTTCCTACTCTGAAAGAATACTTCCATCAGCTATTTTTTTAACTATTCGAAATTTTGTCATGTAAGTAACAAAGAAATAATTGTGACAATCGGTTGTTATTTGGATCCGATATCTTAAAAATACTGAACCAAGGATTTGAAAAATTTAGAAATTTTAATATTAAAATGAGTGTACCTCACTAACTATACAAGATATTTTTTTAACCAGACTTTTTTTAGAACTTTACAAGATATATAAGGACCAGTGTTGCCAATTTAGCATATTTAATGCTAGATCTAGCATACAAAAAATGCTTTTAGCATTTTTTGTGTCATATCAGATTACCAATTTAAAAAATTTTTAATATTAGGGAAAAAAATATTGGAGAAATTGTTCAGAGGTAAAGACAATAAGTGTTTTAAATGCATAAATATAACATATATGCTTAGTCTGAAGATGCTCTGTCTCTCTTTGCTGAATGCTAACATTGAATGTGCGTCAGTCAATTATGTTTTCTTGCAGCTATGAAAATATCTTTGGTTTTAATAAAATTAACTTAATGTTTTGGTTTTGAGTAAAGTGTTTTTGTCGGTTTTAATATACATCTTTATTTTTGCAATTACATAATTAAAATGTTGTTTTGCCTTTGTTTTATCACATATATATTTTTAGCAAATTTTGTTGGCATATTTTTAGCATATTCTAAAATTTTTTTTTCATAAAGATCTAGCGTTTTTTCCTCATCAGATTTTGGCAACACTGATAAGGACACAAACATTTTTGGAATCGAGTGAGAAACAGATAAGCATTGAAAAATTTTACATGACCGAAGTGCACTACTTTGCACTTCATACCTCTGAACCTGAGAAATATGGGAAGCTCATCTTCCTAAATTAAATAAGAACACTCCGTTGATATCTCCATGTAAAATTTTATACTGATCGGACTAAAGAGTTAGAAATGGTTGATATATTTCCAAAATATTTAATTCTGCCCCACTGGCATTTTTCTTATACTCATACTCCATAAAAATTTTTTTTATTAAAATTCAAAATCGGATGTTTCCACTAAATCTATTGTACCTTTCTAAATTTTTGCCCGATGTTAACAATTTTACTTTTTGTACGTTGGGAACAAAATTTTATTTAAGATATGGGTCAAAACAAAAATTAAAAATTTTTTGTTTGCTTTAATGGAGCATTTCAAAATGGTAAATTTTGAAAAAACGCAAAAAATTTATTTTTTTTCAAATGTAAAGGCTTGTAATTCAGTGAATTTTTATCTGATCAACACAGTATAAATATGAACTGAAAGAGGAAAAACATATCTATGCAACAATGTCAAACTTGCTAAATTCAAGTAAACAGTACTCAAGATTTTTGGAAATATTTTTACAAACTGCAAAAAACTAGTTTTTCGCGAATATCTCGAAAACGGTTCTTAAGAAAAATAAATTAATGCCATATTCGTGTTCAGCAGCCCCAATTCAGCTTAAAAACATCGCATTTTTGAGTTGAATTTTTTTTGTGAACCAGTGTTATGTTTAAACATATGGCTGTTTTCTTTAGCAAATTTCTACTAAAAAAGTTATATACTGCAAAAATTATACAAATTCGCAAGGGATTAATAAAGTAGAAAAAAAATCCCTTAAAGCTGATTATAGAGAAAAAAAGCAATAACTCGAAAATTGGCTTACAGATATAAATTGCAAAAACTTGCAAAAATTCGAAAATTAAAAAAAAAAAACTTTCAAAACTACAAAAACTGTAAACTGTAATTAAAAAAAGCTTTAAAATTTATTAAAAATCGCTAAAATTGTAACAAATACCAAAAACTTGGAAAATTTTGCAAAAATGACGAAAATTCGCAAAAACTTGGTAACATCAAAAAGATATCAAAGTCTGATACTGATTAAAAATAGTTAAAGTCAAAAAGCAAAGAATTGGGAAACAATCACTTTTATTGCGAAAATAGAGAAAATCCGCGAAAAATTGCAAAGTTGTAAACAAGCCCTAAAATTACTTTAAAATAGTTAAAGATCTAAGGAATACCAAAAACTTGGAAAAAAAATTTTCAAAATTATCAAAGTTCGCAAAAAATTTGCTAGCATCAAATAGATAGCAAAGTTTGCCATGGACTAAAAACCGATAAAATTGTAAAAAAGTGGAGTCCGACCGAATATTCGGTTTCGGATTCGGCTAAAATTGTGGTTTCGGCTGATATTCGGTTTATTCCAACTTTTTGACCGAATACCGAAACCGAAACTTTTTCTTCTCTACAAATAAGGAAGTTAATCGAAATAATATTTTCCAAATTTAGAATATGTCACCGCCATGAATCTGTTTTTCCCATTCTATATCTTTTTAAATTGAATGAAAATTTTACTTAGTTTCATAAAGCGCAACCAAAAGATATACATAGTATCATAAAGTTTGTTGCCAAAATAAACTAGGGAATAGTAAACCGATTTCGATTCCAATCGAAAATCTATTTAATGTTATAATAAATCGATTTTTTTGCACTGAAATTGATTGTTTTTTAAAATAGATTTTTTTAAATCAATTTAATTTCAATCTTCACGATAAATTCAATATCGTCGAGAAAAATTTTTTATTGTGTATATCATCGATGAAACGCGACCGTAAGCAAAAAACTTCACTTTAGTAGAAATGAATGAAATCTTATAAATTTAGTGTAAAAAATAGGTAAATATTCCGACCCAACTTTTTTATTGGTATTCTTGTAACGTCATCAATAGAGTGATAAAACACTCCTCAATGTATATGTACCGAACCCAATATTCCAGTTCTATTCATCATTTAAGCTAATTTCATGCCAAGGTTTTATTAGTCATATGCTCATTAATGGTTAAGTTTTATATTTGCTCGATGGAATTAAATATATTTAATTTCTACTATTATTTTGACTGACACTGTATGTATGTAGAAATACTTTTACGCCCTTTTTCACAGTGTACAGTTAAAAGTTAACGTATACTTTAACGGAGAGTTTTGTATGCCGAATTTGCCGTAAAAGACCACGTTAACTTTTAATTACATTGTGAAAAGGGCCGTTAATAAAATATGTAAATGACTTCAGTTCTGTGAAGTTTTAAAAATGTCAATATCAGTTAATGCTAAAAAAGTTTCGGTAAGTTTCTGATTCGGCCGAATATTCGGCTTTTTTGCCAAATATTATGTTCGGTTCGGGTTCGGCCTCAAGAAACTGGTTTCGGACAGACTCTATAAAAAAACCTTGCTAAAAATCACTTATCGCGAATACAGCGAAAATTTGCCACAAATTGCAAAACTACAAACAAGCGCCAAAATTTTTTAAAAATAGCTAAATTGTAAAAAGGCAAAACACTGCCAAAAAATTACTTCTATCAGGACAATGGCGGAAATGGCTTGAGTCAGAACTAATTCGTTAAAATTATGCACAAGAGCAATAAGTTTTATTAAATATTACCTGTATCGCATAACTTACTAAAATTTGAAAATAAATTCTAAAGTCGTAAAAGTTTAAAAGGGTAAATGCTGGAAACAATTTTTTTTTACATACATATTGCAAATATTACAAAAATTCGCAAATAGTTTTCGGATACAGATAGAAGCCGATGAATTATTATTGCATAATTTTGCATTGTCGTAACAAATATTATTTTATTTTTGTAACATTTGTTCTCTTTTGTTTTTGCATCATCTTGTTTATGTTTCAAATAGAACACTGAAAGATATCTTGTGAGTCCCTCAATAGTTTAATTAGGACTAAATTTAAACGATGAAGTATTTCATGACATTTGTTGCATAAAACTTTTTTTATTTGCGAATAGAATGTAAAATTTATTAATATTTGAAATGTTTAAATTGAAGAAATCGAAGAAATCTTCGATATTTCGAAGATTAATAAAGTTTTTATATAAATAATTCTTGAAAAAAAAACCGACTACAAAATAGGTGTGGCACTGCCCAAAATTTTTATCATAATGCTCTATTTTCACGATAACTAATTGTGTAAGAAGTTTCATAAGAATCGGTTAAGTAGAAGTAGTTTAAATTAATATTTATTTTTCATGGGGTGGCGTGGCACTGCCTACTTTTGTAACCATAATTTTGTATTGTAACAATAACTAAATGTGTATGAAAAGTTTCATAAGAATCGGTTTAGTAGAAGTTGTTGAAAAATAATATTTACTTGGCATGGGCGTGACACTGCCTACTTTTTAAATCATGATGTAGTATTCAAATAGAAGCTTAATGTGTGTTCAAAGTTTCATAGGAATCGGCTGAGTTGAAGTAGATGAAAAGGCCTGTGTATTTACTTCGTTTTGGCGGGAGCCCGCCCACTTTTCAATGGGACCAATCTGGAAGACGGAGATTTGAGGGACCATCCTTAAAAAATGACGTATTGATAACATTTATCCTTTTTTTGTAGTCTACATTTTAATAGAACTTAAGCTTGAATATCAATAAGTTACAATTAAAAAGGCCAAATAAGAGTTAATTTTTAAAAGTTTACTAAAAGTTAATGATTGTCATTTAAAAAGCTTAAATTGAAAATAAAACATTCAACAGTCAAATTTTATCTCTGAACTCTTTTGCTTTTCTGTGCTCTTAAAAAATCTTGCACAATGTGATGGGAAATACTTTAAAAATAAGAAAGAAGTAGTGAGTAAATGTTCCATATGTGTGTTTTTTTAAATAGTACATCTATTTTTAGATGGAAACAAGCAAAAAACAATACTAGAAAGTAAAAAATATATATTTTTGTTAGTAAGAAACTTAAAAATTACTCCAATTGACCTCTAGCAATTGAATTTTGAAGCCGTTACAAGTTGCATGATGAAACAGCCATTCACATATTTGTTTGTTTATTTTTTTTTTTGCCATTTATGGCTAAACAAACAACAACTATAATTCAAAGCTTATTGCCATCGATTATAAATGTATGTATATACATGTGTATGAGCAAATGTATAAAATACAAAAGGAATATCTAATAGAATAATTACTTTTTAAACATAATTTCATATCATAATTTTTAAATAAAATAGGTAAGTAAGCAGGTAGGTATTAAGAATTTGTTTTCAGCTTACCAGTGGCCAGTCCCCTGCTAGATAAATTCAATGTTCCTGTTTTACGTGCTAGTTTTAACAATTTATCTGACAATTCATTATTATCTTCAGATTTTTCACGTTTATGAAAGACTGGATTTAAGTTCCGTAAAGTTGGTCGTTGTGAATGACGAGCTGGAGGTCGCATAACGCGTGCTGCTGTACTTGAAGGATTTTTATTATAATTGTTTTCTTCCTGAGGCTTAGCTGCCGGTAGACGGGAATTAATTCGTTTCATTTTGCGAGATAGATATAAATTTTAAAGCAGCTTGTATTTTAATACTTAAAATTTATTTTGCTCTTTAATAACGGTCTCTAGCTGCATGGGGGAAAAGTAGACGAAAACGTTTAATATTATTGATTTATTATTAGATGGCACTAGATTATGTTTACATACTTACATACGTATAATATATTTTGTAATATTAAATTTTTGTCATTTCCGATGGTGCTTTATAAATTCTGGAAGTTAAATTTTGTTGAAAGTGTCTGCAATAATAAAACCAAATAGTTATTTACCATTAATTATCGCTTCCATACTTTAATTTTTTATATACATAGAACAGAATAAATATGAAAACTTCTTCTGTCTCAATATACTACAATGTATGTATGTAAATACCCGCATGTGTTCTAGTGCTACTTACCTCCTTCATTTAACACAATTTACTAAAATTTAAAACGCACACTATCTGAACAGCCAGCAATTAATTAAATATTACAAACTTTAAAATTGCTTAACATTTTCTTATTTCTTTTTCATTATTTTGTTATTAAATGTAAATGGTTTCTTTTTGTTGTTATACTACGTTTTTATAAGATTTATTTACGTTTTTTTTTTGCACTCATTTGTTTTCATATTTAATTTTTTCGGGGTTTCTTGTTTTGGTATTCTTCCTTTCAAAAAGAGAGCAATTTAGAGAATGAGTTTTTCGGATTTTAACAGTGTGACCAGATTTTGAAATAATACAAAACTAGATCACATTTCAAATAGAACTTAAAGGCAATTCATACTACCATGTTTTTGGCAATTTTAGTGTTTACGAGCTAAACAAGTTAATTTTTAGATGTTTTCCCATATAATCAATTGTCAAAGAATTTATGTGTTTCAAAATTAAACTCATTCAAAAACCAGTAAAAGGCAGGGTTCCAAGTAGTTCTCGATGTATGTTCAGTTGAATATTTGATTTTAGTGCAACAAACAGCGTATTCTGAAAATTATGATTTGTGTTGGTTGAAAAGTATTAAAAACCTAGTTTTTGGTTCAAGTTTTCAATTCGAACATTGATGCTCAGCCATATGTTCGGGCATCGATGGCAGAGCATGGACGAAACATGGACATGAGCGGTCTACATTAGCCATATGCAATGTCCGACATGATGTTCATACCAACTCCATGGCTAATGTAGACCCCCAGTTACTTGTCTAAAATTTATATGAGAAGCACTCAGTTTTTTGAGTGGTTTCCATACAATTTTTTTACTCAGGTCGCTTGTTTGCATTGTGCAAACAGCACATTAGACAAACAATGCTTGTTTGCGTTTGTGGAACCAACACAATAATTTTGAATGAATGCCAAGGCACATTTAACAAGTACAGGCATTTCTATAATAATAGCAAATGTTTTGTAGAAACTACCTAAAGGGTAGAAATACAACCTCACGGCTGACGCCCCAGATCCCGCTTCACAGAGAAATAATAAATTAAAGAGCTGTGGTGACGGATGCATTTTTTCTTGCCATTATTTGAAAATTTCTACACAATTTGCACTTATTCTTCTTTTGTATTTACATATTTATTTTTTTGATATTTTGTTTTCTCTCTTTTGTTGTCATTCACAACAAATTATTAACATAACATGAACATTGTAGCTGACTATGGCATCAATGGGAGGAGCGTAATTAAAATAATGAGAAAACGCAACAAGATTAAGGGTAGAAATCATGATACAATAATACAGGTACCACCACGACGACAACAAATACAACACCAAACAGCACACGTATTTTGTTGGTAGAAACATACCAGAAATATCATGATACAATAATACAGGTACCAGCACGACGACAACAAAGACAACACCAAAAAACACACGTATTTTGTTGATAGAAACATACCAGAAATATGTCAAATATATTGTCTGTGTGGCGCACACATTCATCAGCTCCCTCAAAGTTACTAACACATACCCGTTGCTGATAGAAAAATATCAGAAATGTGTCAAAATCTATTATCTGTGTGATGTACACATTCTCAAATGTACTAGAACTGCTGATCTTGTAGTGATGGCGGATGCGGGTTTTCTTGCCATTATATAAAATTTTCTACACAATTTGCACTTATTTTCCCATACATTTTTCAGAATTTATAGTAATTTAATTTAAAACTGTATAATTCAATAAATATTGTATGTTTTCGGTTTATTTTTTCTAATTTAATTTTGTATTAATTTTTTTCATATTTTGTTTTCTCTCTTTCGTTGTCATTCACAACAAACTATTAACATTTTTATTTTTTGTTCACAAATACATGAAAGTTTTTGCTGACTATGGCAACAATTGGAAGAGAGTTATTAAAAAAAATGAGAAAACGCAATGAAATTAAGGGTAGAAATACAACATCACGGCTATGGGCCCGGTTTCCGTTTTCTTGCCATTATTGGAAAATTTCTACACAATTTGCACTTATTTTATTCTAAATTTGTAAGAATTTATATTAATTTAATTTAAAAATGTCGAATTTCAATAAATACTTAAACTTTTTGGTTAATTTTTTTAAATATAATTTTGTATTAAATTTTTCATATATTATATTCTCTCTTTCGTTCTCATTCACAACAAACTATTAACATTTTTATTTTCTGTTCACAAAAAACATCAACATTTTTGGTGACTATGGCAACAATTGGAAGAGAGTTATTAGAAAAATGAGAAAACGCAAAGAAATTAAAATAGCTTCTATTTTCTTGCGGGTTTCTTTAAAGCTTTAAGTTGTCAAATATTCATATAAAAATAATGTGAGTCCGATCACAGGGGAGATGTGTAAACATCTAGTAATGAAACATTTCACCTTCTACCGAAACATTCTCCTCATCATTCACCCGTTTTAACTTCGGCGAACCGGGCTTCATCCGCTTCTTTTTCACCCTCGTACCTTCCTCCACACCCGACAAATCGCTCAAGCCGATAAGCTTCGCATCAGACACCTCTGACTCACTCCCACCAGGCATATCGCCCTTCCGCTTCCCCGCAGAGATAAATAATAGTATTATTTATCCACCAGCAGAATATAATATACCCGTACAAAATAGTTGAAATTACCGCAGCTAAACAGCAAAATAACCAACAGTCAAACACAAACGCAGTCAATAAACCGTCAGCCAAATATCGCACCAAGTTCAGCAACAAATTCGGTAAAACCGAAAAACCGTTTTTTTTCAAAAAACCCGGGTTCAAAAACCGAGACGAACCGGGTCTGAATCCCGAAAAACTGGACACAAAATCCCCTAAATCCCAGAAGTTCCCGGCAAAAATCAAAAACGGTAACGCCGAAATACTAAATTCAAAAACACGGCAGCACAGCACCAACCAACAAACGTACGACCTTACTGCAGGAGTTTGACCTTGAGACTCCCTTTGGCATGTGTTAGTGTATTTCTATGCAGCTGTTAAGTTTCTCTGTACTTCTTGTTGTCCGTATGATTACACTAAACACGCATACACAGCTCACACCGCGTTATTACAATTGTAATATTAATCTTACTCAAGTAAGATTATTCTTACTCAAAATTTGTGATTGTATTGTGAAAAAGATTTTTACCCCCTAGCGTATAGATGTTTACACATCAAAAAAGAAACGCAGCCGCAACCGCGAGGTTGTATTTCTACTCTAAAATAGATTCCATTTTCATGCGGTTTTCTTTAAAGTTTGAAGTTGTTAATTATTCATATAAAAAAAAGAAACGCAGCCGCAACCGCGAGGTTGTATTTCTACTCTAAAATAGATTTATTTTCTTGCGGTTCTTTTGAAAGTTTTATTAAACTGTCATATATTTATATAAAAAAGAAACGCAGTCGCATCCGTGAGGTTGTATTTCTACTCTAAAGTTGAATTCACCCATATTGTTCAGACAATTTTTTTCCCAGCCAAAATTTATTTTATATGTAGCTTGAGAGAGACGTCAAAATTTATATAAAATAAAAATTTATATAAAAGAAATTTTCTATAAAAAATTTATATAAAATAAATTTTGTCCGGACAAAAATTTTGTACGAACGGAATCGGTGAATTCGGCTTAAGAGCTGTCAAAAAACATTGAAAGGCGGGAGGAATTATCAGCGCAAATAGCTCTTGAAGTATATTTAAACCACCATACAGAAGAAGTCTATATATGGTGATTGATAGTGGAAGTAGTGATGATATTAGGCCCTGTTCTCTTAGCCGAATTCGAGTAAATTACTCGTTTTCCATAAATAAATAATGGCTAAATTGATATATTTTAAATCATATATAATAAATGAATTTCAGCTCAAAGAAAAAGAAAACTTCAAAAAAGTCTGCAAAATTTTGCTATTAGTGGATTTATATAGCTGTTCTGTAAATCGATTCAATTTAAAACGACTCGATTTATAAAAATAAAATCCACTACCAACAAAATTTTTTCATATTTTTTTGCAGTTTTCTATTTTTAAAACCTTAAAATACCATATTTGAAACTAATTATTATATATGATTTAAAATACTTCAATGAGGACATTATATATTTTTGAAAAACGAGAAACTTAATCGGATTCGGTTTACAGATAGGGTCGTTAGTTTTCCTAAATCGAATTGTTTTAAATCAACTCCTTTTACAAAACAGGCAGCATTATGAGCATTTCATCAACATGCACAAAGTTAGAGTTCAATCATGCAATCCGCTGTGCTAGTGATCGCACCTATAAGATACGCCTTGATGAATGCAAAAGAATGTTTGAAAACAACTGGTTGTGATTGAGAAATATAATTCTTCATAAAATATGAGGCTGGCAATGCTTTTTCTATTAAAGAACCGTTAAACTTAAGTTGTATGGTGCCAATGTTTGTATATTTTTTGTTTTGTTTTTATAGTGCAAAAAATACGCTCAGATGTGTTGTAAATAATGGAAATTGAAATAGAATCCACAAATACAAAATATGCAGTAGCATTCACCACATTTGTCGACAAGTTTGTCTACATTTTTTATTTTGCCTTTAATGGGAAGAGAAGTTTTTGACAGTTACAAAACGATTTTTTATTGTCTCATTTTGTTGTGTTGAAAAAACATTTTGTTGTGATGAAAATGCACGCAAAATTAAAGATTTTCATAAAAAATCTAATTTAATTACCTTACTTAATAAAAAGTTTCATATGTCGCACCTGTTCATCAAAAGTAACACAACTCAAAAATTCTATTTTCCACTTTTTTGAAGGAAACAGTGTATGATTACCATATCTAACCACTGTAAAAATTTTGGTATTGTATTATTTTATTGAAATATTGTTGAGTTTCCTTTACAACGGTATATTTGTTTATAACAATAATTCCATTATATTGGCGCAATTAGTTTTTTGCCTCTACTGAAAACTTGTAAATTTTGAGTTGTGTTACTTTTGATGAACAGGTGCGATGTGTTGACTAGAATCATTAAAATGCACTAGTGACAATGTCTCAATATGGTCCCATAAGAACCACCTAGTCTATAGTAAGTCAATAGTTTTGAGGTTACTAGTGGAATCTCAATGACAAGCACATGCTAAATGTCTATAGCACAGAACAGTGTATGGGGACAATTAGTCAGTAGTACTGGAGACAAAGTCAATAGTGAATTAGTACAGTTTTACTATCGACATTTCCTTCAGGGATAATACAGGAGCTCCCATATTTTTTTACACTAATGGACCTTTTATGATATTTTCCGCAAGTTTTAACGTTTTTGATTATTTTCCACTATACCGTTGTGTTTTTGATAATGTGGGGGGTATTTAGAAGTTTGGTGAAATGTTGATGACTCTAATTTTTGTTGTTGCATACATATGTACATACACACGAGTAGTCTGGAAATGAATGTTACGAAACAAATATTTGTGGAGCGTATGCTTCACGAAAAGTGAGTATAGGGTTTGAAAGCACTATATGTATACATTAGGGCGTATCGCAAAAAAAAAGTTCGTCGTACACCACCGAATATAAAGTATTGTTGCAAGGCAGTTTCGAAAAATATTTTTTTATTTTTTTCGCCGATTTCAAAATTCTTTTGTTTAAAAAGTTTTGGTTGCATAATTTTTTTGAAAATCAGACGATTAATTACCTGCCCCAAATGTTGATTGTCGCATAGCTCCGCCATTTTTGGATCGATTTTGAAAATAAATTTTATTGGAAAGTATTTGTTTGCAGTTTGGTTAAATGGAAACTTAAGTGGAAATCGGACCGACAAAGTGGCCGCCCGAAATATTTTTAATTTTCCGATTGGCTCTTTGTATTGAAGTCGGTTTTATTGCAATAATTATCTTTTTCAACGTCAAATCATGCGCCATTTTCATTACATTTTCACTTTCTTCAAACGATAATTCTGCAATAAGCAAATTAGTTAATCGCTTGCACGTGTTTTTCAATAAAAACTATTTCTTAATATTTGTAGACATAAATCTTAATTGGGCTGCTAAAGATTGATTTGTTTACAAGATCAAGTTGATTTATTTGTGACATCTAAGGTTTACGTTCACAATTCGCCATCAACAACTAATAGACAATTGATCGATGGAAATTGTTTACGGCGACATTTTGAGTAAGTACATATGTATGTATGTGCATATATATGCAAATATGTATGTATAAAAAAGCAATAGAAAATTTTTCTAAATAACTAAAGGTACGGTCACACTTGGCAAATATGTATTAGCCTAACAAGCCTAAACACTACTTTTGCCTAACAAATAGGGACTTTTCCCGTCCCGCTTATCGCTTATTTTCGTTTCCCGCTTTCCCGCGAAATTTATCCGGGAATTCCCGGGACTAAAAATCTATTTTTATACATAAAAATTACTGATTTTGGCACCCAAAAATTCTCCTTTTTCTTTAAATTATTGTAATTCATCATGAAATATATTATGTAAGGGGAAAGAAACGAACGAAAGCTCAAAGTGTACATTAAATTATTATTGAAAAACAAAGAGAAAAAAGCTGTCTATTTAATTAATTATTTAAAAGAACAACATTTTTTTTAGTAAAAGCATCTGTAAAGTTTTTCAATGTGCACCAAAATGCACGGTAATTAGATATGCAGAAAATCTTTACACACGTCTTTTTGATGCATTTAGTGACCAAGAAAATGGGGAATAGATATTACTTCAGATGACAGTGATGTTTAGAAAGAGAAGACTTTCGAGGAAACTTTAAATGCTGCTATTAACAAAGCAGCTGAAATTATTTGAAGACTGCGGAAAGAAGGCCAAAAATATTGATAGTTTATACAAAGTCCTCTTAACTATCCGGACAACTTCTGTTCAGGGCGAAAGGTTTTTCTCAACAACTGAAGTTGTGTTACTTAAATAAGAAACGGGTTGTGAGATGCAACAATAAACACATTGACTATTCTAAACAGCCATTTGCAACAAAAACTATAAAAGTACAAATTTTCTAGGGGCAGAGAATTTTCTTTGCATACCAAGAAGTAAAGGACTGAGTTTACCGTTCTAAGACTGCTCTTTGTCAGCAACATTTATCCTAGACAACCTTTTTATCTGTCTTTGGATCACTGATGAATGATCAGAAATAAAAGTTCTTTGATTCCAGTCCATCAGTGATTTTACTAATTATTTATATGCTCTATTTTTGCTCGGTCTAAAAATAGTCTTTAAATACGAAGTTTCCTTAAAATGTCAATAAAAATATAAAATGTCAATAAAAATATAAAATTATTTTAGTATGCTCTTCAATTCCCAGGAATTCCCGGAATCCCGGGAATTTCTTTTTTATTTCCCGCTCTCCCGGGAAACAAAAAAAGGCCGAGAATAAAAACCCTAATCACAAAATAAAATCAGTTATGTCACAAAATTCTATTTTTATATTATTTTTAATAAATGCGAACGCATACTTAAAAAAATATTGGAATTAAAGAAAATGCAATTTTAACTTGTCTGTTGGTCTCGTTTTTTTCGGCAAATATTTGCCAAGTGTGGACCGTACCTTAAGATACAGATTATGTTTTGCTTGAATTTTATAATTTACATACATACTTATGTGATCATGAACATAACTTAAAATTAGTCTAGATAATGCAATTTAAATTTTCAAAGAGAAAAACATTATTACAATCTTTCCAACTTTGGTTTAGTTTCTTAACGATCATAAATATGTATATGTATGTACCTACATACATTTGTAAATATGTATTATATATTTTCATTTGCATGTACATATATACTTATAAATAAAAATACATAAAAGTAATTTATTATTTAGCTGAACTCTGAGCTGAACTACATATTTTAATTAAAAAATGTACTTAAAACAATGTCAGATATTGAATTAAATCAGGTCATTGCTTTCAAATTGATACATTTACCGAAAGAACAATGAGAAATGTAAGAATTTATAATCCACTTGGAACAAAATTGTGCAATTTTTCGTATTGTACAATAATATCGCCAATGTGTATGTCATATTCGAAGGTGGCACAATATATCGGCAAAAATCAATAGGCTTTTGATATTTTTTTTGTACAATAATGAAAATTGTGTAATTGTTTAGTTTTACGATTACTTTTTCACTGTCAGGAAAATTGAGCAATATTTTCTTTGAAAATATTGTGCCATTTATTGCATAGTATAGGTCAAAATAACAATATGTAATATGAACAATAATGGATGGGCCGCTTTAAAACTTTATTTTCTATGTACATACATATGTATGTATGTATGTATGTATGTATGTATGTATGTATGTATGTATGTATGTATGTATGTATGTATGTATGTATGTATGTATGTATGTATGTATGTATGTATGTATGTATGTATGTATGTATGTATGCTTTTCAAATGTCGCATCAAGACAAGGTTGGGGAAGTTGAAACAATTGAATTGAAAAACGGATAATGAAAAATGAATTAAGTCGGAAGTTATTATTATAATAATGAAATAGACATTCTGGACTGGCCATCTTCTAGCCCAGACCTCAAGCTATTGAAAACCTGTGGGCCCTTGTGAAAAGAAAGTTGTAAAACAACTAGGGTTTGGGAATCAGGAATTCCCGCGAAAAGTTTACTTTTAATTTTCCCCTTTTCCCGGGAAAATCTCAAACATTTCCTGGGAAAACGGAAAATTAAAAGTACACATTATTTCATAAATATATGGACTTTTTTGACATACATATTTGTAAAATGGCAGAAGTGACCTGGTTTTTTAAAAATATGTATTACAAAAGTTCGTTTGACTGACTGTACGACTAGATTTACACGATGACATTGCTTAAGTTCTCTTTTAAAGTTGCTATGTTTTTCATCGTCTCTTTAAATACTAACACCCTGTTTATCGATGCCGAAGGACATTTTTCATTCTTACAATTTCATTTGAAACAAAAACAAATTGTAAAACTTTGTCGTTGTTTCAAATGTAACAGTAAGAAAGAAAGAATTCCTTCGACATCGATAAACAGGCAGTAAAATGTCCATAAATTTTTTTTAATACAAAATAAAAATGTGAACGGTTCAAACTTTACAGAAATTTCATAAACATTGCATGAAATTGAATAGCCCAGTCAAATAAGCAGAAAAAAGAGGCCAACTGCGGAATGAGAGATAATAAGCTGAAAATTAAGAAGAAATAAAATGGGCAAATATATTATTATTATTTCTCATTCCACAACTTTGTACAAGGTATTATTCACTGAGATTCACGGTTGACCTTGCATTACATTGAGTCTGGCTGAACGCCGCGGGCTCTCTGCCCTCTATCTCAGAAACGGTTGGACGTATGCAAAAATGTTTAATACAAAATTTGTCGCAAATTTTATGCTCTACAATTTTTATAATAACTGTTAACATCATTGGAGCTATAGAAACCGAGATAATTTCGAAAAACTGATTTTCGTGACCTTTGACCTTGAATAACTTACGGCACAGACGCGAGATTTTATGAGATTTTTAAGACAGCGTTTAGAACACCAAAACGAAGACGTATACGAATTTTCAGCTTATTATCTCTAATTCCGCAGTGAAACCCTTATTTGACTGGACTATAAAGTCTTACCATTTCTCTTAAGCCGAGAAAAATGTTTGCTTAATTCGAAAAGTACATGCAAATGAATTTAGTAATATATGTCTTTTAATCATTGTCCAAATTCAAATTTGGACACCTAAATTATAACATAGTAAGAATACTCTATTATAATTTTTATATTAAAAATTTATCTTTAATATAAGTAACCACTTGTGTACTAAAAACAAAATTTAAAATATCGTAAACAATATCAAACTTAAAAATTTAGTACAAACGGTGTTGAATTAAATTTCCAAGTTTGTTAAATTCTTTTTTTTTATAAAACATAAAGTACACGACTTCACAACATTGGTTTTAATACTCACTTGCGTTTTACCTTTAATACGAGTCACTTACTTGCTTGCTTTATTGATCATCCGATCAACAACCTAAAATTAAAACTTAAACTACAATTATAATTACCGCTAAATAAACTAAAAGGAATTCAATCTACAACTACAATACATATATTTACCGCTAATTTAAATCAAATTGGATTCTACAACTACAATTCTAATCTTAAAGGAATTTTTGTTCTACTTAAACCCACATGTATTAAATACTTATGGATACTTACCTCCACTTTGTATAAGTATCAATGATTACAGTGCTCTCTAATCATTTCCTAAAGTAAATAATTCGATATTAACTCAGCTTTACCGTACACAGAAAAAAATAAGTTTCGTTTTTGATAGCAAAAATCCCGGTATTCAATAATTTTTTTTTTCAAATTTCCTGTGATAAAGAATTCCCCTATATTGATAACAGAACTATTTCAAAATATAAAGATATATATAAATTAAAAAAATGTTGACATGGCTGGAATACGAACCCGGGCTTTCCGGACGTAAAGCATACACTCTCTAGCTGAGCCATATCCCATTTATTTTTTTATGGGCTACAACTTGTTTTAAGTACTTATGTATAAAAAGAAAAGAAATAACCGGCATGGAAAAGAAATACTTACAACGAAATATTTTATTATGTTAAAGATAAATGTTATTGAAATTCATATTTTTTTAATAACATGGTCTTATTGAATATAATTCTTGTCTATTTTTTTCTGTGTAGCTACAACTTTGCCAAATATTGTTAGCAAAAAATTAGGAGTCCCTGTAAGTTATTCTGAAAACTATAGGAAAAATGTTTGTTCCTATATTTTTGCAAAAAACTGTACGAATAAATTATTTTTTGACATAAAATGTTAATAAAATTTGTTTAACGGACTCTTATACCATATTGCATGCAACAATTTTTATTTTAAGTGAGAGTGTTGAAATAGAAATGTACACATTTTGTATTTCTTCTCTGTCTTTCTCACTGAAAAAAGAGAGTTGCATGCAACAAAGTTGCATAGTGTAAATATGGTATTAGCTACATTATTGCCATATATAGTTAAGGGCTATCACCAAGTCTGAGTGCCAAAAACTGATGATATCTTTTTTTTAGGGGCCACTGATTTTCAGAGACTTTGGAGGCCCATAAAAAATTTTTTTCTCCAAATTCTCCAAACTGAGTATAGGGTTCTACTACCCTTTGATAGTAGAATCGAACCTATACTGTCAAGTCCATGTGTTTTTGCACTGTTGCACTGTGTAATCGGTGGCGTATATTTAACTTTTTTTTATTATGTTACACATGAGTTAAAACTATTTTATATTATTTTTCTTACAGTTAAATAATATTTTTTTACACTTCCTGTGGTCATTGACTTTGCTTATCTTTAAACAATCACACACAACAGAAGAAATATAAATATTTATCTACATACATACATATACATCAAAAGAAAATGTAAAAATGTTCAACTATAGAATTCTTAAGTCTCAAGTAAAGATGTCAAGGTCATATACACGTTTTCCTCAGACTTTAGTCATTCATGATAGTTTGTTTAGTCATACACACTAAATAGAAACATGGATTTGTATTAAATTTCTCTGTTATTTTTAAATATGTACGACTGCATACCATAAAAACCATAAATACTTAAAGAAACCTTTCAAGTGCTTCAGAAGTTTACACACTTGAGCAGTTGAGTTGCTTTTTGCACGTTTAACGCGATTTTTCTTTTACTTGAAGAAGTTAATATTTGTGTGTATTTAAAAATCACAAGTAGATCTCAAAGAAAGGCCGCAATATTATGTAGATAGATTACGTATATACACTGAAAGAGAAAAATCAATCCATCCGTAGTTAAATTAATTCCAAGCGGTGTCAAAAGTACGCTAGTCCCTGTTTTTTAGCCTGATTAGCCTTTATTCATGTAAAAAATCTTATTTTAAGTACGAATATGTTTATAAACTTTATGCACAGTCGTACTCGTACTGTGTAGATGTTTGTTTGCTTGACGATAGCCACAAATCACTGTTGTGCTCTTGTTATTGTTTATTTTCATTGCTTCGGGCAGAGCCGACAAGTAGCTGACAAACGTCGTATTACATGTAGATTGAAAGCCCGCTGTATACTTGGATCAATCCGCCGCGTACTTGGCAATCCTAAATGCGTACTTTATAATCAGTCCCTCCGCGTACTTGAATCAAGCCCGAATCAGGCTAACTTTTACTTATTTAATCCTGGAACTGAACAGACTTGAGAATTTATATTTTTACTGCTTATATAAATTTAATATTTTTTCTTACTTATTTTAATTTAAAATATATTGATGTTCAATTCCTAGTATTGAACTTAGCTCATCATGTTTGTAAACCAACGCCGTAGGCCTTTCAGCTAACTCAGTATAGAAAGAGCGACAGCTAAAATCCAATATAAGCCAGCATCATGTAATACGGCGTTGTAGTTGGCAATGAACTAGGGATGGACAAGTGAAAAAAATATATCGATATATATCGATATCGATATATTTTTCAATATCGATCGGCATCGATATATATCGAATAAAAAATATCGATGTATCGAAATATCGATATTTTTTCAACAATGATAATTCATACGTAGCCCCAATTTTTTTTTAAATATAACAAAAAAAAGAACCTTTCTTATAAATAATTAAGCTGGAAAAAGTTAATTTCCAAGATCCTTACTGTTCCACCAATATTTCATGGAATATACATCAACAAAATTACACTCAAAGAATGATAATTTTTCGAATAGACAAAATATTATAAATAAAACAAACGATTTTGTTAGTAATATTTTATTTGATGAAGACTGTGCCGAAATGTTTTTAAGAAGTGCACGAAAAACAAAACCAAAGCTAAAAAATATCGAATTTGATACGGTCGATGTATTTGGAAATAAGTATCGATATATCGATACATCGAAATTAAAAATATCGACGATATATATCGATATATATTTAAGAAAATATCGATATATCGATATTTCTTGCCCCTCCCTAGACTGAACGAACAAACAGAATAACCAACAACAAGACAAAAACATAAGCACAAACAACAAACAAATACCAACACTCTACGACTGTGTAAAACGTTTATACTAATAGTAATACCTAGGCGAATTCATATTAGGTGGCCTCGACACCTCAGCTGACTACGAAAATGTTTGCATATTTAACCTGTCAACTGTGTTAATGTATCAGCTTTTTTGACAGCAGAAATATAAATTCTTCATGGCGAATTCTCTTGCGATTACCTGGGGCCCGTTTCTCAAAACTACAAGTTACAAATCTACTAGTAAAATACACACAAAACAACAATAAAATTTGTAAAAGTGTTGTTGTTTTGTGTGTATTTTACTTGTAGATTTGTAACTTGTAGTTTTGAGAAACGGGCCCCTGGTGTGAATTTGCCTTGAGTAATACATAAAATAAGAATTTTTGTACACAATTTTCAGAATACTCAAAGTAAGTATAAAATACTTGAATTTAGTACGGTGTTTTTCTTTCTGTGTATATTTGTGCTAATACTAGTATGCGGAAATTTTTAAACTTTGTTAAATAATATAATATTTTCAAGTATACTTGGGACGGAACATGCATCCATGTAAGTATTTATTTCCTTATACTTACATATTTATATGATCCAATAAAAGGCTAACAATAGAATATAAGAATATTGGGGCTAGCTAATAAATAGTTATATTTATATCCTTTATTAAAGTTGTAAAAAAGTACTGTCGGAATTTTGAAAATGCCATATAATTAATGGAATCCTAATGATAATCAGCCGTGTCAAAGATTCCGTTCGGATTGATTTTGATTCTGTACTTGTAATTCTGAAAAAGTACATTTTTGGTGCTTCTGAAGAAGAAACTTACGGAATTGAAACCACTTCCGATCGGAATGGTATTCTGTGACATGGCTGAATATGTGATGATACTGATGAAAAGGGACCTTATCTTCTGGAGGCCGAAATAGAGTTAGCTACATTTCCAAAAACTAGATAAAGTTCGGAAAAGAGAAGCATTTTTTCGCCACGAAATTCCAAAAACTTACCGAGACATGAATTTTTAAATATTATATATGTAAAAATATAGTTTTGAGTAAAAAAATTTGGCAATATTGTGAAGGAAGGATGTAGAAGTTTGGGAAAAATCTCTTTTTAAGTAATTGCGGAGGTGAATAGACAGATAATTCAACTTGTAAAGTGGGGGGAACATGTCTGATCAGTGATACCAATTATAATTTCAAAATCGGCGAAATTTTCATTTTTTGGCTCTACTGAAAATTCTTACTGCGAAGATAAGGTGCCTTTGCATTAGAACCATAAGATATAGTCGTATATGTACATAAATATAACGAAGGTATTCACAAGAGTGTACTAACTTTTTTTTGTAAAGCTTTTGTTGTATGCTAAAGTTTATAAAGTTGTTGGCAGTATTTTGAAGGTCGTAGGTTCGATTCCCGCCTTAGGCCCTGGGTGTTTTCCCCAGACAAGTTAATAGCTTCGCGGGTTGTGTTTGTTAAAAAAAATATTTTTCAATTGGATATTTCTATGAAAAAGAACAAAATTATTCTCAAAAAACTTCGCACAGAGGGGAAGAGGCCAATCTAGCGGCGGAAATAAAAAAAATATCGTATTTGAAAAAAATTTTAAGCGCAGCATCAAAGCGGACAAATTAGTTTATTTAAAACCCAAATTTATTTATCACTATGTTACCTTGTTTGGAAAATATGGCCTTTTAAACATTGAGAAAAAATTGGGTTGTAGTTCTTTATTGATTTTTTTTTATCGCTAATGATGGACGTTTTCGGACAAAGTAACTTTTTTTGATAAAGTATTATATCAGCTATTTTAAACTGCATTTTTCAAATTGTTCTACTTGTTTGTACTTCTATATGATTTTGCTGTAATTTGCTTCCGAACCCACTGTAGTTTTTTTAAATTTTAAGATACATTTTTAGTGAATTTTCAAAATTTAATGCACTTTGAATTTTTTTAATGCAATTTCAATTTTTAAAATTGGTTGTATATTGCAACATATAGCGCCCACTGTGCTAAAAATATCTCCCTAACTTCTAACACACCTTATACCCTTATAGGGAATATAGTTCATCCATAAATTTTTTGTGGATCAGGCTATTCGTTTGGAAGATATAGTTTGGCCTTTTCTCCCAGTGCGTAACGCCCAGATTCACAATCATAACGAGCCCTAACCGCGAAAATGACCTAAAGAGCAAAAATAAAATTTTACAGGAGAAGGTTTTTTTTAATGTGTTTAGAATTTTTCAAAGAAAATTGAAATGTGGCCTCCTAATGACCTTATGCGATTTATAGATAAGTTTCACGTTAATTCTCCGAACAGACATTTTTTATCAGTTACCTTATTTTTGTCGTTCACATTTCGGACAGGTTGCTCTAAAATGTGGTAGCGAAAATAGTGTCACCCAGAGAAATCAAATTACAGAGGAGATTTTTTAAAACTTTTTTCAACTTTCTTCATAGTTTTTTAATGAAAATCTAATTGAAGCATACAAATGACCTTATGCAGATTATATACTGGTTTTACTACGGCCATTCCGCGTATTGAGAAAGTTTTTTAACAATGAAAAATTAAACTGAAATTATTACATTCAGCCTGTTCACAAAATCCAATACGGATTGGTTTAGTATCATTTTCTCTACAAAACCGGTTGATTGCGCTTATCCGTTTGTACTTCAATTAGCGAGAACTCCTTTGAGAAACGGAATTATTTGTTCATGAATTGGAGTTCAGGAGCCCTTTAATTTACGCATTTAATAGGTAGAATACATTTTTCATAGCCTCTATGTACTCAACTTTGTAAACCATATTTTGAACGTAAATAAACGCTTTTTGAATAAAGCAATTTCGTTACGTTTTCTTGAACATAATCATAATTGCAATTGGATTGAAGTTCCGTTTCCAATCCAATTCCATATCGGATTCTATGAAGATTATCATTTTTGTAAAAAATTAGTTTGAAGTGGATTATACATATTTTGGATATCCTCTTTCCAAATCCAAACCCCGTTTCATGAAATTCATAATGGTTTCTGAGATATCGACCATCGACTTTGGTTCATATCTGTAGACGAGAAGTGTAAGCACAAAAATCTAGAAAGCGCTAGCAGGTTTGTAAGCACTTCACAGAAAAAACTAAATTTCATTTTCTGTAAAGGAATTCAATGAATTTGTAAATATAGACAAAAATACCTCAACAATTTCATTGAAAAAAACGTGTTTTTTCAGTAAACAAATTGTTTAAATCTATAAAACAATTTGTCTAAAAATATTTACAAATTGTAGACAAAACAATTTACCAAATCAAACAATAATATTTACTGGATTTTCTGAAAAATATCAAACAATATTTCTGTCTGAATTTAATAAACAAAAATACAAAAAAAATTTTTGTCTGTGTCATAATCATCATCAATAAGCATTTATGAGATTTCACTTTGTTAAATGTGTTCAAGTCCGAATGTTTATCTAAATACTAAAAAAAATGAATGAGAATTAACGCAACGACATTAACTAATCGATTCACTCAAAAATCTTTTGTAAATAAACTTGGTACAATTGCATTCCTCTTGCTATGATTGTTGTTGTTCTTATTCGTGTGTATGTTGTCATCGAGGTGGTTTTTTACGGCACAGTTTTTATTGTTGTTTTTGGTGTTTGCGTTCTAACAAACAATTCTTAGATTATGGGCAGAACATTTACTGAAAATTAAATTTATTTTTAGACAAACTGTTGTTTGAAAATTTTTTGGTGTTAATTTTTTCTGTGTTCTGTTTGTTATCTGTTTGAAACAATTGATAAATTTGGCATATTTATATCAGATATACTCGGCCAAATTTGCCTTGAAAATGCCTATTAAAATGTGTGTTAAGCTCAAAATATTAGGTATGAATTCTCTTAGGCAGAGCAATAAGGAATTAATATCGAAGGCTTATATTCCAATTCTATTTACAAAAAAAAATTTATATGAAAAAAAAAATTTAGATAATTATTCTGCGTATGAAATTATTTGAGAAATGTTAATTTATTTAGTTATTAGCATCAGAACTATTCCCGGGAAATCTTGCATCAATTTCCTGGGATTTTTCCCAAAAAAAAAAACACCGGGAATTCCCGAAAGAAAAACTCTACTGCGCAGTTATAACATGTTATTTGACTTTAGACGACATGTTTTTAACATATAGCTTGTCAGGTGTGTGAGACATATGTAACTTCCATGGTGAAATAAGTATACAGGTGGCAGCATAACGTCAGCTGATTATTTTATGCTCTGCTAGTTTTGTGCATAATTCACGTCCAGCTCGTATATATTTTTGACAAGCATCATCTATTTTTTTGTTGTATTGTTGTATTTGTTTCCCTTATGCGGTCACCTGTATACTTATTTCACCATGGTAACTTCGCTTGTTTGTCAAATTTGTCAATTTACAGACGGTTTATAATTTTTTCTTTTACACGTGCAATTAGATCTGACATAACCTCTGAGTATTAATAATAGCTGAGTTTTTGCACAATTTTCATAAATATAAAAAGCGCTTTATGCTTTTTAATGTTTTTTCAGCCAAACCATACTTTTTTCAATTCAATACAGCTGATGTCATATGCCTTGTCAGATGAAAATAGAACACGCTCTAATTGAAGATTTTTCATATTTGCTTCTGTAAATGTCATCTGACAATGATTCATATGTTTCACACGGCATGCATAACTTTTGCAGTGGGAAATTTGACAAGTCAGATATAAAATACATGTCGTCTAAAGTTAGCATTATTATTCTACATGACCCCATTCACTTTCCTTTTCATTATCTTTGAGGTTTGTGATTAATGCTCTGAGACAGATACTTGAATAATAAAAAAAAAAAAAACACGGGTATGTAAAACGTATTAAGGAAGTGGTAAAATGAAAGGGAAATGATAAAATATGTATAGCATTATTCATTTGCGAAAAAACACTATCTAAACGCTAAATGCTGTGATATTTATCCTCTGTATTGGTTTCGAATTCTTTAGATACTTATTATAACCAAAAAGGTTTACGTTTATTCATTTATTAAATGCACAGCAGTCAAGGGTAAAAATAATAACTCTAGTCTAATCTTGATAGATAAAAAACTATCTAAGTCTAAGGGCCATTATTACAACTTGGCAATAGCTAAAGGCAGGATTTTATCGGACGGATAAGCAGTTTATCACTATTACAAATTTACTTTAACCTATCAGGTAGGATGAACTTACCTTTAACTTATCGCTCACTAACAATTAAAGTCAAGTTATAATAAAGATAAAGCGTTTATCCGTTCGACAAAATCCTCTCTTTAACTATTACCAAGTTGCAGTCATGGCCTTAAAAATATTTCAAATGGAACCTTCATAGCTATTCAATTAGGTACACATACTTTGAAAAGATTTTTGTTTACTCAAAAAGTTAACTTTAAAACAGTAGAACACAAAAATATATCCCCTTACAATATTACTTCTTGAAATTGTAGACGATTTATTGTCTAACCCCATATTCATAAATGATTAGTAAAGTTAATGTATGCATTAAAACCAGGTTTCCCGTACAAAATTAATACATTAAACAACATCAACTTTAATACATTTTTATGAATATGGGGGTAAAACTTTAACAATTTTTAGTTCTCCTAAACAAGTGTGTGTGCACAAGTTTAATATCAGTCTTCGATATGTTGGTTTTGAATTGAACAGAAATAAATTACTTGTGAGTACAAAAAACATTTGCAACCACATTTTACTTTTTTCATACAAATCCGTACAATTTCTTACTTGCTGACAAATTTTGAGCTTTACTGTACATTTGCTAATGTAGTACAATTTCGGAAAAATAATAAAAAAGGTTCTTTAAAAGTTGGTCTGCATTTAAATGACCATAAACAGATTCCAAATAGTTAAATAAAAGCAGAAACAGAAATTATTTAAATGGAAAAGCAAAGCCGCATCGTTAGTCCGTCAATCATAAAAAGCTACTTGTATAGATGAATGAATGTCTGTATGTGTATTCGTATTTGCATTTGTATATTTGATATACGATGTTATAGAACATCTTGCTAAAGAATGAATTCGTTTGGCAAATGAAATTGAACTTCAAAGTACCTATTTTTAAATTAAAAGTTAAAATTTAGAGCTCTGTCGTGTGGGCTAGAATTAATTAACTTTTCTTTCCTTCTTCGTTTTTCATAGAATAACTTTTCACTTGAGTTAAACTTGATGTTATATCTGTGGTTTTCTTGAATATACACGGATGTCCATTTTTCTCGTTTTTAGTTATTGATGCCAAATTGCATCATTTTATATGCTCTTTTACATGCACCAAATATTTCGCTAATAACATGGACCCATTCCGAAAATTTTTTCCGAAAACAACGTAACTTCTTAATTTATACAAATACTTTTCACCTCTAATGCACTAAATCGACGCACTGTCCAATATAGAAAGACAAATGGTAGAAAATAAATCTTTCTGGATCGTTCTGATTTTGTGTAAGAAAACTGGATTCAAAACAAAATGAAAATGTACCGTTAGACTACAATGAGTACTAAAAGTTGACATTTAAAATTCTTGAGAAATATAATTCGAAAGGATTTTAAAAGGGTCTTCAGAATTTGAAAGGCTATTTGTTCACTAATTGAACAGTGCCAATGAAAAAAATGTGTTGGGAAAGCACTCCTTCAGAATGTGCTTTTAAAAAGTCCCACATTTCCGAAATATTTTTTTATATATAATTTTTGTCGTACGTTGAGTTTTTTTTTACCGAAGTTCGTTGATATTTGGCATAACTGTTCTCCTAGTAGATATTTATTCACTTAACCAATTAGTACTAAATAGAGATCTGAATCGAGTAAGTTTTTCTATGCATGTGAAATTTTTGTCTTTTTTCGAATACAGTACATACATATTTGCGCTCTTACACAGAGCACAAGCTGCGAAGAGATTAACTTATCGTTATCGAAGCTATATCATGTCCAATTCCTTCTTAATAAATACACGAGCTTTAGCCTCATATGTATGAAAAATTACTTTGGATGAAATAAAAAGCTACATTAATCAAAAATATAGACAAATGTATGAATATGCAATGGGAGTGAAAGTACTAGAGACTGCTACACAAGGTCTTATCAAAGGCTTCTTTACTCCTTCCTTTTACCGCTGGGTAGTTTTGAGCTCACGACACGCACACAACAGCAGCAAACAAAAAGGATAACAAGAAGTAGTTTTGTGAATCCAAATTGATTATTAGGCTAAGGTTCGTAACGTTATATTCAGAAAGAATTGGGCATGATTAATATTCCAAGGAACAAGGGAAAAATTAACATCAACTTAATTTTTCAACTTACACAGCAGAACAGAGTAGCGCCACTCTGTTAAGAACCTTAGCCTAATAATCAATTTGGTTTCACAAAGCAAATACGTTCGAAATAATCATACTAATAAAGAAGTAGTTTTGTTGTGATAATTCGAATAAGTGTTCATGCTTTGGCACTTCATGTGTACTCCACGTATACGAATATATTTGAGCAGACCTCTAGTACTAAAATATCTCACAAAACCGGACTTTATGATGCTAGTTTCTATTAGATTTGTATTAGAAATATACTTTATGTAAAATATCACTGTAGCTCACCTCATAAAATCCGGTTTTTGGGGATATTTTAGTACTAATGTGAATAAGTACGAAATTAGTCCTCAAACGCACTTTAAGTTTTGAATGATTACCGGCATTCCACTTGAGTTTGGAACTATATTGTCAGCTATATTGCCGTTGAAGGGGAGTTTTTGCGCATTTTTAAGAAAGAGCCAAAAAAATACCCATACAGCAAAGGGTTAGAGGGTTAAAATGTTCCACAATATTTCACGTGATGTTTTATATACACAGAAGTGCTACACATACCTTTTAACGACTCAGTCGACTCGGCCAACAAACAAAAAAGAAATAAGAAACTATTGGTGTTCCCTTTTGTTTTGTTTTACGCACAAATAATTTTTTTAAGAGAAGTAACACACACAATCAAGCAATTAATGCCCACCAGTTAAGTAATTAATGTGTTACCTTTTTTGGGAAAGGGATAGTGTAGAGGGAAAAGGTGGTGAAGTGGGACAGAGATAGAAAGCTTAATTCGTTTGCAACCCTGCTATTGTGCGTTTTTTTTTGTAGATCACTGTTGCAAGCCCCTTTGGTGTCAAGTAGAGGCATTGAGTTGTTTAAGCTGTGTAGGCATTTTATTAGTTCTTTTACTTCGCCGACGGTTCTGCTACAATACCGACGAAGTTGTCATCGATTGCTCAAACAACCGTTTCAAATATTTTTTTCTGGGTCTTTCCTGATTTTTATTCGGTTATTTTATGTTCGAATATTTCATATTCAAATATTTTATATTCGACTATCATGTTGGTATATTTTGTACATATTTATATATCAAGCAGTAACGAACGATATGTATTATCATTAACTTAATTTTGTGTAAAAATTTCAGTAATAATTATAATAACAGTAGGAAAATATAAGAAAACTGTCAAAATAAAAAAAAATTTCGAAAATGGCTGGAAAAATGAATAAAATGGATGGTGGGTGTACTATTTTGTTGTATTTTATTAATGAAAAATACGTATTTAACCGTTTTCTGTTCACATAATTTGCATATAAGATCGATCCTAAATAAATAAATAAATAAATTCGAGCCAATCTGACAAAACGGTGAACACCATTAGATTCCTTATTTAAGATTAACCATCAGAACCTTTGCCCGATTTTTCGACTAGCACAGTGTAATTAAATATCTTTGGATTAAAAAACTCCAACTTTATCTGCCATTGTACGTCCTTAAACAGCTTATTCTTTTTATTCTCTGTTTCCAGCTATTTAGTGGCTACAATTCGCATATATGTAAATGCCTTGTAAAATTTTTTTCTAAGGTTCTATCCATATTTTGTTTTTAAAAATATAAATTTTATTCTTTGTTGTTTTTGTAATTAGGCTGTTTATTTGTATGTACGTGTGTATCTCTGTTATAAAATAGTAACTGTGTATTTTAAATATTTATTTATTCTTCTAACTGTCTCACTTGAATGGTATTAGCTGTCAGTTGATTTTCACAATTCAAACGTAAAACAACAAATAACGGTTTATACATACTACATATGTACACAAATAAAAAGTGTTGACTACTTAAATAAACAAAAGAAGAGAATAACAAAATAAGGATAAAAAATTAAAAATTTAACTCTTTTAACTTGTAAAAATATTAAGAAAATATTAAAAAGATATTATGGCTGATGGCATTTTAAAAAGTTTCATACGTGAAATATTTGCGGTTAGTAATTTGATGTGTGTTTAATTGTGTTCAATATTAAATCAAATGATTGAAATTTAAAATCGAAACTCAAAAGAATTTTTTCTTAACCCTTAACGAGGCATCCACTTGAACATGACTTCGGCATAGGGTTTCTAATTTCCCGGATTTTTTCTATTCCCGCGAAACGGGAAATAAAATTTCTTATTCCCGGGATTCACGCGAATTTTCGAAAATTAGTGATTTGAATCAAACGATCTCAAGATAAGAAATACAATTTGTGTTTTAATAAAAATATAAAGAATAAAAGCAAGTTTATTCATTCTAAAAGCAAATGCACACATATACATACATATTTAAAAACTAATTAAAAATTATAAAATTCATATGTATGTTCTTTTTTTAAATTGTCTACATCACACCATCAAAGTGGAATTTATGTGAACAAAAACAAAACTTAAAAAATTGTATCTCTCAAATGCTCCTGAAATGTGCACCGATCCTAAATTATACATTTTATAATGTAGACCGTACAGTCACATATCTGGAAAAAAATTAAGCTTAGGAAAGTGGAAATGCTAGCAGATATATGACCGATATTAGCCGTTTAATGGCTATAACTTCGGCTTATATTAAGATACATTTCTGATTTTTTTACATATAAAGAAGGCAGGTATTAAGGAGCACTGTTTCTTCAGTAACTTAAAAATTCGGTTTTCTTATCACTACGTTGCAATAAAGGATCGATATTAAGATATCGCCTTTGTTTAACGCTTTGGTACCACTATCTTTTCAATATCTGATGTAATTTTTCTTGTTGTATTTTTTTCACAAAGGAATAAAAAAGATTAAAAGCCATATAAAATACTTTAGAACGCTTGAAATAGGAATCGCATAAGAAACCTCTATAACATCGATTTCATTGCGGACTTGGTGTAAATGTCGCAGGAAGTCAATATTACTTCAATCTTTGTATGAAGGCATTTTCGTACAAAGGGAACATTGGACGTTATCGATTAATGCTAACATATTCTAATGCACTTCACAGTACCCTTCTTCGTCGGTATTGTAGCAGAGCCGTCGGCGAAGTAAAGGAACTAATAAAATGGCTACACAACTTAAACAACTCAACGCTTCTACTTGACACCAGAGAAGCTTCAAAACTGCTCTACAAAAAACGTGCAATAGCAGGGTTGTAAATGAATTAAGCTTTCTATCTCTCTCCTACTTCACCACTTGTTCTCTCTACACTATCCTTTCTCAAAGAAGGTTACACATTAACATTTTTAATTTTTTCCCTTTGGCATAAGCTTGTTAGAGGCTTAAAGAAAACATCTGAAAATATTTCATCAAAATTGAAAGGAGTCGTGTCTAACTATTAGTTGATTTGACACGGAATTACCCATAGGGTAAAAAAGAAAAATTTCGACACGGTTTGGGTTTCGACACATATCATCTACTCCTGTGTGCGCGTAATATGGTGCAGAATTGTTTCGATACCACTTATGGTTTCTTTTTTATAGGCTTCTAAACTTGGGCATCTCGGCCATTTTAGCGAAAAGTTCGTCATATTGAAGATTGAATAACTTTCGAACGCGTCATCGTATATAAATAAATTTGATGTCATTCGAAAGATTTCAGTCTCCTCTTAACGAACACTGATTAAAAAGGACAAAGCTTCCTGCTACAAGTGCCTCTAAAATACCAAAGTATCCTTTATCCTTAAATATCCTGAAAATGGTATTTTAAGTTTCTTTATTTTTTACAGAATTGGCTTTTCCATGTCATTATTGTGTAAAATTTTCAAGATGGGATGAAAACAGATTCAAAACTTACAGTTTTTCCTTTATGATAACTCGATCATATTTATGAAAATAGTGTCAGCAATAACAATAAGAAGGATTAGAAGATATGTGTCGATTTTCATTTAAATCGGAGAGGTGAGAAATCCAAACCTTTGTTTTCATGTCGAAAATTTTCGTTTTTACCCATATATCCTTTTCAATAATGAGAAACCGAGAAATGGACGGGTGGTCCACGGACATCGAACCTAAAATTAATAAAATAAGAAAGAAAGAAATCGTATGAGGCTGATATAATTCTACGAATAATTCTAAGCTACTTTGCCCTAGAAACCATGGGTGTAAAATAGATTTCGAGCTTGTGGAAATTCTAAAATATGTTTGACGACCCCTTTATTATAGGAAAAAGTTACAAACAAGTGATTGAAGCAGTTTGCCGTATAGTTAATATTTTATCAATTCATTAAATAATATTGCTCATACGGCATCTTGCATTCAGACAAGTTGGTTCAAGCATTTTTTGTAATTGTGAGAGTGTCACTATCCACTTTTAAAACCACAATCAATGATGATGGTTGGTTCTAGATATCTCCCAGTCAATATCAAGTCAAAGCTTCACTAATAACAGGAAAGAAGCAAATGACTTGTGCCCTGTAGACAAAGTAACTGGTATGTGGTTAGAACTATACTAGTTACTTTTTACTTCAGACCAGTGGCCTATCTGTCCTTTTTTCATATATCGAACTATTGATTTTAACATTAGGTTGTCATAGGAGCCCAACTAACTCATTTGTATACAGTTAAATTCTAAGTTGCAATACTAAGTTGTAAACTAGTGCTCTTACCAGTTTTTTTATTTAGAGTTTTCTAACTCTTAAACAACTTTAGTTCAATTTTGGTACGAGCACACATTTCTCATATTTCAAGGCAAGTACTCTACCTAGTGAGCCACTATCTCCTTATTTTCTCAAGAACTAAAAATTTGTTTTATGTACTTACTATTGAAAAATATATATATTTGAAAAATATAATTCAAATTTAAGTCTGAAATTTATAATTTCGGCTTTTTAGTTCAATATTAACATTAATGCAAATTCAAATTATTTTATTAAGAGAGGAGTGTTGGAATATTCGAATCAGATTAGCAGAACGGATCAGTACTACTGATTTCGACAGGCCGCTACACCGTCTCATCAGCGTTCTTGTTCACTTTTACCACTTATGAAGGTGGATGCTTTTTATAAGGAAACATCAGCTATTTAACTAACTTTTTGAAAAGAAATAGAATACAAGGCTTTTTGCCTGTAAATTCTTGCATTCATCTCATACAAACACAATTTAGTTAGCCGAAGTCTCCTCTATCTCTATAATTTAAATTTATTTTTTTGATTTCAAATACATAAGTTTTTGTCCTTTTTTGACCAGTATCGTTACTAGTCTCGTTACAGCTAGTAATAAGACTGCCTTTGTTTTACTAGTATCGTTGCAACAATAATTTCACTTTCCTTTTTTGAATAGTATCGTTACAACTAGTAATATGACTGTCCCAAAACTTAGATAGTTATAAACTTAGCTGCAGGGTATTTGAAAAGGCTCTTTCATTCATGATAGTAATGAAATCCTTTAAGAAATGTGTGAAATAGTGAAGGTAATGTACACAGAAAAAAGATATTGGCTGATTTTTTTCCAATTGACTGATTACTCAGGAAAAAACCGAGAGTAACCGACATTGTTTTAATATAAATTAATTGATCTTTTCCAGAATTTCAATTAATTTTTTAATTGAAAAAAAAAACTGAAAAATATTTTCAGTTACTAAAAACTTCGTAATTGATTGAAAACTAATTAATTTTTCAATCTATGTTTATAGTAAAGGAATTTTTCTAATTTTTTCACACTAATGTTTTTATGGGGATTTGGTTGTTTTCCTACGTTCTTTTTGTAAAACTTCTTTTAACTTAAAGTTTACAGTCGGTTAAGATTATGTAATATGATGATGACAGACAGAGAGGTCGGGATTTCTTTATCCGCTTAGTAGATTTTGAAGGCATTTTCCAAGGCCCAGGGCTACTTGTTTGCTAAATTTCAGCACTCTAGCTATAGTGGAAGAGCCCCACAACATTGATGAGTAAATGAGTCAGTGAATTAGTCGGCAAACTTATATATAAATATTTTGTGCTACACTTTTAGGTATCATATTGTCCACCAATATTTATTAAACTATGCCCCCTATTATGATTCACAACTAAATTGATAGTTGAGCCGTAGTTACCAAATTGTTATTATGGATTACAACTTTCATCGAAGTGAGACAACTGTTTTTTATCAGTTGTGTTTTGGTTTTTATTTCGACTATTGTGTTACCTTTGCTTACTTTTAAAATTGTGATTTTAGGCGCCAATCTATCCCATTTGTCAGCCAATATTGCCGACATATCCATAAAACATAAGATCTCAAGAATAAAAATGGTAAGGCCAAAACTAAAAATATTTAATATATTTTGTGATGGCTACTATGGTTTAAAAAAATAGAGAGTATAGATAAGAACCTATTGAGTTGTGAATCATAATAGGGTTTAAAGTAGGGATGTAACGATACGCCGTTTTGCCGATCCGATACCGATACCGATATTTAAAAATAAATATCGCCGATACCGATTCCGATACCGATACGAATATTGAAATTGAGTTCAAGTTTAGATTAACAAAACTCAAGAAAGGCAATTTTTTATTATACAAAATTACAGTGTAAGATATTACTAATATTTCAAATTAATATTTATTTAGTTAATATTAAACCATTATTAATATTAACCTGGTATAAAAATTTTAAAGTAATTTTTAAGGAACTACATTTGCATTGCTTCCAAAGAATCTATATTAAAAATATGCAGATAACTAGTAGAAAAGCAAGTAAAAAATTGTCATTTCTTTATAATTTTAAAAAATACCCGCCATGCTTTGTAAAAAATCGATTTTTAAAGGACATTTATAAACTAATATTCTTCTAAATAACTTAATAGCTTAATTACACGCTGTTACAAAATAGCATGCTTTTTTACTCGTGAAAAACTACTTAGTGAGGCTTGTGGGTCTAGTTGAGTAGATAATTTTTCCATTTCAAAAATTGCAATACACCCTCAAAATCGGAAGTTATCGATAAAAAACAATTTTTTTGGACTTCACGGACAAAAACAATTTTCACTGCGTTGTTTCTGCGCCGATTTTCAAATTTTAAATAGTGTCGAATAGAGGAGTACTTAAGCTTTCCGTTTATATTTAAAAGATTTTGTTTTGACTTATATTTCATGGAAATATCGTCAAAAGAAAAATTAAATTTTTTATTTTATTCCGATTTTTTAAAATTCTGCGTATTTTTTTGCAACAATTTGCTTGAAAACCTACCCACTTTTACATTTTATTATAAAGCGTATTTTATAGCGATTACAAAAAGTCTTGTGTCTTTTTTTTGCTGGAAATAAAATTTAAAAAACAACGAATTGAACTTGATTTCATGGTAAAATTAACAAAAAATAAATTATTTTTTTTACAAAATAACAGCGCAAAATATAACTTTTTAAAACTGATATTAATAAGATTTAAAAAATAACGAAATGAATTTAGTTTATGGTAAAATTAACAAAAAATAAATAATTTGTTAAAAAAAACTCTGAAATTTTTTTAAAAATATCGTCGTATCGACAGTAAAATATCGCCGATACCGATGTATCGGAAAATCTGAAGTATCGCCGATATATCGGTATCGGAATCGGTTACATCCCTAGTTTAAAGCAGTGTTCGAAAACTTACCTTATATAATGTACTTTAATGTTCTGTACGGTAGAATATTGTAATAGACAAACGCAAATAGTGGTTGTGTAGGAAATACATAAAAAAAGAAGAACGGTATTTCTGATAGTGACGAAACGAAAATACTGTTTTTAACAAACTCAATATAAAGATAAGAACATTTAATAGTGTTCTGTTTTTCGTTGAAAAACAGTACACTTCGTTGTGTTCGGCACAGCACATTATTCTTAATGTATATTTGGTGTATTTAGCATTATTGTTCGTTTGGCGCTCGTGCATGTATACTTGAGTGCGTAGTTGTATATGATGAAAAAAGAACACTATAAAACGCTAAAACATAATGTATGTAGTACGCAACCACTATAATTGTACTGTTCAAAACGCTATATAATGTTTGTTACTTGCATTAAAAAATCCTTATGTGTTGTGTTCGGGTTGTGTAAATATACACAAACAGTAAAAAAATAGATATCGTTTCTCCTTGTGTATGCGGTACATAAAATAACGTTCGGTTTCTTTTCGAACACTGGTTTTAAAGGTATTTTTCTCTAGAGCCGCTGACAGAACCGGTTACAAACAAACCCGGTTACGGATCAAGTGAATCGACTACCGTGCGACATCCTAGTAGATACTAAAACATACACTTTTTACAGCTTCAAATATCAGGAAGCTTTCATTTTACAACTTTTCAACTTCCCCTATAAAGTTAACCATACGTAGTATCTTTATGTTTTAAGTTTCATAATTTTATGATTAAGTGAAACCAAATTATGAGGGTGTAAAATCAGGGTGAATGGTTTCATGTAATATATATACCCTGTATGCATAGGCCGCACATTGTTGTGTGGGTGATCATAAATGGTTAAACCAAAAATGTGAAAATGGCATAACTAATGAATACGTTTTTAAGAAAAGATCCTAAGCAAGGCGTGCCTACAATATTTTTAAGATATTCCCAATAGATTAGAAGATGCAGCTATTTAAAAATGAGTTTTTTGAATTTCATATTTTTAATATTAAAAATGCATGTGTTTTTGGAAGTGCAATACAATCGGGTCAAAAACGTAATATTATTTTAATGGGTTTTTATAGTCCTATATGTATTTTGCATAAATAAGCAAAATCTTGACATTAGCTTTTGTCGTTTGTAATAAATTCGCAATACAGTGAGACAAAAAAAGTACAGATATTTTTTTAAAAGTGTAATTTTTGATAGTCCAGAACTTTTTTGCTCCATAAGACTCCGTTTAGTTTTCTTCCACTAAACTTTGTGGCATGTATGTAGATTACAAACCATGAAAGTAGTCTTCCCCATATTTTCCTCTTTTTTTTTTGTTTATTGACGTTTTTGGAGTAGAGCGCCTAGCTTTAAATAAAATATTTTAAATGAAATGTATTTGCTGGAGTCTAAGCAATTGTCTATATTTCGTTGGTGCTTTACCAACTCATCAGTAGACTTTAAGCACAATTTTGAACAGCTACAAACCCTTTATCTTATATACAAACTTTTAAAAACCATTTGAGAATTTACAAATATATCAATGATTTTCAAAAAATAAGCATATTAGGCTTTGAAACTTATACAAAACCCAGCAAATAATTTTTTATTCGATATGAATCTATTTTACTTTTCTACACCTTCATTAATACATTTCACTTAAAATAAATTTATGACAATATGTCAAATATTAATTTTCTTAAAGGTTTAAATAAAATAATTTATTAAAGCAATATCGGTGTTTGTAGCAGAAAAAACTTATCTGTCTATTCTATTTTATTCAGATAAACCGAACTTGAAAGAAGCAATAGAAGAAGTTTTAACTTTTTTACTTTTTTTGCAATATTGCATATTTGAGCTACGCGTATCCTTGACCCAAATTGAGCATATATAAGGTTCATTATATTGAATGCATGCAAAAAATTTTAAAGAGTTGGTACCATTTTTCTGTCCTTTATACAATATTTCAGTTTCAGGATATATGGGAAGGACTCGAATCCTTGTTCTGAAATGCTGCAAATTTTTAGTGTTTTTATCTTTTATGAATATAAGTAAGTGTGCAATATTTTGTCGTTGTGCTATTACTCCTTCTATTTATGGCCATTCGTTATATGAATGGCGACACTGCGCCTGGCTCACTACTATGGTGGCGTATGAGTCCTATTAAATATTAAGAACTTTTTTTCAATACTCATACGCATTAAATGTTGCAATTAATTATGTGTCGTTTTATCATAATGGGCCTGATTGTGTAAGGAGCTGGCGTAAGCGCCTATGTCGTTTTTTGTAATATATTAAAGCAACACTGAACCCGTGTTCTTTAATCTACTACAAAAAACGACTTAGGCGCTTACGCCATAGCCTTTCACAATCAGGCCCAATATCTTAAAGCGGCCCACCCACTTGCAATATAATTGTGAAATTTTTCGTATTGTACAATAATATCGCCAATGTGTATGCCAATTCGAAGGTGGCACAATATATTGGCAAAAATCAAAAGAGTTTTGATTTTAATTGTACAATAATGAAAATTGTGCAATGTGGTGGCAACATTGTTTCGTCTTATGTTTACTTTTTAGCGTCAGCAAAATTGGGCAATATTTTCTTTGAAAATATTCTGCCATTTATTGTATAGTATAGGTCAAAACGACAATAATATGTACAATAAACATATGCAATAATATTATATAATGGATGGGCCGCTTAAGTCTAAAAATCGTGGTTGGAGATATTAACGATTTAATGTAAAATTTGTAGTGTTTTTGTTATAGAATTTTAACAAATTAGCCGTGATAACTTTTCCGAAAATCGGAGAATTTGTAAACGGATTTGGATCGAAATGTGGATTGTAAGAAGGCGAACCAGAATATGACCTTAACTCGATTTTGATTTAGCTCGACTGAAGATGTTACGATAAAACGACACAGAATTTATTCCCACCATTACCGGCTAGGGATGCCAATCGGTATTGATTTTTGAAAATTCCGGGTTTTGTAATTTTGGAAATCCCGATCCCATAACCAACGGCATTTTCGAAAATATTCGGGATATAAGAATCTAATGTTTTCTCTTAATATTTAATATTTTTTGAGCAAACAATACTTCAATAGCAAATTTTAATAACAAGTTTTTTAAAATTAATTTTAACTGTCCTCATTTTAGCTTCCGTATTCAAATTTTTACTAAAGCACACTTAAAATCGAAATTACTATTTTTCAGAATTATTAAATTCATATTGGCTCCTAATCATAGTCATAAACAAAGTATACTTTAAGGGTTCTAAAGTTTACTTTTGTTAAAAACATACTTTAAATCTACTATAGACAGGTAAACATGTAGTTTCAACGTATCAGACGTCTAAAAAAGGCTGAAGTTGTTATTAACACACTTAAAACCAGCTTTTTTACCTGATGTGAACAATTTGCAATGCAATTATTGCTTAAATATCAATAATATGATATGCATTGTACTTTTTTTTTGTTATTAACGCGTTTATACTTTTATTTAACAATGTATGCAAATTATTTTAAAGTTTTGCTATTTAGTTTCTTTTCTTTATTTTCTCTTCTTCTTTTTCTTTTATTTTCTGACAATTTACAAAGATGGCTGATGGTTATAGATTGTATGAAAACATTTTACAAATTTTATGTGTCACCCACTTAAAGCTGGTTCAAGTTAAAGCATACCTACTTTTAGACTATGATAAACAATTTTTATTAACCAGTTATTTACTTAAACTTATTTCTAAAACAAACAGACTTTAGCGTTTGACTATGATTATGTGCCATTATCTTTAAATATTAAATCGGGTTTTTGATCTGATTTATTACAAACATACATGTGTACACATCTATGGAGAATAATAATGTAGCAAATCATGCAGGCAATGTGAAGATTAAACAATTTACGTTTGATTGAATTTGATTGTTAGACCTTGACATTGAACTCACTGTGGAAAGGCAGACAGAATGACAAATATCAGAAATACATATCCACATATACATACATACATACAAATGTACATACATAAATACGTATACTTAGTTCAGCTGGGAAAAATATTATTTATCCATTCTTTTTTCATGTTGGATACATGGGTGTATGTATTTTAACATTTCTACTACGTTCTATGTTTTCGCATATTATTAGGGAAGTCTGTTTGTTCGGAGAAAAATTGTAATCAGGTCTAACAAAGAATTTGTTCGAATTGGAAAATATTCATATTTTTCAATGCGTGATGTTCTGGTTTTTCTTCTTTAGCTTTCCTATTTTATATCATAATAAAGTTCTAATACAAAAAAATAAATGATATGCCTTAATGTGTAACTTTAATATTATTAAGTATACGTATGGAGGAACATAATTTAAAAACCAAAAATAAGCTATTTCAGTACGAGTTTTTACTTATAATGCCCGTAATTTTATCCAATAGATATTTCTCTGTGCATAATTCCCTATAGTGTAAATATAATTGACACTTTTAACTTATAGGTAGGGATTGTAAGCCATAGGTTATACATGGAGGTCAAACTGAAACATCAAAAACCTAAGTCCGCTGTCAAAAACCTAAGTCTAAGAATGTATTAGTAGAACATTTTGTATTAGTATTGGTTTAAAATAAAAATTACCCCACATCACTAAAACTTGGATTTTCAGAAGTTTGTACAATTATTGTTGTACTAATTAATGAAAAATTAATTTAGAATGCTTTTTATTAAATTCGAGCTAAACAAATATTAATTTGCTAAACATTTTTTTGCAATTTCTCTATTTGGTACTAAAAATTTTTCAATACTGTTCAATGAAAAAGTAATTCAACTCATCGATAAATTTCAACGAGCAAATGTCAATGGAATTAAAAAATTATTTGAAAAATATAGAAAGAAACATAGAATTTGTTAAAACCAGTGAATAAAAATTAAGGGCCTAATTTCCTAAAATACGTCACGAAAGTGAAATTTATATAGGAAACAATAACAAAATTACTCAAATTTTATACTTTTGTTTTTGATTTCATACAAATTTTAAAAATTATGAAAGGAAAAGCAAAGCCTGAATTTTTCATGTGTTTATTCGGTGAAGAATTTGTATGAAAAACAAAAACAAATTTATAGAAATTGAGTAATTGTGTTATTGTTTGCTATATAAATTTCACTTTCGTGACGTGCTTTAGAAAATTAGACCCTAAATAAAACTAAAAAGAGTTTGTGTGCGGATTAAAAGTTAAAATTTAGGGCCTAATTTTCTAATCGTATTTTTCACACAGAAACGGTCGGCAATTGACATGTATATACATGTGCATGTATAGACATGTATATACATGTGCATGTATAGACATGTATATACATGTATATACATGTATATACATGTATATACGATTATTGACTGCCTCGCGAGGCTATGGAGTGGCAATCACTGATTTAAAACAATAAAAATTAAAGAGTGTTCTATCAGTTAATGTAATTTTGACTATGTAATTTAGACAATTTCCTGTATCTTGGAAACCGTAAGAGGTAGAATCTTGAAATTTAAAAAAACGCTAAAACTAAAAAATTCCAAAATTAAAAAATGCCAAAACGAAAAATCGCCTAAATGAAAAAAACGCTTAAAAAAAACACCAAAATTAAAAAAAGTCGCTAAAACACAAAAAATTATCAAAAATAAAAAGATCGCCAAGAAAACTGAAAAACGCAAAAACGCAAAAACGAAAAAAAGTACTAAAACTAAAAAAAAAACGCTAAGACTAAAAATATCATCAAAAACGAAAAAAAGTCGACAATAATTAAAAAAAAAAAACCAAAATAAAAGCGCCAAAACTAGATAAAGTCGCCAAAAGCCGAAAAAATCGGCAGAACGAAAAAAAAGTGTTAAAAAGAAAAAAAAAATCATCAAAAACAGAAAAAAAATCCCCAAAACCGAAAAAATCGCCAAAACTGAAAAAAGCGCCAAAACTGAAAAAAGCGCCAAAACCTAAAATAAATAGCTAAAGCCAAAAATATCGTCAAAAAACGAAAAAAAAACGTTAAAAAAGCGCCCAAACCAAAAAATTTCCAAAACTAAAAAAATTGGCAAAAAAAAACAACGAACAAACCATGAAAATAAAAAAAGCGCCGAAAAAAAAAATCTCCAAAACAATGAAAAATAACTTAAAAAAATAAAAAAAAACAAAATTAAACAAAAACTACAACGAAAAAATTCCAAAATGAAAAAAGGAGTAAAAACGAAAAATGATATACATATGTGTATTCGTACGGAGCCCTTTGTTTGCGAGCCAAAGTCGCACTTTATTTTATTTATTGTTATTTAAAGTTACTTTGTTAATGTGTCAATGAGAATTTTCTGCACATATTTACACATTATATTTTTAGCAGAAACTTTTTTATTTTAAGCTGAGAACCAACAAGTGCTTAATAGCAAACAATTTAATTTGCTATAAGTAAAATTACAGAAAAAACTCAAACATTTATTATTAATGAAATATTTATTATTAATGAATCGACAATTTGTTTTTGTCAGGTTCAAGCTTGTTCCTTAATTTTCTGCGAAAATTTATAAAATGTTTCTGTTCGTGCTTGTGATTTTTAAATTCTTGAATTGACTTTTTGCGTAGTTTTAAAATAAATAAACATGAATTGAATACGACAACGCAAACCATTTTTATGTTGTTGATAATTTATTTTTACTGTTACATTTTGAAGGATTAATTTTATAATACTGCGTCTTAGGCGGCTTTAAAGAAGATTAACTAATTTCGTTATTTGTTTTCCTTTTTGGAAAATCATTTCTAATACGACTAAAATATGCCAATGCCAGTGTAAATGTGACAAACAAAATAACTGAAACTCAATACACCATCACATAACTACATCAGCAATAGGGCTTCAGATTGTTCGCGCTTTTTGACTTCCCGGTTAATGGGATTGAACAAAACGTATTTTCAGGAAAAATAAAATAGTGGCAAGCTTCATGCAGATAAAAGATATAATTGTGTCATGATTGCGTCCACAATGTCAAGTTTCCCCATATAGTTTATGGTTGTGACAAATAAGTTATTATTGTTTTAAAGGATTGTGAACCTTAAGTAGTTTACGACAAACAAACCCATGTTTACATTTAATCATGAAATTATTAGCATCCATAAAACTTGCAAGATGGTTGCATTTAACAATGTATATTGTTAAAAAAAATCCGACTATAATCATACTATATTCATACTATGTTAAAACTGTAACAATAGTATGATTCCACAACAATAAAACATAAAATGTTTTATTTGCCAATAGCATGACCAGGAAAGCAAGTTGGGTGAAAACAGTGGTATGAAATAAAATTTCAAATGGTTGGTATAAAATTTCTTCGCTTCATTTGCTTCTCCATAATTGCAATAAGCAAAGGAAAAAAAGTTTCATGAAGAAGATTTCAAGAAATATTTCATCAAGTACATTTAGTCCTATATTGAAAAATTACGCAAGACATATTTTTAATACATACTAGCCTCATAAAATCGAATTTTGTGCTATATTTTAACACTGTTGCTAGAAGGATTAGAGGTATAAAATAATTAAAATCGTCTATCATTAAATATAATCCTAAGACTTTTAATTAAATTGTTGCCAACAGTATTATTTGGCTTTTATTAAATTATTAAACAAAAGAGCCTTTACTAAATTCTTTTATAGCCACGTCCAAGGATTTTAAAGTATGAAAAAGATTTTAATGTATGAAAAATAATTTCTAAACACATACCTTTTGTGTATGAGACGAAACAAGTAATTAAACACACAAAAAATACGTTATAATCAGGTATGTGATGGAAATCGATTTTGAAAACGAAGCGCTTCTGAAAGTCCCTTTTAACGCATTTTTCATAAAATTTTTATAATTTTTGTGATACAACTCTTTTGTAATAAAGAATATTTTTATAATATTTGTTATAAAATTGTTTTTAATAAAGAAATATTATTAAAAAACGCCTTTCAAAATTGGTTCGTTTTCGGAATCGATTTCCATCACATACCTAAATACTACAAATTATGAAAAAAAAAAATTTCACGTCGGTTAATCGGTTAATCGACTGAAATTAGCCGGTTCAACCGTTAATCGAAAATAGCCAATTTTGAATTAACCGATCAGTTAATTGGGTAGTAATTCACCGGAAAGCAGATTAACGGTTAACCGAATGAATACCCTAGTAATAACCCCAGAAATTATTTTTAGTCACTTTTTAGGACTTGAGTAGTTGCGACGTATACTACAAATTTTATCTAGATCGCTTAAGTGGTCTGAGAGATACCGTTGTCGAAATTTTTGAGAAAATATTTCTTTTTAATTTTCCAGTGGTTTGAGCTTGAATTTAGGAGGGAGTTCCAGGGTATGTCCTGCGAAGTCAACCTGATCTGAAATTTTTTAATTTAGGTTATTAGTTAAAACTTTTCAGAGAGTATTAGTCTGCTTTTTCACGGGGGGAAAATTCCATTTCTGAAACCCTAACAAGCAGTGTAATTTTATTATAATAAGAAAAAACTCAAAGAATAAATGAAACAGTAGCAAAAACTTGTTGGAAAATATGCCAGTGTAGAATTGACTCTCAAGAAAATAATTTTCATTTGAGTTTTTTTGTGCAGAATTAAAAAATTAAAAAATAATATTGTAACGATGAAACAGAATAAAACTGCAAATTTAAGCTATAAACGCTGTGAGAGGAACAAGGCGCATGATAGAAACGACTTTCGTTTTCCTTTTTTTACTATCTCAAAAATATTGAAAAAGGATTTGAGATGTATTTTAAGAAAATTTATTTAAACATTTTGTTCTAAAATTCATTTCAAACCTAATTTATTTTTTATGAATACGGCAGATAGTTTACAAAAATTAAAAAATAAATTATAGTGAATAAGTGTTTAAGAAAACAACGAAATAAAAATATGTAAATTAGAGTCTCATTCTCTCGTCTTTCACACTTGCTACGCTGCACGCACAGTGCTTCCAATTGGAAAAAAATTAAACTAAATCTGTATCTTTGAAACTTGCGATCCGGTTACAAAACGATGTATGTGAAAATCATAGAGGAGGAGCTAAGCTTTAAGGATGTTGAAATTTGGATCACCTTGGTGAAACACATGTTGAGCTACAGGGTGTCAAAATCTTGTTGGGCTCATAACTTCCCAGCATAAACTTTTGTCATTTTTGTAATCGGTACACACAGAAAAACAAGGAATGCAAAATCCACATGCCGCAATTTTGATTTGAAATCGTATTAAATTTACAAGAAATAATTTGTCATTTGAGTGTTAGTGTTTATTTGCTTTGTTCATTGCTACAATTCACTGTTCTGCTTAGTTAGGTGACTTGTTGTTGCATATTCTTACATGTGTCGTCGATGTAGACGACAAAAAACAAATTACCAACGAAAATTTACTGCTGCTGGTTTAAAATTACCATTGTTTCATATTAATTTTAAGCGGAAAATTATTAATCTAAGCTTAAATCACCGTTAAAACAATTTTCTTACAAATGTTAAGTTTCATTTTCAATCGACATTACTATAACTTTAATTTCAAATAAGTTTTATGTTAAATAATCATTTAAATCATGTTGAATTAAAATGAAATGCATTTTACATACGATGGTATTTATTTAGTGTAGAAGTAAAGAAAAGTTTGAAGCTGTTGTGGCTGCAGTTGTTAGGGCTTGGACTATCATGCAGGTGGCACGAGTTCAAATCTTGGCTGGGGCAGTCAACTACAATGCAAAGTTTTCTGATGACTATCACGTGAGTAAAATAATTAATGAAATAGCTACATTAAAGTCATGTTGTTTCAGCTTGATATAACTTTAATTCAACATGATTCTTCGTGTTGTTTCAATATCAAATTCACGTTGTTTCAACTCAAAATTAATTTGATTCAATATGATTTTTCGTATTATTTCAGCATCAACTTCATTTTGATTTAACTGTACTGGAATATTAAATCAACATGAAATATAGTTAATTCAGAAGGAACAAATTTCTTTCAAGATTATTGTAAATCATATTGATTTAACATGAAACACCTATGAAGCAAAATCACTACCGAAAAATGTTAAATTAACCTGGTTTTCGACGATTTTACATGGAAATTTTTCTGTGTGTAGTACTTTATTAAAATGTTACAAACTAATGAATGGTACTTATTTATCTTATTGCTATGCTTCAAATTAGAGCTAATACTTAGTTTTTAATAAAATTAGAACGTCAACATGTGTTTGTATATGAAAACAAATTTTTGACGCTTAAACTTGTAAGTCAACAATAGCTGAGTGGGTAAAGTACTTGTCTTCAAACCTGAAGTACAGGTTCGTATCCCAGCTCGGCAAAAAAAAATATATATATGTAAATAGAAAATAGTGTGCATACAATTGTTTTTAAATTTTATTTAAGTAAGCCAAATAATTTAACACAATGGGACCTATAGGGACCCAAGTGGGCTGGTCTTTTTAAATCTTTAAGACTGGCAACCTGCACAACCTAACCTAAGCCAAATAATTACTTAATTGCTGTGACAATGTAAATACATTTGTAAGGGGTACCGCTTATTTTTTGGACTTCTCAAACAAAAATAAAAAGTTATCGAGTCAAATTGTAAGTAGTTACCACTTAAATCCTCATATACTTTTTTGTCTAGCAGTAAGCAAAGTTTTCGCTGTATTTGACAAATATTGACCGTTCTTAATGAGTTTAAACTTGGTGTAAAGTTTATAAATAGATAAAGGAAATACAGTTTAGCTTATTAAGATGTCTTCAATATTTTCAAAGATATTTGGCTTTTAATTTTAAAATTTTGGTTTTCGGCCTCGACTTTGTTTTTCACAGCAAAAACTTTGCTTACTGGAAGGAAGGAAAGTATATGACGATTTAAGTCGTAACTACTTACAATTGGATAACTTCTTATTATTGTTTGAGAAGTCCAAAAAAATAATGGATACCCCTTACAAATGTTTTTACATTGTCACAGAAATTAACTAGTTACTATTTGGCTTACTTGAAACTAAAAAATAAGTAGTCAAATAAACAAATAAAAAAATTTTATACACATTCAGCCATGTCACAGAATATCATTCCGATAGGAAGTGGTTTCAATTCCGTAAGTTGCTTCTTCAGAAAACGAAAAACGAAAAATTTCTTCGTAATCAAATCATTTTTACATTTCAAAGTGGAATTGAAAAACACTTTTCTACTGACTTCATTTGCAGTAAATACTAAAAAACGTGCATACTTTTAGGAGCGTCAAATAAATCAAAGCCAATCCGAAGGGAATCTGTGACACGGTAGTCGTGAAAAGGAATCAAAGTCAAGGCTTTGAAATGAGAGTGAAAAATGGCTAAATTTTAAAAAAAATTGAGCTTAATTGTTCGACGTTTTTCTCAAACATTTTTCAATACTAAAATATTTTTCTATTCAATATTTCAAAAGAATAGACTCCAAAAATGAATGCCGGTGAAATTTTAAATCGATTAATGGATGCACGCTATATCCCGCATCGAACGAAAATGGTGAACTGTTCAACGAAATTCTAAATTAATCGCTTTTTAAGAATATGAGTAATATGATGATACAATCATATTACTCTTACGTATTACCATTTTACCCTAAAAATATTAAATATCCGCATTTTCTACGCATATTTTTTTGGAATTAAAAAATTCATAAAAATTTAACAATTAAAAGTCAAACTAATTATATTAAATATATCTAATATAATTTGTAGAGACATTTTAAAAACTCGATGGTCGTTTTTTTCTTAAGCGATTTAGAATTTCGTAGAAAAATTCACCATTTTCATCCAATGCTGGATGTAGCGTGCATACTTTAATCGATTTAAAATTTCAGCTGCAGTCATTTTTGAAGTCTATTCTTTTGAAATATTTAAAATAAAAAAATTTAGTTTTGAAAAATGTTGGAGAAAAACTTCAAGCAATTAAGATCTATTTTGATCAAATTTATCGACTTTTTCACTCTCATTTTAAAGTCTTGACTTTGATTCCTTTTCACGACTACATGAATTGAGATAACTAAAATATTTTTCTGCATGTTATCAAGGATTGTTTTCAATATCATAAAATATTTTTTTTTTAAATTTTGCCTATGGTATTACTGGAGATATTGATGAAATAGAGAATAAAATTAGGGCCAAAAACAAAAATTTAAAAATTAAAAACTAAATATCTTTGAAAATATTAAATATATCTTAATAAAGTGAACTGTATTTTCTTTATCTATTTATAAACTTTACACCAAGTTTAAATCATTAAAATCGGATAATATTTGCAAAAGTTATGACGCCGACAAGGTTCTTCATGTCCAAGGTAGTTAGCTTTGATACTCTGTAGCTCAACGTTCCCAAATTTCAACATTCTTAAATCTTAGGCCCTCCTCTATGATTTTTACATACATCGTTTTGTAGTTGGATCGAAGGTTTCAAAGCTACAGATTTATCACCCTTTTTTTCCAATTAGAGTCACTGTGCACTGGACATATTTGAAATGTAAAATTTTATGGAAAATTACGCCACGTCCAAGTTGTGTTTTAGCATACGATTATAGTAATAAATAAGATGATGAGCAGAAATGATGGATTTTGATGAAATTTCCCTTGTAATTGTTATTTGCATAATTTTCTTCAGTCTAAACAAAATTTATGCATTCTTCAATTTAAGTTTAAAATTTAATAAGAAAACAAAGGTGATTTCTATTCTCATTTATTGCTTAAATAATGAAAAATTTTCTTCTTATTTGTTGTTAATAGGTCAAATATAATCCTAAAGATCATGATCCTGAATCGAAACGTATCGATGGTTCAGGCCGTTGTTATCCCAACTGTGATTCCACTGTGTGGTTGCGATCTTGTAGCAACGAAATTATTGAACCGATAGAAGGTCATGTTATTGGTAAGATTCCCACTTGGATTAATGGTTCTCTGCTAAGAAATGGTCCTGGCAATTGGCGGGTGGGCGATATGACTTTTCAACATTTGTTTGATTGTTCCGCCTTGTTGCATCGTTTTGCCATACACAATGGTCGTGTTACATATCAAAATCGTTTTGTACAGACTGAAACTTTAAAGAAAAATAATGCTGCTCAAAGGATTGTGGTAACAGAGTTCGGCACAGCATCGGTAACGGATCCTTGTCACTCGATATTTGATAAGTAAGTTAAGGATTTATGAGTGTGATATAAAAAGAAAATCTCTAATTGTGTTTTTCTTTTTATTTTTACTATTATGCAGAGTTTCAGCTATATTTCGTCCAGATAGTGGATCTGATAATTGCATGATATCAATTTATCCATTTGGTGATGAATTTTATACTTTCGCAGAGTCCCCTGTAATACACAGGTAAGTTTTACATTTGAATGAAACCTGCAAGATGAATTCATTTTACAAGATTGGCAACAAATTCAGCAAAACGAAAATAACAATAATTTTTGATCTACGGTCGCCATCAAACTCCATATGAAATATCATGATCCAATAATACATATAGCTATTTCGCCGCATTGGCTGTATCTGTCATTTTGTTTTTTAATCATATGTTTTTAATTGATTAGCAAGGCATATACTCTTATATGTGGCAATAAACAAGAGAATGTATTTATTTTAGGCATATGAATTGTAATCACAGTTGTTAAAAGTACATTTTAATTAAATTTTCGTCTTCTGTTTTTGACAGATACGGTCAACCAGGCGAATTGATATTGTGTTTGTTGTATTATTACCACCACCTGTAAAATTAATTCGCCTTGATGAAATATAAAGAAAAAATATAAAAAAATAAGCAGCGATTTTCATGTATGGATTTTGATAGCGATCGTACACCAAAATATATAATCAGCTGTCACAGCGATGCCACCTGTAAAATTAATTCGCCTTGGAGATATGCTTAAAAATCCCCCACGAATAATTAAATTTTACTTACTTTAAATTAATAAATTTTATGGTTAGAATAAACCCCCGAACTTTAGCTACCGAAGGTCGTTTGGTTGTCACGGACTTTGTCGGTGTTGTAAATCACACTTCACATCCACACATTCTGCCCAATGGCACCACCTACAATCTCGGCATGGCAACAACAAAATCTGGACCAGCATACAGCATTATATGTTTTCCACATGGCGAAAATATGTTCGAAAATGCCTACGTTAAAGCACATGTGCCATGTCGTTGGAAATTACATCCAGGTTATATGCATACTTTTGGTATAACCGAAAATTATTTTGTTATAGTCGAACAGCCTCTATCGGTATCATTACCGGAGTTTATTAAAGCTCATATTTGCAATCAAAACTTATCGGCCTGCTTAAAATGGTTTGAAGATAAACCCAGTATATTTCATTTAGTTGATCGTAAGAGGGGTCAACTGACTCATACATTCGAATCGGAAACATTTTTCTATTTGCACATTATTAATCAGTACGAAGAGGATAATTGTGTTGTAATCGATATTTGCTGCTACAAAGATCCCGAAATGATAAATTGCATGTATTTGGAATCAATTATGAATATGCAATCAAATCCCAATTATGCTTCATTGTTCCGAGGACGTCCTTTAAGATTTGTTTTGCCCCTGGGCAATACGGCTAGCAATTGTTCCATTAAAAATTCTCTAAAATCTAGTCAAAGACGTCGTCTATTGAAATCATTTACATTGTCCAATATAAGCTCCCGCCTACATCAGCCCAAAATGAAACATTCTAAGTCTCATAACGAGGATATAACATTCATGACCACAAATCCAAATGATTTGGGCAATAATAATAATAATGAAAGCTCTGCTACAGTTTCAAATGAAAATATAAAATATGAAACTTTAGTGAATTTGGTGAATTTAGCGAATAGTAAAGCTGAAGCTTACGAAATGCCAGATCGTCAAATTTTCGTAAGACCCGAGTTGCTGTGTGACTGGGGCTGTGAGACACCGCGCATTAATTATGAAAATTATTTGGGTAAGTTTAAAATTTGGAAAATTTTTATGTGTTTTCATGTAAACTTAACACTACTAATAATGAACACTTCCCAACATACCATACTGTAATCAAAATCCAATACAACTTGAGAATAAGCTTATATAAATAGTGAGCCTTACGCTTTTCTTAACTTCGCTTATAATAATGTTTATAAAATGTGATTTCACAAGCAGTTTTTAACAATGCTTGAGAAACTATTATTATACACAACTGTTTCTAAAGTATGCTTATAAACGTCATACATATATTCAAGAGAACAATATAACGATTGAAAGATTATTTTTTTCAATACATTCTACAGCGGCATTTACATATAGTTTTAAATTGCAAATTGGGTGCACGTGTAATTTTTTAAATTACAACATAAAAAACATAAATATGTATGTAATAAATAAATTATATCGAATGAATTTGTAGTAAATAATAAGATTTTTTTATTATACAACATTAAAAAATATTGGTCGATTTTATTCTTCAAAGCTTATAAAAATATTAAGTCAAATTAAGTTTTCTATACCAAAGTTAATATAATATTATTTTCATAAGCTTATTCTACAATTGCAAGAATAAGCTTATAGTAAGCACGCACTTATAATATTTTCAAGAGAGTTCCGTTTTGATTTTTCTACAATTGTTACGATAGCTTTTTTCAATTTATTTTCAATATTTTTTCAAGCTTAAGGCTTATGTTAGTAAGCTTATTATACTATTTTTCTCAAGCCATTTGGTATGTTGGGTTGGTTCTATTTTTTAAAAGTAAAAAATAAACAAATACATACTTATATTTTTAGAAGTTTACTGCTTAACAATTGATTACACAGGCAAACAAAGTTAAACTTTTTTTTGTAGCCTGTGGGTACTCAGTCAATATGGATATACATAGTACTGAGCTTCAATGCCTATAAATTATATTTTTTGATTTGACTGTGATTCTCAAGATTCACCGTTATATAGAAAATTAAGGAAGCTGTACCACACAATTTGCTATAACTTGAGAATTAGCCGTTCGATTAAATTAAATAAAATACCAAACAAATTTTACTAAAATTATCTTCAAATTAAGTTCTTATCTATTCTTGGCTAGCCTTACAGTTTTGGAGATATTGAGAATGTGATGTTTGTCAATTGAGTCCCTTCACTTAATTATGAATAAAATCAACATTTGCTCATCGATTTTCATTATTTTTGGGTTTATTTTGTTCGTAAGACATCTGTCCTTAACGCGTTTATTAAAAAAATTAAGATTTTGCAGTTTTAATTAACAACAATTTGCGAATAACTTTTGGTGCTTTGTTGGTCGAAATCGCACATGCTATTCTCGAGTTAAGGTAAAATATGCTGGTATAAATAGTGGAAATATTAGATACGCAAACAAAAATCTCGAACTAATAGGAAAAAACTGGGGGCACAGTTTTTTTAGCGCATCAAACTGATTAGCAAAATTTTAGTTTTGTTCAAAACGGAATTTCATTGTAAGTCTGTGTTATTTAATTGTAATTTAATTTAATTTATTATTTGAGATATTCTATCAATTTTATTTAAAATAAAGATTAATTTGTTGAGAGTTAGAAAAATAAAATATATTCATATCGAATATAAATTGTTTGTTGGGTTTTTTATAAATTTTTAAGCCTACTACGCTTATTCTATTATGATTTCCAAAAAATTATTTGTAAATTTTCAAATGGCGTTTGAAAATCTGTGCATAAGATACAGGATACATTAATACAGGTAGTGGTAAAAACATAGCTGTTTATCTATTTTCATTATTGAAAGTGTCAAAAGTTGTTTATTTTTTACAACCTGTTGAAGTGATGAAAGAAGTGCAAAGAAAAAACTAAAAAAGTAATTTGAAAAAATAAATAAATCAAGACTTGGGCAGAGTTGGGAGTAAGGCGCAGAATAAATGTTTTCCTTGTTATAGTATTAGTTTCTGTAGACAATTGTTCCACATCACAATCGCTATTATTTATTGAGGCCTATTTTTAGTGGAAGTGACAAATTTTTCACTATTATTAGTTTGGTGAAATTTAAAGTTTAGTGTAGTACTCCCACCTTTGGAATTTGTTTTGTGTTCTTGGAAAATTTTCTTTGTTTGACACTTTTGGCAACGAAACATCAATAAAAACCCATGTTATTTTTTTTGTCATGTTGTATTTGTTTTAGTTTACCACTACTTGTATTAATGTATCTTGACAAGAAACGAGTTTTGAAACTTTTCAAAAGTGTGCTTGAAGTCTACTGATGATGTGGTAAAGCACCAATGAAATGCATATAGACGTTGCTTAACCCCCAACAAATAAGTCTGCATTTGCAACTCTTTTTTTCTTTGTGTACTTCAACCAACAGCACCCTCATTTCCCTTTTTCCAATTTATATCCCACTGTGCATCGGAGCTGATTCGCTCAAATTTCATAGTCAATTAAATAGAAAATTTCTTCAAAATGTTCTTTTTCGATCTAAGTTTTTCAACACAGAGAAAAAAATTTTTTTTAGGGTACCATATTTACTTCCTTATTTGTTTAATCGTAGTACTAAATATATAAATTTTGTTTTAATATATTGCAGCAAAAAAATATCAATACTTTTATGCCATAAGCTCGGACGTCGATGCCGACAATCCAGGAACGGTAAGTTTTAAACTAAAATATATATGAAATTACATTGCAATGTAAGAAATTGTAGCTCATCTTGTCCTCAGTAATTTTTCTGAAGACAAAACATAAGACACTGCAGCTAATATTGTCCTAAACGAAGTTTGATAGAGGATAAAATGTAAGACATTGTCGCTCATAATGTCCTTAGCAATTTTACTGAAGACAAAACGGGATATATTGCCGTTCATATTGCCCTCAACAAAGTTGGATTGAGGACAAAATATAATACATTGTCGCTCATCTTGTCCTCAATGATTTTACTGAAGACAAAATGTAAGACGCCTTCGCATCATATTGTCCTCAAGAAAGTTGGATTAAGGACAAAATGTAAAACATTGTCGCTCATAATGTCCTTAGCAATTTTACTGAAGACAAAATGGAAGATACTGCCGTTCATACTGTCCTCAACATAGTTGGATTGAGGACAAAATGTAAGACGTTGTTGCTCATCTTGTCCTCAATAATTGTACTGAAGACAAAACGTAAGACGCTCATATTGTCCTCAATAAAGTTGTATTGAGAACAAAATGTAAGACATTGTTGCTCATCTTGTACTCAATAATTTTACCGAAGACAAAACGTAAGACGCTGTCACTCATATTGTCCTCAAAAAAGATGGATTGAGGACAAAATGTAAGACATTGTCGCTCATCTTGCCTACAATAATTTTACTTAAAACAAAAAGCAAAACATTGTCGCTCATTGTGTCGTCAAAAGAGTTTAATAGAGAGCAATATTCAAGAATTTGCCGCTAAGATTCTCGTGAACGACGATTTTCTTTAAATTGCCTATTAGAAACCCTAATCGATAGAGAATAAGTCGCCCACGAATCATTGACGACAATGTCGTGTAAAACAATCTTTCCAAATGGGTATTGTCAATAAAGTACCGTCACTTAATTGTGAATACAATGAAAACTTGGCGATTTTGATGAAATTTAACTCTATGAATAGTAACAACGGGAGGGTTGTCCAGTTATGAATTTGAATGTAAATTTTTTAATTTTTTTAACCAAATTGAATGAAGTGAACAAAATCATTTTTACGTAATTTTATTTTGAACTGAATTGGTATAAGTCTGAAATTTATTATTTCGGCTTTTTGTTGCAATATTTGAATTAATGTAAATTCAATTTCGCGGCAAAAATTAGTTAAAAAGCTGACGTTTCCTTGTAAAAAGCATCCACCTTCATAAGTGGTAAAAGTGAACAAAAACGCTGATGAGACGGTGTAGTGGCCTGTCGAAATCAGTAGTACTGATCCGTTCTGTTAATTTGATTTGAATATTCCAACACTCCACTCTTAACAAAATCAGTATTACCCTGTGATTCGTTAATAATATTTTCCTTCTATTTAATTTTAGTTAATTAAAGTTGATGTCATCAATAAAAACTGTAAGAAATGGTGTGAAGACAATTGTTATCCCAGTGAACCGATATTTGTGCCAACACCCAATGCTCGAGACGAAGATGATGGTGTAATTTTAGCCTCAATGGTATGGGGTGGTTTTAAAGAAAACAAAGTGGGTCTATTAGTTTTATGCGCCAAAACATGGAATGAAATTGGAAGATGTATATTTCATACATCTGGACCGGTGCCTAAATGTTTACATGGCTGGTATGCCAAAGATATTGTATAAAGTATAAAAACTTACAGAGTATTATTATTGCTTATTACTTAGATTTTTTATTTCAAAAAATAAAATTAAGTTTTACTAAAATTAAAATTTCATATTAATGATATTGTAAATAAATTCCTCCCATTTCTTTTGGAAAATGCTATTGATTTTGCGCCGTTCTTCAGAGGTGAGTACAGAGTATCTGCAAGTTTAAAGCATTTGAAATTTAGTTGATGTTTCACAACATAAAACGTTTAAAATTATTATTTACTTCAATGAATTTAAAGCTAATTGTTTAAGAAATTTCAAATCTGCCTCTGCAGGAGCTAAAGCCATAAACGCATAATAGAAATCATAGCTTAAACCCTTGGCATTCCAAACGCCAGGATCATCGGAAGATATGACAATGGGAAAATTTTCTGCTATCAAAACTGCAGCTGGATGATTTCTTAAATCCCACACATAACCCAAAACTTGATTTGACAAGGGATTAACTTCAATGGCAATATTGCGTTTCTTAATGGTAGACCACAATTGTGGGTGTTTAGGCAAAGCAAAAGCATGACCAATGCGTTTGGTATTTAATAGTAAAGCATCCATCATATTCCAATCCGTGCGGCCATACCAGTCTATTAAAAAATTTAATTGTATAAGAAAACTAATTCAAAACTTCTTTATTTTATAGAATTTATTACTTGTCTCTCCGGCATGAAAGAAAAAATGTGCTGTTGCTGGCAAATCTGACAATTCATTGACAAATTTGTGCAAAGTGTCCCCTGAGTCTTCATGACCAATTAAATCAAAACCGATAATAAAATTTGGTTTGGCATTGCTACAAAATTGATTTGCTTTAATAAATGATTTTGAATTATTTAAATAATTTACTTTAAACAACTTACTGTAGCTGTTTGAATGTGGTTATACGATGAGCCATTTCATCTACCGTGCCCTTATTCCTTTTGGCATATATTATTTTCATGCCCATAAAATCTGGATGTTTTACTTTAAAGCTTTCCACAATTTTCTCCAATTCATTGGCCACCTCCAGTGAATTAAATGTAACATTATTGTCGCCATATAACTGTAAAGATAGTTTTCATATTAGAAAATTTTTCAGGATATTCTTGAAAAAAGGAGACCTTGACGTTTTGAGGACCTAAGAAGCTACACCGACTATTTTTTACGAAAAAAGGATATTTATTTAAATAATTCTAAGTAATAAAATTTGCTATCCTAGCGGCTATTTGCCAATTTTATTAGGTCATCCCTCAAAGTTGTTTTAGTCAACTTCTCGGTGGAATTCCCATCATAAGCGGCATCTAAACAATAGATATGATTATATATCATGGCATATCTCTTCAAAGATCATTTCTACCTAATTTTGTTTCCTTGCTATTCATTCTTAGCTTTTCCTTATGCGAAAATTAATTATTCTTGTTTGTTATTCCTGTTGTTAATATTTAAAACTTATTAATTAAAAAATCAATTGATTTTACAAAAACCCTTTTTCGCTTCACGCGTCTTTTTCAATTTGTTTGCAAGAAAATAAATCAACTACAACCAACTTCACGTTGTTTTGTTTTTGACAAAGTTATGAAATGATTAAAAACAAAGTAGTGTTTCAAAAATTTATTTTAAATGTGATTAAAAACAACTTCTTTGATATCTAAAAATAAGCGTTAGCTACTTTGCAAGTAATTAAAAAGTGGTTCATAAAGAAGTCCTCAGAAAAGCTCACAATTTATTGCCATATAATTGTCTGATAATATTGTCAGTAAAAAAATTGCCAGTTCACACGATTGTCAGATGCAAAAATTGTCAGATATGTTCTTTGGCACTGCCAGACTCAAATGATTTATCATCTGTGCTTTTGTTAGTGCAAATATAAATTAGTATTAAACATAAAGAAGCAATTGCACCTATTTCAGCTGCATAGTTTCTTTTATTTTTCTTTTTCCCTATAAAAAGGTGTTTGCAGTACTGCCAATAGAAAGATGTCTCTGACAATATGTCCGTTCGAGTACCCAAAAGTTTTTATAAATTTTTACATAACTTTACTGCATTTTACTAAATTGCGTTCGTTTACACAAAATACAGTAAATGAGAACACATATTGAGAGCGTAAAGTTACAGTTCATGACTGAGTATTTAAAAATTTGTACTGCAGAGATTTTTGCTAGTAAAATTTAGTAAGATGAGAAACATATGATTCAAATGGTAAACAAACAAAAGTAAGTAGAAAAAAGTATATAATTTGTAAAAACAGCGAAAAAAATTAAATGAAACTGGCACAAAAATAAAAGGTGAATAGTTATTATGAGATTTTTCGCTTGTTACTTCAAGCACATATCATTAAAAAGGAAATAAACGTTTTAGAAACCATTTGGTTTGTTTTGTTTGTATTACTTTAATTTGCTTGTGTTGTGAAAGTGCTAAGTACTTGACTACTTAATACTGCACTTGTTTTTAAGGTAATCAATAGCAAACACAAATGATCATGTACTTCTGAATAAATTTAACTAGGTACAAATTAGAAAAATCAAATAAAGTATAAAAAACAAATGGAAAAGATTACATAAAATTAATTATTTATATTTTCTTAAAATTTTCGTGTTATAAAAAGTGTTGTATCGATTACCAATAAGAAAAAGAGTTGGGTAGTCAAGACTGTAAATGTTTTTCAGCACTAGATTTATTTGCCATCAGCTGTTTCCTTTATCTTACGAAACTTTACTATTTTTCCGTTCGCGTACGTCTTTGGACAATAGCATTTTTTTTGGAGTAAATTTTTCAGTTTACTCAGTTACTGCATTTTACTGCAAAAGTAAACGAACGGACCTAATAAAGCCATTGTCAGATACAGAAACTTCGCAAATCTGAGAATTAAAAAATGTCTGCCAATTATCTGGAAATAATCTGACAATGGCAACGCAATGTGTTCACACGATTGTCAAATGTCTTTCAACTTTTTGTCAGGTGGTAGTCTTACAACGTTGTCAGACAAAAATTGACAGTTCAGACGGTTGTAAGAAATTTTTAGCACATTTTACTGACAACATTGTCAGATCTGCCAATCGCCTGTACATAACTTGAATGCTTGCGACAATGATAGCGAAATAAATAAATAAAATATAAATAAAGGATGATCTGTGTCAACCTGCTCTTACCGGTGACAAGGATGTACGAATTTCAGCATAAATTATATTATCTTCACACAACTCTTCCAATAAACGTTTGTGATAATTACAAAAAGCCGGCTGATATTTATATAATTGATCAACAGTCTCAAAAATATTTTCAAAGCGTTTCCAAATTTTTCGACGATCTGTGATCAAGGCTAAAACAAAAGAATAATCAGAAAAACTAAGAAACTTCTAATCGAAAAATAATTTTTCATAAGCCGACTCACATTCTGGATGCATGCTGTACATATTTATATGTTTCTCCAACTGTTTTTCATACAGTCTTTTATCCTCTGCATTGACACGTTCCAAACACACATTCTGCACTTCACTGTGACACTTGCTTTGGTCATAAGTAAATATTAGCAAACCACTTACATCGCGACAAGTGTACAAATTAAATAAATTGGTCAAATTGGCTATAACCCACTTGGAACTAACCATGCCCTTGTTGTGACCATGTAGTAATGCTCCCTTGGGCATTTTTTGTATTATCCGAAAAACTTCACTTTGACGCAAATACTGTTTACCTTGAAAGAAATGCATGGCTGGTGGATATTTGGTGGGATCTTTAAAGCCCTCTGTTATCTAGAGGATGGGTAAAAAGAAATATTTTGAGTGCAGTAAAACATTTTTATACAATTGCGTTCAAAATAATTACTTCTTCCTTTTTGGCATTCATTAATATACTGTTGGCTTTTTCTTCGGCTGATGATAACCAAAGACTACCACCAAATGATGACAAACGTTCAGCTTCCATAATTTTGTTACGCAAAGCATCATAAGCTGAAATAATTTTGTTTTTGTGACTGTTTTGAATTTCGATATTAAATAGATTAAATATGAGAAATCTTATGTATGTGCAAATTGTTATGTACATATGTGCCTTATGAGGTGAATTTTTACCTTAAGGACTAATAGTTTTAGGGATGTATGTACATATGTATTAGTGGTGAATATTTATCTCTTGCAAAGATTACAGTGACACAGAAAAAAGAAAAAGTGTACTTTACATTTGACCAGACCCACCTAACTACATGTACATATTTCGACACGTTGAATCCAAATCTGAGGTCCGTTTGTGTCGTACACTCTCAAAGTTTCGAGTAATTTGCAATAAACTGTTAAAAATCACGAACAACTGTAGTATATACTCAAAATTTACGGTGTGCGCGCCAAACAGACCTAAGATTCGCATTCAAAATTTATTTAGATAGGTGGGTATAGTTACACATAAGTACGGTGGGGTGGAGCGCCGGTTATGAAGGTGAAAAAAAGTCATCCAGTTGTTTTCGAATACCTCAAGAATGTTGCATTTAGCTAAATTATATACAAATTTTATTTAAATTTTTTTCTACATACATATCTTTTAGTTCTCTACCACGCCCGGAAGTTAGAGTAATTTTATGAATTTCATTTTAAGTTGCTTCATTAATACAGAAAAAAATTTTAATGATTTATTTTAAGGATACGCATAAAAGTCAACTTTATACCGAATAAAAGAAGCTTAAAATCGAAGAGATCTGACAAAATATAAGAATGTTATGAGTCATTAAGTGAAAAAGCCTATTTTATATTCCATACAAAATTGTTTTCAATCAAACAATTTTTTTTATACAAACTGAATTAAATTAATTTTGTATGAAAAATAATATAGCGGTATTCAGTTAAAGGCTAATAACTAGGATATTCATTAGGTTAACCGTTAATAGGTTAACCGGTTAATTACTACCCGATTAACTGACCGGTTAATTTAAAATTGGCTATTTTCGATCAACGGTTAAACCGATTAATTTCAGTCGACTAACCGATTAATCGAAGTAACAATATTTTTCATATTTTGTAGTATTATAACTAGGGATGTAACGAATACCGATACCGATATATCGGCGATACTTCAGATTTTACGATACATCGGTATCGGCGATATTTTACTGTCGATACGACGATACTTTTAAAAATTTTTTCAGAGTTTTATTTTAACAAATAATTTATTTTTGTTCGATTTTACCATGAATTAAATTCACTTCGTTATTTTTTAAATCTAATTAATATAAATTTTAAAAATTAATAATATTTTATGCTGTTATTTTGTAAAAAAATTATTTATTTTTTGTTAATTTTAGCATGAATTCAAGTTCAAGTATTTGTTTTATAAATCTTATTCCAGCAAAAAAAAGATACTCCAAAGAAGTCATGAAAATGTAGAATTCGCGATCTGGAACTATTGCAAATTTGGATAATTTCTAATTAGTTTTACATATCCTTGCATTGCAAGAAGTTCTGTTTTTCGATTACCAATTCGGTGGAAGCCATGCTAGGACAAATTTTTTTTTCGGTATTCTGTAATGATTTTTCCTCAAGGAAAAAGGATAAAAAATTACCCATTTTCACAATTTTTTTATGCGAATTTAAACTCAGAACTGTATTTTCATGTAAATTTAAGTGAATAAATATAAACTTAGAAGTCTTTTAATAATTAAGCTATTAAGTTATTTAAAAAAAATATTAGTTGATAAATGTCCTTTAAAAAAATCGATTTTTTAAAAAGCATGGCGAGTATTTTTTAAAATTATAAAGCAATTAAACATTTTTCTTGCTTTTCTACTAATTATCTGCATATTTTCAATGTAGATTTTTTGAAAGCAAAGAAAATGTAGCTCCTTAAAAATTACTTCCAATGTTTTATCAATTTTAAATATTCTCTCTTATAATGTAATTTTGTATAATAAAAAAATTGCGCTTGAGTTTTGTTAATCTAAACTTAAACTCAATTTCAATATTCGTATCGGTATCGGAATCGGTATCGGCGATATTTATTTTTAAATATCGGTATCGGTATCGGATCGGCAAAACGGCGTATCGTTACTTCCCTAATTATAACGTATTTTTTGTGTGTTTAATTATTTCTTTCGTCTCATATACAAAATGTATGTGTTTAGAAAGTATTCTTCATATATACAAATAAGTGTGTTCAGTGATTTTAGCTTAAGTAGAACATTACAATCTTTGGACGTGGCTATAAAAGGGTTTAGTAAAGACTCTGCTACTCTAATTGAACTAATACATAAGTTTTTGTTTAATAGTTTTATAAAATCCAATAATACTGTTGCCAACGATTTAATTAAAAATCTCAAGCGACTCACCCACTTGTAATATAATTGTGCAATTTTTCGTATTATACAATAATATCGTCAATGTGTATGTCATATTCGAAAGTGGCACAATATATTGGCAAAAATCAAAAGACCTTTGATTTTTATTGTACAATAAAGAAAATTGTGTAATGTGGTGGCAACATTGTTCAGTGTTATATATGCTTTTTCACTGTCAGGAATATTGGGCAATATTTTCTTTGAAAATATTGTACCATTTATTGCATAGTATAGGTCAAAACGACAATAATATGGACAATAACATATGCAATAATATTGTATAATGGATGCTACGCTTAAAGATTAAATTTAATGAGAGACGAACTCAATTATTTTGTACCTCCACTCAGGAATATTTCCTTCTAGCAACAGTGTTTCAAACCCCAGTACAAAAACGGAAACTAAGGAATTCGGAAATAAACTTTTTTTGCAGAATATTCGTCGCTGAGCTTTGCCAGTATGAGTCAAATGATGACCTAACAACAGAAGAAACTATCGATAGTAATACAAGAAATGTTTTAACAGAATTAACCGAAACAATTAGAACTGTTAAGAATTAGAAAAAAAATAAAAAATAAAAATAGAACAGGACTCTAATGGCATAATGAAAAATTTTATAAGTTTAGAGAAATCCAGAAAAAGGACTGAGAAACTAGATGTTCTGTATTATGGATTGCTTTTGATTTCATCAACATCTACGATAAATGAAAGGATTTTGTCAAGTCAAGTTTTATCAAAACTAAAGAAGAGAATCTCTTTAAAGGAAATTATTTTTCTGAAAGATTGTTTTAGAAGATCTCCTTAAACTATTGCAAGGACTATAGTTACACCATGCATTTATTGATTTTTAAAAAGCATTTACTGATTTTTAAAAATATTACTGAAAAATTTCAAGCAATTCATTAATTTTTAACCCCCGACCAGTTTGTACCCTGCGGAAAATTTGGTGACAAATGATCCAAAAGTACTCGTCCTATGACTTGAGAAAATGAGACAGGCACCAAAAATAAGGAGTAGTGAATGGTGATAAAAGACATATTGTGTAAATGGTCACATATTAACCATTTTCATTCAATTTTGTTGGTACTCCGTCTAGTATTGTAGTAAACGGCACTGAACAAATTCGATGCATCTGGATCTAAGGCCTATCACATAGTATCTATATAATATTAATTGTCTCCCTTCAATGAGACTGCCATGCCACTCAGGAACCTGTTCCGTAACTATATTCAGATATTAACTCCAGCTTAACTGGTATTTATAACATTGAAATATAAGTTTCCTTGTGGTGGAGTGGGTAGTGTACTAGCCTGTCACGCCGGAGGTTGTCGGTTCGAATCCTATCAAAGACACCGCTTAAAAATAGATTACAATTTCTACTTGGATTTGTAACAATAAAAAATTAATTAATCGATTATTACAGCTGAATTTTGGAATAATATTTATATATAATCTATATTATTCTACACCGATTAGGACTCCATAAGATAGTTCAGAGACAAGTTACAAAGTGCATACAAAGTATCAATTAACCCTATCCTAGGCCATCCCCCTGTAAAAGTGACTGCCCCGCTTCATAGGAAGTGTTAGAACTCGGACTGGTCCCTATCACCTGGGGATCGGTCAGTTGACTTGTTTTGTGTCAGTTCCATCTACCGTAGGGTAGTGTGTGCCTGTGTATCTATCTATCTGCGCCATCGTAGAAAAATCGATCCAGCCGTTTTGAAGTTACCATCAATTTTCTTCTGGGGGTTTTACAATTTTTAAAGGTGTAGAAAAATAAAACAGATTCATATCGCATATAAATTGTTTATTGTGTTTGCTTAACCCGCAACAAACAAAACTTTTCTTTAGTTTAATACTATTATCAAATAATTTATATTAAAATTTTATTTATGTATAAACTTTTACTTGAGTGATATGACGTCTTTGGAAATACCCTCATTGCCTCTCAAATATGTCTGATATAAAAAATACTTAACTAAAAATTAATCAGGATCTTTTAAGTAGGTAAGCTAGATTAGAGATCCTCTACTAACTAATTTTTTCATTAAATACATATCATAAACGTACATAAATCTGAGTATAAATTAAAAAAAAAATGGTCAAAAAGACTACGAAGAGTTAGAGGGTGTTTTACATAAAAGTGCTGAACACATCTTATACCTTAAGCGTAAGGCTTACAAGATTTCATATGCCGATTACGAATTGAATAAGAATTGAAATCACATTCAACAGAGCCATCTGATAAGTGGTGATAAACAAAATACTTGTGGGCACTGACGATGGAAGTGTAGCAGCTTCCGAAAGTGGCGATACTCTGTTCTGCTGTCAACGTTGAAAAATTAACTTGATGTTAATTTTTCCCTTGTTCCTTGTTTCCTTGTTCATGCCCAATTCTTTCTGAATATAACGTTACGAACCTTAGCCTAATAATCAATTTGGGTTTCTTATGATGTTTTACATAAAAGTGCTGAACACATCTTATACCTTAAACGTAAGACTTATACCTTAAACGTAAGACTTATAAGATTTCCTATGCCGAGTACTAATTGTAAATAAGTACAAAATTAACATTTAAAAATATTTAAAGTTTTGAATGATTTGTGGCGTTCAAGTTGAGTCTGGAGCTTGGAGATTAATAGTAGAATTTTATGGCAAATATTTTTTGGCACATTTCAGCCCGCTATATTGTAGCTGAAGGGGATTTGTTTGCCCCTTTTTTAAGAAAGGGACAAAAAGACCCATACAACGAAGCGTTAGAGGGTTCAAATGTTCCACAAAAATGTGGTGAACACATCTTTATCTTAAGCGTAAGGCTTACAAGATTTCCTATGCCGAGTCACTATAACTATGTGTGTGCAAAAGAGGGTACGGGGCGGGGACTTTAACTCTTAGTGCCCTCTACAAGAATCAGTTGTTAGAACAGTGTCATTTTCCTCTTTTGCATGGAATGTCCCATTTTGATCATTTTTACTTTTACGTTTACGTTAATTTCGCGCTATTGCAATAATATTTTCAATATTTTTTTATCCAAAGATATTTACAGTATTTATCGGTTATATGCATTTCAAATTTTGCACGACTTTTTGTGCTTATAACCGAGAAATGCATTTATAAAAACTCGCTTATATGCATCGGCAGTGCTTATAAAAAAAATCGCTTATATGCTTCAGTGGTGCATGTATAAATAAAAACTAAAAACAAAATCCCAAATTTAGTTTTCAAAGCCTAGTACGCAGTTCCGCCTAAATTTAAGGTTCGAAATTTTGCATTTACTTCTACACAAATTCATTTAAATTTCTTAATTATAATATGCTAAATACAAAAATTTATTTACAAGACGATACAAAATGTAAAAAAATCTTGAAAACACAATTGTCTGAATATTGACAGAAAAATATTTCCACTAACCCTACATCTCCACGTAGCTATTTTTTTAGTGTGTATTTTTAAATGAAGCTTGACAATTGCAGCAATAAAAATTACTACGTGGAGGCGAATGCTAATATATATGATTCCCTGTGTTAGACAATAATTTTGGTGATTTTTCACTTCAACTGCGTACTACAACACGGAAAAGTACGTGAACATTTTTCAAAAATGAATTTCAGTTTGTTATTTTACATGTACTTCTTATTAAATTAAGAAAGAACTTTTTGCTTGCTGTAGAAAAATTGGTGCACAAATTTTAATTTTTGGAAAATCTACTTAACATGTTCCGTGCATACATGAGTATTTTTTTAATACATTTTGAAAAGATTTGTATTTCTATACGGTGCATAAAAGCGAGAAATGCATATAAGCGAAATGCAAATACGAAAAATATTCATGGTTTTTTTAATACCAATAGAAAATTGCTAATATTGGGATGCATATAAACGTTAAATGCAAATAACCGACGTGCATATAAGCGATAAATACTGTATTATTATTTTTTATGTTAAACAATTATACCCCCAACAAAGTTCGATTTGGTCTTTCGTCATTTGGTTCTATTGCTCTAGAAAGTACCTCACCCCACAAGCATTATCAAATAATATATTTTTATGATTAGATAAAAAATATTATAACAGCAATAGCTCATTCATAACAATTTAAATGATATTGCTGCTTATATTATCATAATTAATTCTTAGCTACTTATGTACTAAAAACTAAAAATATTTTTTGATAGCTACTATGGCTTCAAAAAACAGATAGTATAGATAAGAATCTTTTTTTTCGAAATTTATTTCGAAGACAACTAAAATTAGTTGTGAATCATAATACAAAAAAAAAAAAAATGGTTGAATTGGGTCGTAACATTGACAACTCAACCAAGTTGTGTTGTGAATCATAATAAGGGCCTTAATTACCAGATATATGGAGGGGGATACCACATGCCTATTTTGTTTCGTTGGGGCCCGTTGAATACATATATATATATATATATATATATATATATATATATATATATATATATATATATATATATATATATATATATATATATATATATATATATATATATATATATATATATATATATATATATATATATATATATATATATATATATATATATATATATATATATATATATTCAAAGTTTTTCTTAAACACTCGATTTATTTATTTTTAGGCCCCTATTATGATTTACAACTCAACAAAGTTCAGTTGTCAATGTTACAACCCAACTCATATTTACATATTATGATTCACAACTAATTTTAGTTGTCTTCGAAAAAATATTCGAAAACAAGTTTCTTATCTATACTCTCTGTTTTTGAAACCTAGTAGCCATCATAAATTATTTAAATATTTTTAATTTTGGCCTTACTAATTTCTTGAGATTTTATGTTTTATGGATATGACAGCAATATTGCTTGACAAATGGTTGACAATTTTAAAATTAAACAAATAGTCGAAATAAAAACCAAAACACAACTGCTAAAAAAAAGTTGTCTCACTTTTATGAAAGTTGTAACCCATAATAAGAATTTGACAACTACCACTCAATTATCGATTTCGTTGTGGGGCCTAAAAATAAATAACATCTAGGGTGGTCAACTTTGCGAGTTCGCCGATGCTCTCCCCATCCGGCTAAGAACCGGAGCCTTTCATCGCCAATTCAAAAATATCTAACTCATGAAAATATCTTTAATGGTTCACGAACTATCGAATTATTTCCAATATATAATGTTTTTAAAATACTACTCGATGTTTCTAAAAACAAAAAATACGAAAGAATTTTTTACTAAAATTACCATAACTTTGTCATTTTCTAACTGATTTCCAAAAAACTTTTTTTCTTTCAAAGGTAAAGCACATATCTTTAATTTCTTTCAAAATCAGTTTCATTATTTAAAAATATATTTCGTTATTCTACTACAGTTGCTAATAAAAAAATGTACTAAACGCAGTGATCCAAAAAAACTATTTTCGTACTCTACGGAGCCCAAAAAACAGAATTGCTTTATGAAGAGCTGCCCTGCATAATTCTTTCGTTTACTTTTGTATCACAGTGTTATAAGTTCTTAAGAAACAATTAAATAGCTATAAATTTAAAATGTGTAGTTTGGAAAATCCAAAAGTGCACTAAATAGGCTTCTATTCCTAATTATACTGAAGCGCAAAAATATAAAAAGGACTCGATTAGTGAAGTCTTTCGGTCGTTATCGTGACCACATACAGGATCCGTACATACAGACAAACGGACGTCCAAGACAGAACTTTTTTAAACCGTTTTTTAATTAGTTTAAATAATAAAAATGACATTAAAAATGTCATGAGTGTTAGAAATAGTATTTTTTCTTAATATGTGTTTGTATATATTTTTACAAGTGCAATATATGATTATAATAGAGCCATTTTAAGTTTGAAAAATCAGTAGTTTCGCGTGAAGTGAGAGTAGTACCCACATCAACGCTTCGCTTATGAGGCGTGCAATACAAATATACACCATGCATGCAAATACACACACAAACACACACACACATAAACATGCGTTTTCGCACCTGTTGTTAGATTTTCATATATAATTTTTATTTTGGGTGTAAAATTTGCTAATCAAACATCGAGAAAAAGAAGAAAAGAAAAACGAGATAAACATTCAATAAATGATTCAAGTTCTGGATGTCTTTTATATAATCACTCTGCACTACATATTCCGTATATAAACAATAACAGGTAGTCTGCTATCAACACTCACATAGTTCCATTGTATTGACAGTTAAATAAATATTTGAAAATACTGTAAGTAAAAGTAATTTTGAACATATTGATTTTAACATTTTTAAACTCGTTATTCTTTTCTATTGTTTTGTAATTGTTGGTTGGTAAAATTTAATCCGTTTACTTTTTCTTTTGTAATATGAATTATTTTAAATAATATTTTCAGTTGTTAAACGTTTTACAGATTTTCTGCTACTAAATTCAATTGAAACTAAAAAACAGTTTAATTCTTGAATTGTAGTGATTTCAGTTTTGATTATAAATTTACAAATTTTTGCAAAACGAAAAAAAAATATGCAAATGTCAACACAAATTATTTGTCCGTCGCAATTTCATTCAAATAAGTTTGCTCTGTATGAAATTTCATAAATGGTTATTATAGTTTATTTCTCCATGTTGTAGGCTTCTATGTACGAGTATTTTTGGTTCATTGTCATCATCATCTAAAAGTTAGTAATAATGATGTTATTAAACGTGCAAAATAATGATTATCATTTAGTAGACAGCCTCTCATAAAATAATTTCTTTGTTTTTTATACATATTAAACGTATAAAGATTTCAATATCAATAACATTGTCACTATCACTGAGTATTTTTGTAATCATACGTGTATTTGTAAAACAGTTTCCTTTTCATCAGCGATGCCAATATAACGCTTTTCAGCGCTTTATTTCATTTAGCCTGAAAACACATCGCAGAAGACAAAACGGGTTTGTCTTTAAAGTCAAACACACTCGTATGATTATAACGCGCACCTAAAATAATTTGATGTGTGTTGTCTCTTAAGAACTAATGTACTGTTGTATGTTATGTTGATGTAGGTTCAGCCTTAGTGACGTAAATTGGCGCTTTTTTTCTTTGAATGATTTAGCGCCTTTATACAGAAAGAATTTTTTTCATAAAACCAATGAAACGACTTCATTCGATTTTTTCATTAATTCAATGACAATTTCACAAATCCAATGAATATTTCATTAATATTGTGAGAGAATTTCATTAGTTTCATTAATTTTGTGAAAGAATTTCGTTTGTTGAATTTTAATGAATTGCCTGACCGATTTTCGAGAAAAAAAATATGGGACCAAACTTCAAGCAAAGAATTTCCTTACCCCCCTGAATTTAGAAAAAAATTTATGGGACCAATCTGCAGGCAAGCCCTTTCAAACAAAAACCGGTTAAAAAATGACAGAGTTATGCGTGTACAAACATAAAAAAAGTAAAAAAAAACATACACACGAATTAATAACCTCCTTCTTTTTTGAAGTCGGCTAAAAACATGTTCAAATACCAGAAAAATATATACAACTTTGTTTAAATGGTTAATCGAACGAAATTGACTGATTTAATTTAATCGAAAATAGCCAATTTTAAGTTAATCGAACTGTTAATCGGGTAGCAATTAATCGGTTAACCCTAATATCATTGCAAGAAGTATGTTACTTTGTTCACATATACATACATATGTATGTATGAATGTATATGTTTTCAATGAGGAATTTAATTTGTGATTCAGTTTTTAAAAACGATTAATAAATTTGGCGGAAAATGTCACATCAATACACAACACTAGAGAGAAGTCTTTGTTGTGTATTGATGTGAAATTTTCTGCCAAATTATTATTAATCTGTTTTAAAAACTGAATCACAACTTAAATTATATACTGTATAGTATTGGGGTTGTGAAAGGTCTAATATTATGAAAAATTTTGTGTATTTATTTACCATGATACAATAATATAAAAGTAGAACCACTCCCCCTTTTCGACCCAATATTCAGCTTCTGACACAGGGATGATAACGTTGTACCAACGATACAATTATACCGACGCACTATAGGAAATTTTACCCCTTTTTGTGGTCATTATTAATTACAGCCAAATGGCAACACCGATTGAAATAAGTTAAACAAACTTTTAATATGATATACGAGTAGTATGTGAAAAACATTCCCACGGCATTGTGGAGCTACTGACAAAAAATGGTAAAAACTATATGACTTTTAAGTTACTAGTTATATTCATTTGCATCTTGACATATCAATAGATGATGTGCAGATTAGGAACTAACGGTGCGCCGCAGCTCAACAATGGGCAAAAGCTAAACACGAAGAAAAGACATGAACATTATCGATAATATTTCATGCTGGTAATGACAGAAATCAAAAAAGCTTAAAAAGTTGAACATGATAAAGAAACACAGTGAAGTTCCGATCCTTTATTCCAATAATAGTTGAGAATAGTCACGAGATGGCGACTCATCTGTTAATTGGTAAAAATAGTAAATAGGATTTTCGCTCATTGATTGTTGCTGCCTTCGCTGGCAGTGTCGTCTAGGGGGAAAAGTGCCTTGATGAAAAGACTGTGGTGGTCTTGAAACAACTGATGTCAGTTTAACCTTCCGTACAGCCTAATTTTTCTTTGAATATTCAATTATTCATGCTTTAGAATTTTTTTCTAAAATAAAAATAATTTAATCGAAAGATTAAATTGAAAACGAATTTAAGCCAAACTAATTAAATAACTTTGGATAAAAACCATACAGTTCGACTAAAATCATAACTTAATTGTAAAATTGTAAATTCACAATTTAAAAATTATTTTCTTTTGATATTTTCACGATGAATTTGATCAGTTGAGGCTTATATAAATATACTTTAACTAAAATCCGGTTATGCGAACCGGCTTTTTATAGAAAAAACCGAACACCGGTTTTGAAAAAATACGCTTATTCGAAAATCGGGTTTTGTATATGTCGAATATTTGATAACTTTAGCCAAATGCAATATGCAATTTTTATTGGTCTTAGTTAGGCTTGACAGATGGGTTTGAATGAGCTTGATTGTCAAGATATTTTAGGTTCTGTCAAGTTACAAGCTCAAATGTAATTTGTCAAGCTGAAATGATATTTTTGACAGCTAAAAAGAAAAGAAATAATAGGTGCGATCCCGTACTCAACATTTGGATCCCGCGGGATCCCAATTTGCACGAAAGCTGTTCCGGTACTGCAAGATTGGGTAAATGAGAGTGAGTTTGAGAGAAAACTATTCTTTTTCTTCTTCTTGTACGAAACAGGTCGTACTTTTTCTTCGTGCAGATTGTGTAAAGTGCAAAACAGTCAGCTGTTTGAAAAACAAACAATAACAAATGAAAAATATGATTTTAGTCAACAAAAATACTGACGAAATAATTGCTAATTTTGTACAATTCAAACCAAAATACATTTGTATGTATTCAACAAAGTATCTAAAAACTAAAAATGCTATTAACAAATCAGTATGTTGCCTTTTATTTTTTTGTTTATTTTCACAACACTTTCATGTTAACTTTTGGGATAAAAATTTGGTTTTTACTGTTCCCGTACTTTTGTGCTTAGTGAGAGTAATTCTTGCTTACTCTCATTTTACCGAACTTTACCCAAAAAGTACGGGATCGGAGCTTATGTCAAAAATTTTATGAAAAAATATTTCATAAATTTTTAGTCAGGTATACAATTACCAAAACTGTTCACAACTTAAAACAATGTTCTTGATAGTAATCATTATTGTTTGCGAGATCAATATGTAGCTCTTGTTGTTTTTACATCTATTTTCAATGAAAAAAAGCCAGCCAATGTAGTAAATGGTCAGGCGCGGAGGAAATGGGATATTTCCACCCCAAAACGAAAAAATATACTTAATTTTTTTTGAGTTTCTAAAAGAAATTTTGCAAAATATTGTGTCAGTTAAAAGAAAATAGAAAACGCGATTGATTATGGAGCTCATGTTTTGACTTTCATATTATTTTATTTTTTTATAAGAGATTTTTAGATAGAAGTTCCCTAATGATCTGCATTAGCCACAGTGAAATGCGCATAGAAATTTGCTAATAATCCCTCATCCTGCAGGGTGATTATCCTGCTGTAAATGTTACACCAATCGTTTTGAACGTACTTGTCATATGACTGGTGAAAATTGGAATGTTACAAAATGTTCCTGAGTCGTGCCGGTGAAGAGACACCATATCACAAATCTAGATGAAAAAGGTTAGCAAAATTTCTCCATTGTACAAGCAGATCTTTTCCAAACCAAAAATATTTGTTTAAAGTAAAACCTGTCACTGAGTGTCTTAATTATGTCAATTGACCTCCTCCAATGACAACGCAATGTAAAGGATACCCGTTTCTTCCATATAAAGTTCCGGAACTCGAATCGATTGCTAGTCCTTAAGAACCAGTCACGCGACCTGTCTTTTGATAGATTCTTATATTATAGGTTTTTATATTATTTATGTTATGTTTGTAATATTCTTTATTTAGACTGTTAAGTAAACTTCATATTACATAAATATTTTAGTGTGTCAAGTTCTCATTTGCAAATCAAGCTGATTTTAATCGAATGTCAAGCTAAAGTACTATTTGAATCTGGCAGCCCTAGTATTAGTGCAGTAACCGCCTAAGCAACAAAATCGAAAATTTCAATAAATTGACTTTCAACTTTGAAAACTTTTCAAATTGTTTGGTTTTCGTAATTGCTTGTAAAAGATATTTAGTAAATAAAGCTATGATGTTTGGCAATATAGTTATGAACAAATACAACCAATTTTAATGTTATGGCTTATGTACGTGTTTACAACATTTCAAAAAAATATTTTACTACAATTGGGGTCGAAAAAGTACTATTTAAGAAGCTCCTTAATACGGAAATAATGTTCTCATTTTTACTCTCAAAAATAGTGCCAGCGTACTCATTTACAAAACCCGAGTTTTTTAAGAGTAAATTTGCGATCCAAAGCCATTTATTTATCTACTCCCATATTCATAGAACTTAAAATGAGTTTGAAATGTATTTTATGTAAAATTTTTCATACAAAATTTTCTTAAAATAGATTTCAAATACATTTTATTTATTTATGAATATGGGGGTTAGGCTTTATTTTATTTGTTCAATTAAATTTTTCAGTTAGTTTTTTTATTCAGAAAGGAATTTTTCCTTTATTATCTATGACTTTATTGCAGTGCGCCGGCGAAAATAGGTAAATTATGCCTATAGTGGGATCTTTGCTTAAGTCTTCGAACTTAAGATAAGAATCTGAAATTTTGTATATATATATATATTTTTTATTTTTGTTGGCTTTGTGTAAGATGTCTTGAAAGTCTCACGTAATCTAGTCTAGGGGATAAACCATTTTTGAGATAGATGGCAAAGAGTGGAAAGGATTGGAAGGTACCGTAACGGTTATGATTTTTTTCAAAAAAGTCAACTATTAGTAGTTATTTTTTGACCAATATGTTTTCGGTAAAAAATAATAGTTATTTTTTAACTAATATTTTTCCAGTCAAAATTAAAAGTTAAAATATGACTATTTTTTTTTTGGTCAAAAATAAAACTTAAAATTTTACCGATATTTTTTCGGTCTAAAATATAACTTAAAATTTTACCGATATTTTTTCGGTCAAAAATAAAACTTTAAGGGCCAGATTTTGCACAAGTGTTTAATTGTATTAAAAGGAAAGTAAGAAAAATTGTGCAATTCACAAGCCCCGTTAATATCACTTATCTTAAGATTTTATTGAAATACCCTTTTGTTTTAATACTTGTGACGAATTTTAATTGTATCGATTATATTTATGGTTGAATTCGAAAGCATCAAACAATTTTCATTGTAATGATGCGGTTTTATTACAACGTAAAAATGAAACAACAAAAACATTTACTACACATTGGAATTTCCGCCATATTGGCAATTTTATTTCTACGATCTTTATGATTTTCTGAAATTTTGTTATACTTCATTTCTGTTGTACTTCATTTTGATATACTTCATTGATTTCAATACATACATTTAGCAATTTTTCGCGAACTTGTAAGTTTTTCGCGTTTTTTTGTTTGTTTTATTTTTACAGTTTTGCCGATTTCTAATCAATTTTAGGACTTGTTTCCGATTTTGGAACTTTTAGCGAATTTTCGCAAGCTGTTGCTTTTTGCAAGTTGTCAACATCTTTGCAGTTTTCGCGCTTTTTGTGAATTTCTGAAATTTTCGCGACTTTTACCGAATTTTTGGCATTCCTTAAAGTTTTAGCAAATCTTGATAAAAATTATGGCCTTTTCAAAATTTTGCAATTTTTCGCCACTTTTCGCGAAGGCTGTAATTTTTCTAAAGTTTTTGGCTTTTTACATTTTAAGGGAATTTTGATCAATATTACGCTTTGTAATATTTTAAATTTTAGCAAACTTTGGACGAATTTTCCCGATTTTTTCCGAGTTCTTGATATTAAAGTTACAGTTTTAGCGAGTTTCAATTAATTTTAGGGCTTGTTTAAAATTTTGCAAATTTTCGCGATATTGGCACTCATTCTTCTTTAAAATTTGGTGAGTTTTCAATATTTTTATGGACAACTAATATATTTTGCGGCGTATAACATTGTTAAAGTTTGCATAGTTGCGTACAGAAACTCGTATTGCAAATTAGCCTGTTTAAGTTTATATTTTTTTCATGTAAATCATTTTATTATTTTCATGTAAATCATAATTTTAAGAATAATAAAAAAACAAAATTGAGGGGACATAGAAAATTAGTACGGTAGCATGATTTTAACGAAAATGTCACAATCCTTAAGGTCTATTTAGTAAAAACGTATCGCGTAACGCTAGAGCGTTCAGTACCGCCTAACTTAAGGTGTTACTTATAGAAATCGTTTCAACCGAATCAATTTTGTCAGCTGTTAGTATTGGATTGTAATGTATGTGGTATTAGTTTGACATTTGCTACGTAAAAGTCTACTTTCTGTAGATTTTCTACGTGACAAAAGCAACGATACGTTTTTAGTAAACAGCAACGATCTTTGTGTTTGTTACAGATTTTGCCAGCTGATCCCTACGAACGCGAAACGTTTTTACTAACTAGACCTTTATACTTGTCAGGTAGTGAATGTCAAGAAAAATTGAGAGAATGTAACAAACTTCTCTTTATTATATCATGAGTTAAAACTTGAAAAAAAGAGCATGTAATTTTTGGAGCTAATAATCAGACATGGGGAATTTTCTACTAACCAACATCGATTAAACTTGTAAGTGAATATAAGGAGCAGCAAATTGTTTCAATAGTTGATGCTCCTGCTCACTAATAGCAAGCATGACAAGTATTTAAAATAAACAAAGAATGCTGATGTAGCGACTTCTATCTAAATCCTTTCAAATTTTAACTTTTATTTTTGACCAAAAATATATCGGTATTTTTTTCCAAAAAAATATCAGCCATATTTTAACTTTTATTTTTAACCGAAAAAAATATCGGTAAAATTTTAGCTTTTATCTTTTTACAAAAAAAAAAGAAAAATGCTCAAATATCGTATAGACAAACTCTTCCTCTCTGACGTTTTGAACTGAAATTTTGATAATAACTCTTATTTTCAGTCCCTGAGTATAAAAAAAATATATACATGTACATGTGGCATTCCTCGCCAAATCGGGCAGTTTGATATATATTTTTTTGATTTCCCCAAGTTCGTGAATATTTCTTTGTACCCTTCCAAAGAGCCTTCCTGCTAAACTTTTGGATTTATTTGATTACTCGTGCAAAAGATATTAAATTTAAAAAAATATGACTTTTTTAATATTTTACTCATAAATTTCGTAATTATCGTCGCTGAAGAAGTTTTTTTTCCCGTTTTTTTAAAGAAAGGGGCAAAATAATCCATACAGCGAAGAGTTAGAGGGTTAAAATATTCCACAAAAATGTTGCTTGTGATGAGATTTCTTATACATTATAGAATTTATTTTTTCAAAATTTCAAAAATCGAAAAATAGTTGTTATGGAAGGTCCACTAATGGACCGGGCTTAAAGGTTGTTGGGTGGATAGAAGTTAAAAATAAAAAAAAGAAAATTCAAAGGATACACACACATTTTTAAAAATACGATTTAAAAATTTCAAATCCAAAAATCAAAAAATTTTGGAATATTTTTAAAAATTTTTTTCTGTAAAAAAAATTTTCTAATTTGTACCATTATTAAGAAAATTATGGGCAACAACAAAACAAAAACTTATTTTTTTCTTAATTTAATATTTTTGAACGATTAATCAAAAAAATTTCAAAATTTACCAGGAAGGCTCTTTTGAGGGGTACTAAAAAATATCACAAAATTGGGAGATACATCTTTTTTCAAAACGTACGATTTGGCGTGGAGTGCCCCATATATGTACATGATATCATAGTACCTACTAAAACTAACAAATATGAGATTTTTTCTAACACTTCTTTCGATTCGGAGTTACTTTGTCGTCATATGAAGAAACCATTTACATCAAAGTTCATTAAAATACATTTGCTCGAAAAGTTATGTGGTCATAATTTGATCAAATGTGGAGTATATTTATTATTTTCAATAAGAAATTAAAAAAAAAATTTGTCCTCTTCGCGTCTAAAAAAGTTATCATTCCCCATCCCTGGTCTGGCAACGATGTCCTCTCTGTTTACAAAAAATCATTAATAAAATAATCGGCACCAAAGTGAACATTTATTTTTAAGTCAAAAGTGGTTCTACCCTTTGTATCATGTTATTTACTAAAACCATTTCTTTGTTGATTGCTAATATTTTGAATTTTGATGAACTTGAAAATTACAATAATGTAATTAAATATAAATATATAGTTTACGAATCGTGTATACATAAGTATGTATAGTACAGATATTAGTAAGCACTTAGAAAGAATATATTTATTTAAGAGTTTATTTCCACAGTTTATTTCAATTTTCCGTTTTTGGTTTAGCACAACCTTATGCTTTAATAATACACTTCAACTTTTATACAAAACATGAAATTGTTTATAAAAAGAATTTGTTCTCATTAGTCATTTAGTACATGCAAAGTGTATCTATAAAAAGTGATAGCAAGATTACAACTACATATAACAATTTGCGAGTATTTTGTTGTTGGATACAGAAATTAAGGATGTCAAATACAGCTGATTGTAGAGGGCAAAAAGTGGCTGAAAATGCAATTTTTTATAAGTATATATCGAGGGTTTGTTGCAATAGTCACAACTCAAAAAAAAAACTTGTGTTGCAGAACACGATTTTTAAATTCAGAATTTACTAACAACTTATGGTAAAAGAAAATTGAATTCTTCTTTCCAGAGTTGAGTATGCATACAAGATGTTTGTATGAAATTTGCACACAATATGAAGAACGATATGACGAATAATTCTGCATTATTAACTCAAAAGTCACGCTTTTTGAGTTATGACTCTATTGCAGCAAAGGCTCGTTATGTGTATAAAATATATGCAAGTGTTTATGTACAACTGTATGAAATGTAAGCAACAATAAGCAAGTATATACATATGACAGCCTCAGAGCACATAACAGCCGCACTGGCGACACTACTTTGTATGGATACACTTTGAATAAATGTATGCAAAGCAGCGATGTCAACTTGGAAATTTTAAAAAGCACTAAATACGAGAAATATTAAGAGCTTGCTTGTTCAAAATACATGGTTTTGTTATAATTCACACAATTTTCAATGAAAGTCCCCTTTCAGACTATCAAAGTTTACTTTGACAAAGTTTTTTAAATTTTTCTATAAACTTTGTTTCACTTCTTCACACGCAAAAATTACTTTGCAAAGTTTGTGTTGTTTTGTTGTTGTTTATACGACTATGTATAGATCATAGATTATACGTATAGTCAACTCCTGTAAAAAAAAATTGACAACTCTCTTCACACCCATGGGTATTTTGTTATCCAACACACTGAGAGAGGCAACTCAACACTCATCAGAGAGCGTAATATTTGCACTTGAAAGTGCACTAAAATTTATTTGTTTTGCACACACAAACACTATTTTTATATTATAAAATTTTTTTATTTGTTTTTTAATAAATTTTATGTTTCTTCTTGCTGTAATTTTAAAATATTTTTTTTAATTTTGTTGACATTTGTGTGTTGAAATTTATCAAAGTTTTCAACCGTTTTTTTCATTCAACAGTATTGAATTTTTAATACTATTTTGGACAATTTTTTTAGTGCCAAATAGAAAAAGTGCAAAAAAAAAATTTTGCGAATCAAAATTTTTGAGCTCAAATGCATTAAAAATGATTCTAAATTCATATTTTCATTAAATAAAGCAAAATTAATTGTATATAACAACTAGAAATTCGTGTTTAAAAAATATAAATTTTATAAAATACTTTTTGTACAACTAAGTATAATTTTGGTGCTGTGAGGAACATTTTATTTTAAACCAATACTAATACAAAATGTTCTACTACCACCCAACATACCAAATGGCTTGAAAAAAAATATTATAACAAGCTTACTAACATAAGCTTTAAGCTTGAAAAAGTATTGAAAATAAGTTGAAAAAAGCTATCGTAACAATTGTAGAAAAATCAAAACGGAACCCTCTTGAAAATATTATAAATGCATTCTTACTATAAGCTTATTCTTGCAATTGTAGAATAAGCTTATTAAAATAATATTATATTAACTTTTGTATAGAAAACCTAATTTGTCTTAATATTTTTACAAGCTTTGAAGAATAAAATTCACAAATAATATATTTTTTTATGCTGAAAAAGAAAATTCTTATTATTTACTTCAAATTCATTCGATTTCATTTATTTATTACATTCATATTTATGTTTTTTACATTGTTATTTCCAAAATTACACGTGCACCCAGTTTGCAATTTAAAACTAGATGCAAATGCCGCTGTAGAATGCATTAAAAAAGAAGAGTATTTTTCAATACATTCTGTTTACATACAATTTTCCAAAAAACATAAGTCTTTTTCAATCGTTTTATTGTTCTCTTGACTATATGTATGTCGTTTATAAGCATACTTTAGAAACAGTTGTGTATAATAATAGTTTCCCAAGCATTGTTAAAAACTGCTTGTGAAATCACATTTTATAAACATTATTATAATCGAAGTTAAGAAAAGCTTAAGGCCCACTATTTATATAAGCTTATTCTCAAGTTGTATTGGATTTTGATTACTGTATGGTATGTTGGGCACATTCTTAGACTTCGGTTTTTGACAGCAGACTTAGGTTTTTGAAGTTTTAGTTGGATATTAATCTACGTATAATCTATGGTATAGACGACGAACGAAGAACAAAGCAACTTTACGAGAACATCAAAGTCTGTACTCACCCCCTTCGTTTTTCCCTTCTCTCACTCAAACTCAAGACTTTGCAAAGTAAACTTTGTTAATGCAAAAGGGGACTAAATAAAAATTAATATAACAAATTTTAAAATTTATGTATGTAAAGATTTTTCATGAAATTTTAATACGAGAAATAAAAAATCAAACCAAAAAAGTTTGACTTAAGTAGAATAAAAAATCAGAAAAATGGGCATGAAGAAAAATAAACGAACAGTAACACTGAGATTTCTTGTGATCCTGCAAAAATCGCGACTATAATATACACGCGTGTATAGAGTACTCCATTAGGAACCAGGACTAGTTACAAGCTGGTCCAAATGTATACAATAAATGTGGCACATTTAACATTGCGATTTCCTAGGGCTGCATGGTCCAGCTTTGTTTTACATCGGACTAACACAAAAGCAACCTCTATGTAACTACTCCATGAAGCACCTACATGAGGTTAGTTTTGAAACTACTCTATGGAGCACTTAAGTATTCGTGTTTTAATGATTTGCAATCGTTAAAGTGCGATTACTTGTCGCTTAATTACAAAGTCTTGTTTACAAATGACACGATCCATGACTGCATTACATAGGACCACGTACATTGGCATAACTAGAAATTATTCCTTAGGGGGGGGGGGGGATAAAGCCCCCATCAGTCCTTACAGTTCGCTTATATTATCAAATTACTCTAATATTTTGAATTTCTAGGGGTAGTTTAGCACCCCTTCCCCCGAAGAGCCTATCTACGCCAATAAGCACGTACAACTAGTCTATTTCAACTAAAACGGACCACGTAGTCCAACAATTTTTGAAGGATGATAAACATCAGATTAATATCAATTTAGTAGTGATTTAATTCTCGTATTCAAATTTCAATTATATTACATATTCAGAAAAATTTCTTTTAATTTAATAAATTAAATTTAGTATTTTCTGTTTAAGTGTATATGAAAATATTTGAAAAATTATAAAAATACCATCTTCTGAAAAATTTAGATTTTGGCGCTGACGAAAATTTGGCTATAATGACTTAATTTATTGTTGCATATTGCCATTTCGATTTTCGCACACATTTTATTATATGTATTTGAATTTCTTACTTGTTTGATAACTTGTGTAAATTGCTCAAAACACTTTATTTAATACGTGTGATTTCATGTTAATGGTTGATTATGCTCAATGGCATCACACACTTTCGTTATCAAATTAAATTGTCAAGTTCACTGATGCCATTTGTTTGTTGTGATCGTAATCTCCGTGCACACAGAAAAATTGCATAGTAAAATCGTCAAAACCAGGTTAATTTAACATTTTTTGGTAATGACTTTCCTTCATAGTTGTTTCATGTCAATTCAACATGATTTAAAATAATCTTGAAAGAACATTTTTTGCTTTTGAAATAACTATATTTCATGTTGATTTAATATTCCAGTTAAATCAAAATGAAGTTGATACTAAAATAATACAAAGAATCATGTTGAATCAAAGCCATTTCAAGTTGAAACAACGTGAATTTGATATTGGAACAACACGAATAGTCATGTTGAATCAAAGTTATTTCAAGTACAAACAACGTGAATTTTATATTAAAGCAACACGAAGAATCATGTTTAACTAAACTTATATCAAGTTAAAACAACATGACTTTAATGTAGGTATTTTACTTGCGTGATGCGCATTAACATAGGCATCAGAAAAATTTGTGTTGTAGTTGGCTGCCACATCCAAGATTTGAGCTCGTGCCACTTGCATGGTAGTCAACGCGCTAACCACCGCACCCACAACAACTTCAAACTGTACTTTAAATATACACTAAATAAATACCATCGTATGTAAACTGAATTCAATTTTAATTCAACATGCTTTAATTGATCATTTAACATGAAATTTATTTGAAATTAAAGTTATAGTCATGTTGATTTAAAATGAAATTTAACGTTTATAGCAAAGTTGTTTTAACAGAGAAAAATATTAAATCAAAGAGATTTAAGGTTAGATTAATAAATTTCCGTTTAAGATTAATATGAAACAATGGTAATTCAATTTTGTCGGCTATTTGTCAGCTATATAAGAATAAACAACAACAAAACAACAACAAGGCAAACAACTATGCACAACAGTGAATTACAGTAATGAACAAAGCAAATAAACACCAACACACTTAAACGACAAATTATTTCTTGTAAATTTAATATGATTTCCAATCAAAATTGCATCACATTGATTTTACATTCCTTTTTTTTTCTGTGTGTGGCTTATATTTGTGTAAAAACAAAAAATGAATAATTTTTTGCACTAAAAATAACACTTGCTTTATTGTGTAGTATTTCCTAAGGTGTTTTTATAAAGCAAGGCCATTTACTTTTCAAATAATTTTTTTTTATAATTTTATGTAATTTTTTATTTGTCTGAAACTTAGAATATCAGCAGATGTGATATTAGGTTCGCAAAATATTGTTTAAAGTAAATCAAATAAGGGACATTATTACAACTCGGCAGTAAATTACAAGATAGTTACAGACACCTTTAGCAATTTTTCATTATAACAACTTGCCTGTAAAATAAAACTTACCTTTTTCAAAGTATGGTTATACAAGATCGCTTAGAGACTACTGTGAATAGTGCTGGCGATTTCTGCTACTTTTAATTATTCGATAATACTCATGGGTACTCAATACTTTTAACGCTTAGAAAATTTTATAATTTTAAACAGAGTAGTATTTTGCCCCTTTATTTTCCGTTCGGTTTAGTAATAAAAATACTACCCAGAGAGTATACTATAATTACTTTAGAGTATTGAGTACCCTAAAATAACACCAAATCCTCGATAGTCGGTACTCACTACTCAATACTCTGCCAGCACTACCCAGTGGTAAAAATACCCATTACGTAATCGCTGATGTAAGCAATACTTAGTAGCTGATAGTGATGGCTTATTTTCGCACTTAGATTTATCACAAGCGTGTCATAGGCTGTTTAATCGGTGCGCTCTCGCTTACAAGGTAAGCGTTTACATAATACGTGGAACTGTAAGCGAGCTTGTCGTTGAAGTATAGCCCAAAAGTATGCCAAAATTTTTTACTTTGAACATATAAGGGATAAATTCTATGGAATGCAAAGAAATACTCGCATACACAATGCAAAATAATCGAAGCTATTATTAGTAAATGACATATTAGATTACACATACATTACAATCTAAGTATTTAGATGCTCGCTTAGAACGTCATCCTAACATCATTGATTATTATCTAAGTACTTCGTTTCATTTACCACTTGGTAAGCGTAGTATGCAGCTCTAAATGAAATTCAGGCTGCCATAAGAAGTATGTGTAAAAAAAACAAACTGAAATTCAGGTTGGTAAATTTCTTAAAGAAATTTCCGTTTACTAGTACGCAGTTCCAAAAGAAAAGTACACGGAATTTTGGCATTTATTGTCTATTACAGGCATGTTATAAGAATAAGTGGAGAATTTTTTCTGTCAACTGAAACAAAAATTAATGTTCAGACAATTGTTAGGTCACGTAATTTTTGAAATTTCTAGTTTTTCGTACATTGTACTTAATTTTTAGTGTGTTGTAAATTAAAAAATATATAAATTTGTGTGTATGCAAACAAAATTCTGTATAGAATTCTACACGATTATTTTTCCGTGTAGAAATAAATGCAAAACTCCAAACCTGAATTTCAGTGAGAACTGCATACTACGCTTTAAAAGAAAACTCAACACAATTTTTATTAAATACAGGCATGGCATTAGTGGAGACTTTTTTCCGTCCACTAAAACAAAAATTAATGTTTGCTAAGAAAATTTTTGATATTTTGTGTTTTTGTCGTCTTTCATATAATTTTTCATATTTATAAAAATAAGTGAATTTGCGCGAATAAAAACAAAATTTGTCTACACATTATACCGTGTAGAAATAAGTAAAAAATTTTAAACCTGAAATTCATCTTCATTTTGATCTCAGGCCTTCATTTTGATCTCAGTACTTTTAACGACCTAAGTACAAAAAAATATCGGCTGTATGCAAAAATACTTAAAGTAGATTTGCCGAGCAAAGTTGAGTAAAATTGTATTCTAAAAAAATTATTATATCAAAATTTTTAAAGTAGGCACACACGTTTGTTAAGACTATTTCCAAAAGGTGTATTGTTTAACTCAAATATTGTTTTTGGAACGATTTTCCGTAATCCCACGTCAAATTTGATTGCTAAACAGACCGGTTTCGGCTATGTGCCATCCCCAGCATGCTTTGGAACTATAAGGGCGTATGTAAAAAAATATTTTACTTTAGCTTTGAAGTTCATAATAGTTACCAAGCACTTTAATGCTAACAAAGGGCTGCCAGAAGTCTGAACCCGTCGACCAGGACATTTATAATACATATCACAAACGAATGTACAACAAAAGCTTATATATTCCAAGAACTAATCATATACAAATGAACCGCAACCAATATTTATTTTGATACATGTATCAACCATATATGTATTTCAAATTAAAGTCCAATAATTAAACAATAGATACAAAGCTTAATATGTAATTCATACATAAAAAACAAAAAACAAAAATAAAAAATTCATTTAAAATTTCGAGGGGCGAAAATAAACACATGGGCTGGCGAGGCGACCTGTGTTCATTTCATCGAGTAGTTGAAATACGTAAGCCCCAGGCTTTCTGTAAATTTTTATATAGAAATGCTCACTTTCATACGAAAAAAAATTTAATAAATCCAAATATCGTAATGAAGAAAAAAATCACCACTATTTTTGATATTATTAGAAATTTCGGAATTTTATAGATTGAAAGTTCTTGCATTTGAACAAATATTCAAAAAGACTGAAATTAATTTATATAATTTTTGGCAAACAATTTCTAAAATAAAGCGAGGCGATTCCTCAAAGGCTTTTCCAGTTTTAGGAGAATTGTTTAACAAATTATAGTTCTCCCACATTTGTCTGCAAATATCGGACAAATATTTATCTCCGTCAATTTAACAAACGCACATACTGATTAAGCCTTTTTGAGCTTTTCTGCAAAAACACCCGAGTCTTGGAAGGAATCAAACCTGCGACCTACCAGTTAATAGCCTAGCACACTCTTCAGTACGCGGGTAACTAAACTAAATTTCGATGTTCCTTAGAAAATTAAACTTTGGAAGGAATTCTTTGTTCTACAGATTATTTGAAACTCATAAAAGTTTTGGTACTCATATTAAAAGCGATTTAGCAAAAAATATAAATTCTGAAATGTATTCATTCTGAAAATCATGGTATATATTTAAGCTTATAAAATCATATATTTTTTTGTTATGCATTTATGTTTATAAACCACATGAAATTACTGGCGATCGCTATTTTTCTGTTTTCTTGTTAATAAAAATGAATAAAACTACGAAAAATGCTTAGCTTTATTTATGCCGATTTTTCGAATTGAAGTGCCGAAAATGATTTTTGATCAAAATCATTTGGCAGCCCTGGCCCCAGGCAACAAATCGTCAGTTTATTATTGGTTTGCTGCTTTCTAATGCTTTTTCCTATTTTTTGGGTCAAACCAATAATAAGGTGACGAAATGCTGGTAAAATTGCTTCATCTAAACAGCGTTATAACAGAAAGCTTAACCTCTGTTCATAAAAAAATCAGCAGAAATGAAATTTTTGTCTGCATTGACCTGTATCAAAAAACCAGGACAATTTAATAGTGGACCAGGACACCAGGACAATTTGTCTAAAATCAGGACAATCCTGGAAAACCAGGACGTATGACAGCCCCATGCTAACATAACACTGTTAAGGAATTATATGCAAAAGACAACTGTAATTATTTTGTGATTTAATAATAAATACTGGTAACACCACCGTGTTCAACAACCACTTCATAGTTTATGATGTACAAAAACGAATACAAGTTCATTCTAGTAGTCACATAACTTTTTATTTTATTGAATAACTTTTTATTATTTTGAAGTAAAACTTCTTCTGACATGGTAGTAAAGCATGTAAACATTTATATGAAAATATGATAAACTGAGCCTTTAGGCTCATTTAGCCGAGCGTAAATGTAGAAAACGTTGATGTAGTTGCATGTGCTGATCGTTTCTGTCACATTGAAAAGCTATGAGACAGAAACGATCAGCACATGCAACTACATCAACGTTTTCTACATTTACTAGGGTATTCATTTTAATCGACTTTTCAATTGTTCGATTAATCAATTAATCGAAATTGAGAATTTTATATTACTCGAGCAATCGAGTAAAACTTTTATTTCGTTCGAGTTATTCGAGTAAGCTTTACTGCTAAAAATTATTCGAGTTAATCGGAAAATGTTTGAATTTAATCGGTTTTTTGTACATTTTTGTGGACAAAAATAAAACAAGACAAGTTTTTTCGAGTTTTTATATATTTTAATAATAAAAACAAAAGAAAACACCATAAATTCTACATAAATTAGATCATAAACTGATCCTTTAAAATAGTTTTTTTTTCACTATTCAAATGTCGCGCTTTGAGAAAATTTTGCGCCAGGAAATATTTAATAGCATTCCGACCTGTCCTGTATTCAATGCAGAATAAAAATAATCGGAATTGGCATAACATTATTGTTGTTATAAATATAAATACGGTTACACTTTTGAAATATTTGCCCAAAAAAAAAAAAAGTAACCACTACTTTTGCTCAGAGTTAGTTTGATTTAACTTGTTTTTATATTGCAAAATAAGCTATGCTGCAAAAAGCCATTTTTATATAATTTTTAACAAATGCGAACCCATATTTAAAAAAATATTGTAATTAAAGGAAATAGAATTTTAACTTGTCTGTGTGTAACGTTTTTTCGGCAAATATTTGCCAAGTGTGACCGTACCTTAAACATCTAGTTAACTAGTTGCTCTCAAATTATCTTCTTTATTTCAAATAATTTTTGTTTGATGTTTATATTTCCGAATTTTTTAAAAGACATTTGAAGTCGGTTTCTTTCTCCCTATTATTTTTACTACAATTATTTACTTAATTTTTTGATCATGCGAACTATTAGTATGAAATAACGTTCGAATTGAATGGCAAATTTCATATAAATTAAAAAATTTTTCCACTTTTTATTAAGAAATCTACAAAAAACTCATTAAAAAAAAAAAAATTTACATGAAATTTTTTAATCGAGTTATTCGATTAATCGACCTAAATTACTTAAATAAATTATTAGTCGAAATTGAAATTTTTTGTTTGATCGAACATTATTTGACTTTAATTATTCGATTAATCGAGCAAACATTATTCGAGTGAATACCCTAACATTTACGCTCGGCTAAATCAGCCTTTAGCCGACCGTAACGTTGATGTAGTTGCATGTGCTGATCGTTTCTGTCTCATAGCTTTTCAATGTGACAGAAACGATCAGCACATGCAACTACATCAACGTTACGGTCGGCTAACTCTAGGCTGAACCCACACCTAATATGACAAAACTGTTTTTTGTGACTTATACGACAACAGAACGTTAGTTCTTATGAGACGACACACACCAAATTGTTTTTATGTATGTGCGTTATAATCATACGAGTGTGTTTGACGTATAAGACAAAAACGTTATGTCGTATTTGGTGTGTTTTCAGGCTAACTAAGTTGCACCGATAGTCGCAAAGTGTATGGCTTACATAATAGCCGATTAGAACACTTTTAGAAATTCCTTTGCCATCGCTGCCATTAAATATTCTCTTAACGAATTCAATTCACCGAATTTGAATAAACACACGTACACACGCAGTTAATAACTGCGTCAGCGGTAGTGGACACTATAATGTTAATGTCTTAATTATAATTCTTTATTTATTATACATACACTGTCGGTCAGATGATTAGAGCCACTTAAATTTCTGTTTTTAGTGGGCCAAATTTTTGGGCATTTATATTAAAGGGCATTTTCTTAAGGTTAGAAAAATAGCAACAACAACATTGAAGTTTTATGCAACAATAGATTAAAGATCCTTTTCCAAAAAAGGCAAAAGAGAAATAAAAAAAATTTTTTTTTCGTTCATATGATTAGAACCATTTAACTAATTTGAATTAAAAATGCTTTATTTTAATACTAAGTTTATTGACAATATTCAAAATAAGTTCAAATATACGGTTTTTTATTGAATCATCATTATCTTGTTGCAGAATCTATGAATTCGGTCCAAAAATGTCATTAACTTTAGGGAAAGCTGACTGTAACAGGATCATTATCTTGTAGCAGAATCCATGGAATCGGTAAATACGTCTTTTAAGTTTCTTCCGCCCTTTTTTTCACCTTGAAGCTCTAAATCGATTGTGCCGTACAGCACCCCAGACCATAACTCCACTCTCTGCTGTGATGGCGATTTAAAAATAGCTTCTCTTTTCGCTTATTGTGAAAATAATAATAGCAACAATATGGGATATTCAAATTAAATATTTTTCGTCACTAAAAGCCACAGTACGCTAATCCTTAACATGACTTCTTACTTGAATGTCATATGTCATATCCCAGTAAAAAAAATGTCATGTTTTTTGAAGCACTAAGGCAATAAAGCGCATATTAATACGCTTTAAAATAAGATCTTATTTCGGAGCAGTCAACGTATATGAAAGAAACTATACAAAAACAAAAAACTGATTTCTCTCTACAACAACAAATATATAACAGTTACAAATTAAAGGGTGTTCTAAAGCGAGCAGCGAAACATGTTGAAATACTAATGTAATACATATACAGACACTTATATATAGACACTTTAAATTTTCAAAGTTAGTGTTAATTGGTGTAATCTGTAGAATAGACTACATCAATTAACACCGATATTTAAAACAATAAAAACTAAAGGGTGTTCTACCAGTTAATGTAATTTTGACTATGTAATTTATACAATTTGCTGTATCTTGGAAACCGTAAGCGGTAAACTCTTGAAATTTTAAAGAACCATAAAACTAAAAAATTCCAAAATTAAAAAATGTCAAAACGAAAAATTGCCAAAATGAAAAAGTGCTTAAAAGAAAAAAAGCACCAAAGTAAAAAAATCAACAAAACTAAACAAAAAAATCGCTATAACTAAAAATATCGTAAAAAAATTTTAAAAAAGTCACCAAAAATGAAAAAATACCAAAATGAAAAAAAGGCGCAAAAACAAAAGAAGCTCCAAAAATAAAACAATCACCAAAAACCGAAAAAATCGCCAAAACTAAATAAAATACCTAAAACTGAAAAATCACCAAAAAATCCCTAAACTGAAAAAAGCGCCAAAACTGAAAAAAAGCGCTAAAACGAAAATAAATCGCTAAAACTAAAAATATCGTAAAAAAGCGAAAAAAAACGCCAAAACCAAAAAATCACCAAAACTAGAAAAATCGGCAATAACGAAAAATCGCAAAATAATTACCAAAATGTAACTTGTCTGATCCTAATACTATAATTTATAAGATTTTATGTCTTGTGCTAGAAAAGCATATATTTAATAAATAAAAATACAAATACAAATGAAAAAAAACGACAAAACTAAAAAAACGCCAAAAAAACGAAAAAAAAAAATTTAAATTAAAAACTAAAATTAAACGAAAACGCTAAACGAAATATTGTCAAAATGAAAAAAGAGCAAAAGCGAAAAAGGGATATTTGTATTGCTGAACTGAACTTTACTGAATTTATTCACTAATGTATTTTAGTTAAGTAATAGTTTGATGTATGAATCAAATGTATTTTTTTTTTGTCTTTTTTTGGAGCATGAGCTTTAAGCTACTGTTGCATTAAACTTTAATGTCGTTATTTTTCTTAAGAAAATTCCCTTGCGATGGTAACAAAATTTTAGGTGTGGACAAAAAAATTTAAAAAAGATATGGCCTGCTAAAAATAGATTTTAAGTGGTTCTAATCATCTCAACGAGAGTGTATATAATAACATACATACATACATATGTATATAAATACATCTATACTTGAAGGTGGGCCAAACTTAGAATTTGAAAAAAATCAAATTTCTAAAATAGTAACTTAAATTAATTATACAATTGTTGATGGCAATAATTACTTTTATTTTGCTGACACTCGTATGCATAAATATTAAAAATTAATTTAGTTGCTTCAAATGTAAGTTTCCTACACTTGACAAAATGTAGTCGTAATTAAACGAATTAATTTAGATTAAAGATATATTTTTAAATTGTGATGTATTAAAATGATTGTAAACATATATAGGGGAGGAGGTTCAAGATTTGTTAGGAATCAGATAATTTATACAGAAAAATTTTTTAAAAGCGAGGGTGGGGTGGAGGGCGGGCGGGTATGGGTATAAAAACTCCGAAAATAGCGTTACGTAATATGTGATATGGTAATTTTTTGTATTCTACATGGTTTTGCATAAAAAAGATTGCAGAATAATTTTCATTTGAGTCGTTGCAATCGTTATTTACCTCACCAGAATGCACAGTGGCGCAGAACTAAAATATTTTAGAAATAAATCAGCCATTTCTAAACGGATAAGATTTTAACAATTTAAAGATTTTTGTATATATGTACTTTTCCAAACCAGGGGAAAATGGTGTTTTGTGCATGTTAAACTTTTTGTTAATGCTATAAAATCATTGATTACACAGGTCAACACGATTTCTAAGGCCCGTGATTTCTTAGTCAATTTGCGTACATATGAAATTGAGCTCTAATACCTATAAATTAATTTTTTTGAATTGACTCTGTATCTCGAGATTTTCCATTATAAAGAAAAAACAGGATGCTGCATCACATAATTTGCATTTACTCGAGAACTACTTCTTCGATTAAATAAAAAAAAGAAAAAAACACAGAAGGATCGGAAACAAAATGACCTTTAAATTACTTCCTTAATAATTTTTTTAACAGTCTCATAGTTTCGGAGATATTAAAAAAATAATATTAACATTAGTGAGTGCTTTCCGTCCATAGACGTAACGTGTTATCGAGATACTGAATTGGCTATAAAATTTATATGAAAATCACTTGGTTTTTTTTGTGATTTCCATACAAATTTTTTACTCAAGGCGCTTGTTTGCATTGTGCAAACAGTACATTATTTTTGCTTCTGCGAATCTCAGAACTCCTAAGAAAGTTCTAAGATATCTTAAAAATTGAATTTTTGTGGTTTTGACCATAAAGTCAACATTTGGTCCAATGCCCATAAAATGCTTTGGCAAATAAATGGATACACATACGAGTTTCTGCAAGTGGTATTTGTTTCTAAATCCTAGCTTTGGGATTTTATTTGGCCTGTTCGTGCGGCATATCGGTACATGACTCAATCGGCCCTGTTCTGTAAACCGGATCCGAGTAAATTTCACGTTTTCCAAAAATATTGTATTTTAAATCATATGTAGTCAATTAATTTCAGATATGATATTTTAAGCTTTAAAAATTGAAACTCCTCCAAAAAAAAGGGGGGGGGTGGGGGCGGGTGATGAAACTATCTAAAACTTAAACTGTGGTTAAGGGTTCATTTCATACTTATTCACAACTAGTACTCGGCACGAGAAATCTTGTAAGCTTTACGTAAAAGTTATAATATGTTTTCAAAACTTGTATATAAACTATTAATTAAAAGGGTGCTCTTAGGCTGATGTCAGAGTGCGCGCTACAAGCGAAGTTAAGCTAGAAGCGATAATAGTTCTTGCTATACAAATTCTACAAGATGTTAGAGTGGAAGCTAGATTGAGCAAAGCGAATTGTTTTGTTTATAGTACATAATTTTTGTTATTTTTAGTGTGTGTATGCATTTTTAGTTAAAAAGAATATTTAAAAATTGTATAAAATCCAAATACAGCTAAGCCATAAATTCATATTAACTTTAAGAATCTCAAAAACCGTGTTAAAAAATTCATAAAATATTTCTTCAAAACTCGTAAGAAATAAACAAACAAAAAAAAAAACAGACGAAGCGGATAACATGCTACAAACCATTACACAACCTGCTTTATAGCACGTACTCGCTTATCGCTCCGCTTTCACTCTGACATCTTTTGAGGGATCACATAAGAAAACATATGCAGTAGTTTATAGCGAGTTGCAGCGTAATATTATATCATCGCTTATAGCGCGCACTCTGACATCAGCCTAAGGGCCTAATTTTCTAAAACACGTCACGAAAGTCAAATTTATATAAAACACAAAAACAAAATTACTCAAATTTTATAAATTTGTTTTGGTTTTTAATACAAATTTTGAAAATTATGAAAGGCAAAGCCAGAATTTGTTATGTGTTTATTCGGTGAAGAATTTGTATGGAAAACAAAATTTGTAGAATTTAATAATTTTGTTGTTTTTAAAATATTAGGCCATTAATAAAAAAATTTTTTTAATTTAATTGCCGCATTCATATAAAAATAATTTGAATCTGACTTGTGTTTTAAAACACATTCCTAGTTTTTTTTAATACATTTCAAATTCAAATAATTTTTTAATAAATGCGGCAGTAAATTACTGTCAAAAAATAATAAATAATTACTCGTGAGTATTTTTCACTCAATTAGTTGAAAACAATTGAATAACTATATAAATGTGTCAAGACTAGGAAATTTCTACTTAATAAAAATTAATGCCATTTAAGTGAGGTCGAACCGACTGTGGAGGTATCCTATTGGTTACACTATGAAAGCACAAAAAGAAGGAATCATGTCAGTACTTTATATTTAATTAGAGTAAGAGAATAGTTCCTAAATTATTTCTACAAGATAAAGAAGGGCACCGCTGACGTGATCGGCTTAAATCACGTGAGATCTATTTCATTAAATCAAACAAGCTCACATAAGACTGAGGTTGTCGTTCCATATAATGATTTGTTATTATAGATGACAATATACCTTGCTTAAATTATAAATATTTTCTTATACGAGATAGCACGGTAAGAAAGACACATATTTTCTTGCAATGTATTGTTTAAACACTCTCAGTGGGGCAGAATCAAAATATTTTCGAAATAAATCCGCCATTTGTAAACGTATAATCGGATCGGTATAAAATTTTACATGCACATATCAGAGGAGTGTTTTTCAACGCTTGTGCTTTTTTTGTTTCTTACCAGATTCCAAAAGTTTTTTGTGCCCTTATAAGGTTCTCAATAAATGATGTTTTGTTAACCCTTTTAGCCCCAAATTAATTGAGGCGTGGCAAAAATTTTTTCAAGTACATATACATTAGAGTGGAGCGTTGGTGTATGAAGGAAAAAAAGTCATCCAATAAATTTCGAATACCTCCGGAATGATGCATCTAGCTAAATTATATACAAAAAAATTTTTTTTAAATTTTTGCGACATATTTTTTAGTCCTCTACCACGGCTGGAAGCTCGAGAAATTATATGAATTTTATTTTAATTTGCTTCATTAATATAGAAAAAAGATTTTAATCATTATTTTAAGGCTAAACGTAAAAAACATTTTTATGCCGAATGAAAAAAGAGTAAAATCGAGGAGATCTGACAAAATATAAGAAAGTTATAAGCCATTAAGTGAAAAAAGTTGATTTTCCATACAAAATTATTTTCAATCAAAAAAAATTTTTTTAATACAAACTAATTTAAATTAATTTTATATGAAAAATAACTAAAAAATAATATAGCCTAATAACATTCAAATTTTTTATCAGAATTTAGCGATTGTATCCATCATGTGATCGTCACAAAATTGTCTTTGAAATACAGCCCGAAAAAATATACTTAGTATATTTTTTCATCTTAATGAAACAATTTAAAATGATAGTTCTTTGGGAAAGGTCTAATGTATACTTTTTTAAGCTCTTAAGGCCTGCAACTCTATACTTTTTTTATGCTCTCGGCACTATCAGTCTATTAAATGAAAGAATGAAGAGATATCTATGCAACAGTGTGCAATTTATTTTATTTTTCCGTGCTCGGAATTTTTGCCAATAAACGAAAAAACTAAAAAAACAAAAAAATTTTTTTTCGCAAATATCGGGAAAACTCGCATAAAAAAAATAAATTAATATCATTTTCGTGTTCAGCGACCTCAAATTATCTTAGAAAATGTTTTTTTTTTGGCCTGTTCGACAATGTCGATCGCACGAACAATCAGAAATAGCAAGCGATGAACAACTGATTTGCGTCCCACTATAAGCATATTTTATTTTTGCATTAATATATCTATTTACTAAATAATTAAATAAAAAATTAAAATGTGTTGTTAGCGGTACACAAATCAGTTGTTTATCGCTTGCTATTTCTGATTTTTCGTGCGATCGACATTGTGGAACAGGCAATTAGAAGTTCGAAAATTTTCTTCATTATTTCATCTTATATTTGTCTCAAATCTAACCTTGTATGTATAAAATAGTGGATATTTCGAGTGTAATGAGTTATAACAGCTACAAAGAATATATAATGTTGCATCATATGATGTTTCGCAAATTGGTCAATTTGATCTCATATTCAAAATCTTGATGCTGCGGTAGAGGGCTAAAAGTAGGTCCCAATATTTTTTTCATTATTTTTCCCATGTATCTAAAAATGAAATGCAAACTTTTTTGCTATTCGAAATTAAAATTCGCAAAAAAAGTCTGACGCTCCACCGTAATGTACATACATCTTAGTATCCTGCTTTAGCCGTTATGAAATTTTGCATATAGGCAGAATTGGGTAATAGCGGGAAAAAAAATTTAAATATATATTTTCCTCAAAATTTTGTATTATTATTTATTAAAATTAAGGTGTAATGCATTTGAGTTAATACTTTATGGGCTTTTTCGTATCCATTGATGCCAGTGACGTGGTTCGATTTTATTGGTTCCAAACTATGTAACACATATTTTACTAGAAGAATGTGGTGATGTTGCTGATTCGCTGCATTATTGCGAGCACAGAGGAAGAGAGGCCTCTTTCACGTGGTGGACCTATTTACTGATTTCAAATTTCTAGTATTTTCCCCTATTTTTCTCCTCTGCGGAATCACCGCAATCGAATTCGGTAATTTTTACAAGTTTTGGCTGAGTAAAACTCGGCGGACGCATTTCCAATGTAAACAAAGTCTTATAAATAGGTCGATTATATATGGCAACCGAACCTCAGTTACGTTGCCAGTTGCTAAAAACGGCATTACAAATGGCAACTGAGAACGGTTAATTTCAGTTGCTATTTAGTGCTTTTCTAGCAACCACAAATTTTTAGTTTCCAGCTGGCAACGCAACTTAACTTCGGTTGCTGTCCATAACCCTACGTCTATACCTGATACATTTTTATCATGACAAAAGTCGAACTTTATGTTGAAAGATAATTTGTTTTATGTTAGCTGTTTTTCCTATATGGAATTTGACATTTGTCATGATAAAGATATATCAGGTATAGACGTAGGGTAATCGACACATTAATGTGGTATGTACGTAAAGGACCAATGTTGCCCATAGAAAAATCTGTAAGACAAACTAAAAATGTTTTTTTCGTTTTTAGTGTAACGGAACCCTATTGTTTTCGCTACGCTGTCCGTCTGTCACAGTCTGTTTTCTCGGGAACCGTAAGAGCTAAGGACCTGAAATTTGCACAGAACATGTAAAACTTTGGCCTCTACAACAACAAATATATGACAGTTAAAAATTAAAGGGTGTTCAAAAGCGAGCAACGAAAAATGTTGAAATACTAATGTAATATACAGACAATTATATATTGACAGTTTACATTTTCAAAGTTAGTGTTATTTGGTGTAGTCTGTAGAATAGACTACACCAATTAACACCGATATTTAAAACATTAAAAATTAAAGGGTGTTCTATCAGTTAATATAATTTTGACTATGTAATTTAGACAATTTGCTGTATCTTGGAAACCGTAAGAGGTAAAATCTTGAAATTTAAAAAAACGCTAAAAATAAAAAATTTTTAAATTAAAAATATGTCAAAACGAAAAATCGCCAAAATGAAAAAAGCGCTTAAAGGGAAAAAGCACCAAAATTAAAAAAATCGTTAAACAGAAAAAATCACCAAAACTAAAAATATGGAAAAAAATAAAAAGCGCCAAAAACCGAAAAAAGTCGTCAAAACGAAAAAAACACTAACACATAAAAAATCGCTAAAGCTAAAAATATCGCAAAAAAACGAAAAAAATTGAAAACTAAAAAAAAACCACCAAGAAACGAAATAATCGCCAAAACGAAAAAAAGTGACAAAACTAAAAAAAAATCGCCAAAACCGAAAATAGCGCCAAAACTGACAAAAAGCGCCAAAACTAAAATAAATCGCTAAAACTAAATAGAGCGTCCAAAAGCAAAAGAAAATGTTAAAACAAAAAATATGCCATTACAAAAAAATCGCCACAGCTAAAAAAATCGAAAAAAACAAAAAAAATTGTAAAAAACAAAAAATCGCAAAAAACAAAAAAAAAATCTATAAAAAAAACTTGAAAAATTAAAAAAAACTAAAATGAAACGAAAAAGCAAAATGAAAACAGTGCCAAAATTAAAAAAGGACAAAAATGGAAAGGGATATGCATATGTGTATTCGTACGGAACCCTTCGTGTGCGAGCTAGGGTTGCACTTTCCTTAATTTATTCTTTCTTCATATCATTCATTATCTGTTTGTTATAGAATAATATATTGTTTTTTAAAATCATCATGATTTTTTCCATTTCTTAGCCTTTTCGACTAAAAACTTTTGAAGTTTATTTTTGACACGAGCATGCAACCGGGACTCGAACAGCTTGCTACTGAGTACTCAAGCTCAATGACATTTTCGCAAAGCATTCTTAACCCTCGTCAGGCGGAACAATTTTACAACGCTAAAAGGCGGTATGGGTACAATTGTAACTTCAAATAATTATTTTTGGATATAGGTATGTAAAAGTTTTTATAGCAAATTATAGATGACTTTCTTTCTAAATATATAATAAACAATGTATCAGTTGCAAGAATTAAATTGTTCTGTTTTTTTAATATATTTTATTAATTTTTAATTTTTGCATGAAACGGGTGTGTGATAAACACTCCATAAAGGAAACAACCTGTGTTTCCTTCATGGAGTGTAGCAATTATAAAAATGAACCGATCACTTTCAAACTTCACAATATGATTTCTACGAAGATAAGTTAACTACATATTAAATTTGAGCTAAATCTAAAACAATTCATGAGTTCTATCGACATTTAGGTGAAATTTTTGCGGATGTTTGTAAAAAGACTAGGTGTAAACATGGACTGATTTCTTCAAATTTTAGTTAATTATATTTGTAGTGCAAAACTAACTTATGAACCGAATTTCGTCCAATTATCTTAAGAATTGCGAATTTAATTCAATGAAAATGGCCCAAAAACTGAAATTTTAAATCTTGTATATCTCTGTTTTAAGAGCTAACATTAGTGTCCGACCGAACGTTCGGGTTCGGTGTCGGAGTTCGGCAAAAAGGTATGTTCGGCGTTCAGTAAAATTTTCACCGAACAGCGAACTTTGTACAATTTTTTTTATATATCTATATATCAGCAAAGATACACCAATCGTTGATACAAATCTTAACTGATAAGTCGTCTAACATATAAACTAAATTTGAATTAAACAAATTCTTGTAAAAAAACAAAGATACACAAAATTGCAGTCTTATAAAATATCGAAGAGTGCAACGTACTATGAATTTGTTCATTTTGTATTTATTAAAAAAATAAGTAATAGTTAAAAAAAGTTGAGTAACATTATTCTCTTCAATGAAAAAGTTCGGCTTCGGTTCTAAAAATTCTACCGAAGTTCGGGTTCGGTTTGAAAAAAGTGCGTTCGGTCGGACACTAGCTAACATTGAAAAACTGTAAACGCCATTGAAATCAGCGTACTCGAATTAAGTTTACCAGTCTGGTGCCCCCTTCTGCCGAAAAAAATTTTGTCGAATTCATACCCAGTGAACATTTTTGATACATATGTACAAAAGACCAGATAACACAATTTTTCCCCTTATTGTACATATTTTTTTTTAATGTTGGTATGTGAGATGCCTTCTCTTTTAAAATTAATTCATTTATAAATTCCTAGTGAAATGCCTTACATGTTATTCAATTGCTATTTTCCTCCATACGTGTACTTAATATTTTTCTGGCTGATTTATTTCCAAAATATTTTGATTCGCCCCACTGTGGATCATTGAATTTAGATATACTGGCTAGACACAGTGTATTGCAGAACAACACATACATATATATCTTCTTTGTAATAATTCAAATGATTTAACTAACATATTTCACTTAACCTGCCTCATACATATGTATTCTTCCCATAGTAGGCTACTCAAGACAATTGCTTGATATTCTCCTTTTTTAACAATTGTACGTCACCAAACAAAAAAAGTGCAAAGTCACACAAACACTAGAAGCTAGAACAAATTTGTAAACATTTTTGAACAACTACGAGGTATAACAAGAAAAAATCCAAACGAAAAAAAAATCAGAGGAAATAAAACTTTTTATATTCTACTTCAAATTTGCCTAAACAGTTTTAAACAAGACGTGTTAAAAAGCAGTTGAATTGAATTTCGGTATAATTTTTGGCTAGAAAAAATGGAAAAAATTAACTTAAACTTTCTATGACGAACCCCATTTAAACGAAATCATAATAATTAACACCTTATAATTTTGTGTGCTTAAAATATTGTACAATAAGAAAATATCTTTTTTTTTTATTTTAATCAAGTCATAAACTTAAGGTTAGTATTAAAAGTAAATGAAGCATCTTTATATCGACAAACGTGATTGACTTCGTGCCGTTAAAATTTGCATAAAATAAAAAAAGTTGACTAATTAAAAATAAAACTTCACCGGAGATGTGATTGATTATAAATAATATTTTATTTATTGCAGAAAATTTTTAATTATATAAATAATTAATTAAGCAAATGAAGGTTTGTTACTGTTCAAAGTTGTGGTTGAAGTCTACTGACGATTTGGTAAAAGCGCCAATGAAATGCATATAGTCAATTGCTTAATAACCATCAACAAATAAATTTCATTTAAAATATAATTATGACAATATCTCAAATAATAAATTTCTTAAAGGTTTAATTTGGTTTTTATTTTTCATTTTGCCTTATAATACTTTTATTGTTATCCAATGGATTTCTAATTGTATACAGGTGTAGAAAAATAAAATAGATTCATATCGAATATAAAATATTTGTTGGCTTTTGTATAAGTTTCTAAGCCTACTACACAGAAAAAAATAGACAAGAATTATATTCAATAAAACCATGTTATTAAAAAAAATATGAATTTCAATAACATTTGTCATTAACTTAATACAATATTTCGTTGTTTGTATTTCTATCCCATGCCGGTTATATCTCTTCTTTTCATACAAAAGTACTTAAAACAAGTTTTATCTCATAAAAATATAACTGGGACATGGCTCGGCTGTAGAGAGCAAGTTTTACGACCGGGAAGCGCGAGTTCGTATTCCAGGCATGTCAACATTATTTTTAATTTATATTTTTTTCTTTTGAAATAATTTTGCTATCAATATAGCGGAATTCTTTATCACAGGAAATTTGAAAAAAAAAATTATTGAATACCGGGATTTTTGTTATCAAAAACGAAACTTATTTTTTTCTGTGTACACTTATTTTATTTTTTTGTGATTTTCAAAAATATTATCGTTTGTAAATTCTCAAATGGTTTTTGAAAGTCTGTGCATAAAATAAGAGGTTTGTTACTGTTCAAAGTTGTGGTTCAAGTCTACTGACGATTTGGTGAAAGCGCCAATGAAATGCATATAGACAATTGCTTAATAACCATGAAGAAATAAATTTCATTTAAAATTAGACATTAAAAAAAACCCGAACACAAGGGATAACTTCAAAGCGGCTGCACCGACTTTTTTAAAATAAATGTTAGAAGATTTTAGATCAAGTCACCTTTCAAACACAAGAAACTAAATTAAAACTTATCCACGTTGCCACAGACACAAAGATTCGAGTTCCGGAGCTTTATATGAGAATGACCGCCAATTGGCGTAGTAAACTTCCACTTATGAATAAAGAAACATTCCTTTAATGAAATATTCTTATATATAAATAGGCCACACAATTTTTTGTCGTACGCTTTTAAGTATCTTATTGTCGACCAATATTGATGAAATATATATGGTTTAAAGGTATTTTTCTCTAGATATGCACAATATATTTTTTTGGTTCGAAAACCCGGTTACAAACAAACCCAGTTACAAATAAATTAGTCGAATTTCGACCACTGAGCAGGATCCTAGTATATTTAATGGTAGTAAAAAAGAAAAAGACTTCAACTTCAGGTTGTATACTGCGGTGTAGGCTCTGGAGTCTTCCCGAATTACCTTCGGGTAAGACTTTCCTTCCGACTTCTCGACGAAGCCAGTGTATTTCAGGCTGAAATTTTAGTTATAAGGGGGCGGGCAGGGTGTTAATTAACAGGAGTGTTCAGAGCATTGTCGGCATCTTCGTCGACAGTCAGGCGGCACTTCTGTCTCTAAGGTCACACACTACTTTTTCTACTTTAGTTAGCCAATGGAAGGACATGCCATCCAGATTAGGTGGTCAGACAAACGTTACCCTCATCTGGGTTGCCGCACATAGCAACTTTCTTGGCAATGAACAGGCGGATGAACTGGCCAGAGCTGGCTATGCTATGGACGCCTCCACTGCTGAATCAGTAGCCATGCCAATTGTAGGCATGTAGAACTTTTAGAAACCATATTTTCACCCATTATCGGCAGAAAGCTGAAGATAGTTGGCGCAAGTTGAGGACGTTTAAGGTGGCTAGGAAGATGTGGCCTTGCTACAATGATAAGCGCACAACACAACTAACTAACGGAAACCGTAGGGACATCTCGAGGCTCGTCGCACTAGTGGCGGGGCACTGAGCGATCGGCAAACACGCTAACAGGATAGGCCTTTCCTACAATGTGTTCTGCGTCGTAGCTGACGGCATCAAGCTAAAGAAGAAACAGTTTTTCACTTTCTTCCCGAGTGTCCGACCTTGCAACTCTCGAGACACAAATTCTTGGGCAGCAATATACTAGACGACCTATCAGAGCTCTCAGTAATTGGTCTAGGTGATCTAATTAAGTATCTCAATGCGACGGTTTCGACCTACTACCTACCACAGCATCCGGGATATGGGTTCGAACCTACATGGGTTCACACTGACGAGTGGAGTTGGTCTGTCAAAACGGAATCTTATTGGTTCTAGTTGATTGCTTGCGAGCAATTGGCAGCCATATATACCAAACAACCAACCAGTAAAAAGGAAAAAAGAAACGCAGAAATACCATCAACACCGGACTTATAGGATTTCGAACATCTTCTTCCGAGATCTGTAAAGAATCAAAATCAAAAAATGGTGCAACATTATCAAGTTTAAAACCAGTATGATAATGTTCACTACTAAAATTGCTATGAAAATATTTTGCAAATAATTCAAGAGAACTCTTTAGGGCATCATATTGATTAATAATTATTATCGATCTCGTAATCAGAATTCTTCTTATACCTCTAGGGCAAAAATAATTTATTTTAAAAATTAAATTGAAAGAACGAAATTAAAAAAATAATATTAAAAATTAAATTTTCTATGAATTAAATAAACCCCATACAGTTCGACTAAATAAATACACAATTTCTATATTTATTTTCTTTCACAATTAAGTTAATTGTCATGGTAAATCCATAGATTATAGTTTAAGAGTAGATTTTTAAGACAGGGCTTAATCTTAGTTTGAAACTATAATCAATTATATGAGAATAAATTTAAGTGAGTGCTAATTATGTTAAGTGGAAGCTTATACCTCTCTAAATTGGCATACTAAATAATAAAATATGGCATCTCTGATCTCTGAGCAGGCTTTGCACATTGCAGAAAATAAAAGAAAAAGAAGAAGATAAACAGCCCAATTATGAATAACAATTCCTCGGGAGGATTTTCCCTATTTCCCTATTCCCCTATTCTAAATTCCCGGAAAATTTCCCGTTCCTATTCCTCCTATTATAAATTACAATCTCCCCGGGAAAAAACTCCCAGGGAAAAAAGTAAGTACTCTAAAGATGAAGGAGAGGGAGAAATTCTTGCGAGTTTTTTCCCCAAACATTTTGACAAATTTTTAATTCAAACTAAAAAATATTGCGAAACAATGGTGTAAGCATTTATTTAGGGCAACAAGTTTAAATAAACACCGAAATTTTATATTTCTCTCTTGTTTTAAGAATTTGTATCCACGCCGTGCAAACATGCGCTTCTGACTTCAGAAGAAAGTATTAAAACACTCAATTTTGCATGCCTCCTTTAAGTTCACATAATTTGTAAATGGAAGATTTGTGGCGGCATAAAACATTTACAATTTTCTGTTTACACATAATCATTGGGGATTTAATGCATTTGGCCCTGGCCGAGTTTTCGCTCCACTTCCTCAGCATAAAGTTCTTCCGAAAGCTTCTGTGTGACTACACTGTACATTTTACTTTTTATTAAGCAAAAACAAATGTTTATATTAACACACAATCTTATTATCAATGAAAACATAAAATTTTTATTAATTTCTATTACTGAACACTTGCGTTAGTGCAGAATAAAATGTAAACACTAAACAGCTGATCCATATTTCTCCCTCTCTATTATATGTTTATTCCCCGGCTTTTTAGAATAGGAGGGGTTTTCCCCGGGAACAAATGAATGGGATGAGAAAAAACTCCCCGGGAAAATTCATAATTGGGCTGAAAATAAAAAAGAAACAATAAAAAAAACTTAAGAAATACTTGTTATGTGCTGCGGAATAAAAGTATAGACGCGTTTACAAAATAAAAACAGAATTTATATCATATTATCAATATATTTATTGAAAAAAGTACAAACGAATGTGTGTGTTGACATACTTACTTTTTACAGCTTAAACAACCAACATTGGCCGCTTAGGCTGGCCAATAGAAGCAGTTAATTATCGTCTTAAAAACAGAAAACAAAGATTAAAGATGACTAAATCTCCAATTTTCATTTCAGTTTGAAATAAAGTTTATATCTGTTTAATCAACACTCAAGGATGCAAAATCGGATTTTACAAATTGTACTAATTTTTAAGAAAAATTTGAATTTTTTCAGTCAGATCACTTTAGTTTAAAATAAAGTTGTAGTAATGGAAAAGTTTTTATACGTCCGATAAAAATCTACCTAGCTGTAATAATTGTCCTTAATCTGATTGACTTGCGGTACCAGATAGTCTGAGACTAGTTCTAGCTTTCAATGTATGCATAGTGTTTTCAGAATGGAACTACATATGTCCAATCATATTGCTTCTCAGCATGGCAAGTTCTCTTAAGCTAAACCCAAACCGAATAAGACAAAAATGTTTTTTATGACTTATACGACAACAGAACATTAGTTCTTATGAGACAACACACACCAATTGTTTTTGGTGTGCGTTATAATCATACGAGTGTGTCTGACTTAAAAGACAAAACCGTTTTGTCTTATTTGGTGTGTTTTCAGGCTTAGCCTTACTGTGAAATTTTATTTGAAAGGATATACTTTTATATAGAAGCGATGTTTCCTTTTATTCTTTGGATTCTAAGTTCGTCTATACGTCTGTCTGTCTCTGTGTACCTATTATAAATTGATTTGAAAACTTCTTCTTTATGAAAAGGGTTATACTTCCAGATTGGTAAATTTTTTAATTTGTTTCATTTATTTCTTATTTTTGCAAAGTTTTTCTAGACAAACTGTATGTATAGTCGACAGTATATTTTCAATACAGTTCACCAACCAACGATTATGTATGTATGTATTGCTTATGGTTTTGTATCTTTCTTTCAGTTTTACTATTCCCACCGAACTTTCAAATGATTTCCCGACTTTATATTTTTACCTTCAGTATATCGGTGATAGCAGCTTCAATCGTCAGAGAAAGCAATTATTATCGTAAGTATTTAAGCGTAAATTGGCAAAGCTTTTTATTAAACACATATACGGCCATGTTCTGTAAATCGAGTCGATTTAAAATTGTACGATTTCCAAAATTAATAATCGTCTGGCAGGCGTTTTTAAAATTATAGACGATATTTATTTTTTCAGATATGATATTTGAGGGTCTATATAATAGAAAAATTAAAAGAAGTCTGAACAAATGTTTCTATTAGAGGAGGTAGTTTTCTAAAATTGCACGATTTCAAATCGACTCAATTTACAAAACAGGGCCGTTACTATTTTCTTAATTTTTCAGCTTACGAGGATGCTCGAAATTCGGTTATACAAGCCGAAGATCTTTTAACTACCGGTGGGCGTTTAAAATTAAATAGTCGAGAATCAAAAGCAGATGAGATTTTTCGAAAACTCAAATCTGTTGAGTTGGCAAAGGGTTACCAAGATCCTGACAAAAATGCTGCTGGCTTGCATTTCTTTAAGGCAAAACCTCTAATCGATGACAGTAAAGTTTTTAAATTTTTACAAAAAATGCCCAAGGGAGCAGTTTTACATGTTCATACCTCAGCCACAGTGTCATCTGAGTGGGTAGTGAGAAATATCTTCTATATGGCCGGATTATTGAGATGTACCAACAAAGAAGGTGTGAATATTTTAACATTTCGTCAACAGGGAGAAAATCATGGCTGTGCCACACAATATGTAAAAGTTAATGATGAACGTGAAAATTCCACTTCAAGGCGTCTATACGATAACGCTTTAGAAAAGTTTATAAATCTCTATACACCATCACCGGAATGTAAGTATATATATACATATATATAAATATATATATATATAAATAAATAAATATATATATATATATATATATATATATATATATATATATATATATATATATATATATATATATATATATATATATATATATATATATATATATATATATATATATATATATATATATATATATATATATATATATATATATATATATATATATATATATATATATATATATATATATATATATATATATATATATATAAAATTTTTTTTTTAATTCAAAATTTAACAAGTTTTGTTCTTATTTCAGTGGAGTATCCTTCGATAAATAAGGTTTGGAACAAATTTCAAAGCATGTTCAGAACAATGGGAGATGTCTTACAGTATTTACCGGCTTATCGTGCGTATCATTGGCAAATGTTAGAAGAGCTGTATAATGATAATGTCATGTACGCTGAAGTTCGATTGGGCTTTAGTGAGGTTGTTAATTTTAGTTTTTTATTTTAATATTGAATTGATTATTGATTTTTGTTTTATTGTTTGAATAGTTATACGATAATACTGGGCGCACATATCCCGTCGAGCGTACTGTTAAAGAATTAATTGATGTAATTGAGAAATTTAAACTTCAACATCCAAATTTCTTGGGTATTAAAATGATACACGCAGTAGGTCGTAGATCCGAAGATGATGTAATACAACAGCGTTTTGAACTTTTCAAGAAATTGCAGTAAGTAGTAACACTGGGAGTTGAAAGCATTTAACAAAGTGCATTTTTATAAATGCTTTATAATTATGTACATTAGGGTGGCCATATATTTGAAAAAGTGCTCCGATTCTAATTCTTACCCTCTAGAAATATTCGACAGGGCAGTGCACGCTTATTTTGTAGTCGGTTTTTTTTTGCAAGAATTATTAATAAATAATTTTATGGACATCTAAGTTGCTTTGAAAAAAATGTTTAGATTTTTTGTAAATAACATTAAATTAAAAAGTTTAAGAACCCCCGAAGAAAATGGATGATAACTTCTAAACGGCAGGACCGATTGTCTTTAGGTATAGGCTATAAGATTTAAGATCAAACGAAAAAAATTAAAATCGGTCTAGCCGTTTTGAGTTAAGAAAACTCTCGATCAAGATACCTTTGCATAAAAAAACTAAGGCCCCTATTATGATTCACAACTAAATTGATAGTTGAGTCGTAGTTGTCAAATTCTTATTATGGAATAGAACTTCATTAAAGCAGTTGTCTCAGTTTTTTATCAGTTGTGTTTTGGTTCTTATTTCGACTATTGTGTTACTTTTAATTACTTTTAAAATGATACTTTTAGGCGCCAATCTAGCCCATTTGTCAACCTATATTATTGCCCTATCCATAAAACATAAAATCTCAAGAAAAAATAGTAAGGCCAAAACTAAAAATATTTAAAATATTTTGGGATGGTTACTATAGTTTAAAAAAATAGACAGTATAGATAAGAACCTTTTTTCGAATATTTTTTCGAAGTCAACTAAAATTAGTTGTGAATCATAATACAAAAAAGGGTTGAGTTGGGTCGTAGCATTGACAACTCAACCCAGTTGAGTTGTGAATCATAATAGGGGCCTAAATTAAAATCCGTCCAGCTGTTTGGGCTGTACAACACACATATCGTCATAAAAAGTGCAAAAGGGCCTATCTACATTTTTAAGAAATTTTCAGGAGAGATAAAAAACTTAATGAAAAGCAAATTATTGTGATTATAAAACCAATTTTTTCTGGGTAGTATCATTAATAAAGTCGGAATTAATGATACTATGCTGAAAAAACAGTTTTTATAATCACAATATTTTGCTTTTTATTCAGATTTTTACATTTTCTGAAAATTTTTTAAAAATGTAGATTGGCCATTTTGCATTTTATATGACGATATACACAGACACACACTACAACCTCCTTTTTTGGTCGGGGGTTAATAATTCATCTTCGGCAGAAATGTCAAAAAACATAATACTGTGGTATCGCAACAACTTCTACTAATCCAATTCGTATGAAACTTTGCATACACATTTAGTTATTGTTACAATACAACAGTATGGTTAGAAAAGTGGGAAGTGCCACGCCCATGAAAAGTAAATATTCATTTACACTACTTCTACTTAACCAATTTTTATGAAACTTCGCATGGAATTAGTTCTCGTGAAAGTACATCATTATGATAAAAATTATGCGCAGTGCCACGCCTATTTTGAAGTCGGTTTTTTTGCAAGAATTATTTTGACACGGTTTGTTTAATTTATTTTTCAATATTGAACAAATTATTAAATAACATATCGTCAGCTTGTTATTGGTTTGCTGCTTTCTAATGCTTTTTCCTATGTTTATGGGTCAAACCAATAATAAGGTGACGATATGTAATAGCCAGTTCACACATCATTCGGTAAGGGTTTCTCGCTTTTAGGTCTTTATCACTTGTATCGAGAAAATAGCGAAAATTCGCGAAAAATTGCAGATTTGCAAGCAGGCCCTAAAATTGCTTAAAATATATCGAAAATTTGATTAAAAATCGGTAAAACTGTAAAAAAGCAAAAAACTAGCAAAAAATCACTTGTATCGCAAAAAATTGCAAAATTTCAAACCAGCTCTAAAATTGACTAAGCATCGCTGAAACTGCATAGAATGCAAAAAGCTGAGAAAAAACGTAAAAATTCGCAAAAAAAAATTGGAAAAAGCTCAAAGTCTACTCAGTCAAGCAAGCTATAATATCTTGTCAAACATTTTGTTAATGCAGTATAGGCTTTTTGCGGAAACTTGGACGGTTTCTAAAGAATCTGAAGTGTTCAATACATAGGACTTCTTATTAGGACAATAAAAAAAGTTGTACGAGATCATTATTCTTTTTATTTTAATTGCAACTTTTCACAATTTTTGCGATTTTTTCCGAGTATTTGGCATTCCGACTAAAAAATTTGTGCTCATTTTTATTGTTATTCAGAGCACAATTTTTTAAAATGCTTGTAATAATAATTATTCAATGATTTTTTTTTTAAATATAGGTCATATCTGTTATGTCCCTGATTATGGTTGGTTCGTTCTATCAAACTACATGTTAACTCAAAATTTTAGACTCCTGCGATCAAAAATGGAGAATTTATTAAAGAAATTCAAACGGACGTAACTGCAAGTATTTTTTAATGCAAAAAAGGCGTGTGAAAAACATACAAACACATCCTAGCAAAAACTTTTGTAATTTTTGTAATCGGTAGTACTTTATTAATGAGTTACAAAGTAATGAGTGGTACTTATTTATCTTATTAATATGCTTCAAATTAGAACTACTACTTTGCTTTTTTATAAAATTAGTCAACAATAGCTGAGTGGGTAAAGTACTTGTCTTCAAATCAAAATATGAATCAACAGGTTCATATCAGAGCTGGATGAAAAAATAAATAAATAAATCAAAAAAATTGTATATATAAATAAAATATAATGAGTATACAATTTTTATTTTTTATTTATTTTACAACTGATTTTTTTAGCTTCAAGTAAGCCAAATAATTGCTGTGACAATGTAAATATATTTGTAAGGGATACCCCTCATTTGTTGAACTTCTCAAACAAAAATAAGTAGTTCTCGAGTCAAATTAATGTGCTGTTTCCACAATGCAAACAAGCACTGCTTGTCTAAAATTTGTATGAAAATCAGTCAAAAAACTGAGTGCTTTTCATATAAATTCTAGACAAGCAGTGCTTGTTTGCATTGTGGAAACAACACATTATATTTTTTCCTCATATATTTTTTCCCCTACCAGTAAGCAAAGTTTTTGCTGGGATGTATTGTGTAAGATTGTACACAAAGGTTTAACGGTGTTTTGAATTTGCTGTTTTCCGTATTTTTTCAGTTACAAAATTCTAATAAGCTTAAAATTTTAGTTTTTTCTTCTCCTGTAAAAAAAACATGTAGTTACGTCTGTTTGCATTTAAGGTGATGATCTGCAATGTTATTATTAATAACTATTATTTCAGCTCCTCCTACCCCAATTATATAGTTGGCTTCGATTTGGTCGGTCAAGAAGACATGGGCAAACCTTTACATAATTTCGTTAATATTCTTCATAATAAACCAAAGACTTCAAAATTTTTCTTTCATGCTGGAGAGACAAGTACATAAGTTGAAAATCGCAAAATGTCATTAACAACAACCATTTTATTTTGCAGATTGGTATGGTGCCTCAACAGATTATAATCTACTCGATGCTATGCTTTTAAATACCACACGCATCGGTCACGGTTATGCTCTCATGAAACATCCCGTACTTTATAATGCAGTCAAAACCCGCGACATAGCTGTTGAAGTTAGTCCGATATCAAATCAAGTATTAGAACTGGTAACGGATCTGCGCAATCATCCAGGTTCTTTTTTCATTTCACAAAATATACCTATTGTGATTTGTAGTGATGATCCCGGCTTTTGGAATTCCAAGGCATTGAGTTATGATTTCTATTATGCCATTATGAGCATGGCACCAAACAATGCAGGTCTAAAAACTCTAAAGCAGTTGGTATGGAATTCCATTAAATATTCCACAATGAAGCCGTTAGAACATAGAACAGCATTTTCATTGTTGCAAGCACAATGGAATCATTTTATAGATGATGTTTTGAGAGGTGTTGTGGTCTAAGCCGAATAGTTAAGCCAAATATGTAATTGTATTTTCTTTGTTTTCTAAGAAAGCATGTAATAAATATAGCAACATTTAAAATAACTCCATCTTCCTTATTTTTGCTTCTACTAAAGTAAACAGAAAAATTATTTTTGAAAAATTTTCAATAAAAAAAATGTATAAAAAAATTAAATAAAGTGAATAACTCGGTAAGCCACGTGAAATAAAAAATTGGTTTTATGTGTTCATTCCCGTGCTTGGTACCATAGATTTGCATCCTAGAGAAATTGTTGGATAAGTTCACAGTGATTAAATCACAGCTACTGAAATATCGCTCATCTCTATTATATATGATCATCATATTTATTGCTACATGTTTTTCATAGAAATTATCGGCTTATCATAAAGAAAAAACTGTAACTTTTGAATATGTTTTCATCCCTAATTAAAGACTTTGTACAATAAAGACCTGCCAGTTTTACTCTGTAAAAAATAATGAAAATTAAAAATACCTTTTTCAGGATATTTTGGCATTTTAGAGGATCTTGTAGAGGGAAGCTATGTCCTTTTTAATTAGTACTTATTAAGAGGAGACTGAAACCTTTCCAATGACACCAAATTTATTAATATCCGATGACGCGCTCTAGTTACTCAATCTTGATTATGACGAACATTTCTAAAAAAATTGCCCAAGTTTAGACGGCTATAAAAAAACCATAAATAGTATCGGAATAGTTCTTACGCCACGTGATGAGCCCGTAAGAGGCATATACATACATATGTATGTATATGTATGTCAAATTTCGTTGAAAACGGATAGTTTTTGAAATCTGAAGTGCCAAGCACACGAAATACGTAACAAATTCGTTTTTTTATGGGTTTTGACGCATAAAATGAAGCATCGCAATTTTTTCATTTTTCTGCATGACTGCAAAAAACATGTTCAGGAAATAGTTGCATTAACAAAGAATTTTACACTTGAAAAAAATTATTAGATAAAGAAATAAATTTTTTAGTTTTGGGTTTAAAGCCATCGTCACAAAATAAAAGCAGTACTTAAAATTAATATTGAGGGCTGTAACTTTCAGGGTATTATTTTACATTTCCAACAGAATTTCAAGTGGGGACTACAAAAATAAAAAAAAAACTTGAAAAACAAAATAATAACCCTATTGTAGTATGCCTTACAAATGGTCATATCTTAAAAAGTCGCCGCTTGATATCTTAATTTTTAGTATGCTTGTTTTCAGCATATTTCTCAGCATATTTCATTTAATGAGAGCTGATGTAAATTTCAAATGATTTGGTCCAACACAAAAATGTTGTTAAATTACTATGGGAGTTAGCACATATTTTCTCTAAAAAATATATACTTTGAGGTCGTACTATTACAAAAATGTATACAAAATTCGCAAAACTTAACTTTTAGCTCTGAAATATGCACTAAACGTGGAGAACACGTTAATTCACTATTTGCCATAAAAAAACTCGTTATCTCCAAATTTTGAGTTAGCACATTCGTATATAGGCTCTCGATATACAGACCTTGCAGCATTGCCCCGAAATATCGTAGACTAGTCTTTTGCATGTTAAATTTCATTCTGCCGTCTTGAAAATTTTCTTTGAGTCAGATACAGCTAGGTAGGTTCCGGACCAAAATGTTTTATTCTACAATTTTTTTAATTTTATATTTGAAGATACATACATACATTATTTATAAAATTGCCATATCACAATCAAATTTCACTAGCCATAGCTTTTTTCAAAAAAGCATCACAGGCCACCACACATTGTTGGTAGGCCTTTTCGAAGCCAGCATCACCACGTTGCTAGAAAAATTATTTAAAATAATTTACAAAAGTTTAATAATATACTTTAAAAATTTACATAATAAGGGTCTTCAATAATCTTCTCTTTTTCTGGCAGACCAAAATTACCCAGCATTAATAATTTAGCCTTAGAACCTTTGGGAGCTCTTTCTTTTAAATCACTCATATTTTCGTAGTCCATTCCGAATATGTAATCAAATTCTTCAAAATCTTTAGACTTAATTTGTCGTGCCTTATTGTTGTAGGGTAGGTTATGCTTCTTCATTGTGCTTAAAGCGCGACCATCTGGAGGATTTCCCACATGCCAACCTCCAATGGCAGCACTGTCTACTTCCCATTGATCCGAAGCACCGGCTTTTTTGATGGTATCAATCATAACAGCTTCTGCAATGGGAGAACGGCATATATTGCCTGCAAAAAGAATGTGAGTTTAATAGAAACTTTGTGAAATAATAAAAAAAAACTTACCCAAGCAAATCATTAATATCTTTTTGACCATTTTTATTGGTATTTTTAAACACTTTTTTTAATATAAGTAAATGTAAAGAAATCAAATTTGGCCAAAATACAAAAAATTTAACAAAAACAAGAAAAACAGCTGGTTATGCTAATTCCATGGTATTTTCTTTTAACAGAAACTGTTATACTGTTAGATTGGTTATGGATATAACGCCGTTACTGATAATAAAAATGAGAAGTAGATGACGCTACAGTTTCTATAAAAGATTAAAATTGTGCAGCGTTGCCAAGTGTGCAGATCTATCTGTATTTTGCAGTTTTTTGCTTAAAAACCCAGTTTTTCTACAAATATGCTCTCCTGAAAAGTTGTGATTCTTAATATAGAGGATTTAGAATATAAGCCGTCGATATGCCCAAACGTTTCCATCTTGTTGTAAATACTTTTAAGTTCGAATTTTCGTAATATGTTTCACGTTTTCATTCTTTTGTTTATATCAAGTTGGCAACCGATACCGTAATTAATACCGCTATCGATTAAATACCATTTGAAACTGAACACCGGTATCACTACCGATACCGTAACTGTTTTCTGTTGTAAAATACCGGTATTCAAATACCGTTTCCTTCAATACCGTTATCATACCGGTACTATCGTTTCGGAATAAAAAATAATATTACATATACGACAAGAATAAAATTTGAAAAAAATTCAATTTTTTAAGAAGCTTACATAAACAATGGGTGTTATATTAATTCGAGTCTGACGGAACGTTTGGTGTCGGAAGTTGTCAAAAATCTATGTTCGGCTTTTGGTAAAATTAATTGTTTACACACAAAATACAAAACTTGACCTATTATTTCTGCCAATTTTCAACTTTAAGATATGTTTTCTCCAAACGAAAGGCTGGAATTAAATAAAAAGCCTATTTAAGGGTTTAATATGCTGTGAATTATTCGGTAAACAGTTTTACACCAAACTTTTTGTATGGTAAATAGAGAAAAAAATTAAGTCCAATTTTGAGAATTTTTTGTATTGTGGGATTCCCAATATGTTTTTCTTACTTTGTATTCAGTATAAATTCCTGTATGGGTAATTCTCATTTCATAAGATAACCACATGAATTTTAAATGTTGTTGATGATAATTATTTGTAAAATTTATATTTATACGTTGCTTATAATTTTTATTTTCAATTTATATTTTTTTACGTTGCTTCATAACAGTTATTATTGAAAAATAATTTTTTCCGTTGCTCATAACATTTTTTTCAACGTTTATTTATTTACGTTATCTAATAATAATTATTAGAAAAACATTTTTTACGTTGCTCATGAATTTGATTTTCAACATTTATTTCTTACGTTATTTAATAACAAAAGCGAGCGTCAAATCATCAGTTGCAAAGCACTTAAGCAAAGTCCTGCGTCTCTGCGCATTAATACGTAAATTTAATCAGCGTCGAGAAAATGATAAAAGCTAAAAAAATCAGTTATGTATATCGCTAAAATTTGCAAAAAATTGCAAAATTGGAAATAGTCCCAAAATTTGATTAAAAACCACTGAATATGTAAAAAATGGAAAAAACAGGAAAAAAATCGCGGAAATTACGAAAATTTGCCAAAACTCGATATAGCAAAGTTTTATATTGATTAAAAATCTATAAAACTTGTAAAAGCCAGCGACTGGCAAAAATCACTTTCTTTGCGAAAGTTCGCGAAAATTCGCAAAATGTGAAACATTCTCAAAACTTATTAAAAACTGCTAAAAATGTAAGGAATGCCAAAAATTCTGAGCAAAATGTGAAAATGACGAAAATTCGCAAATGCTTGCTAAAGTCGGATATATAATAAAATTCTGGCATTGATTAAAAATTGTTAAACTGTAAAACACTATGCAACTGGCCAAAAATCACTTCTATCGCGAAAATGACGAAATGCGAAAAATTTTTAAATTGATTAAATTTCGACAAAATTGTAAGGAATGAAAAAATGAAATAAATGTTGGAAATAAAATTCGTCAGCAAGGTAATAAACATTTTTCCAATAATAACTATTATTAGGTAACGTAAATAAATAAACGTTGAAAAATAACTGTTATGAGCAACGGAAAAAGTTATTTTCCAATAATAACTGTTATCAAGCAACGTAAAAAATATAAATTGAAAATAAAAGTTATGAGCAACAGAATTTTTTTTGTTAATTATAACAATTATAAACAGACGTAAATACATATTTGTTAAAAATAACAGTTATTTCAAGACGAAAAAAACATTTCTCAAATTTTAACAGTTATGTCTCAACTTTTTTGCATATTTCTTATAACGGTTAAGTCTCTGCTTTTAAGAGTCTTATTCTCGACTATTATTGGTGAAACATATATGTTTGAAAAGGTATTTTTCTTTAGATGTGCAGAATATTTTTTCCTAAAAAACGGTTACAAACAAACCCGGTTACGGGTCAAGTGGTTGAATTTCGACCACCGTGCGGGATCCTAGTATATTATAAATAAATGTAGATAAGTTTTTCATTGTGTTAAAAACGAGGAACGAAAATATTGTTTATACTCTCTTCATAAAAAATGGGTTTTCCGTAAAGCAGGCTGTTAGTTTTCCATATTAAAAAAGTATGAATTTTTCCAAAAGCGAGATTAAATTTATAACGGTTTTAGAATATTTGCATTTTTAATTCACACATTAAATTTCAGAAAAATAATAGATATTATTATTATTTTAAATTGTTGTTGTCGCTTTTTTAGTACTCTTCATTACTCATTTTAACTATTGAAATTGCATTATTTATTTACTTCTAAAGTTTTGTGAACTTTCTTAAATAATATTATATTGCAAAACGTTTCATCAATCAAGCGTGGTTTGTATCCAAAAAAATGTATTGAGTGTTATCCATATTTTTTTATTTAATTGAAATTTTTAGTGTATAAATAAGGAATTTATCAGGTCTGTTCCGTATTCTATTCGGAATGAAAATGTTCGGAATTATCAAAGCATTGTTGTTACAAATTAATATTTATAGCACCAAAGCTATGACAATTACGAACATTTTCATTCCGAATGGAATACAGACCTGATAAAAAACTCTTCGAAGATTATACAGCTGAATTGTATTAAATTAAAAATATACGGCCATATTCTGAAAACCATTTCGTTTTGAAATGGCAAAATTACAAAAATGAAAAACAGTGTTCTTTTAATCGGACAATTTAGTGCATTCGAAGTTAAGTTGGAATAAAATATCTGAAACATTTAAAATATAAAAATAAATTAAAAAGTTGCAATAAATGACCGTTTTAGTTGAATTCTTTCCTGAAATTTTGCGGTTTTAAAACGAAATGGTTTTCAGAACATGGCCGATAGTGTGTGTTTTGAAAAAATATTGAATTCGTAAGAAAATTACCTAAGATTCGTAAGTTTTTTTTTAACCTAACAACATTTATTTACAAATTTCGAAAAACCTTTTCGTTCGCCAGAAATTAAAATTGCTTTTTTAGTTATTTCGAACGCCAAACGCGAATCTGCACTCCATTTTTTTCCATTTTTATATAACGTTATGTAAAAAATAAAGGAACTTTCACCACATATAGCATAAGTTGAGAGGGGGGTTTCCATATTCAGTAAAGAAAAAACCCGAAATTCGACAAATAAAATAATCTTGAAGCCGTGCAAACATTGTTTCTAAATTTGCTCAGTTCTTTCAGAGATATTACAGAAGTTTAACCAAAATAAATAAAAATTTTATAAACAATTTTGAGTTTTTTTGTTTTTAAGAATGCATAAAAAATAAAAATACAACAGCGAACTTATTTTTGATTCAGTAGCTTGTAGCTAAATGTATTTCAAAAGAATTGAGACTTTTTTTATTGCGCATCTTTAGATTTTATTCATAATACAGTAAGAGAACTGAATTGATAAAAATTAAATTTTCATACAACAGCAATTTCTAACTTTGTGTTTGCTACTGTTGTATGGAAATTCAAATTTTATCAATTCAGTTCTGACACGAAATTGTGAGAAAAAGCAAAAGTTATACACCGATTTCAATGAAAAAGGGCTCAATTCTTTTGGAATATATCTAGATACATGCTACTGGACCATTCTTGTATCTTTATTTTGTTATAAACTTTTAAAAACAAAAATGAAAAAAAAAATGTAAAAAAATATTATTTTTTTTTGTTCAAACTTTTACGATATCGCCAAAACTACTGTGCAGATTTAGAAATATTGTTTGTACGGCTTAAAGATTATTTTATTGTCGAATTTTGAATTTTTTACTTAAATGAATAGAGCATGGTCTTTTCAAGTTATGTTCATATTGGCTAAAATTTTTCCGGAACACGATGTACTGTAAACATGTGTAATTAAATAAATACATTTATTGATGACTAGGACGTTACTGTCTTTCATAATTATAAAAATAATATAAGAAGAGGCATTGTGGTCAATTAGGACTATAAGTCTGACTTTAACCCTATCATCCTTTACAACGATTAAAATATAAGGAAATCATTTTGATTAAATAAAATAACTTGTTTGATCACAAGCTCCTTCTTTTCCTATTTCATATATAGATAAACTAGTTTGTTAATGTGTACATATCACGCATATTTAAATTTCATTGTTCAAGGCCTTTTTCATAAACCCTACACAGGCCACAACACATTGTTGGTACACTTTTTCGAAAGCAGCATCGGAGCGAGCCTGTAAAATAAAAAAAAAACAATTTTCATTACACAAAAAATAAATACATTACTGTCTATAATAGAGCTTTTGCTGTAAAAACTGTTACTCACACAATATGGATCCTCTATAATCCTTTCCGTTTTCGGCAAACCAAAATCGCCCAACAATAACAGTTCTGCCTTTGATCCTAGAGGTTTACATGCATTCAATTCAGCCAAATTGTGCAAATCCATACCGAAAATGTAATCAAATTCATCAAAATCGGACACTTTTATTTGACGTGCCCTATTATTATAGGGTAATTTATATTTCTTCATAATATTAATAGCTCGAATATTAGGTTCTTTACCAACATGCCAATTAGCAATAGCCGCACTATCTACTTGCCAGTCTTCGTACACATGATATTTTTTGATTGTGGCAATCATAACCGCTTCCGCAATGGGCGAACGGCAAGTGTTGCCTAAGAAGAAAACAAATTTTCTTATAAACGTTTTACAATTACAAATCCGCGTCTGTACTTACCTAAGCAAACCATTAAAATTTTCTTAACCATTAAAAGTTTTATTGTTAAGTGTAACTTTCTTCATGAGTAACTACAGTACAATTTATTTTAAAAAGTTAATTTTGCTAAACACTTGTTAATAATAATTTTCTATTTTAGTGATTAAAATCAACCCTTCTAAATACATGAGACGCAGAATACTCGTACTAGCAACTGTATTCGTTTTCTATAGAAATTCATTTGTTGCATTCTATCAGAGCAATGCAAGTGAGAAAATTGTGAAATAGAAATTGCATTCTAAGGAATACATTCATATGTAAATAGTACGTAACGCTCATTTGCTGCAACAACATCATAGCTGAAAAAACTCGATTTTTGAGTTAATAATGCAAAAGTATTCGTCATATCGTTCTGCATATTGTCTAGAAATTTTATAGAAATATCTTGTATACTCACCTTTTGAGAGAAAAACAATATTTTCTTTTTTCATTAAGTTGTGAGTAAATTGGAATCATTAAACTGCTTTTCGGTAATACTATTTTTTTTTGAGTTATGATGTTGTTACAGGAGATGAGCAATATGTATTTAAACTTGCAAGACTATGATTTTGTGTAACCCAACGAGCATTTTACGATTCTACTTGGTGAATCACTTTTGTTGATAAACAATTTTTTTTTTGATTAGATGAGAAATGTACAATAATTTCAATAGACGCTATAATATACACAAATAAATGCTCAAAAATTTTTATTACAAAAGTGGGTGGCCCTTAAAACTTTTATTTTCCAGTCTTTCATAAAGTTTTACATTGTTCATTAATGTTATGCCATCATCTTGATCGGAAATAGAAATGCTGGGTAATAGAAATTGACGAGTTGTTTTGTCATGTTTTTGTTTCTTTTTCAAGGGACTTTTTACTTTTGACTCATTCCATTCTCCAGCTACAAAGGATAATGTGTAGCTTACACATTCATTTCTTGTTGGAGAATAAGTATCTAAAATGGACTTTTGCGGATTCTTAGAAGTATTTTTCAAATCTTTAATCATCGCACCTGCACGACATTTTTCTCCTCGAACAGAATTTTCTTCACATACATCTTTGTTTTGCTGTAACTCTTCATAACAATCCAAGGCTGATAAACATTTTGCACAGTCAAGTTGCTCTAAAGCTGTCGAAGGAAATCTTTCTCTTAAACGATTGCGCTCTTTTACCAGACGATGCATTTCGAACTCTTGCAATTGTCTTTGGAAACCGACATTTGGATTTGCCACAGAGCGACCTGCACGTACCACTTTCAAAGCGTCTTCCCAATTCAAATTAGTTGCAGTCATTATGTAGGCAACAGCAATCGTAACTGATCGCGACATGCCTGCAAGACAATGTATTAGGACATTGGCTTCTCTTAAACGTACAGCATGAATAAAATCATTGCAAACACTAAAATATTGCGAAAGGCATTGATCTAGCGTATCCGCCGCCTTAACACATAAATAATCTTTATCTGGCAGCAATCTCTTGGGACTATCATGTATAGCCACAATATGGGATATTTGAAATTTGTCTAGCTGTTGGGTATCCTTTGAATCGCAATAGTTGCCAACAAACAAGCCCGACAATACCTTGTCCATTCCATACCCCATGTTTTATAATTTAAAAGATTGTTAAACAATTTGTTACCAAATGATTAGATTACTTTAGAAAGACCATTTTTCTATATTTTCTTTTTATTACAATTCCGTTTTATTACAATAAAACTGCTTTTATGAAGAAGCAAAACAATAAAAAAGTAAACAAATATTTCTATGTATAAATTCGTCATTGACAACATCCCACTTGACCAAAACTTTTATTAATGAAATGGATTTCATATGTTTGTATTGAATTTCATGTCACGCGCGCTGTGAATAATTGCAACTGATTTAGTTAAGAAAATATTTTTTGTTAAAGCAGATTTGCCGTTTTTATTATTCAAATTTATACTCTTTTCAAAATGTGTAAGCATTTACTAATCGGTTTTCAAATTTCTTTGTTATAAAGCAAAATGTATCGCACGCAGGCGCTACAAAATTTACCTTTTGAAAATTGTATGCCAGCTCTATTAAACATTTCTGCGAATTTATTTCAGATATAATTTTCATATTTTCTTATAGTTATAAGAAGCTATCCTAGACTACATAAATAGTTATCTTATTAAAAAAAAAATTTATTTGTATATATTAATATTTTTGTAACTTTTAACGTTGTCACGCACATGTAACGTCACGAGAAAACTGCAACGTTAGCCTAACTTATTCACGAACGCAAAAGTAAAGGAAAACGAAGGAAACAAAGCGTAATTTTTAAAAACTCAACTTAAAAAATATTGTTGTAAGTCGAGAGACTATATTTAACAAAACTTCTCCTCTTTTCACAATTTGGTTTTTTACCCATCTCAAACATTTATCGTGTAGTCTAGTATTCTGTTCAAATTTGTGAAAACTGTTGAGCAATTGCTTATTTCTTACGAAAAATTTGACGTGTAACCAATATTAACTAACCCTTGAAACTATGCTACAGTTTCTCACGTTTGTAAAGAACCTCAGATTTGTTAAGCGGGTGACAGACGAGACGTTTGTTATGAAAATCAAAAGCATTTTGATATTCTTCAATATTTCCTCCCCTACGTATATGTGTAACTATTTTTTTTGTAAACAAACGAATATAAAAACACATATATTTAAGCTGAATATTGATGCGTCTAATACCCACTTTACGGATTAGTTAATTTATCATTGGCGTAGCTAGAATTTTTTCGGGGAGAGCTAAACTCCACAGTAGTCCATACAGTTTGCTTATATTATGAAAATTACTCTAATATTTTGAATTTCGGTCCCCTCAGAAGGGCCTATTTACGATAATGTAATTTACCCTGAAAAACGTTACCGAGAGGGGAGAGATATAAAAACTCCGAAAATAGCGTTACGTAATATGTGAATAGATCTTATGCCCATTCAGGCTGCCGTGAAATTAAGTAGTTTCAAGCCGAATTACGAACGAAATCATAAGTATTCATACTGGTACTAAATGACAGTTGTTTGATTTTTTTCGCAGTATGTTAACCCGTATTCGAAATGTCATATGAAATGTATCACACCTTTTCTCAAAACGTTCATTCAATAGATTTCCATCACATACGTAAAGTCATATTTTAAGCAGCAAATGTCACTTGGGTTAAAATAAAAAAGATATATATATAGTCTCAGCTGTTTAAAGTATGGACAGCTGTGCATTTGTTTATAAGCATCAGTTTGAAAGTTGACATTCTGTACGTTTTTATACAGTATAACAGTTTTATAACGTGACCATTACGGCCCTTATAGGCTTTTCACACTTGCAAACATCTTGAAGGAACACATAGAATTTGATGAATGCGGGGAAACTTATCCAAATTGCAAAATCTACAATCCACCATCATCCAACCCTCAGAATTGGAAAAATATAACTTTGTTATTAATATGCTAACTAGTGTCCGACCGAACGCACTTTTTTCAGACCGAGCCCGAACTTCGGTAAAAGTTTTAGAACCGAACCCGAACGCAATACCGAACGCAGCTTTTTGCCGAACTCCGACACCGAACCCCAACGTTCTGTCGGGTACTAATGCTAACATATATATATATATATATATATATATATATATATATATATATATATATATATATATATATATATATATATATATATATATATATATATATATATATATATATATATATATATATATATATATATATATATATATATATATATATATATATATATATATATATATATATATATATATATATATATATATATATATATATATATATATATATATATATATATATATATATATATATATATATATATATATATATATATATATATATATATATATATATATATATATATATATATATATATATATATATATATATATATATATATATATATATATATATATATATATATATATATATATAACGAGTGATTTTTTTGCTATTATCTTTTTGGAAACACTAGTTTTGACAGCTCACGCACGTTTTGTATCTTGTGTCACTGTCAAACATCTTCAGTTTGGTCTATAATTTAATCATGAATCGTCTTACAAACGAACAACGCTTGCAAATTATTGAATTTTATTACCAAAATGCGTGCTCTGTTAAGAAAGTTCATCGCGCGCTTCTTCCATTTTATGGTCAGTTCAGCGACGAGGCTCATTTCTGGTTGAATGGATACGTGAACAAGCAAAACTGCCGTATTTGGAGTGAAGAGCAGCCAGAAGCATTGCAAGAGCTACCAATGCATCCACAAAAAACAACCGTTTGGTGCGGATTATGGGCTGGCGGCATCATTGGGCCGTATTTCTTCAAAGATGATGTGAATCACAACGTTACTGTGAATGGTGAGCGCTACCGTGCGATGATAACAAACTTTTTTCTGCCCAAAATGGAAGAGCTTGACTTGCATGACATGTGGTTTCAACAAGACGGTGCCACATGCCACACAGCACGCGAAACAATGGACCAATTGAGAGGCGAGTTCGGTGAACAGTTTATTTCACGCTTGGGACCAGTCAATTGGCCGCCCAGATCGTGCGATTTAACGCCTCTAGACTATTTTTTGTGGGGCTATGTTAAGGCTAATGTCTATAGCGACAAGCCCACTTCGATTGACGCACTGGAAGCCAACATTGCCAACATTATTCGTGAGATACCGGCCGAAATGTTGGAAAGAGTATGCCAAAATTGGACTAAGCGGATGGACCATTTGAGGCGCAGCCGCGGCCAACATTTGCATGAAATAATCTTCAAACATTAAATTATATCGACCCAACTATCGATCCAAATAAATATTTCATGCATTTTTCTGAATTTTATGTGTTTTTTTTTTTTACTTTCCGATAGTTCTTATAAAATTACCCATTATATATATATGTATATATATATATATATATATATATATATATATATATATATATATATATATATATATATATATATATATATATATATATATATATATATATATATATATATATATATATATATATATATATATATATATATATATATATATATATATATATATATATATATATATATATATATATATATATACATATAGTTAATAAGAATAACAACTAATATTATAAGTGCGATTTAAAATAATATATGCAATCAATAATAACTCATTGTTTTTAATTAGTAAACAGTTTTTATTTAAAGCTATGTAATTATATAGCTTATTTGCTGCAAAGTCGTCCTAACTGAAAAAAAACTAGTTTTACAGAAATGAGTTTCAATTTACACACAGCTTAATGCAAAAAGAACATTTTTGTTCTTTTCTCAAAAGGTGGGTATGCGAGATATTTGTATGAAATTTTTATCAGTGTTGGAAATGCTAGCTGCGAAGTAGCAAAAGTACGGAAATTGTGCTATACTACACTATAAATGTTTAAACTTTTATTTACAATACTATCGCTTATACTGTGCTATGGGAAATAAATATAGCATATCAAAAGCAAATGTAAAAAACTAAAAGTATTTGTTGCCACAAAAATTAGTTCTTTATATTTTAATTTATTTGTGCTGTTCTTTGCTGTTGCTGTTGAAAAATGTAATAGCAGAGGCAATAGTACATATGTACTTACGTATGTATTTTTACTTTAAATGTTTTTAACCATTTTCTATATTAAAAGTCAAGAGTTTAGCAAGATATGCTTTGCTGTGCAAATGAAATAAATTTGCAAAAATCAGAAAAAGTCTTACAAATCACTAAAACTATAAAAAGGAGACAAAACACGAAATTTATGAAAATCGCGAAACATCGCAAAAAAATGCAACATAAGAAACAATCCTAAAGCAGGTTAAAACTCGCTAACACGGCAAGAAATGCAGAAAATTTTAAAGAAATTGTAAACTTTATTACAATTTGCAAAATTTTGTTAAAAGTGAAATGATTGCAAAGTGGTTAAAAATTCCCAAAAATGGGTGAAATCCAAAAACTTTATAAAAATCAGGTCTATGGCGAAAATTTGCGAAAAATTGCAAAAATTTAAAGAAGCCATAATATCGATTGAAAAGCTCTAAGACTATAAGGAATGAAAAAAATTTGGAAAAAATTGCGAAATTGGCGAAAATTCGCGAAAACTTGCTGAGAACGACATGATAGCAATATCTAATATTGATTAAAAATCATTAACACTTTAAAGACGTTGAATACCCAAAAAAAACTTTATCGCGAACATTGCAAAAGTTCGCGAGAAACCCCAAAATTGAAACCAAGCTCTAAAATTTATTAAAAATGGCTAAAACTGTAAAAAACAAATGCATTGGAAAGAACACAAAAAGGTTGCAACGCAAATTTGCAAATTTTTTATAATTTTTAACGCAATTTTGGCATTTCTTCTCATGATTGTAATGTATTGGTAATTTCTTAAATTTTTTGCATTTATTTCCGAAATTTTGACGTTATTGAGATAAAATTTTTTTTGCAAAGTTTTCCACTCGTACTTTCAAATTCGTCCAGCATTGACTTGCAACCATCGAAAATAGACCCAAACAATTTCATTTTATCGTCAAAGCTAAAGGAATAAATAATTAACAACAGCAATCAATGTGACAAAAAGCATTTGCTATTGTTATGCTGTTGTAATTTTCAACAGCACATAATAACAAAAGCAATATCGTAAATAGTTTGCTTTTGCTGCTGCTGTTTGAAAAATACACTTTATTATATTTTGTTTTGCTATTAGCATGTTGGTGAAAATGGTTATAACCAGGGTGACCGTTGGAAATTTTTAAAAAGTGGCACAAAAAGGGGATTTTTAATAAAAAAGTGGCACCAAAAAGGGGATTTTTCGAAAAAAAGGGGCAACTTTTTTAAAAAGGGAATAATTGAACCCAATTCTAGTATTTATTGAATTTCTATTGCATATAATAAGTAAATTTTGATGTTTTTCTATCTACAAAAGAAAGTTTTCTGCACCAACGAAGTACGCCACTTTCTAGCGAGTTATTTAAGCAACACATGCATACATGCGTGGTTATATCTGACTCTAAAACAAAGAGACTGTCTGTCAGCCAGATAACAAGTTCAACGTAAAAATATTAAATAGTGGACCAATATGGCCTATAAATGGCAGAGTTCTGAGGGAGAAAACTTAAAAAAATACTTAGGAATTCAGTCTTCTCCCTTTGTTGATATCGGTCAAAAATAAGTTTTGCTCTTATATGAAATGTTGCCATTTCACACACTTTTAGTGTTTTTTAAGTTATAGCACTAATATTCATGTGAATGTAAAAAAATTACCACGGTTTTAAATAAAATCTTTCTTGACTATCCTACAAACAATGTATTTTGTAAAATGCGTGATTATTTACGAAAACCAAAAATATATGTAAGAGAAGCGGCTTATTAGTTTCATTATAAATATTCGCCGAACCAATTTTTCAAATTGCGTACATATTTCATTTCAAAACGTTAATATTTCTTTTGTCTTAGGGGTTGATTTGGTAAAACTAAATCTAACGTTCACTCAAAAATTTGCATGAAAATCACTTTTAAAATATTTAAAACCGCGTGCTTTTCATACAAATTTTTAACAAGACGTACTTGTTCGTGCTAGTGAATCAGAGTGTTAGTTTCTAATAATTTTAGTACAATAATGAATATTTATAGATCCGAAATCTTAAACTATTTCAAAATCCGAGAAATTTAACTATTTTGATAATTGAGTTATGAATTTTTTGTCGAACTGTATGGTTTTTATCCAAAGGTATTTAATTAGTTTGGGTTAAGTTCGTTTTCAATGTAATCTTTCGATCAAATTATTTTTTATTTAAGAAAGAAATTCTAAAGCGTGTAAATATTGAACATTCAAAGTAAAATTTGGATGTACGGAAGGTTGAACTGACATCAGATGTTTCGAGACCACCACAGTCTTCTCATCAGAGCCCTTTAACTATACTACCAGCAACAGCAGCAACAACATCCTAGCGAAAATCCTACTTATTTTAGTAAGCTCAATTAACAGATATTGTCGTGGCGAGTCGTGCCTATTATTAATGAACTTTTTCTAAATGTTTGAAACTTCACTATCTGTCTTTTATTTAGCATGTTCAACTATTTTAAATTATTTTGGCTTGAGTTCGATTTTAATTTAAAATAATTAAATTTCTTTGGATACAGTCGACTAAAACTCGTAACTTAATTTTCTATTTAAAAATAGTTTTTTTTTCATAAGAATATAAATAATGGACTTAAAAACACATTTTTGTATTAAGATTTTTTTATAAAAACAGTTTAGTACCGTAAAAAACTCATATTAAATCAAAAAGTATCACTTCATAACAAAAGTGGCAAAAAGGGGCATAATATTACAAAAGGTGGCAGATTTAGGTAATTTTAAAAAAGGGGCACTAAAAGTGGCAAGGCAGTTGAAAAAGTGGCAAATTGCCACTTTAGTCGCAAAACGGTCACGCTGGTTATAACAAAGTATAATAGTATAGTGATTGCTATAACATTTGGCATATTGCTATTGCTGCTGATATTGTATTTTCTGTGGAACCTATTAGCAATAGCAGCAGGAATTTTCACATAGCATTTTTTTAAACCCTGATTTTTATACAATATAAATAAAAATATCACGATTAATTCTGAATTATTAACTCAAAAATGAGCAAATGGCCAGCGATACCATTGAAAGTTTTCAAAAAGGGGCACAAAAAGGGGATTTTCAAAATAAAAGTGGTACAAAATGGGTATTTCTGAGAAAATAGGCGCAACGTTACCGTAATTGATGCATACCAAATTTTGTTTAAAAGCAGTCCCTTTTTTGGTAATCAGAATAGGTTTAGAATAGGAATAGGAAAGAGTAAAATTAAAATGCCATGCTGAAGAAGGTCTTACTCATGATAAAATTAAACAAAAAAATAATGGAAGTCAAAATTGTGGATGTAATTTCTTACTAACTATGGAAAGAACATGAAAGGAGACATTTATAGATCCACTTCAGCAGCCGAAAGACGATCAATCGTTAGATATGCTTAAAATTCGCAAGACAGCAGCGAAAATAAAGGAAAAAGTTGATGACTGTAAAACGCGTAATACATAATGCAAAACATTTTAAAAGATTGGTTCACTGCGCAAGGAAAATCGGCTCAAGTTTGCTCAGAGTTAGATGGCCTGAAAGGAAGAATATAAGCACGTGGTCCTGATGGCTAGAACTGTTATTTATATGATCCCGATAAGGTTGCACTCTGGGATTCTCTTATTCGATATCTAATAAAGTGTATCGAATAACATTAATTTGAAAAATTTAGAGCTTCAAAAAATAGATGATAGCTTCAAAACTCCTGGACCAATTTTCTTCAAACATAGGTTAGAAGATTTTGGATCAATTCACCAAACAAAAGTTAATAAATTAAAACCGATCTAGCTGTTTGGGAGCTACGATGTTAAAGACAGATTCAACAGGATACATCTAGAAAAAATGTGATATCTTCTAAACACCTTCGATCAAGTGACTTTTCAAACAAAATTTACTAAATCAAATCGGTCTAGCTGACACACAGATACACAGCCACAAAAATAATTTAATTGTAAAATCAAATTGAACGACATACAGCCAGAATAATAAAATTTCTTTGGATTAAAACTCATGTAGTTCGACTAAAATATATAATTTTCAATTGTATTTAAAAATTGTAAATCAATGTAATGAGAAAAAATTTTTAAGAAAAATTTTAAAATATGTATTGAGAAATTCCTGAAAAAGCTCAACATTTTTTGAGCACAAAACAGATTTTTTGGTTCTTTTTTCTAAATATGCATGTGCATAAAAATTTTGAAAAAAGCCAAAATATGCCGGAAAAAGATCCAAATGCGCCACAAAAACCAGAAAAGATCTAAATATGCAATTAAGTCTAAAATATGCCAACTTATTATTTGTGTCTACATATATACATGGCACAGGAAAAAAAATGCACGGGATCTTATTGATTCTACTTGAATGCTTGTGCGTAACAGGCAGCCATGTAAACCAAAATTTTGTTTAGAGCCAAATAGAAAAAAAAACAATAGACTTAAAAAAGTTTTTAATGATAACAGATTATTATCTTAACTAATTTATAAACATATTTACATACCTATGTACGTAGATCTTGTGTAACGACCCAGCAGCTAAATTTACAACTAGATACGCTTTGGGACAGTCATATTACTAGTTGTAATGTTACTGCTCAAAAAAGGACAGACATATGCCTAGTTGTAGCAAGACTAGTAACGATACTAGTAAAAAAAATAACAATCATAATACTAGTTGTATCGAGACAATAACGATACTAGTCAAAAAAGGAAAAAAAAATCATGTATATAAAGCATATTTTTAGCTCTTAAAAAAATAAGTAGAAAGTGGATCAGTGGGTAGAGTACTTGCCTTGAAATATGAGGAATGTGTGTTCGTACCATGGTTGAGTCAAAGTTTTTTAAGAGTTACAAAATCTAAATAAACAAACTAGTAAGAGCACTAGTTTACAACAACTAGGATTCCAACTGGGATATAATTGTATACAAATGAACTATGCTCCTATGACAATCTAATGTTAAAATCGATAGTTTGATATATGAAAAAAGGACAGATGCGTAACTAGTCTGAAGTAAAAAGCAACTAGTATAGTTCTAACTACACACTATTTACTTTGTCTGCAGGGGTGTAGAATATACGGAATATATGTATGTGTAGGTAAGTTAGACGAAGTTGCTCAAAAAGTGGTACTCGTGTTTGCAATAAAAAATATTAAACAACTCTTCTAAAGTTTTCAATTGACGCATATTTTAATGGAAAAAGAAAATGTTGTTCTTCTCTGAAAAGGTGAGTATGCAAGAAGATATTTGTATGAAATTTTTATACAATATGAAGAAAACTATGATGATTAATTCTGCATTATTAACACAAAAATCTCGTTTTTTGAGTTATAATTAATGTTGGTGCAGCAAATGGGCGATATTTTTTTGCATGATTATTCCAATCATGGTGCAATAAATATACAAGGTGGTCGAATAAGGGCAACAAATACTACAATACGCTAAAAACTAGGTAATAATTGTTAAAAACGTACATGTTTATGACGTACGGTATACACAAAACTAACAGAGGAAAATATAGTCAGTTGCCGTAACGCCACCTTGTAGAGTATTTTCTTCTTGTAATTTTTCTATGCAAACAATCTCGTTGGAATCGATATTGCTCAAAAAATCCTCAAAAGTATGTATTTACAAATTATTAAACCTCTGAACAAGCTCGGAATAAATCAATGAGGAAAAAGAATTGGGGAAAAAATACATTGAAGTAACTTTAAAATCGCTAAAGAAAAAGTTTTCAAATATGGGAAAATTGCTGACAAAACTCAAAATTTTTTGATCACAAAACAGATTTGTTGGTTCTTTTTTCTAAATATGCGTATTAAAATTAACAAGACATAAATTAAAAAAAAACCCGAGTGCGTAAAAAATATAAAAGAAAACAACTTTAAGTCGTCAAAGATCCTAAATGGTCATTCGAAATTAAAACTCATAAGAGGAACCTAAATATGATTTTCAAATACTTGTCGAATGATAACCATTTTGATATTGATCGCATACTTTTTATTTTTTTCATATTGAATTTTGACTGTCATAGCCCGGGATTAAGACAAATCGATTGACGTAAGAATCATCAAAATCGGCCTGCGCGTTCGGTTTATATAGTGCCGCAAAGAAACACACATACATACATAGACTGCTAAACACAATAGCCTCCTTTGCGTCGCGCAGTCGGGTAAAAAAGCCAAAATATGCCGGAAAATGAGCCATATATGCAACAAAAGCAAAAAAAGCTCTAAATATGCAAATAAGTCTGAAATGTCCAAAAACACGCACTAACTAATCGACGTCTAAATTAAAAAAAAAGTTCTGAAACGTATAAATAATTTATTTGTGTCTACATACATACATACATAGTACAGAAAAAAACAATGCAATTATATATTTGCGGTTTCCCTTTTAATTTTTTTATATGAAATTGTTAGCAGTAGGTATTTAAAAAAAAAGTTTTATGACTAAAATTTTTGTTTAGAGGCTAATAGGAAAGAACTGGAGGGTAAAAAAAGATTTTAATGATAACAGATTATTATCTTAACTAATTTTTAAAAATATTTGCATACGTAGATCTTGTGTGACGCATGTAGAAGATACGGAATATATGTATGTGAAGGTAAGTTAAACGAAATAGTTCAAAAAGTGGTACTCGTGTTTGCAATAAAAGAATCTCAAACAACCCTATGAAAAATCTCTTAAAAATAAATAGTTTTACAATATTTATTTAACATATTTCAGACTAGCATTTACCCACGACTTCGTCTTGAGCACATTTAACAAAGTGAAATTTCACAAATGCTTAATTGATGATGATGACCCAGACAAAAATTTTGTTTGATATATTACAAAAAAATCCAGTAAATATTTTCGTTTGATTATTTGTTAGTATTTTTAGACTAATTATTTTATAAATTCAGACAAAAAAATTGTTTTATATTATTCAGAAAATCCAGTAAATATTTTTGTTTGATTTAGTAAATTGTTTAGTTTACAATTTGTAAATATATTTGGACAAATTGTTTTAAATATTTAAACAATTTGTTCACTGAAAAACAGTTTTTTTTAATGACATTGTTGAGATATTTTTGTCTATATTTACAAATTTATGTGTAGGTCCGTTCCTAGACAAAATATTTACTATTTTGTTGAACTCCTTTACAGAAAATGAAATTTAGTTTTTTCTGTGAAGTTCATGCCAAGTTTTCGTTATGCATATGGCCCTTAATATATAAAAAATGTAAAATATAAATTAAAATATCACAGGCGGTTTCTCTCACTATTTATTGTCGTCACTATACTCAAAGTCTGAATTTTCGGATTTAAACCAAATAAAATAATAATCATAGAGTAACATTACTAAATAATTTTTATTTTAAAAACAAGTTCTAAGGCATATATTAAAAAAACATTCAAAGAAAAATTTGGCTGTACGGAAGGTTGAACTGACATGAAATGTTTCGAGATCACCACAGACTTATCATAAGAGTTCTTTTCTTAGACGACATTGCCAGCGAAGACAGCAAAAATCAGTCCTATTTACTTTTTAACCAATTAACAGATGAGTCGCCATCTCGTGACTTTTCTCAACTATTATCGGAACAAAGGTTCGGAGCTTCACTATCATGTTCAACTTTATTGTTCAGCTTTTTTTATTTCAGTCATTACCAGCATGAAATATCATCCATATTTTTAAATGCTGGATTTTTTTTAATGTTTATTTCTGCTCAACTTTTTTAACAATATTACTAGATTTCGAGACAGTGTAAATACCCTATAAAATAAAAATAATTTAATCGAAAGATTAAGGCCCCTATTATGATTCACAACTAAATTGAAAGTTGAGTCGTAGTTGTCAAATTCTTATTATGGATTACAACTTTCATCAAAGTGACAACTGTTTTTTAGCAGTTGTGTTTTGGTTTTTATTTCGACTATTGTGTTACTTTTGAATACTTTTAAAATGGCGATTTTAGGCACCAATGTATTCCATTTGTAAACCAATATTGTTGCCATATCCATAAAACAAAAAAAAACAAAACAAAAATCGCAACAGTAAGGCCAAAACTAAAAAACAGAGAGTATAGATAAAAACCTTTTTTCGAAGACAACTAAAATTAGTTGTCAATCCTAATACAAAAAAATGGTTGAGTTTGGTCGTAACATTGATAACTCAACATAGCCCTTAATATACAACTCAACCTAGTTGAGTTGTGAATCACAATAGGAGCCGAAATTGAAAACGAACTTAAGCCAAACTAATTAAATAGCTTTGGATAAAAACCTTACAGTTCGATTAAATTCATAACTTAATTATTGCTGAAATTTTTTCAGTTTTGATTAAAAAAATATGTTTTTTCGCCATTGCGGTCTGAATAATTCCGAACTATTGACTATATAAAAAAATGTAATCTAAACAACTTCAAGGTAATTTTGTTTCAAGTTTTTTACTGGCTCTTGTGATAAAATTCGATAACCCTTTCTCAAGTTATGATAATATCGGTGGAGCAGCCTCTTCAAAACTCGACTTTTTGAAAAAAATCAGGTATTTTTACTTTATTGAGAATAAAGTCAATATTTATCCATCGATTTTCATAAAGTAAAGTTTATTTTATTTATAGTATATTTAGCTTTGTGATCAGTTAATACAACTGGTAATTTTTCGCCATTTTCGATTTTTTATAAATTTTTTAAAAAATAAAAATTTTTCAATTTTTCATCAAAAATACATTTTTAGTCATTGTCGTCTGAAATACATATTCCGAAAACGGCTAAAAGGTAATTTAGATTCAAGTTTTTTAGTGTTTTTTTTTAAATAAAATTGGACATCACCTTCCCAAGTCATGATAAAATCGGTGGAGCAAGCAGCCTCTTAAAAATCATGTTTTAGAAAAAATTGTGTCCATAGAAATTTCGAATGTTTTTGTAGCTAGGGGACCATAACACACAAACAAAAAGAATATAGTGGTACTCCTTGGCATATTTCTTGTTGCATAGTGTTATTTATCGTTTTTTTGTCATTTAAAATTAAAATATTTCTTTTTTTTAGCATAGTAGCATACGCCGGGTATCCGCTAGTAATTAATAAAAGACAAATAAATGATACATACATAGAATCTTCCCTAAACTGATGTTAAAAAACAGCGGTAAGATATATTCGTATATGTATACGAAATACCTTCAAATAAGCTAATTCAATTTATTAAACTCTCTTCCCTTTTAAGCTCAAATTCAAAGTCTTTAGTTAACTAATGATGGTGGGTGATTTAACCCATGATATTTATGTGAAAAATCGTTAGACAAACCACTGGCGTTAGTTAACTACAGAATATGAATTTGGCCCTTAGTCTTATGCCTTTGCTTTAATAACACAAATTCAAAGCAGAGATAAAAATTTATGTTTTGTTATTTGCGAAAGCAATATCTAGCAACACTTATACATATTTTGCTTATTTTTTAACTTTAAGCTAATAAATGAATATATACTATGTTCGTATGTATTAGTAGCAGCTTTAAACGCTTATAGCCCCCAAAAAAATAATGAACTTACTTTGGTTCTTGAAGAGGTTTTAGTTAGCAGTTCTAATTTAACACCCATAACATCAAGACTTTAAATACATTAGAATTTACCAAAGGTAACAGTGGGAAAGTAATAAAATAAGAAATAATAATTACATACATACAACTTACTTAGTTCAGAAAATCTTTTATTGAAAACATCGTTAGAAAAAGTGCCTTAAATTACAGTTAACTCATTTGAAATCCTTTTACCACTCTTGAACTTTATACAGTATGTAAATAAGTTCTTTGCAAAAGGAATAAGTGCATAAAACTTTTCATTTGGCAAACTATTTTGTGTAGAGTTGCAATTCAAGAAAGGTAGTTGTAAAAAGACGAATTTTCATGAAAAAATGCTCAACGAAGTTAATTTTGATATTTTAGACAACTTTGTGAGTAATTTATATTTGAAATTTTGCATTATTGGCCATTTTATGTAAATATAGAAAGTTTTGTTATTCGAAAACACTCAATACGTTACCGGATAGAGGATTTTGTATACGAAAAAAATAGTAAAAAAATTAATTAAATACATTTTTAACAAATAATATGATGAAGTTGTATTGCAACATCAAAATTAAAGAATAATAAAAAATAAATTTAAAAAATCAAAAATCCGACTGTCTAAAAAGAAAGCAAATAAAATATAAATTTAGAAAATCAAAAACCCGACTGCGTAAAAAAACTAAAAGAAAAAAAACAAGTCCAGTGTGCGCGAACTATTATTGCGATGATTTAAAAATTCGATTTTTAATGCTTTCAAGGTTCGATTTTTAATGCGATGTTCCGTACACTGGAATTGTTTTTCTTTTAGTTTTTTTACGCAGTCGGGTTTTTGATTTTTTAAATTTATATTTTATTTGCTTTCTTTTTAGTTTCCGCACACAGTTTGGTTTTAGATTTTTTGTTAAAAGTTCACTCTTTACGCAATTGGGTTGTTTGGTTGTTAAGCAACTTGAAGCTGTCACAATTCCTAAATGGTCATTCGTAAAGAAAAACGATAACAGAAATCTAAAAATTATTTTTAAATACCTGTCGAATGATACCAATTTAAATATAGCTTGCCGACTTTTTATTTTTTTCATATTCACAAATTGGCCGCCATATTGAATTTCGACCATTGTCATATCTTTAGTGACACTCGCAGGATTAAGACAAATCGATTGACATTTTCATTAAATCGGCCCACGCGTTTGGCTTATATAGTGCCGCAAAGGAACACACATACATAGGCTGATAAACACAATACCCTTCTTCGCGTCGCGCAGTCGGGTAAAAACGACCGAAATAGCGTTATGTAATATGTGAATAGGCCCTCATGCGAATTTCGTGGAATTTACAACAAACAAATTGGGTTTTTTTAAACGTGCACAATTGCAGCATTTGTCAAGGGCTAGTTATGATTGGTTACTTGTCAAGTTTTTCGTATGAAAAAAACCAACGTTGATCAACATTTTTCGCAAATTTGAACAGAGTACTAAGCTATAGGCGTAATTTTTCCAAAGTTTATAGTTTTCTTACATTTTTGGCGCGTTTAATTAATCGCTACATAAGAAAGTTTTTGCGAATTTTCGTAATTTTCGAATATTTTCTCGAGTTCTTGACATTCCTTACAGTTTGAGCGAGTTTTATTCATACGAGATTATAAAAAAATCAGATTATTTCAATTTAAAGTGAGTTTATTTAAACAATATTTGACGGGATAGAGGATTTTGCCTTCGTAAAAAGTTAACTGCTCAAGATAGAGAAATAAGAAAAGAAAAATTTTACTTTTAAATTTATATCATAGATGCCGCTGATTTTCCTCAAAATCGAATATGGAAGCTTTTGAATATAGGCCGTCGATATATTGATCGATATTTTTTCGATCAAAAATAAAAGTTAAAATTTGACATTTTTTCGGCCAAAGATTTTATTTCTTTGGCCAAAAATTTGCCCGATATTTTTTCGGTAAAAATTAACGGTTAAAATTTAATTATTATTATTCTAATCAATAATGGAAGAAAAATTTTTGTTGCTATTTCATCTGTTCTCATCTCCTCAGGCGTTTCGTGAAAGAAGTCGATTTTCGACTTTTCCCATACAAAACAAAAATGTTCCCGAATTTTGAAAATTCAAATAAACAAAGTGTATTTTTTTTTAGCGTATTAGCAAGCACACGCCAGGTATCAGCTAGCTTTTATTATTATTTTTAATTGATTGTATTTAATTTCTTTACTAAATGGTTCCATTAATCTCTGTTTTATTAGTAAATGTGCTTATATTAATATTGTTATTACACTGGTCTACAAAAACGGGTTTTCGAATATATATATATATATATATATATATATATATATATATATATATATATATATATATATATATATATATATATATATATATATATATATATATATATATATATATATATATATATATATATATATATATATATATATATATATATATATATATATATATATATATATATATATATATATATATATATATATATATATATATATATATATATATATATATATATATATATATATATATATATATATATATACACATATATATATATATATATATATATATATATATATATATATATATATATATATATATATAACAGTAAGATATCCTGATATACTCATCAATGTGACTCTACCGAAATGAAAGAGAATTTTGTGGAGATTAATAATCCTGAAAGTATTTTAAAGTTTGGAGGACGAGTCGTGAAATATTAAGCGAATAATACAAATAGTTTGGAAAATCCAAAAGTGCACGACTCATTTAGACCGTGAAATTAAATAGGCTTCTTTCTATTCCTAATTGTACTGAAGCGTAAAAAAAAAAGAAGGACTCGATTAGTGAAGTCCTTCGGTCGTTATCGTGACCACAACAGGATTTGTATATACAGACAAACGGACGCCTAAGACAGAACTTTTTTAAACAGTTTTTTAATTAGTTTAAATAATAAAAATGACATTAAAAATGTCATGAGTGTTAAAAATAGTATTTTTTCTTAGTATGTGTGTGTATATATTTTTTACAAGTGCAATATATGATAATAATAGAGCCATTTTAAGTTTGAAAAATCAGTAGTTTCGCGTGAAGTGAGAGTAGTTCCCACGTCAATGCTTCGCTTATGAGGCGTGCAAAAGTTGTGTAAATTATGCAAATGCTAAATGTCACTATATCTTTAAAAGTAGAGCTGCTAGGGAAAAACTAATGACGCCATCGTAATCAAGAGATAAAAATACATAAGAAATAGCTATTTTTATTTAAACAACACACAAAAACCTCCATTTCGTTGTGCTGTCTTATTTATGTATGTTTTATATATTTTTTCAGTTTTACTATTTTCACCGAATTTTCAAATGATTTCCCGACTTTTTACTATTATCAGCTGTATAGCGGTAATATTAGCTGCACCGAAATGTAAGCATTTAAGCCAACGTTTGTAAAGCTTATAATTAAATATACCTATTCCTTTATTTTTTTTAGCTCACGAGGAATCTCGTAATTCACTTATAAAACAAGAAGAAGATTTAATTACCGGTGCAAGTTTAAAATTAAATAGCAAAGAGTTAAAAGTAAATGAACATTTCCTAAAACTCAAACATGCTGAGTTAGAAAAGGGTTTGAAAGATTCTGAAAAAAATGCTGCCAGCATGCATTTCTTTAAGGCAAAACCTCTAATCGATGGCAGTGAAGTTTTTAAATTTTTAAAACAAATGCCCAAGGGCGCAGATTTACATGTTCATACTTCAGCTTCAGTCTCATCTAAGTGGGTGGTGAAAAATATCTTCTCTATGCCCGGATTATTGAGATGCAAAACCACCAAAGATGGTGTGGATATTTTAACATTCCGGGAACTGCCAAAATACCATGATTGCACAAAATATGATAAAGTAAGTGAAAAACGTAAAAAGTCGCCTTCATACGATAAGGAGTTAGAAAAGTTAATAAATCTCTATACACGCTCACCGGAATGTAAGTGCATTTTTGTTATTTTTTCTTTTAAATTAAAATTTAATAAGTTTTGATCTAATTTCAGCGGAATATTCGTCGACAAATAAGGTTTGGCCAAAATTTCGAAGAATGTTCCGAACAATAGGAGATGTCTTACAGTATAGACCGGCTTATCGTGCGTTTCATGCGCAAATGTTAAAGGAGCTGTATGATGATAATGTTATGTATGCTGAAGTACGAGTGTTCTTTAGTGAGGTTGTTAATATTGTTCTTTATTTTAATGTTCCTTTTTTTATACTGAACTTTGTTTTATTGCCTGAATAGTTATACGATAATACTCGCCGCAAATTTACCGTCGAAGATACTGTTAAGGAATTAATTGATGTAGTTGAGAAATTTAAACTTAAACATAAAAATTTCTTGGGTATAAAAATGATATACTCAGCCTTTCGTAGTTCCGACCCTGCAGGAGTAAAGGAAAAGTTTGAAGCGTTCAAGAAATTGCAGTAAGTTTATTTTAATTTTAGTTGTGATCACAATAGAAAATTTTCCAAATTTCAAAAAAAAAAACTTTTTTCTATTAGTCAGATCTTACAGCTGCAATAGAATTAGTTTGAATTTTAATTTTTAGTTCGTACAACACACTTACGCATTATTTTAATATGGGATATTGCCAGCGTTGGAATAATTATAATGATAGTGAAGTTTTGACGTTATCATCATGATCGTCTTCATGATTGCCCAAAAACTCGGAAATAATTAAATGATTTTCTGTGATTGATAAAGGCCAAAAATTATTTCTAAACTACAAAAGAAAAATATTAATATATTTTTATTTTTAACCCCCGACCAAAAAAGAGGGGTGTTATAAGTTTGTAGTGAGTGTCTGCGTAGCTGTGTGTCTGTCTGCGCCATTATAAAGCCCAAAACGGCTGCACCGATTTTCATTTAGGTTTTTTCTTGTTTTCTATGACATTTTCATATATTTTGATATTTATTGGGGGAATAATGATAGAAAATGCCAAATAAATAATAATGCTAACTGCTGCTAAATGGAAAATTTGCAGCTAAATCAAAATAAAAATATGCAAAATTTAGCTGCAAAAATGCTAAAATGGCCACACTGCGTGTGTCCGCTTCTCACAGTATTGTCAAATGAAACTAATTATGATATGCCATAATTTTTTGAATCAAACTAGTCTTTTCTAAACTGGCAGTGCTCTAGCCGCCCACTGCCGCATGCCGCGTACATTGGCCTTCCACTATAAAGGCTTATTCTGTTTCGGTATAATAGTTTATATTAATTTTTTCAATATTGGATAAAAACATCTTCTACCCAAGGCTACACAAAATATTTGTCTCAACGGTTCATTCTTTGATTGTCTTACATCTCTCAGGTACGGCTGATGGTAAGAGTATTCCTCCTCAGCCGAGTGTGGCCTCTATAATTTATAATGATGCGAGTTAGTGGATTTGGGTACAACTCAAGTCTTTTTATAAATGTCACATGTTTTGAAAACACCATCTTTACCATCGGCACATGTGGGACATAAGTAAATAGCATCTGAAAAAAAATTCTTTTTCTTTTTTTAATTAAAGTCATTTCAATTTAAAAATTTCTTAGTAGTTCCGTTTCTACACAAAATATTTACTAGCTCATTGAATATCTTTAGTGAAAATAAAATGTTCATTTTTTATTATTAATAACTATTATTTCAGGTCGTCCTTCCCGGATTATATAGTTGGCTTCGATTTGGTTGGTCACGAAGACATGGGCAATCATTTATATGATTTCCTTAATATTCTTCAAGATAAGCCAAAGACTACAAAGTTTTTCTTTCATGCTGGAGAGACACGTACGTTAAACATCGCGTTAAACTTTAAATGTCATTAACAACATCCATTTTTTTTCGCAGATTGGTATGGTGCCAAACAAGATTATAACCTAATCGATGCCATCCTCTTAAAAACCAAACGCATTGGTCACGGTTATGCTCTCACGAAACATCCCTTACTTCTTAAATTGGTCAAGGAACGCAACATAGCTGTTGAAGTTAATCCGATATCAAATCAAGTATTACAACTGGCAACGGACCTGCGCAATCATCCGGGATCATCTTTCATTTCACAAAATATACCCATTGTGATTTGTAATGATGATCCTGGCTTTTGGAATTCCAATGGATTGAGTTATGATTTCTATTATGCAATTATGAGCATGGCGCCATACTATGCAGGTCTACAAACTCTAAAACAGTTTTATGGAATTCCATTGAGTATTCCGAAATGAACCCGTCAGAACGTAAAGCAGCCTTAAAATTGTTGGAAGAACAATGGAATCTTTTTATAGATGACGTTGTGAAGCATAGCAAAATCAAATAGTTATGCTTTCTAAGAAAAGATATAATAAATATAGCAAAATTGTAAGTATTCGTGTTTTTATAAAAATATTATTGAACTACAAAAGAATTATTGCCAAAACGGAATCTTATTGATTCTGTTTGATTGCTTGCATGCAGTAGGCAGCCACGTATACCAATAAAACAATTATATTCTTAACGTTCTTATGACGAAATAAATTAAATAATTAAAATTTAAAATAACCCCTTTTTCTTTATTTTGTTTTTGATCCCCGACCAATAAAAAGGTGTTATAAGTTTGAAGTGTGTATCTATCACTGTTGGGATTTGTGGTACAGTTGTACAAATTTTGGTACAACCGAAAGTTGAGTGTTACGCTGGCATATTCAGCATATTTCGGGTACAATTTTCTAATTTGCAGATAAAATTTTTTAGTAAACTCCTTTTATTTTATGTGTTAAATACAAAGACTTAAAATACATATATATTTGTCTGTCTGCGCCATCATAGAGCCAAAACGTGTGAACTGATTTTGATTTAGAATTTTTATTTTTTGAAAGGTGACTTTATTTTTTGTTTATAAGTTATCACACCTTTTTTAGCTGTATGCTATTTAATCTGTGTATCTGTGACACCCTAGCTCCCAAACGGCTAGATCGATTTTAATTTATTATTATTTTTATTATTATTTATTTATTTTAAATGAAATTTATTTGCTGGAGTTTAAGCATTGTCTATATGCAGCATTCCATTGGTGCTTTACCAAATCGTCAGTAGACTTCAAACACAATTTTGAACATTTACAAACCCTTTTTCTTATGTACAGACTTTCATAAACCATTTGAAAATTTACAAATATATAAATGATTTTGAAAAATAAGCTTAGTAGGATCTGGAACTTATACAAAACCCAGCAAATAATTTTTTATTCGATATGAATCTATTTTATTTTTCCATGAAATGCTGCATATAGACAATGCTAAAACTCTAAATTCAGTGCAAATTCAGGTTCCGAAATACGACAAAGGAGTTTCAATATAAACTAAATGGAAATTTCGTTCGATATCGAATGCCGTTATTTCCGCCCAGACTTTTTGCGAACTTTTGCGACACTCATACAAGTTTTGTTTAATTACAAAATGACTTCAGGTATTTTACGGTTTGATATACCAATCCCAAAGAATCAAGAATGGATGCTTTGTTGCAATTTTGATCTCTAGCTCTTTTCGGAAGACATTATAAAATGTTTAAAAGTTTTAGCTAAGAAGTTTTAGCCAAAGAGTAGAACGGAAGTGGGTACGGTCGGGAGGACACAAAGAACGCTTTTTAAAAACCTAAATATTAAAAATATATAGAATACATTTTTTTCTTTTGGAAAAATTACATATCTGCTAGATTTTGAAATTTTCAAAATTGAAAACAAAATTTTGCATATGGCAAAAATTAAAATTTTTTCCTTTATCCCTCTGCGACTGACGTCTTAGTCTAGCAGACACCAGTAAACAGAAAACATTGTTTTACACCATAATTATACAAAAATCGATTCTGGTGTATTTAGTACCTTCTTATTACGTACTCATGTGTACGTTAGTGCGAAGAAAGCAATTGAAACGAGCGCACCCGTTGATGTGAGCATACAAGTGTCTACAAGTCTACCACGTCAGTATTGAGTTAGACCTGACAAAATACTTTATATCTTTTTATTAAACCATTGATATTATCTCTTTTTTCTCCATATTGATTAGCTTAGGTATAAGCTAAAATTAATGTTATACTTTTTACCAAAAAAATAATATATGAAGTTTTTTATGTTTTTGTATGGACGTAAGTTTTTTAAAGCTAATTTATGACATGCCAATAATTTTGTTTTTAATAAGATTTGTCGTTTTGTTTTGAGCAAAAAATTAAAATAAATAGCAAACTACTACTTTAAACTAAAATCAAAAATATTTTTAGTAGGTTTGCAAATGGAACTTGGAAGATATAAACAGTCAAAATAGTGTCTATTATACTACCACGTCAGTGGAATTGTGATAACGAAGTCACGTCAGTTGCAGAGGATTATAAGATGACAGAAAACTTCTGACCAAATTTCATCCAAATCGCAAGGGGTAGGGTAAAATGTTGGTCGATTTGACATGTAACTGCCCATATCTAAAAAAATTATGATTTATAGTTAATCTATCTAATGACCAAAAACGTAAAGATATAATTTCATCCACCTAGATTGTCAAAATACAACACTGTGTTATGTTTGTCGAAAATCCGTATAGTCATTTTGAACTTATCTATTAGGGTATTCATTTAATCGTGCTTCTGTTTTAATCGGTTAATCGTTCGATGGATTAATCGAGGTTTTGGTTTAATCCGTTAATAATTAGTTTCAACAAATAAAAATGCATAAACTGTTTATTATATTGAGTTTATTAGTAAAAAAAAACAATAACATAAACAACAATTCTTGAACTAAATCAAGCAAAAGAGTTCATAAATATGTATTAGTTAAAAAATAAACAAGTTTGTGAGATACAAGATCTTTTTACTAGTTATTTCAATAGTTTAAGGAGATCTTCTAAAACAATCGTCTTTACTTTAATTATACTTGACTTGGAATAATCCTTTCACTTATCGTAGATATTGAAGAAATCGAAAGCAATCCATAATACAAAATATCTCATTTCTCAATCTTTTTCCTGGATTTCTCTTAACATATAAAATCTTCAATTACGCCATTAGAGTCCTGTTTTAATTTTTTCAAATTCTTAACACTTAATTGTTTCGGTTAATTCTGTTAAAAGATATCAATAGATATGTTTAATATCGATATTTTCTTCTGTTGTCAGGTCATCATTTGAGTCATTCTGGCAAAGCTCAGCACCAAACATTTGACTTTAATTCGTCTCTCATTAAATCTAGTTCTTAGATTTTTAATTAAATCGTTGGTAATAGTATCATTGGCTTTTACTACATTACTAATCAAAAAGTTAATAATTCCCTCAAGTTCAATTAGAGTAGCAAAGTCTTTGTCTTTACTAAGTTCTTTTATATCCACGTCCAAAGGTTTTAAAGTTTTACTTAAGTTGTTTGTATGAAAATATAATTTCTAATCACATACCTTTTGTATATAAGACGAAACAAATAATTAAACGCGCAAAAATATGTTATAATACAACAGAAACAATTTTTTTGTTACATCGGTTAATCGACTGAAATTAACCAATTTAACCGTGTATCGAAAATGGCCACTTTTCAATTAAACGATCCGATCAGATCGGATAGTAATTAACCGGTTAACCGCTTAACGGTTAACCGAATGAATATCCTATTATTTATCTATCCATTTTCTTCGGGGTTTCTAAAATTTTTAATTTAGTGGCATCCACAAAAGCACAAAGAAAAATTACACACGCTGTCACAGTGAAAATACTCGTGAAAAACGACTTAAGCTGTGTTCTCAGTATGTATATTTGCCATATGGAATGTCACTTTTTTGTACACAGGTGATTTCATGTGTGTGTCAAAATCTGCGGTTTACATAAGGTTTATAATTTTTGTGTTCACCTTCGGTATGTTACGGACATTGGGGGGCATAACCTATAAAGGAAAACAATCTTAAGACAGCTGATAATTTTTACTTATTTTATTATTATATATACTTCTTTTATTTAATTTTATACTTATTTTATTTAATTTAATACTTTATTAATTTAAAAATTATTTTATTACATTTTCCAGTCCGCAAACAATTGCTTTATTAAAAACCAGCTGATGTCAGATGCTTTGTCACTTGAAAATAGAACGCGTTCTAAATCATGTGTACTGTACACAGAGAAATAAAACATACTATTGTTTGAACGGTGTTCAAATTAGCCATGTGAAAATGTGACATTCCATATGGCAAATACACATAGTGAGAACACAGCTTTAGTGAGGCTTGTAGGTCTAGTTGAGTATATCATTTTGACATTTTAAGAAACTGCAAAAAAATACGCAAAATTTAAAAAAATCGGGAAAAATAACAAATATAATTATTCTTTTAATGATGATTTTATGAAATACAAGTAAAAATAAAATCTTTTAAATATACACGGAAAGCTTAAGTCCTTCTCTATTCGACACCGTTTAAAAATTTAAAATCCGTGCAGAAAAAATGCAGTGAAAATTTTTTTATCCGTGAAGTCCTAAAAAATCGTATTTTTTTATTAATAACTTCCGATTTTGAGAGTGTACTGCAATTTTTTAAAATGGCAAAATTATCTACTCAACTAGTTCTACAAGTCTCACTAAGTTCTTTTTAACGAGTGAAAAAACATGCTATTTTGTAACAGCGTGTTATTATTCCTGAACATTTTTAAATAAAACATTAATTTTATCATATCGCATATCGTTGTATATGGATTGACGATGACTTAATTTTTTTTCGGGTGGCTTCTTAATTAAAAAGTGGCACAAAAAGGGAATTTTTAACATAAAAGGGGAATAAAAAGAGAATTTCTAAGAAAAAAGATGTGTGTGAAGTTAAATTTTAAAATTTGAAACCCTAGACAAAAACCATCGAATTTAACAGAGGTCTGTTAACAGTTTAACATGACTCTGTTAAACATTTAAAATTTTGGTTTTTTCATTTAAAATTGAATAATTACTAAATTGTTAAACAAATTGCACCATCAAATAATTAAATATCTTATTTGCGTCATACTTTGTACCTAGATATGGCTTTGGCAAATAAATACATAAAAATAAGCGGATTTTAGATCGCTTGAAAAAAAATTAATATATAAAAGACTTTAGTCCTTTTCTCGAAAATGGTAGGAGATGGGGTAAATTTTTTTTACGGAGGAGACTCCTAGTAGCGTCTAGATAATTGTCCGATGGTCAAATATTTTAACATTCTGTTTTTTTTTAGAAATTATAGGCCGATTTCAAAAAAACCATATTAGAAATCTGAAAAAGGACTATAGTCCTTTTCTCGAAAATGGAAGGAGATGGGGTAAATTTTTTTTACGGAGGGGACTCCTAGTAGCGTCTAGATAATTGTCCGATGGTCAGATATTTTAACATTCTGTTTTTTTAGAAATTATAGGCCGATTTCAAAAAAATCATGTTTGAAATCTGAAAAAGGACTTTAGTCCTTTTCTCGAAAATGGTAGGAGATGGTGTAAATTTTTTTCACGGAGGGGACTCCTAATAGCGTCTAGATAATTGTCGGAGTCTCCTCCGTGAAAAAAATTTACCCCATCTCCTACCATTTTCGAGAAAAGGACTAAAGTCCTTTTTCAGATTTCTAATATGGTTTTTTTGAAATCGGCCTATAGTTTCTAAAAAAACAGAATGTTAAAATATTTGACCATCGGACAATTATCTAGACGCTACTAGGAGTCCCCTCCGTAAAAAAAATTTACCCCATCTCCTACCATTTTCGAGAAAAGGACTAAAGTCCTTTTTCAGATTTCAAATATGGTTTTTTTGAAATCGACCTATAATTTCTAAAAAACAGAATGTTAAAATATTTGACTATCCGACAATTATCTAGACGCTACTAGGAGTCCCCTCCGTGAAAAAAATTTACCCCATCTCCTACCATTTTCGAGAAAAGGACTAAAGTCCTTTTTCAGATTTCAAATATGGTTTTTTTGAAATCGGCCTATAATTTCTAAAAAAACAGAATGTTAAAATATTTGACTATCCGACAATTATCTAGACGCTACTAGGAGTCCCCTCCGTGAAAAAAATTTACCCCATCTCCTTCCATTTTCGAGAAAAGGACTATAGTCCTTTTTCAGATTTCTAATATGGTTTTTTTGAAATCGGCCTATAATTTCTAAAAAAACAGAATGTTAAAATATTTGACCATCGGACAATTATCTAGACGCTACTAGGAGTCCCCTCCGTAAAAAAAATTTACCCCATCTCCTACCATTTTCGAGAAAAGGACTAAAGTCTTTTATATATTAATTTTTTTTCAAGCGATCTAAAATCCGCTTATTTTTATGTATTTATTTGCCAAAGCCATATCTAGGTACAAAGTATGACGTAAATAAGATATTTAATTATTTGCTGGTGCAATTTGTTTAACAATTTAGTAATTATTCAATTTTAAATAAAAAAAACAAAATTTTAAATATTTAACAGAGTCATGTTAAACTGTTAACAGAACTCTGTTAAATTCGATGGTTTTTGTCTAGGGTTTCAAATTTTAAAATTTAACTTCACACACATACAACTTTTAATCCTGGTGCGGTCCTTCTATTACTACTATTTTTGGATTTTTTAAACTTTGAAAAAAAATTCTATACCACATAAGAAATCTCGTGTCTTATGTTTATGGTATAACTATATGGTCAGCACTTTTATGTAGAACACAACAAATAACATTTCGTAGAATATTTTAACCTTCAAGCTCTTCTATTTATTGGCCTTTTTGTCCCTTTCCTAAAAGAGGGCGAAAGACTTCCATACGGCGGCGATAAAGGGTGAAAATTTTTTATAAAAAAGTATTCCTCGTGATGTTTTACATAAAGGAGCTGAACTCATATCATAAACCTTAGTCATTTCTTATGCCAAGTAATAACAGTGAATAAGTACCAAATTAACCCTTAAACACATTTTAAGTTTTAAGTGATTTCTGGCGTTCCAGTTGAGTATGAAGCTTGAGTGTCTTTAAAATTCTACAGTAGAAATTTATGGCATATATTTTTGTGGAATATTTTAGCCCGCTGCATCTATAAATACCTCGTCCCGCGCAATTAGAAATAAAATCTTCGTTATAACGCCACTTTATTTCTGGTTTAGCTCATATGCCAAAAAGTCGAAATGGAGAAAAACGACAAAGAAGATTTACATGAAGTTTTCTCAAAATATATCCGATAGAATTTTTTGCAGTTTCACCACTGTTTCCGGCATATGTTTGGAAAAAAATTGTAAATTTTGTGAACTTTCATCAATCCGGTTAAAAATTAACATATTTTTATTGAAAGTAAAAAAAAATCTTGTTTTGCGCTGCCACTTGTTTTTAATTTTATTTGTAAAAAGTAGCTTTTTGTGCTGCATGTGTATACTAACTGCTGTGTATTGAGTTACTTGTTATTGATATGAAATTTCCTACTGTTTATTGAAAATAAGCGTATAAATATTATTAGAAAAGATATTTACATGGAATAAAAATGAAATATTGATGAAACTTGGTTTTTTACTTGATTTCTGTCCTTATTTTCATTTTCATTTTTATTTCAATTTAATTTTCAACAGAAGTCGGATTCTCAAAGAGTATACATATTCAAAATATATATAACCCATACTTAACTCAATTTTTTTTAATGGTCGGTGGGTCAAATCAGAAATGAGGTCGCGATAAGTTGGCCCTGAAAGAAATGTTTCTACAAACAAAATAAAATTAGACTAATGACACGAGTTTAAAAATAAAATAAATTAAGTAAAGAAAAAATTAGCGGCGACCCAAAGTATATTAATACAAGCGGCCTTATCATTACAACAACGTACATACAAATTTGTTGTAGGAGTATTTTTTATTCGCACGTTGACAGTTGAAGTAAAAGTCTTATTCTATTTTATATGGCGTTTGACGGATGGATTAAGTCATCTGACGATATAAAACACTGATTATGCATTAAATTTATGATCCCAAGGACTTTCTTCTCTAGGTATGTCGAATATTAGCTTCACTGAAAAATTACTTTCTATCTACCCTCGAGGATTACCTCTTCTAGGTAAGTGTGTCGATAACGGCTTCGCTGATGAATGATTTTGCGCTTAATTGGGCTTCGGTCGGTGTCGATTTTCTCTCCTTGGTATGTCGAATAGCGCCTTCGCTGAAGTATGATTTTCTGCCTAGCCGGACTATGGTCGGGCTCAAGTATTTGCTATACCATGGTATTTCCCCGGAGCTGCTTACTAAAGATTTACTGCAAAGCTTTTAATTTACACCAATATGGATCCGTTACATTCCGAAATAGGTAGGTATATTGTATAATTACAGTTTTATATGAAACCCGCAGAAGCGGTTAACTCGGAAAATATAGGTCGCCACCAGTTTTTCTTATTTAATTTTTTTCTTATTTTAAATCTTTATCACATAGGCTAATTTTTATTTTCGTTTGGAGAAACTTCACTAAAGTACATTTAAGCCATGGCACCCAAAGAATTCAACATTCGCATAATAAAATATAAATAAAACACTGCATAAAACCGACTCACCGAAAAAAAATTTTTTGTTTCCCCTCTCATATTAAAGATCCTGGACCGTGTCTAAAATAGGTATATTTTTGTAGTTTTTTTGCATGGTTTGGTATTTTCTTCCAAAACATATAAAAAATAACATTTCTTGAAAGATCTTTTCAAGCTGCATCAAATGGTGCATTAAACTTCATCATGCATACCATCAGCAATGCGTTATTCGATAAAAACCACTATTTTTAAAGCGTTTTTATTACAGGTGCTACTTATATTAAAATAAACTTTACTTTTCTTTTAGTATTATATAATTTGAGGTATTGTTTATTTATTTCTGTTTCTGGTTATTACTAAAGTTCGCAAGTTTCTAAGCATAGAAACAAATAACCAATGCCGCAAATCAAATAATTCCTAAAAAAAAGTAAAATTTATTTTAATACAAGTAGCACCTGCAATAAAAACGCTTAAAAATCGTGTTTTTATGGAATACTGCATTGCTGATGGTATGGGTGGTAAAGTTTAATGAACCATTGGATGCAGCTTGAAAAGATCTCTCAAACGATGTTATTTTTGCATATGTTGACTTGGAATAAAATACGAAATTATGCAGAAAACTAAAAAAATAGACCTTTTTAGACACGGCCCAGCTCTCGGGCGATCATCGCTAGACCCCTAAAATGTTTTAGGAATCCTCATTAAAAAGACCAGTCTTTAATTTAAGAGGGGTAACAAAAACACATTTTTCATCTTCATACAAGTCGAATCGGTTTACTGTGCACACATAAGTATAAACAGGTGATTATTTACCGTAAATGTTAAAAAAAAACCAAAGTATGTACTAAATGAAAGTATGTAGTTAATGGAAATTACTAATAATATTCTTACGGTTTTTATGGGTCAGATTTATAAAGCTTTTAAACGAGGAACTGCTATTTAAAAAATACATTTTGTACTCACAAGCAACATTTGTCGGTCTCCTATAGCTGAGGCAGTAACAGAAAGGTGCTGCATGTGAATGGTTTGTTGATAGTGCAGCTTTGATGGGCTATTATCACTCGGGAATCACTATGGAATGAGATGTATCGCAAAGAAGCACGGGTAATAAAAACAGAACTTTTTGAATTTGTTTACATATTTGCAATGCATACCGGTAATGTGGTGGAATTAAAGAACACGGCTCCGGCAAGGGGAACCGCAAAAAATTTTCTTTTGTGCAATTTTGGATTTAATGAAAACGATAATACTATTTGAATTGTATTCCTTTTTTGTTTGCACTTGCACAATATATTTAAATTTTTTTAGTTTATTGGTGAGGAACCGTTTGAAATTGTCCGCACACAAAATTGGCATTTAATGCCAATTAGCTTGCGAGTCGGTTTTACAAACACATCTTTAACATTTTACATGAAAGTGGTTCACTTCAATAAAATATTTATTTCATAGTTTTTAACATATTTTCATCATTAAATACAATTTTACATTGTTTTCTAAACAAATCACAATATTTTCACTGAAAACTTAAAAACCGTGGCGCAAATTTAAAATCTAATTGGTTCTTCTTCATAATTTTCTTTTCAGTTGACATTTAATGCTTACGCTATAAAACTGTTATATTGTATGAAAACGTAACATAAATGTCAATTTTGAATTAGAAATTGATAAGCAAAAGTAACGTATGTGAAGAAAACAAAGTAGAGTATTCAGTTCCGGTACCGAAACCCGGCTAACCGGTTGTTTGCCTCTCTGAAAATAAACTGGTTTCAAATTAATTTATGACTTCGAATAATTCGGCATGCTGGTTCTTATGTGTTGATTTATAGTTTTAACGAAATGAAACACGTTATTTACATTACAAACTATTTAAGATTGTTTTATTTAAAATAGAAAATTTACTGTGACAATATTGTTTAAACTTTAATTCTTATTTTCCACAGCTGTAGTAGCAAAGACGACTCGAGAAATTAATTGTTGTTTTCTTTTTCGTTTCTCAATAGTGTTACCAGATTCGTCGTTTCTTAGAATTGGCAGTCTTGGAGCTGCCACAGATTATCTGGTTTTTTTCAAGACAAATAATTTTATAGATCTTAATGAAAAACAACTAATTTTTTATACTTATATATTATATATTATTCAAAACCGGTTTATTTTCAGAGGCAAAAAACCGGCTAACCGGTTTTCGGTTCCGAAATTGAACACTCTAGTTGTTTTCTTCACATGCGTTACTTTTGCTTATCAATTTCTAATTCAAAATTGACATTTATGTTACGTTTTCATACAGTATAACAGTTTTATAGCGTAAGCATTAAATGTCAACTGAAAAGAAAATTATGAAGAAAACCAATTAGATTTTAAATTTGCGCCACGGTTTTTAAGTTTTCAGTGAAAATATTGTGATTTGTTTAGAAAACAATGTAAAATTGTATTTAATCATGAAAGTATATTGAAAACTATGAAATAAATATTTTATTGAAGTGAACCACTTTCATGTAAAATGTTAAAGATGTGTTTGTAAAACCGACTCGCAAGCTAATTGGCATTAAATGCCAATTTTGTGTGTGGACAATTTCAAACGGTTCCTCACCGATAAACTAAAAAAATTGAAATATATTATGCAAGTGGCAAAAAAAGGAATACAACTCACATAATACTATCGTTTTCATTAACTCCAAAATTGCCCAAAAGCAAATTTTTTGAGGTTCTCGCTGTCAGAGCCGTGTTCTTTAATTCCACCACATTACCGGTATGCATTGCAAACATGTAATCAAATTCAAAAAGTTCTGTTCTTATTACCTGTGCTTCTTTGCCATACATCTCATTCCATAACGCTCGTAAGACTTTTAATGATCTTTCATTTGATAATGACCCCGAGTGATAATAGGTCATCAAAGCTGCACTATCAACAAACCATTCACATGCAGCTCCTTTCTGTTATTGCCTCAGCTATACCAGAACCACAAATGTTGCTTGTAAGTACAAAATGTATTTTCTTACATAGGAGTTCCTCGTTTAAAAGCTTTATAAATCTCGCCCCTAGAAATCATAAGAATCTGGCTTAACTCTAGTTTAGTGACACAGCTCAAAACAAAAAAATACATAGGGGGAAGAAAATTCAAAAATAAGAAGAAAATGTAAAATATGTAAATAAATAGGGGGAAATGCATAGTTTTCGAGTTATGGGCCTCTGTACTAGGTACTTTTTGCAAATGACATCAAAACGTGGCACGTTTAGCAGGAATTCCAAAATTGTAAAATACTTGGCCGATTTGTTTTTCAGACTGCGAAAAATATTTTTTTTCCATCAAATCTATCCATTATTTTTAAGAAAAAAAATTTTGGCTTAAATTTACTTTAGCTACACTCCTCCAAATAAAATAAAAATTCCCTATCTGATAGAAAATTTAATTCTAATACAAAAAGTAAAGTACAAAAATCCTCGGAAACGCATATTTTCGGAGTTACGGCCCTACAAAGTTTTACAGATCTTAAGGATTTACTTGCAAAACTTTTAATTCAGTGTATCAATATAGGTATCATATGAAAGCTTTTCAAAATTATTCGATGAAAAACATATTTAAAAAAAATTAACCCATTTAGTACCGCTATTTTTCATCTATATTATTAAATTAAGTGTACTACTCGCATGAAAGTTTAACAAAAACAAAAAAAAAACAGGGCAAAAAATCTTTACTCAGCGAAGCTACTACTCGACATACATAGAGGAAAAAACCCATAAGCCCGGCCAAAAACCGTCTACGCAATAACTCTTTACTCAGCGAAGTTACTATAAGACACACATAGAGGAGAAAAACATTAAGTCCAGCCGAAGGCTGGCTATGCTAGACATCTTTACTCAGCGAAGCCACTATTCGACATACATAGAGGAGAAAACATTTAAGTCCGGCCGAAGACCGGCTATGCATAAACTCTTTAGTAACAATAAAAACAAATTATTTAACTTTTTTCATTAAACATATGTGCATTGTAATAAAACAAAGGAGACACTTAATTTGAAAAAATACAAAAAAGGAAAAATATCGGTCCTGAATGGGCTAATTTTTTTAATATTTATGTCTTTCATCGAATAATTCTAATAAGCTTTCATATGATACCCATATTGCTACACTGAATTAAAAATTTTGCAAGTAAATCCTTAAGATCTGTAAAAATTTGTAGGTCCGTAACTCCGAAAATATGCGTTTCCGAGGATTTTTGTACTTTACTTTTTTTCTTAGAATTAAACTTTCTTAATTTTATTTGGAGGAGTGTAGCTAAAGTAAATTTGTTCCATTATCTTTACAGTTTATAAATCACAGTTATTTTACTATATTAATGTACATCAAATAGTCACTACTTGCCGTATCATCTGCTTTCGGCTTGACGTTGATTAATGGACACCCTGTATATATGTAGGTAATTTTCCACTTTAATTCTGAACGCATATGGCCAATATTGGTATCATTTTAAAGCTTTTAAATAGATGTTTCTGAATATTCAAAATTATTTAAAACTTCTTAACCCATTACGAAGCGGGTATGATTTTGCGAAAATAAAAAGTTTGGCTTAAATCTAGTTTACCCAAGTTGGTCCACCATATGAAAATTTTTGTCAAGGATCCACACTTTTCGAAAATATAAGTTTTCGAAAATTGAATTTAAGTAAATTTTTGACTATCTCTGAGAGATTTTGGCCATGTTTGGGCACATCCTAACTTGTAGCTCATTAACACCATATGGAAATTGTAGCCTAGGATCCACACTTTTCGAAAATATAAGTCGCATTTTTCAATTGTATTTGTGAATTTTTTTACAAAACTTTGAAAATTGAATCTAAGTAAATTTCTTATTATCTCTGGGAGATTGTGCCCATGTTTGGGCACACATTTACTTGTAGCTCATTAAGACCACATGGAAATTGTAGCCTAGGCTCCACACTTTTCGAAAACATAAATATTATTTTTCAATTGTATATTAGATTTTTTTTACAAAACTTTTGAAAATTAAACTTAAGTAAATTTTTTATTATCTCAGAGATTTTGGCCATGTTTGGGCACATCTTTACCTGTAGCTTATTTGGACCATATGAGAATTATAGCCTAGGATCCACACTTTTCGAAAATATAAGTCGGATTTTTTAATTGTGATTGTGAATTTTTTTACAAAACTTTGAAAATTGAACTAAAGTAAATTTTTGACTATCTCTGAGAGGTTTTGGATGTGTGTGAAGATAGCTCCGTCAGTTAGCTTCGTTTTTAGCATCTCTGTGTTGCTTTACATATCTCTCGCTCAGAGACTGTGAAGTAATAAAAAATCTCTCACTTTAAATTTTGTTAACTTAACAGAGTAGATATTTTATAATATTTTCAAGCAAAAATATTAATGTGCATATGGGAATTTGTTCGGTGGTCAACATATCAGCCAAAATCGAAATGGTGGGACCGTACCGCTAACTGGAGTCGAAAGCTAAGACTTCAGATAATTCAGAACGGTATAGATTGTATTCAGAAGTAACACAGTTTTTGAGATATATGACTTTAAGAAATGTGTAATAAAACCCTTTCATATGTATATGGGAATTTTTTTGGTGGTAAATATATCGCCCAAAATCGAAATGGTGGGGTCGTACCGCTAACTGGGGTCAAAAGCTAAGGCTCCAAATATTTCAGAACGATATAGATTGTATTCAGAAGTAATACAGTTTTTGAGATATAGGACTTTGAAAAATCTGCATAAAAACATTTTCATATGTGTATGGCAATTTTTTGGTGGCCAATATATCGCCCAAAATCGAATTGGTGGGGTATACCGAAAGCTAAGGCTTCAGATAATACAGTTTTTGATTTTCCCAACTGATTTTAATAATTTATGGCTTATTGTAATCGTTATAAGATACACTTTTTAAGAAAAAGAAAGAAATGTGGAGCTTCTAAAGCAAACTGCTCCAAAAAATACGCAACATTTAAAAAAATCGGAAGAAAATAAAATTTTTTATTTTTCTTTGAAGATATTTACATGAAATATAAGTCAAAATAAAGTCTTTCAAATATACACGAAAAGCTTAATTCCTCCTCTATTCGACACTGTTTAAAAATTTAAAATCGGCGCATAAACAACGCAGTAAAAAAGTTTTTTGTCCGTGAAGTCTCAAAATATTGTTTTTTATTGATAACTTCCGATTTTGAGGGTGTATTGCAATTTTTTAAAATGGCAAAATGATCTACTCAACTAGACCTACAAGCATCACTTAGTCGTTTTTCACGAGTAAAAAAAACATGCCATTATTTTGTAACTGTGTGTTATTAATATTTTAATCCTCTCACTGCATTCTTTCTTGAACAAACTCAGTGTAGATAGGGAGGGCCTCTTGTATCATAAAATCACAAACGGAGAGGTTGTAACTAACGTAGCTTCTTCAATATAAAAAATTATTATTTTATTTTTAGCAAAACTGAATTTCTTGCCCCTTTTTTAATTATAGTGCAAAATTTTGTGGCAATTATCAATATATTTTTCATTTAAACAAGTTTTATGCTTCTCCTGTAAAATTTTTTAAATGCTAGATAGTGCGTTTTTTGCATTTTCTGTGACGATACACACTTATAAAAATAAAAAAAATAAATGTATTACATAGATAGTGTTTCTAAATAACAGTTCTTTCATGTATGCACATATTTCTACCAGTGTCAAAATTTTACAGTTTTTTCCTATCTGTACTAGTGAAATATTGATGCTAAATCTGTAGTATCATGTCTACTTGAATTCTGAAGTATGCTTATGTGGGACAAGTATAAGATTGTAATTGAAGTATTTTAAAATTGGCAATTTCACAAAATCAATACATTGAACATAAAAGCTAAATCCTATAGAAAATATTTTAAAAATGTAATAAAAAAAAACAACAGAATAATTGAATGATAAAATGAAGAATTGAAATAATAGCAGAGTTTAGTATTTGATGCAAATGGTCTTGCGACAGTGTAAATGCAAAATATTGTATGTAGCTTTTATGTATTATCAAATACAACAACAACAAAAAATTTCCTAAAAAGCTACGATATTTTGTGTCACTTTCTCAAGACCATTTGCATCAAACGCTGAACTCCGGTAACGCTTTCAACAAATTTTATTTTAATTCAATTTTATTTCGAATAGATTTTATATTCGATAGATATCATTTACTTCATACGGAAGAAATTTATCTTAATGCAATTTTATTGAAATATTCAAGTTGAAATTTCTAAATATAATTATGTACTTATATGTATATGCACACTAGCTTAATGATATTGTTCGTCCCTTTGTGAAGGTGAGAAGGTGAAAAAGAGGAAGAGAAGAAGAAGAAGACGAGGTATAGCTATCGCACGCCGAAAAAGGGCCTGAACCCATCCACTGCGCCTGATGAAAAGGCTAAGTTTGCTAGAATTTATCGTTGCCAGCTCAGATAGACTAACGAAAGATTGCTGACTGAGTTCTGAGTCAAGCCTTGGCCAGATCAGTCTGGAGATCATACAAGTAGCTTCGTTGAACCATTTGGTCTGTGGCATTATATAGGAATAGTTTTGATTTGCTGCTTGCAGGTGTGTAGGGGAATACCGCAGAAGAGATCAATGTCTGACTGCGGTAGTGCTATTACCCTTTTAGCTAGCCCGTTAGCGATACAGTTGCCTGCGCTAGTCCCGTATTTAAATTTCTCGCCATCCCGTTCAGGGATGCCCCGCATTACTGGACAATGTTAGATGTTGTTTATACATCTGTTAGGGACCTAATTGTGGCTTTGCTGTCGGTGAAGATTCGGATATTTCTATAAAATATCCTATGATATCGAAGACAGTTTGTTGCCTTCTTGATGGCCGATATCTTGGCCTGTAATATACTCCAACCCTGTCACCCCTCTTGGAGCCGTCCGTTACAACATCAAAGTTCTCCACGAGGGGAGGAGACCCTCCAGTAGACATCATTTTCTTCGAGATGAATAAACTGAAGCCGCTAGAGAATGGTGGTCTCGGGGTGATATAATCAATGATCTCAGGTAGAGTATCCCAAGAATCAATGATGCTTGCATGACCCACGCGTCTGTGGTTCCATACACTTGTAGCGTGCAGATGCAATGCTGTGTACAAGGCAAGCTTTTTGGTTAGCAGAACCACTGGTAACCAATTCAGTATAGCGAAAAGAGCCTGGAGCATAAAGCGTGGAGCATAAAATACCCGTAATTAGCATTGCCATGCTACGCATGACTTTCTCGAATTGAGACCTATTGGACGCTGTTTCCATGCCCTTCCACCAGACCACTACGCCATAAAACAGTATTGACCTGATGACTGTATCAAATAGCCAGCACGCATAGCGAGGTCTAATATAAACCGTTGCCATCGCTTTCCTGGCTATGGTTTCTATGTTCGGTCTCCATGACAGTTTGGTGTCCAGAACTATTCCCAGGTATTTAGCGCTACCTGATAGGCTCAGAGTTTTCTCATTCAGTAGCAGCAATTTGAAGTTTGAAGTCTTGTATTTGCCTGTGAAAAGCACTAGGTCCACTGGCGAGACTCCAACCGCTGAGCTTCTTCAGTGCACATTCCATCCTATGAGAGATTGTATCAAGGTGGGTCCGCGACACTGCTACCGCCACGTCATCTGCTACCGCCACGTCAGCTGCAATCGTTTTATTTTTGGTTAGATTCCAAAGTGGGGGTGACAGCACGCCACCCTGCGGAGTGTCTCTATTGGTCGACATGACTGAGCCTGCCGATCCCATAGAAGCTTTTATAGTTCTACGTGAAAGAAAGTCCGATATGAATCCGGCCTTAGTACCGGCCGTATGCCAGTTTCCACAAGTGCCTCCTTGATATATGCTGGTATGACGTTATTGAAGGCACCTTCTACATCTAGAAATGCCACCAGTGTAGAGTTTTTAAACTCAAGTGATTTCTCAATGTAGCCTACTAGTGATTGTATTGCCGTCTCAACAGATTTGCCTTTAGTATAAGCGTGTTGAGAAGTAGAAAAAAGTCTAGTGTTGATAGTAATTTTTATGTGAATGTCGACCATTCTTCCTAGAGTTTTTAGCAAAATGGACGATATGCTAATGGGTCTGAAGTCTTTAGCTTTATTGTGCGATGTTTTTCCCCCTTTGGGAATGAAGAGTAACAAACCTTCCATGTTCTTTCAAATAAAATGTTTAATATATCGGTTTTTACTTCAATGGGACCAAACAAACTCCTTTTAAACAAAAAATTAATTTTAAAAATCAGTCCATAAATGGTGGATATATTTCCGGGTAAGGGGGATGAAATTTCCTCACCGACTTTCGAAAAAAATGATGCAATAAAACTGCAGGCAATACCTTTCAAACAAATAAAACAAATTTGAAAATCGGTTTAAGAGGTATGCGTGGGGGCGCAAACCTCCCCACTGATTTTCGTACCTTTCAAAGAAATTTGCAAATAGGTTGACAAATGACAGAGTTAGGTGTGGTGGGAAATGATTCGAACTTACACCACTTTCGGATCACATTTACAGCACTTCCACATAATATTCTTAGGATCATACTGACTTTTTTGGAAGTTTTTTTTCACAGGATGAAATTCAACATAAGAACTTACTGGCACAGGTAAAGGTTTCGCAAATAATAACCTGTCGGAAATAACATATAAAATGTACCAATTGAAAATTTATCCGCACAAACACATAAATGTGAAAATAAGGCCAAGTTGCTATCCAAAAATTTCGGCCATAAAAAGTACTGAGATAAAAATAAGGGTCAAGTTCTTGATAGGTATAATACCGTCTCATTTCTAAGCAACCTGTAAGCTATACAGAAAAAACTTAATTTTTCACTTCAAACACCTAATTCCCTGAATCAAATGTAAATTTGTTCAATTTAGGTCCTATAAAGCAATTTGTAAATTCAAAAGCACAATTTTTTAATAGTATGTTTGAAAAAATTTAATTTTTTCAATAAACAAATTGTTTCGATCAAAAAATGTTTTACAGAAATTTAAAAAATAAATCAAAGAATTTCATGATTTTATCAGGTTGCCAACATTTTCAGTAGCAAAATGAAATGAAATAATAAGTCAAACAAAATTAATTATCAAACAAAACAGAGACATCAATAAAGATTTAAAATCAGTTTCAAAAACATGTTAGTTTAAAGAAAAAGCTATCATGATAAACATTCCTAATATGGGAACTCTTTCCCATATTAGGAAGGAAAAACAAATTATTGCCAAGAAATGAGATGGTATTATACCTATCAAGAACTTGGTCCTTATTTTGATCTCAGTACTTTTTACGGCTGAAATTTTTGGATAGGAACTTGGCCTTATTTTCACACTCCTTTTTCTAAGCTTTTATTTGGTACAATAAGTGCCCCTTACAAATAAGGGGAACCTTAGCCCTCCCCCCGCCCTAGATGAAAAATTTCCGTTTTAAAATTTTTCTTAGTACTTTCCCATCAAGACCTGTGCACCAAATTTCAGCTTTCTAGCTATACTGGAAGCGCCCCATACAAAGAAGGGAAACCATAGTTTTCGCAGGTGAAAAGTGCTTGTTTTCAAATTTGTTTTGTTAATTGCTCATCAGGACCTACATGTGTACCAAATTTCAGCTTTCTAGCTATACTGAAAGTGCCTCATACAAAGAAGGGACATCCTATTCCCCCCAGGTGAAAAGTGCCCCTTTTTAGATTTTTTTAGTTAATTGCTCACCAAGACGCTTACCTGTATACCAAATTTCAGCTTTCTAGCTATAGTGGAAGTGCCCAATAATATTGATGAGTCAGTCAGTCAGTCAGTCAGTGAATATGTTCTAAAAAATGCACTTTTTACACCTTCATATCTCGGGAATCTTTTATGGTAGAACAAATTTCACGAATGAGGTTATCTCTGTCGGAAGACGTTATATATCAAGTTTCACTACTTTATGATTAACTGGAGCAAAGTTATGAGGGGGTAAAAACTGCTCGAATGGTTTCGTGTAAATATACTCTTTGTGTGGCCGGAACTTGGCCTGGCGCACTACCGTGCGCCTAGATAAGCAAACAGTATTCTCTAGCCCCAAATACATGCATAAGTTTTCTTACAGGTATTTATTTTCTTTTTAATCCTTGAAAATTAATGAAAACTTTACATACTGATAATCCAGATTGACAATTATTTCTAACAATTTTCAACTTTTATGAAACTCTTTAAATTGAATACCACAAGTGAAGTGTCAAATTGTCTATAATTTCTATGTCCTGATGAGTTTCATGTGAATATCTCAAAACTAAAAAGAAAGAACAAACATAAAAGTGCAAACAATTTTGACTTTTGTTATTTAATGACTTGTATCCTGTTTCCTTATATGTTTACTTATTTTTGTTAAAACTTTTACTCCATGAAATTCTATTACGAAAGAGAGTCATATCCTGTATTTAAATTAAAGTCTAGTAAAACTACTCATAAGGTCGTCTGTTGTTTGTAAATAGTTTCTCATTTATTTTACTTACACATAGCCCACAAAGTCTGCGTTCACATCACACATTTTTATTAATGATACAAAAAAGCAAAATAACTATGGAATTGAAATCAATTTTTTTTTCATGGATTTGCTCTTTACATTCTTTACGACAAAAACCAAAAACAATAATCCAGATTCGTCTCTTCATTTTTGTTATAAGGGGATGTAAGTGCAACAACAAGTGAATACAGCACCCAAAAAGTCTGCGTTCACTTTGTTTGTTATTATAGTACCGTTATTTTTATGAAGTTTTTTCTTATTTTTGTTCACTTTCATTCTTTTTTAATATGATTAATCGTTTAACAAGTTCATTTGTGAATTTTATATAAAAGTTGTAACAGCTTTAAAACTATGGAAAACAGATGTAAAGAGATTAGTGTTTGAGAACGAAAAATAATTATTAAATTGTGGAATGATGGAAAAAGCTTCCGAAAAATTGGTGAAACTATTGGTAGAACGTACTCGTCTGTCCAGCGCGTAATAAACAATTTCAAAGAAACCGGAATTTTAACATCTAAGCCGCGGTCTGGGCGTCCAAAAATATTGTCAGCCCGCGAAGAGCGCAAAGTAGTCAATATGGCAAAGGTCAATCCTCGGATTACATCTTCTAAAATTGTTGAAAACGTAAATCAGGCTTTCAAAAAGTCTTTGTGCCGAAACCGCTAGAAAAATATTGCGTAAGGCTGGATATCATGGTAGAGTTGCCCGACGAAAACCGTACATATCAATTGTGAACAGACGAAAGCGTATTGAATTTGCTCACAATTACATAAATAAGCCACCAGAATTTTGGAAACAGGTAATATTTTCAGACGAAAGCAAGTTCTGTATATTTGGTATAAAAGGCCGTCAAATGGTGTGGCGTAAATCAGGAACTGCGCTTGAGAAACAAAATCTTGTTGGTACAGTAAAACACGGTGGTGGTGGAGTTATGGTGTGGGGTTGCATGGCGGCTTCTGGTGTAGGTCAGCTGCAATTTATTGAGTCGACAATGGATAAATGGGGATATTTGAACATTTTAAAACATAATTTGAAACAAAGTGCAGAAAAACTCAACTTATCAACGACGTTTTGGTTCCAACAGGATAACGATCCAAAGCACACAGCGGAAGTTGTTAGACTTTGGCTCTTGTATAATGCGCCAAGACAGCTCAAAACACCCCCCCCCCCCCCCCCCCCCCCCCCAATCTCCCGATCGCAACCCTATTGAGCATCTTTGGGACCTATTAGAGAAAAGAATTCGGCAGCATACAATAACAAGTAAAGAAACTTTGCGAAGTGTCATGCAGGTAGAATGGGAGAAGATTACAGTTGATGAAACTGAGAAATTGGTAACCTCAATGCCAAATAGACTGAGTGAAGTCTTAAAACATCGTGGCTATCCAACAAAATATTGATTATAACTTTTCTTAATAAATTTTGAAGCTTTCATAATTTTTTTAAGACTGAACGCAGACTTTTTGGTTTATATATTTACTTGGTGTGGCACTTTTTTACCGTTATCCCAACAATGAAAAAGAATTTGAAAAAAAAATTTTTGTACGTTGAATTAAAACATATAAATAAAATATTTATGAAAAAAAAATTTGATTTGAATTATATATTTATGTTGTGTTTTTATATCACTTATAAAAATTGTAAGGGTGAACGCAGACTTTATGGGCTATGTGTATATACCGCTGCCAGTTTCATTCCTCTAACAACAGTTCATGTTATATGACAAACTAAATTATATAATTATTATATTTTTCTGCACAATACCATGTCGTTTTGTGTGTAAGATTTTTGTGTTTAATGTTTCCGTGATGTATTCAGTGTTCTTTTATGCATGTTATCTCCATTACTACACTGAAAGAAGTTTGCTTAGTACAACCAATAAAACAATTTCGTTAGATTTTTGTAATTATGGCTGACATAAATACTAGGGAATCAGAAGCTCTTAATGTTCTTGGCATGAACATCCAATCCAGTGTGACGTTCGATGTACTGGTCACTTTTTTCAAGTCTCAAAAGAAGCACTCAAGTGCCTCGGTTACTTAAGACGCTGTACGAGATACTTCACTTCCGACCGAAAATGAAATACAACTCTCATGTATGGTTCGGTGGTGCTTCAAAGTCTATTTTGAAGTTACTCCACCGCATACAGAAGAGGACCAAGAAGCTCATCGGCGACAGTAGGGTAGCTAACTGTATTAACTAGAGTATCGACACAATATTTGGTTTGGCTGAGTAGTTAGCGCGTTTGACTACAAAACCCTGAGGTCTTGAGTTCAAGACTAGTTTCAGGCAAGCCAATAACATCATGCATTTTTCTCATGTGCATTGGTGTGTTATTGTGTTGGTTGTTGTTGGACTGTTAAAGTGATGAAGGCATAGCACTGATCACTTTGGCAGTACCGGCAGCGATTAATACTAATATATCCTAATGCACTTCACAGTACCCTCCTTCGTCGGTATTGTAGCAGAACCGTCGGTGAAGTAAGAATGTTTTAGTAATGAAAACATCTGTCTCCCATCGTTTTGCTAAAAAAAACCTCACGCAGGGAAGCAAATTTCTAAAACCTTCCAACGAATTTTGAACCGCGATGAATTGTAAACCGTAGGAAAATTTTTAAATCTAAAGCAGTGGATAAATTCAAAAATAGCATTTAAGTGATACGTATAATAATATATACAAATATCAGGTGTATATTTTTGAAAATTTCCGTGTGATTAAAATGGTTGTTTTCAAACTTCAACCCGATCCTCATATTTTTTATTAATAACTTTTAATGTTCTACACGACTATAATATGCCGTTTTTGATACTCGCAAAAAGTGTGAAAAAGTTATAGCCCTTGACTACACAGCTTAAACAACTCGATGCCTCTACTTGACACCAGAGGGGCTTGCAACACTGCGGGGTTGCAAATGAATTAAGCTTTCTATCTCTCTCCCACTTCACCACCTGTTCTCTCTACTCCATCCCTTTCCCAAAGAAGGTAACACATTAATTAATTAACTGGTAGGCATTAATTGCCTGATTGTGTTACTTCTTAAAAAAAATGGAATGTGTTCTGATGAAATCGGCGAACTTGTCCCCGAAACCCGATCTTTTCTGCGAACAACGCGTTCATCATTAAGAGCACATTCTTTTGCGGTCGATACGCAAGTGAATCGCACTACGCAGTTCAGACAGAATTAATTCTTGGGCCGAACATTTCGTATGTGGAATAAGCTTCTTCCAGAGATCTTTCCTGTCACTTTCAATGTTGGATTTTTTTAAGAACAAACACAACCTGCGAAGCGATCAGCTTGTCTGCGAAAAAACACCCAGGGTCTATGGCGGGAGTCGAACCCACGACCTCTGGACTGACAGGCCAGCGTCGCTACCACTCAGCCATAGGGGCACCCATCATAAACACTATATTCTCCTTCCCATAACCAATTTTCCCAATTCTTATAAAAAAAAATAAAGAAAGAATAAATGCTTGAACAACTTCTGATCGAATTTATAATTATTTCTTTTTCGCTAAAATATACAATAACGTTTATAACTATTTAAAACTATTGGCAATGCCTTAATTCTAAATTGAGTTCAAATACATTATTGGACATTCAAAACTTTAATGATTCCAAAAATTAAAGCCAAAAATAATTCACAAAAAGAAGAGAGATATCTTGTAAAACCTTTATTTTCCTGTAGCATTGCATGCGTATCACCCCGCTTTTAAGCTCTCCCACACCACAACCAGGTGCATTATTTTCCTAATCATCTTCTTCATCATAATAATCGTTGTCACCATTATAAATGGTTTTACGAAAAATTATATAAAAGGCAATGCACCTTTTTAACATTTGAATAGTATGCGAAAGACCTAAGAATTGAGCAGAGAATATAAAGCATTTTTGCAAAGCGTATCTTAAGTGGAGAGTCTTAAATTTCAAAATAATAATAATAAAATAAAGAAAATAAAACTTTATAATGTGACTCAGGAATGATAAAGTTGGTACAATTGTATTTTTTTTTGGTACTATTGAAACCAAAAAAGTACGATGGTACCCCCGTGACTCATTTGGTACTATTTGCAAATTTTTCCAATTTGTTGGTTGGTATCCATTGACTGATTATTCAATAATAATTTATCTCTACTTTGGCCCTTAACTTAATTCTCTCTTGAGTCTACTTAGGCGGTTAATTTGTGGGTGGATTTGTGTCAGTGATGGAAAATACAGATTTCGATATGGTACTGGACTTCAACTTTTTCACCTTAATTGTACTTTTTTAAGAATTTAAAAAATATTTTTGGGATTCTTAGTTATCATACAAAACAACCATCCTTGACATTTTAATATATTTTTAACTTCCCGCTATCAATAACTGAAAGTCAGGGACTTCATCCCAATTTTCGAAAATCGAGTTTTCATAAGATCTCTACAATTTGAGATCATGGGATTCTATTCTGACTTACGATGATGTACGTATGGGTGTATGTACGTGTGTATGTGAATGTCTGTGGGTATGTATGTAAGCCTCTCATAACTTATGAATGGCTTAACCGATCGGAACCATACACAGAGAAAACAGATTCATTGTGACAACCGAATTCGTTGCCAATCGAATTTCGTCAGTTACATGTACTATCTTGAAATTCAGTTGTGTATTCCAATCGAATTCGATACAAGGAATTGAATATACCAGCAAAGCCATTAAAATAAAATACTATTGTGAATACAGGTTTAAAAATTTAAAAGTTTTAATTTATTTTAGTCTAGGCAAAACCCAAATTGTGCCAAAGACAAAAACACAAATACATACAAAAATAAAAGGAAATTATACAATTTTGAATATAATTAGCTATCCATTGACAGAATTTGATTTGTATTCCACTTTCTGACTTTCCCCAGATTGCCTGTAATTTATGCATTGAATTATTAACGTATTAAGAGCATTAAAAGAGATTAATTTCTTACATACCAAACATAAAAAAAACGAAATGTCCTGTTTCTTGCACTTACGGGATCCTTTTACAGTAATAGCAAATTTAAAGTATGGGTCGTTGATAGCTTTCTTAAGATAAGGTAATTTGCTCACTTACGATTTTCATAACCCTTTTAGATATCCTTGAATTGAATCAAACGTTACAGCACTGAACTATTCCCTTGGTATGACTAATACTCTCAGATCATGATTGAAGGTTACTTACGATGAAGTTATTTACATATGTTGTTTGAGATCTTCTTTATTTCCTTCAGCTACAGTTAACCAAGCCAATCCACTGTTGAAGCGCTTAAATCTGACCAAGCAGGATTGCTAGTTTGATAATTTTTTAAAGCTTTCAGAGGAAACACGAAATAAATCACTATTAATTGAAACGGACTAAATAATACAAAACTTACCTTCAACAGTAATATTGAATCCTTATTACTGTTGAAGGTTGATTGAATTGAAGTTCAATATTATATATTTTGTTATTCATTAATTTTAGCTGTCAAGCAGTCCTATTACCAATATTTTATTTGCTCCAAACTTCTATTCGGTTAGAAACACCAAAGCAGTACTTTGAAAACTACAACCGAATTTTGATAATAATGATTTATTATTGTAACTGAATATAAATCTGAGGTATATTATTTCAGTTATAAAATCAGAAGTACAGTACTTGCAAAGGAATATTATTTAAGTGAGTGCAATTTTAATAGTTGTAACTGTTATCCAACTGAACTGTTTTCTCTGTGTATTTACGGTTAGGTAGATTTTTAAAATATTCGAAAATAAAGTTAAAAAAAATTTTTTTTTTCAAATAAATTTTAAACTACTAAATCGATCGCATCCAATCAGCTCTTAAACTCCAAAAAAATCGACTGCTGCTGATTGATTTTTTCGAGATATGTCGTTGCACTTTTTGATGGTAGCACTGTTTAGTTTTCATGGAATTTTATTCTCTATTTCACTAGAAATGAAAATTCTGAGGATTACGTAAGAAATGTTGTTCAAAATATGTTGTGTAACAACAATTCCAAGAAAATTTTTAATATTTTCATTTCGAGTAAAACACAGAACAGGTCCCACTATATTGGTTTTAAGAAAGTATAAATTAATTGAGCTGCTTTAAATTTTATTTAGGTTCAATCGGCAGAACATAACTTAAACAGTCCTCTATAGCAATGTGTGTTATATCAGCTAAATAGTTATCTAATAGGTTCGGTATGTTTATAGGTTTGAAGTGATTTGTTTTCTTTAAACAAAGAAATCACGAATTTTTCAACATTGTACTTTTATTCTTTTCAAAAAATTCAAAATTAATAAGCCAGAGAAAAATTGTAGTAGTTTCTATAAAAGTGTTTGATTCTGTTATAATTTTGGTCAATATATTTTAACGTTACGGATTGGAAAAAGTCATTTTTTGTCGTGAGGGTACTGCAGTATTTTAAAAATTAAAAAGTACTGAAAATAGTACAATAGTACTGAATTTTCCATCACTGATTTGTGTACTTATTTAAGGAGAATACATAACAGGCAGCGTTGCCAGAATGATGATTTTATCATATTTTTGATGATTTTTAAACCAGAATATGATATGATGATTTTTTTCCCGAAATTATGATTTATTTTCTCGCAAATTATGATTTTTTTGACTTTTCATATGTATATCGTCACAGAAAATGCAAAGGCCCCATTTCACATCTTAAAAGTATTACAGGAGAAGGATAAATCTTGTTTAAATGAAAAATATATTTATAACTAGTGCAAAATTTTACAGTACATATAAGTAAAAAAGGACCCAACAAATTTATATATTTATTGTGAAATTTTGCACCAAGTGTCAACATTTTTTTATTTAAATAAGTTTTATGGTTCTCCTGTAAAATTTATAAAATGTTAAATAGGGCTTTCTGCATATTCTGTGATGATATATAAATAGTTATTGAAATATATCATTCATTACGTTTTTTAGTTGTTTGAATCAATTAATAAAAGTTGTGTGGATCAATTAATAAAAGTCTTTAACATAAAAGCATTGTATTAACTGGGTGGTACTTTCTCTTAATAAAGTATTTTGAATTTTCGACTATATTTTCCTGTTTTCGACTTTGGTTAGTTCTTTTTCGGTTTTAGGGAATTTTAATGTATAAAGCGGGGTACAGCTATCGAACTTGAATGACAGTCGGAAATTCATCAGCTTTGAAAGATAGTTTTGAATGACAAAACTGTCAATCATGTTGGATGTTAAAAAATGTTGTGGGATATTCAAAGTTTAATGCGCCAAATTCAACTCTGTTTTCAGTCTTTTTCTATCATGTGCTGATTTCTTAAATGGGCATGACTAATGTTTCCAATAGCACCCTAACTCGAGAACGGACTATCGGATTAGAATAAATAAGCTACCAAAAGATGCGTATTCAAATTCCATTAAGTCATACATATTATTGTTTTATATTTCCAACTATTTCTGAGTTATTCAGAAATTACCGGCGAAACTTTTTTTGCAACAATTAATTTTATTGTTTTCAAAAACTCATAAAAGAAATTAAAACTGCAGACATTTAAAATTTTTATCATTAGTCTGACAGCTAACTACACATAAAATAAGCCATGAATCATGAAAATCGATGGACAAATGTTGATTTTATTCACAATTAAGTGATAAAAATCACAATTTCCATACAACAGAAAATTTTCAATGTGTGCGTGTGTGCATTAGTTCTCTCACCTAATTGTAAATAAAATGAACATTTGTCTGTCGATTTTAAAGGTTTTTGGCTTATAATATTCCTAATATACTTAGCTTCCCTTTTAATTTTTTCATGACTTTTTCAAAACGAAAAATTTCTGAATAACTCCGAAACAGTAAGAAATAAAAATAAATAAATATGAATGACTTAAAGGTAATTTATTCTGTATATTTTGGTGCATTATTTATTCGATTTGGACAAACCATTCTCGAGTTATGGTAAAATATACTGATGTACCTAGTGAAAATATTAGTCATGCCCATTAAAAAATTTGTACGTGATGGGCAATATACTGAGCACGGATTTGTGAATTAAAGTTTGTATATTCCACAGATTTTTATTTCAAGGACGAAAAATATTTTCTTTCATACATGCACTGGTCCGATTTTATTTCTCGGTGGAAGTTATTTTGTCTCATTTGTATATGTTCTTACAGTCATGGCGATATTTTATATACTTCGCTGATTGCTCCCGACTTTCAAACTTTTTCAAAAATTTTTGCTATTACATTCAATTTTAAAATGTACAAGAATCTCTTTAATATTGGTTGCCTAGAAAGTAATAACCCTCCCATCTAGAAGATGACATGAAGGATATCATATCATATTAAAGAACTGTTTTTGTTTTAGTTTGCTATAAACGTCTCATTGTTCAACTTAGGAATACGAATTTGTGATGATTTTTTATATCAAAATATGATTTTTAATTCGTCAAATGATGATTTTCTTCGAAAAGCTTCTGGCAACGCTGATAACAGGCGATATTGAGAGAACAGCTTATAATATTTGCTTTTTAGTGTTCAAGGGCAAATATCAACAGCGATGCTGATGGAGTAGCGTAATGTCAAACTCCATATTCTATAAACAAATCAATGGTTTTCTTGAACAAGGGCATATGTCTTAAAAGTGATTTTTTCAGTAGAGCAAAAACAAAATATTTCTGAAATTGTGTCCACGGTATGAACATCGTTGATTTTTTTTAACACTTTCGGCATATATTTGCCAAAATAACTTTGTATAAAAATTTCAGACAGAAATAACGTAAAAAAGAGATCATAGCAAGGATGCATGAAACCGCATATGTCGACATAAATAACATTTACTAAGTAAAATAGAACAAAATATTTAAAAAGATTTCAAAATGTGTTTAGATAATAACATCGTATCTCTCTGCTTGTGTGTTTAAGTAATCCATCACACAGGAATACTTAAGTAGTTAAGTCAAGTTGTTGTGCATAAAAATATATCCAGACTGGTCCATGATATTGCGAAAATTTTTACTTTCATTTAAAGAGCGCTTAAAAAAGAGCTATTTCGCATTAATAACTCAAAATCTACCTAAGTCGACTTACGCATTTATTCAAGAAAACCACAGAAATTTTAATAGAAAAATATCGTTTGCTATGGCTTGTTTATCTATTGTGAACGAATTTTAATTTTTTTTAACAAACTTCAAGTTTATAAGAATAACGAAATTAGTAAGTAGGGCCCTTGCTATATGGCAGAAGTGAAGTTTCATTGAGATAAATTGAAATTAAAATTGTTTGATCTTTGACACAATGAGCACATAAACTCAATCAAAATCGTGTGGCTTACTTACTTGGTTACAACAATTCAAAAAGATTTTACTACTATTTGAGCCGAAAAAGTACTATTTTAGAAGCTCATTGGTACGAAATGAATTTTTTTTTATTTATCATCCCTGATGTTACTAAAGTGCCTTTAGCATTTAATGAGCGTACTTTTGCCACTTTTATCTTACATTTTTTTGCTATTTTATTTTAAAATCATCATATTCCACATATTTCAAAAGGGTCTGGTTATAGTTCTTACTCTTATGTTTGTATATAGATATCGCACCTGTTCATCAAAAGTAGCACAACTCAAAAAATTCTATTTTCCACTTTTTTAAAAGAAACAGTGTATGATTACCATATCTAACCACTGTAAAAATTTTGGTATTGTATTATTTTATTGACATATTATTGAGTTTCCTTTACAACGGTGTATTTGTTTATAACAATAATTCCATTATATTGGCGCAATTAGTTTTTTGCCTCTACTGAAAACTTGTAAATTTTGAGTTGTGTTACTTTTGATGAACAGGTGCGATATGTAGTACATAAACTTTGTGTAATAGAAGTGTAACATACATAGGATTTGCAGACGGCGAACAAAAAAGTTTCAAAGACATAAAGTTTACAAACACCCTTAAGTTATCTGCATGAGAAATGAACAAAAAATAAAAGAAATGGCAAAAAGTGTAAACATATCAACGGAAATAATGTGGTACTTTGCAAAAATTTATTTGCATTAACAAAATTTAACATCATCTCTTTATTTATTATTTCAACCAATTAAATATATGTAGGTATTCAAAATCCAATTAAATACGTTTTCAGCGATATTATGTACTAGTATCATAAAGCAGTAAAATTAATGTTATTAAAATAAAATGTCTATCTATTCTCAAATTTTTTTTTAAATATGTAACTATGAAAATTTGGTAACTTTTCTGTGCAGACTATTCTGTTTAATGTATTAAAGGAAATTAAATTGCTTGCAGATAATGTGCAGACTAATCTGATCTTAATCGGATAATATTTCAGAAAATGTGTAGAAAAGTCGTACCATAAAACTGCTGACTATTTTGTCAAATGTCTGAGGGAATTTTAGACAACTCGGTTGATAGTCTGGTAAAGTCCCATACATTTTCTGTGGTCAGACATATCGGCAAAATATGTTTCCTGGGTAGTATGTTTTCACATACACAAATAAATAATTTTTCTGTCCTTTGGCGAAAATCTTTTTTCTCCTTTTTTTACTGAAAATTAAAATTTCGCTCACATATTATGTAAAAACAATTTCTGCTTTCGTTAGTAAAACCACAATCGTTTGCTGCAAAATTTATGCTGTCATGTCATGGAAAAACTAAAAATAATATTCGCACTTTTTTATGCCAATAAATATTTGTTTTCAAACGTCAGTTGTTGTGTCTGTCCATAGAGTTTTTTGTTTGTGTATTTGTTATTTGCTGTTTGTTATTCGCGTTTAAATACGTAGAAAAGAATAAATAAAAAAAAGGTTAATAACTGACAATTGTCATATAACATTTTTAAAAATAATATTTATGCACAACCTGATGTGACAGTTTTTGTTTTTTGCATTTAACGACAAATATCATTTGTTACGCATGTTATAAACACATACAGGGTGTCCCTTTTAACTAAATATTCTCATAAATAACTTGTGTGTTAAACTGAGAACTGATTTCAGTGACTTGTTTCTATGATGAATGTATATATGTACATAGATGAAACTTTGTTTTGTTGAATAAATGCTTGTTTAAAAAGATAAAGCACATTTAAAAATTATCTTTTGGTCACCTCTACCAGAATCAGTCGTTATAGCCTTGTCAGTTTTTGTGTTTTTGAGCAGTATTACAATACTGATGGAATGGGACTACAAAAATATACAATTTTTAGACACGGTCAGGCTCACGAACAACCATCGCAAGAACTTTAAAATTTTTTGGGAATACATACTTATACATATGTGTCGTTCATTGTAACAGTGAATTATCTCCTTGTAATTAAATTTCGGAGAAAACGAGATTTTATAGTGAATATTTTGCAGTTTTACTTCCGGGAGTAAACAAGTAACGCCATCTATGGGTTTTTTTGCAAATATTGGAGTTACGTCACTGTTACTACGAAATATATGACTAAATGTGATACCATTCTACAAAATATGTATTTATTAAAAATATGGAGTTACACCACTTTTACAATAAACGACACATATGTGTATTAAACTGATCTATAAAAGCAAAATTAAAGGAAACTGAAGAATTTTTTAATAACTGTGTACACTCTTATACTGAGATCTGTAATTAAAATTTGAAAAGGTTTGAAAGGATTTTAAAGAGCAATCTTTAAAAGGAATAAATCCAAATTTTGAAATCAATTTACGAGCTCAATTATGAGCCATATTCATAAAAATTTGTCAAAGGTGTATAAAAAAAATTTCCTTTGCTATGTACTGTGAACAGTGATGATAAATGAAAAAATTCATTTCGTACCAATGAGCTTCTAAAATAGTACTTTTTCAGCTCAAATAGTACTAAAATCTTTTTGAATTATTGTAACCAAGTAAGCCACACGATCTTGATTGAGTTTATGTGCTCAATGTGTCAAAGATCAAATATGGCTCTGTTTTCTAAAAATATTTTTAATAAATTCTTTTTCAAATAATAGTGCCAAAAATCAAAAAATTTTAATTTCAATTTATCTCAACGAAACTTCACTTCTGCCATATAACAATAAACAACTTACTAGTTTCTTTATTCTAATAAACTTGAAGTTTCTTTATTCTAATAAACTTGAAGTTTGCTAAAAAGTTTAAAATTCGTTCACAATGGATAAACAAGCTATAGCAGAAGATATTTTTTTATTAAAATTTGAGATCCGACATTTCCTGTATAACCAAAGTTCTTGAATAAATGCGTAAGTCGAGTTAGGTAGATTTTGAGTTATTAATGCGAAATATCCCTTTTTTAAGCGATCTTTAAATGAAAGTAAAAATTTTCGCAATATCATGGACCATTCTGGATATTTTTTCATGCACAACAACTTGACTTCTATATTGATTTCATACACTTTCAGCAATAAAGTCTTAAGTATTCCTGTGTGATGGACTATTTATTTAAACACACCAGCAGAGATACGATGTTATTATCTAAACAAATTTTGAAATCGTTTTTAAATATTTTGTTCTATTTTATGCTGTTTTTGTCTGAAAATTTTATTTTGGCAAATATATGCCCAAAGTGTTAAAAAAATCAACGATGTTCATACCGTGGACAAAATTTGTTTTGCTCTACTGAAAAAAATCAGTTTTAAAACATACGCCTTTATTCAAGAAAGCCAATGATTTGTTTATAGAATATGGAGTTTGACATTAAACTAATCCATCAGCATCGCTGTTGATATTTGTCCTTGAACACTCACAAGTAAATATTATAAGCTGTTCTCTCAAGACCGCCTGTTATGTATTCTCCTTAAATAAGTATACAAATCCAGTTACGAAATAACAGCCTAAATAGACTCAAGAGTAAATTAAGTTAAGGGCCAAAGTAGAGATAAATTATTATTGAATAATCAGTGGATACCAAATAGTACCAAATCAGTCACGGGGGTACCATCGTACTTTTTTGGTTTCAATAGTACCAAAAAAAGTACAATTGTACCAACTTTATCATCCCTGACTGTGAATAAGGCAGTCTGAAATGAGATTAAATTAATTGCTTTTAAAAATTTTATTAGTCGAAAGGAATCAAAGTGAAATTTATGGACTTTTTTCCATAAATTCTCTATTTTATTTGAAAAAAAATTGGCAAATGAAGCCAAAAATATCTTGTTTTTAGTTTATCAGATTTTGTGTAGATTTAAAAAATATGCAGATTTTAGGAGAACATTTTCGGGCAACAGTGAGCGGCAATTAAATTTGTAGAAAATGGGACAATCATGTGTAGTGCAGTTAGATCTTACGATTTTACGTCATTTTGAAGAATTTTTAATGCAAATTTGCCAAATTGACGATTTTTTCCGTAGAGCTTCTTACATATTGACGATTTAGAACTTTATAATTTTTCAGAAAACGAAATATTTAAACTACGATTTGTTGATCTTGAAGAACATTTCTTCAATACTTCCAAGGAAAAAGGGAAAAATTAACATTAACTTAATTTTTCAATACACAGAGCAGATCAGAGTAGCGCCACTTTCGGAAGCCGCTATACTTCCATCGTCAGTGCTCACGTTTATTTTGCTTATCACCAATTGTCAGGTGTCAGGTTTGGTGTGGTTTGTGGGCCGGTGGAATCATCGGTCCATATTTCTTTAAAAATTATGCCGGTGTGAACGTAACCATCAATGGCGACCGTTATCGTGCCATGATAACTGACTATTTGATGCCTGAAATTGAAGCTCGTTATCTCGGCGACATTTGGTTTCAGCAAGACGGCGCCACTTCTCACACATCGCATCAATCAATGGATTTATTGAGCGAACATTTCGGTTAGCACATAATTTCACGTTTTGGGCTGGTCGATTGGCCACCAAGATCGTGTGATATCACACCGTTAGACTTTTTCCTGTGGGGATATGTAAAGTCTAAAGTTTATGCGGACAAACCCGCTTCGATTCAGGCCTTGGTGGAAAACATCACGCGTGTCATTCGCCAGTTACCAGTCGAAATGATCGAACGAGTCATCGAAAATTGGACTCAACGGATGGACCATCTGCGACGTAGCAAGAGCCAACATTTGATAGACATAATCTTCAAAAAATAAATGCCAAAGAATGTTCTTTCTTTCTCCGTTAAATTTGAATTTTCTGTTTTTTTCTTTAAAAAAGTAGGGAACTTCGAAATGGATCACGCGTTATATTTTCAATTTTCAATTTGTCTTTATTGAATTAATCGAGCCCAATGGGCCATATATGATTAACAAAGTAATTTTAATAAGAATAAAAGGATGTACATATGCATACTATATATAGATATATATAAGCAATATGTACATAATATTAAAGTGAATTCATTAATATAATTAATACCAAAATGTATTACATTCTAAATAAGAGTAATAAGTACAGTAATAAGTACAAATTTGCACGATTTTTGGTGCATATAAGCGGGAAATGCTTATATAAAAAATATTTGGGTGTATTTTAAGCTTAGTCTAGACGGTATGTTGAATCAGCAAATGTATGCTAACTCTCATATGCTATAAAATAACAACAAATGCGCCTGTCAGCATATTCAATATGCTAAGCGTCTACACGGTATGCTGAAAGTAGCAAATTTTTTGAAGTCAACATATAACAGCAAATGATATGTCAACATATCAGTTAGCATACCATTTTTGCGTCTACATGATATGTTGAATTCCGTATGATGATATATATGCAGAGTCGTGTAAACATTTGTTTATAAACTTAAAATAAATTTTACAATAGTCTTTCTTTATTACTTATTTCTATCAATTATCGCTTTTAGTGCCAAATTTTTATTTTTAGTGCGAAATTAATTTTTAAAAATAAAATATAATCTCACTAGAAAATACGCGAAAAATTGCTAAAATGTGTTGAAGAAATGGCTAAGTCAAGAATACCAATGCTCTTGAAAATAAAAATAATAATAATCATTAGGTAATAGCCCTTTTTAGACAAAATTTTTTGTGAATTTTTTTCCGTGCTCTCTTTTGGTTCCGGAGTTACGGGGTTCAAAACTTTTATTTTGAACTGGCATTACAATTCTGCACGTATAAACGATATGTATATAGATATATATAGGTATATAGATATATATAGGTAGATAGATATATATATAGGTATATAGATTTTTGAAATCCATTAACCCATTGTGAAGCAAATGCAATTTTAAAACAAATTAAATCGACTTTTTACGTAAAAGCACCGTTATCTCAAAAACTTATCCATATAACGGTACTTAACCATGTATACACATTTATAGACAATTTTTCAAGCTTTCAGTTGGTGTATACTTGGAAGCTATCCACTAATGAAATAAGGAAGTTATACAACTTCAAAAATTAGTTTTCAAAAATATATATTTTTTTCGACACAATCTCCATATGTGCATTGGTATGTATTAGAGTTTTTCTTTTCCCGGACTTTTTCATTTCCCGGGAAAGCGGGATTGATTTTTCAATTTCCCGGGAATTCCCGGGAATTGCCGTCCAATACAAAACGATACAAAATAGTATTTCACTTAATTTATTTGAACAAAAACAAATAGTAAAATAATTATATAATTTGAGGTCTTTAGCATGCTTTTTAATTTAAATTACAAAATTTTATTTTTTATTGTATAACTTCTGATTAGTAGCCACCCAAAGTAAAAAAATTTACTAATTTCATACTTTTTTATAATTTCTCTAGGTTCTTAAGTAGAAAAAATATTGCAATGATTTATGATTTATTTCATAAGACACTAAAGAGCATTTCATACTGCTCAAACTGAATTGAAGTAGTTACGTGGCGGAAAAGTGACCAACTGAAAATTATTTTTTTTGTTTGTATCAATTTTTAATTGAACCCTTTGTGAACCTGCTGTACAAAAGCTTTATTTTTTTTTTTAAATTTATAATTTTTGAAAAATTCAAAATATTAAGCTTCAAAAAACACATGTGTGGCTTAAAATAATAATCTGCTATTTACAGAAAATATAGACCAGTACTTCTTTATTATACCCATGCCTATGTCTACTTAGTGACAATCTGTTATTTTCATTTCTTCACGAAATATGATTTTTTGAGCGCTGCTCTTAGAAAAATATGAAAATACAAATGTAGACAGATAAAATGTGCTCAAAAATACATATTTTTTCTTTTATTTACATATTTTTCTAAATAAAAGCAGCACTAAAAATGTGTGCTTATAAATAAAAGTTACCATAATAATATTTAAAAAATCCTGGGAATTCCCGCACAATTTTCCCAGGATTTATTTCCCGAAAAATGTGCGGGATCCCGGGAATTTTTTCCCGGGAAATCCCGAATGAAAAACACTAGTATGTATATGAAAAGTGCTGTTTAGTTTATGAGATGCTAAATTTTATAACAGGTTTTTTGCTAGGAACAAATCTTTCCTCAGCGAAGCCACTATTCGGCATAGATAGAGGAGAAAATTCTTAAGCCCGGCCAAAGGCCGGTCAGTCAGAATATCTTTACTCAGCGAAACCAAAATTGGACATACATTATGAAAATTAGTATACCATATAATCACAATTTTGTACTGGAACTGGGCCACTGCCAATTTTTATATATTTTTTTTCATTTTTCTATCGGATAGGGTCTTGTATTTTTTGGAGTCCGGTAGCTAAACTTAATTTGTTATATCTTTGCACACGGCCAATGCCGGCTGTGCAGGCTACTTAAAAAAATTATTTTTTTCTAAAAACTAACTTTTAAAGTTGAATAACTTCCGCATTTCAAAAGTGGCAGGGTTACCCCCTCTATATTGTGATGCAAAAAGAAAACTGTTTCGAATTTCAGAGTAACCCTGCAGATTTAAATAATACATCAAATGGAAGCTTGGAAGGCTCTGCAAAATTATATACATGCTTAAGTACCGATATATTCGTAATTTTTTGAGATAACGGTATGTTTACGTAAAAAATCGGGTTAAAAATTTTTAAAACAGTATTTGGCTCAGAATGGGTTACCAAATTGGATTGACAGATATAAACTAGTAAAAAGATATTTTAGAGAACTTTAAAATTATGTACATATCGTTTATATCCGTGCAGAATTGTAGGAGTTATGGCTAGTTCAAAATAAAAGTTTTGAGCCTTGTAACTCCGGAACCCAAAGAGAGCGTTGAAAAAGATTCACAAATATTGATTGTCTAAAAAGTGCTATTACCTCATGATTTCCTTATTTTAATTTTCAACAGCGTTGGTATTCTTGACTTGTTCCGAAGAAATTACTAAACTGGAAAGAATAAGAAAATCACATAAGTCGCGAAAATAGCAAAAATACGCAAGAAATTTATAACATCCCGGAAATTGCAATGTTCCGTGTGGAATCAGGCAACATAGTTAACATATAATATGAGAGCTGAGCTGAAATATAAATTCTATATGGTATCAAATTTGTTATATGCTGAAAAGCTTGCGTACGCTTTTCAACAAATAACATATCTGTCAGCATACGTAGTAAATTTGTTAAAACGTAAAAATATGGTGTCTACACGAAATGCTAAAATCGTGAACATACGTTTGTTGACAACGTTAAAAAATGGCCGCCATATGTGGTTAAACATACGTATGTTGAAAAAATTTTGTGTCTACACGATATGTTGGCACTGGTAACAAAGTTTTCACCAAAAATATGCTGATTCAACATATCGTCTAGACTAAGCTTTATATAAGAATTTATAAAAACACTATTAATTATCAAATAGTAGTTGAACCATTTGGTCTGTAGTCGAACGATTTTAATTTTGTTAATGATAGAAAACAAAACAATCGCATAAAAGCGGTAAATGCTTATAACCGGCGTGCATATAAGCGATAAATACTGTAATAAATAAAAGTATATTACTTATGAATTACCGAAAAAGTGTCCTTTGTGGAAAATACAAGCAAAAAAGAAAATAATAAAGAAGACATTAATGTAGATTGTTAAAAAATTAAGCAGGAGTCGTTTGAACGACGTTCGAGTAAAGTCAAACCGCTTTAAGGAATTCCGAACCCTACAGGCTCTTACCAGAAAAGATCTCTCATAAATAGAATTGTTTATTCTTGGCAAAATTAAAATGGGATTTCTTGAAGATCTGGCAAATTTAAACAAAGTAAAAAGGCAAGGTGGCGACTGTCTAGAAATTCTTTGAAACGTCGTCATTAAGATATTAATTTTTATAAAATCAGGAAGGGAGCAGTTTAAGAATCGCAGGGTGTAGGGAGAAACATGGACAGATATTCATAATCCAAATATGTATCTAAGTATTTTATTAAAGATGAGTTTGATACGTCTCAAGTTGAGCGCTATTGTACCTCTGTAAACATCTAAGCAGTAGCGTATGTGAGGCATAAGAAGGTATTGAGCGATCTGACACCTAGCCTTAATCGGCAAGTAATAGTTGGTTGAGTATAAGGGTTTTAAGATTTGATTAACCTTGGCAGCTACATTTGTTATGTGTATTTCAAACGAAAAGTTTTTATCAAGAGTTAAGCTGAAAGTCCATAACACGCGTTACACACGGTAACGCGTTATAAGCGGTTCTCAAAAAAGTAGAATCAGTGTAAATGTATGTGACGAGTTACATAGCACAAAGCGTAAAACGCTTGACGCGAAAAGTAGGTTTACTTTCTACTTTTGTATGCGTCGCATGCGCCATGAAAAAATGACAGCTGTTTTTGATAGCCAGAGATGACAAATTATATTATATTTTCAATGTTATCGATAAATATGTTTGTATGGTGGATTATTTTTTTTAATTTTGTTAAAAAAAGAAGTCGTTAATAAAAAAACCCTATCGCAATAGAGTTTACAAATGTTTTCAAGAATAAAATGCATTAAAATTGATTTTTTAATACAATTCTTTAATCAACAAAATTTTCATTTTATTTATCGATTAATTTTATGTAATAAATTTCATCTCTGTTATGTTTATTAATTTTATCAATTTATCTTTATACTTTATTCTATATTGTACTGACACAATTAAATTTACATTAAAGTCAAGAAGAGCCGACAATCTGTTGGAATAGCTCTCGCTGATTTAAGAAAACCACTCACTTCCCGTTCCAAATACAAGGGACGCACCCAAAACCGTCTCGTTTTATTTTGGAGCTTTGAGTATGCTCAATAAATTCCACAAATTCTTTTAACATTTCAATTAAAATTTTGGCAAAAACTATTTTTATTTGATAAAAATATTTACACTACAGCTGATCAAAACATAAACATTGGCGCACAAAAAGCGTTGCATGTAACTTGAATTTAGAAAGCCGTCTAAAGTATGAAACACACAAAACGCGCAACGCACGAAACGCGTGCTATGGACTTTCAGCTTTATACCTAGACAGCTGACAGAGTCGACGAGGGGAATTCTAATACCACAAAGCATAATGTTCATGGAATCAATTAAAATATTTCGATAACCAAAGGTAATGGCGTTAGTCTTAGAGGGGTTAAACTTAAGCTTATTGGATACCGCCCATTCAGTGGCTACACTCTAAATCATTACTTCAAATTTACGATCATATATTGTCTAAATTTGTGTTGAAAATTTCTCCTTGTCTAAAATTACATCGATTTTGTAGTTATGTATTTTATTAAAGGAAAAACCTTTCAAATTAAACATATTTAGTCCAAGTGGAAAAAATTTAACATAAATTATAATATGGCTGTGGCTGAATGGTATATACGTCAGACTATCAGTCAGGAGGTCGCGGTTCAAACCTACACGCAGCCAATCGCTTTTTTTAGTAAAAACATTTTGTTGAAAAATAATGCGTGTGTAATTTTAGGCCGATAATAATCTGTAAAGTGTTGCCTACTGCTATCGACTTAATTTTCAACAAAAGTGTTTTAGAGTGTAGAGGTAGTGTATAATTAATAACTCTTTCATGGCTATCAAGAAACTGAGTTTCACCTGAAAAAAGCAGGTTGTTATCATCAGCAAATGTATACTAAAAAAAGCAAATGCCCAAGTATTGAACCCTGAGCAACGCAACTAATATAGTCTAATGCCGTGGAGTTTACTGAATCTTGGCCGACAACTGTTTACGTCCGTGTACTCGTATATATGAATACAAGAGTTTACAAGAGGACAAGGAAGAGTTAAATTTTGAAGACAATTTTGCAATAAGGATGCTGTGGTTGATGGTATCAAATGCTTTACTTAAATCAAGAGATGCCATAGTGGATATTTTGTTGGAGTTAATATCTTGCCGTATATTCTCCGTCAAAGCCAATAACAAGGAAGAAGTACTTCTTCCATTCCTAAACCCGAACTGAGAATTGCTAAGCAGATTATTAGCGTTTATGTGCTCCAACATTTGATTTTTCAAAACGATTTCTAGTGCTTTCGATAAGCTTGTTAAAATACATATAGGCCTGTAGTTGTTCAAACAAAAAATTCTTCCTTTCTTTTTAATAGGTATTATATGGGAAGTTTTCCAAACGGTAGGATAACTAGACGTTAGAACGATAGTGTTAAAAATATGTAGTAGGAAAACTTCAATATGAGGAAAAATAATTTTAATGAATTTATGAGATAGCTCATTAGTGCCAGCAGCATTGGATTTAATTTTAGAGACAGCAAGAAAAAGTTCAGTTTTATCAATACGTCTAAAACCAAAACCAAACTGTGAAAACTCAGAGAAGGCAGGATGGGTATCTACAGATTGAATCTCGGGAGAGACAAAAAAGTTATTAAAAGTTTCTGGTTCATGCTGATCGAACAAGTTAGGAGAACTACGGGCTTGATTTTTAATAATCTTCCAGATATTCCTATTGCTGCTGTTATCAAACCTAGACGTCCCATAATCAATCTTGTGTTTTCGTATAGCTTTTTTGACTTTGTTTCTGTATTTACAATATGTGGCCCAATTAGATTGGCTCATAACCAGTGATGCCAACTTTTGGGATCCAAAACGCGCAAAAATTTTTGAAAAAGGGTCTAAAAAGGGCTAAATTGAAAAAAGTTACGTATAAAGCAATATCCAGTACAATTTTTCGAAAAAGCGCAAAAAAGGGCTAACTTATAAAGTGTTTCTTTTCAAAATCAAAACACTTTTAAATTTTGGGGACACTTAAAATCACAAGCAATTTTTAATGAAATAGAATATTATTCTAAACTATTGCTTTTTTTATTACTTGTAAAGCAAACTAACAAAACAAAATGAGTAAAAACGATATTGACACGTAGTTCACAAGTCGCTATTGCTAGAATAAAAGAAGAAATAGTTCGAAAAAAATAAAAAATGTACCCACATTGATCAAAAAGTAAAAAAGAGCTAGAAGGGCTAAGAGATAATTGTTAAAAGTGCTAGATTTACGCGTTATTTTGTGTGAGGCTAAACATTATTTTTCGCGTTTTGAGTAACTTAAAACGGGCTAAATCTAGCCCGAAAAGAGCCAAGTTGGCATCGCTGCTCATAACCTCTTTATACGCTCTGTAAGCTAAGTCCCTCAAATACATTGCATTCTTCACATTGGGAATTTCACAAAATTTTTTGTTATTATAAACCTTAGCTCTCCTAGTAGGAACTTCGTCATTAATAGAGTTAATGCTGACTTTAGACGACATGTATTTTACATCTGACTTGTCAAATTTCCCACTGCAAAAGTGATACATGCCGTGTGAAACATATGAAACATTGTCAGATGACATTTACAGAAGCAAAGTCAGATGAAAAATTTTCAATTAGAGCGTGTTCTATTTTCATCTGACAAGGCATCTGACATCAGCTGTATTAAATTATTAAAAGTGTGGTTTGGCTGAAAAAACATTAAAAAGCATAGAACGCTTTATACATTTACGAAAATTGTGCAAAAACTCAGCTGTTGTGAACACTCAGAGGTTATGTCAGATGTAATTGCACATGTACGTGTGAAAGCAAATACAAGCCATATGTAAAAAACATATCGTCTAAAGTCAGCATAAGCAGGCGGTAAAGTATAGCCAATTGCTCATCTACATTATTAGTAGCAAAAATATCATTCAATGAATGACTTGAGATAATTTCACAAACTCTCTCAGTATTAAGGTTGTCGTAATCTTTGTACTCCCTTACTTCCTCGATACATTTAGGTGACACATCAAAACAAAGATAAATAAAAGCATGATGGGAGAGAGATGACACGAGAAACTGTCCGGAACATCTGACTAAGTTCATACCACTGACTAGTCAATTATAGACGTACTGCAATACCGGGTACTGAAATGTGTGGGTAAGAAATTTTTCGTGAAAATTGAATACGAAAATTAAATAATTTAAATAATTTCCAGTGTTGCCACTGGTTTATGTTTCTTCATTCCCATTTTTCAGATTTTTTGTTCTATTTTTACACTGACGATGGAAATGTAGCGGCTTCCGAAAGTGGCGCTACTCAGTTCTACTGTGTACGTTGCAAAATTAACTTGATGCTAGTTTTTCCCTTGTTCCTTGGAATATTAATCATGCCCAGTTCCCTCTGAATTAAACGTTACGAACTTTAGCCTAATAATCAATTTGGACTCGAAAGTTTATTTTCTTTTCTGCAAAGTATGCACTATTGTTCTTTATAACTAAAAGTCTTTTTTATACATCTTTTCAACGTGACGATTTTTTGAGGATTTTTTTAGTCATGACGATTTTGACGATTTTTTTCATATTTTCTGACGATTTTTTTTTAGAAAAAAAGCTTAACAGCCCTGACTGTAGATCAGAGGTAGCCACAAATAGAAGCACTTAAAATAAGAATGTATTGGTATTTTTGCAAATGCTGAAAAATTAAGAAACATGAAACTACTCAGTTGATATCTATGACGAAAAGTATTCGGGCATCGGTGGCTTAGCATGATGATGTCTGCTGTTGATTATTTGATTGCGACGATTTCTTTATTGTGCTTCAATTCAGTACATTAAAAATTGTGTCAGATTGGTGCATTTGCGGCAATCGTGTGATCGCAGCTTAATATTGCTCTCTTAATAATTTAAATTTACATAAATTTTATCTTTCACTATGTCAAAATAATAATAATAATAATAAAGTGTGTGTTTCAATTCAATTATAAGTATGTGCGATAAGATATCAAAACTTTTCATTCCAAACATTCAAAAAACTTAAATTTGTACGTGTTCTCATTTCATGCAAGCGTGCCAGTGTGATAACCAACCAACCAACCGATTTGATTTTATTTTATTGCACCATATATTTTTTATTTTTGGTAGTTTACATTAAAACTCAATTAACGTATTTAATATTTAAACTTTTCTTCACTCTAACCACTCAATTTTCTCACTCCCTTGGCGAGAACCAACCGTACGTAGTCTATAGACTATACTCGTAGTTGTCCGCCTACCGAAAGGACAAAAAATTAAAATAAGGAAATTCAAATACGTAACCATCGTGTTGGTAGCCAACATCCTTTTGATGCCTGTAAATATTATTTACTTCCGTCTGTGTAATGTATATTATAGTAAAAAAAGAAGCAATATCTCTTTGTACGAAAATATTTTTATTATTCTTCCGCAGTCTGTGTCACTGTCAAAAATCCTTTGCTAGGATTTGAAGTTGGAGAAGAAGAGTAAATTTATAATAAAAACTACCAAAAACTTTCAATAGCATCAAATGACAACTGCATCCTTACGAAAACTCCGAAACCGTCACAAAAAAGAAACAAGGAATGTACTTTATGTTCATGTTATAGCAAAAAAAAAAAGGAAAAAAATTATGATAATATTATTGAAATTAGAGGAGGGAGTATAGCAATGAAAACTTGGGAGTAAGATTTTAAAAATATTTGCACGTATTTGTATTTTTAGCCGACTTCAGAAAAAAGGAATGTTATCAATTACATTGTATTTTTGTGGGCGCTGCGAAATAAGGCTCCAAAGTTTAAAATGAAATATAGCGCAAAAATTTGTACAAAAAACAAAAACACGAAAGTTTTAGGGCGTTTTTGTAAAATTTTTCGGATCTTTCTTTCGAAGCCACTATTCGACATACATAGAGGAAAAAACCTTTAAGTCCGGGCGAAGGCCGGCTAGGAGAAAAATCTTTACTCAGCGAAGCCGCTATTCGACATACATGGAGTAGAAAATCCTTAAGCCCTGTAAAAGGCCGGTTAGGCGAAAAATCTTTACTCAGCGAAGCCACTATTCGGCATACATACATGAAGGGGAAAATCCTTAAGCCTGGTTGTAGGCCGGCTAAGCGGAAAATCTTTACTCAGCGAACCCACTATTCGACATACCTGGAGGAGAAAACCCTCAAGGTCGGCCAAAGGCCTGCTAGACGGGGTCTCTGCTAGTTGCAAAATCTTTACACAGCGAAGCTACTAATCGACATACCTGGAGGAGAAAACCTATAAGCGCGGCTGAAGGTCGGCTATGCAGTAGAATAATTTTTTTATTTTTATATCTGGACACGGGAATAAATGCATTTGTTTTATATTGTGGAAACAGCACATACATAAAAATACTGGGTAAAAATTTTTTCAATTGGATATACGCGGCGTGAGTATTTAAGAAAGGTAAAAATTTGTTCAAAATCTCTCAAACAAAGATATGGCCTCCATACATGCTGCACTAAGCTCCCCAATTATTTTATAAGTTTTTCCACTTTATAATAGAATTTACTTTTGGGGCTAATTTCATTTACTCTATTGGGGTGTTTTTTTATAATGAAAAATTGTCTAAAATCTAGGACCATATTTCATGTTTGCTTTGGGATTATTTTTCATTATTTTGGGGCGCAATTACATAGAAAAATATTGGGGCTATATTGCATAATGAAATATAACCCCAATTATGAGACCATTTTGCGTTTTGTTTTTTGAAGCCTTATTTTCTGGGATTTTATTTCGCAGCGCCATTTTTGTGTTATTGTTTCCACAGAGCTCCGCCATTTAGAGACCGATTTAGGAAACTTGTATTTTATACGAAAGAGTATACTGTCACAATGGTCCCATTGTTAAGCCCCATTCACACTATGATAGTAATCACGACAGTTGCTGTCACGACAAAGCAAAGTCCCAATATCAAGTTTGGATTGATAGTGCGACAGTTACATTAACTGACACAATTTCTGATAGAAATAAGCTGCCATGGCAGTACTATCACGACTGTTGCTGTCATGGTGTGAACGGGGCTTAAAAATCTTCCATGATTTTTGCGCTTACACTAGTGCTGGGATACTATCGATATATTCTACTATCGATATCTATCGATAGTTCAGATTTCACTATCGATACTATCCATATTACTATCGACTGAATGTTTGTACTTGAGTAAGAAAACTTTAAAAAATTTTTTATTGGGCTACAGTTCAAATAAAAATACGTAAATATTGATTTAAAAAGAAAATCATAAACATAATATATTATTTAAAAAAAAAAACATAATTAAATAAATAGAACTAAACTAAATGGTTAAACAAAAATATTATTCATATTACAACGCTGAACGTAACAAAAAACGGTAGTTAATAAGAAAATAATGTTAATGAAATACATACACGAAAAGAGAAACGTCGTACTAAATTCATGTATTTTCTACTTACTTTGATTACGAATCATACTCAAAAATGTAAGTACGAATAACACTAAAATGTACTTAAATCAAGACGAAAACGGGATAAAATTCGTAAATCATGTAAAAATTTTGAATCACGTACAAATTTCTTAAATTAAATAAAAAAAATAGTTATTTTAACGCCCCTTTTCACAATGTATGATTAAGAGTTAACATGGACTTTAACGGCAAGTGTTATATGGCGAAGTTTCCGTTAAAGTCCATGTTAACTCTTAATCGTACCTTGTGGAAAGGGCCGTAAGTAGGATTATTTTTATAAACTTTATACAAAGTCGTACGTAGTGTGTTGATATTTGATTGCTTGTTGATAGCCACAATTTACTTTTCTTCACTTGTTGTTGCTTTGTTGTTGGTTATTTGGTTTGTTCGTGCAGTGCCGATAAATAATTAGCAACTTCGTATGACATGCTGCTGGTGTATACTGGATTTTAGATGTCGTTCTTTTATGTACTAATTTAGCTGACTTGTCTAAGGCGTTGGCTTAAAAACACCACGATGAGTTAAGTTCAATACCAGGAATGAATAGAAATAAATTTTAAATTAAATCAAGTAAGCCTTTAAGAAATTTATTATTTGACATATTGTCATTTATTATTTGACATACTGTCAGCAAATAAATTTCATTTAAAATTAAAACAACTAAGTAAAAGTATTAAATTTACCTAAGTATTAAAAATATAATTTTTCAAGTCTGTTCTAGGACTAAATAAGTAAAAATAAGCCTGATTCGGGCTTGATGCAAATACGCGGCGGGATTGGTTCAAGTACGCAGCGGGCTTGAATCAAGCATGTAATACGACGTTTGTCGCTACTTGTGGCTTTGCCCGAGAAATGAAAATAAACAACAACAAGAGCACAACAGTGATTGTGGCTATCATCAAAGCAAACAAACACTAACTTGGTACGAGTACGACTGTGTATAAAGTTTATAAACATAGTCGTACTTAAAATAAGAATTATTTTTACATGAATAAAGCGGAATCAGGTTAAAATTAAGTATTTTGCACTTGATATACCGCACTCGAATCAATCTTTCTGTATTTGATTTCAGGAAATGCGGGATTACCGTAGTTTTGACTCCGCTTGCGATTAATTTTACTACGGATGGATTGATTTTTCTTTTCTGTGTACTTATGTACTATATTTAATCACCCCTATCGCGAATGAACGTTCCCAAGACAAAACTCACAAATTTTATGATTTGCTATCGTGAATGTTCCCATAAAAAATTTTTTGTGAATGCGTTCACAAACATAAAAAATATGGCATCGCGATTATTTACTCCCAACAACTATTTTACAAAATTAATTCACAAAAATTGTTATTGGGAACAAGAAGTACACATGTAAGTTGCTACATATTTGTTTTTAAATGTCCAACTTTATTAATATTATTTTATTGAAGGAGTATTAATAAAGATCAAAGTACTTGCTTGGTGGAAGCCATGTCCGCGCAGCCAGAGTATGGTGAAATCTCTTTCTTTTCATCAAGAGATGGCCACACAATCCACTGGGGGTCACTAAAACTTCTGCTAGCACTTCACTAAATGTAGATTGTGCTAAGCCGACATCGATTTGTCTGCCCACCCCCTTTTGTTAGCTGCCTTCCGCCAAAAATCTTAAGGTGCTAGCCAATTTCACTACGGTGGGTACCGCGAACATTTTACCTCTAGGAGGCAAGTTTTCTTCCAACACGTTCAGTAGGAATTGGAAAGCATCTTTGTTAATTCTATAATATTCCTAAAACCTGTCAAAAACATTTAATTTAGAGACAAACACATTTAAATCTTTAGGACTTTTACCTTGTCTCCGTTAACGATAGTGGATCTGATTCATCGCGTATATGTCTTCGCTGCAATCGTTCCGTGGATTGATTTTCTTCTACCAAAATCAGGAAACGCAAATAAATACTATTCATTTTAAATTAACACTTTTCTTCACAAAATAGACTTTTCTTTTATAAGCACGCAAACTATTTATAAATCAAAACAAACAATTCAAAATAGAAATTGTTACTCCCATGATATTCACAATAGACTTTTTACTCCCAAAAAATTCGCGATACCAATTTGTTGGGGATGGGAATACACGTTTACTCCCAAACAACTTATTCCCATAACATTCGCGATAGGGGTGAATATGTGCACAAGTATGAATTTACCCGCGACTTCGTCGGCGAGCTGCTAAAAAAAGTTCCAAAAGTATCAATTATTACCCGCTTTTACCTCTTAAAATGTACCATATATTTCAATGTGGATCATATGCTATCTGTGTACCAAATTTTATCCAAATCGATTAAGCGGGTTTCGCGTGATAGTGGATAAAACATCTAAACATAAAAACTTTCGCATTTATAATATTCGTAGGATAAAGAGACATTAACTATTTCATAAAAAATAGATTTTTTACACGTTTTCAAAACTGTATTTTAAATAATAATATCGATATCGATATTTTTTGACAATTGAGTTATGAATATTGGTCGAACTGTATGGTTTTTTATCGAAAGTTATTTAATTAGTTTGGGCTAAGTTCGTTTTTAATTTAATCTTTCGGTTAAATTATTGTTCTAAAGCATGTAAATATTTTTTCCTATCGATGTTTTCGATATTTTAAAACTATAGATACTATCGATAGCCTCCCAGCACTTGCCTACACCTCTATCTTACAGGGAAGCTGCTGTATTCCAAAGACTATGTAATTGACAACAACAAATTTATTTTATTTAGATGAGAATTCTCTATATAAAAACTATGCCTTTTTTCATGCAAGTTTGTAAGCCAACGTGTTGCTTCGCTTCTCTCCTCTTAAACCTCCTTATAATACGTATATAAGCAGCATATTTTACGAGGTATTAAAATATTTTTGGTCTCACTCCTTTTAAAGCAGAAATAGCAGAGGATTAAAACTTAAAATATCATTTGACATTACATAGAAATAAAATAAAAATGTACATATTTAAGCAAATGTACTCGAACATTTTACAAATTAAAAAAACCTTTAACTTTTTGAATTTATATTTTTGAATTTACTTTTTTTTTGGATTGAAATTTAAATATTCAAGCAGGCGGGCTAACAAATTTATTTTTAAAGCAACACCCAGCAAAAACTACTGATTCGGCCGAAGTAGGTTTTTAAGCGAGAGATGATATTTGTTATTGTTGTTTCTCCTGCTTCGAAAAGCGCTTCGAAAAGTCAAGAAATTTTTGTCGCGATGTGCCATTTGGGATCTCCTCTTTTTGATATAAAACATCGATTCAATTTGGGCTTAATAATTTAGTACCATATCGACTAAACTACAATTCCATTTATTGATTTTACTGTTATTTTACCAATATTTTATTTGTGTTAGATTTACCTTTAGAGTTATCAATATTTTATTTTGTGTATTACTTACTTAAGTTGGCTCTACAACATGTTGTTGGTCTTGGCCTTCTTAATAAATTATTTCCAAGCACTCCGGTCATGTGCGTGCTTTCTTGAGTTCGCGATACCAAGGATCTGCATGTCTTCTTCCACTTGCTCCTTCCACCGGAGTCTCGGTATTCCCTGTCTGCGCCTTCCGTGGTAATTGTTGTTTAACGCCTTTCTGGCTGAAACGTTTGGACTACTCATTCGGCCGATATGGCCCAGCTAGCACAATCGGTGAATTTTGATGCGCTTAACTACGTTCATATCGGGATATAGCTCACACTGCTTATGGCTCGTTCGACAGATCGGGCCATAGATTTTCTGTTACTGAACAGAATTATCTTCGAAATCCGACTTTTTCTTAACGCACCCATTCGACACACGCACGACGCTGTTGATAGTCCTTGGACTTCAATTATCAAAATATGCTTTAAAAATCCCATTCGATGCGATCGACGACGAGTTGATGCGCCTGGCTTATCCTCCAAAAGTTATTCATGTAAAACATGATGTTAATTTTTTAAGCAGCCATTTTCAGAACACAATTTTAGCTTATGTTGGTCCATGATTAATTTTGTAAAAGTACATAGAATGTAAATTTAATTTTGTTAGTGATGCATAATTTCGTGTTTGGAAAATATTTGTCACAGCCATGCGCAAACTCAACTTGAAGTTATAGATACAAAAAGGTTCTCAATACACGCCCTAACGTGATTTCGGACAGTGAGCGCCAACTAAGAGGTAGATGGAGTAGTATTCTAAAATGGTACCAGTAATGAATAGTCCATGGTGTCGTCTTAAACAGGTGACCAGATTGTGTCCAAATCCGTCACGATACCGCGCATCTGTTCAACTGCTCAAATAAGTTCACAACTATTCACCCTATCGACCTATAGCTAAGACCTACTGACGTGCTAACCTTTCTCCAGCTTCAGCTTTTAGCCAATGACACGCTCTCCTAACACTAATTTTGAATACTATTAACTTTTTTATACTATCTCACAAGCCTTTCGACTCTTGTAGAAAATGCAACCCTGGTTTAATGAAAAAAGAGAACAGTAACAACACATATCAGAGTTGAATTTTCTACAGAAGTCGAACAGCTTGTGGGATGGTGTAAGTACATAGGAAATTAATTTTTAATTTTTCTTATATTAAAGCTCATGTTCGTGATTCACTGTAAAATGTACTTACGATCAAGCCGACTTCATAACAGGTGGACTCGACAGAACAGCTGATTATTTTTTAGCTCATTTTCTATACTTGTGTTTTTGATCTAGTTCGGATGTCAAATGCTTTGTTGACATATTTTTTCGGTACAATTTTTGACAATCAAAATGCCTATTTTCCAAAGCGAATTGAGGCGAGTCTATCCGTTATAAATTCGCCTTGACTTACGATCATGCATAATCCAATTAGCTCAATTTTTAACTCAGTAAATTCACTCCTTCAATGCTCTTCTTTAGTGGTAATAGAGGCTACAAAAGATGACTGAGTAAGTCTGAGATGTCTGGACCAGACAATAAATTCAACGTAACATCGTAACGTAAACCAGACAAAACAACAACAAAATTCATGCTACACACACACATACACATACACACAAAATGTGTTGAGGGAGGAGGCCTTTACTACAAAACCATAAAAAAAACAACAGCAAGTAAAAGGATAAAATTTACAAGTACCGGCTAAAAGGAAAAATACAACATCAAAAGTCCTAACAAATATACATCCACACACATTCACTTTTTAAAGTTAACACAAAAAAAACAAGGAAAAATGACTGCAAAGTGGTTGTTGTTGCCATCATAAAAAAAGTAATAAAAATAAACAGAAGCCGGCAAAAATGTTGACATCAACATTAAAGCAACATGAAAGAATCTTTTTATTATAATTATTTGTTGCTTAATTTAGTTTTATTTTGAATCAGCAACATTGATACTAATTTTTTTTCTGGTACAGTCGGCCCTCGATAATTTGAAATTCAAGGGACCAGCAAAACAGTTATTTTTTATTTTTTTATTCTTAAATATTAAATAGAGAAAAAATCCAAACAAAGCATGGACTAAAACTAAAAAATAAAGTAAAAACATGAACACATTCACATTACCAGTTCTAATTATAGAGGGTAGAAAAGTCGAACTTCAAATTATAGAATGTCGGCGAGCAAGATGAAGCTCCTATGCAATTTATATAAACTTAAACAAATTTTATCTTTTATAAAACACAGCGCATTAAATAAAATTATAGAGCGTAGAGTCCAAAAATTCAAATTAAATTAAATAATTTCTAAATACCGAGGAGACCAAATTATATGGATTTATTTTTCAATTTATTGAATGGTTTTCAAAGGATCTACGAAGCATTTCAAATTACCGAGAGATTCAAATTGGGTTTAAGTGTGGATTGTAAATAATAGTATAACGTTAGTTATCTTGCTGAATAAGTTCTGCGGGGAATTTTGTACCAATTGTCTTCAATGTACTTGTTTTACGACTGGTGAAAATGGTGCGATACAATATGCGCCCGAGTCATGAGGGGTGAAAAGAGAACATATCACTTAACTAGAATTTTTTCCAATTCAAAAATATTCGTTTAAAGTGCAGTAATTTGACTGTTAAGAAACCACCATAGGACAAGTACCTTAAGTTTGGATCTAGACCTTCATTATGTATGCCAATTGACCCTCATCAATGAAAACGATATGTAAAGGTGACAGGTCCCTCCCATATAAAGTTCCAGAATTCGAATCGGTTACTAGTCCTTGGGAATCAGTCACGTGACTTGTCTTGTGACAGGTTCTCTTTCCTATAAGGAAGTTATTAGGTGAGCAATTTTGCGACTTAAGGTGTGTTTCCGCAGACAACAAAATCGTCGACGAAAACTAAATTCCATACATTGCCAACGAAACAAAGTTTGTTTCAGTGTTTTTCTTTTTGTTGTTGCCAATGTATGGAATTTCATATTCGTTTCGTTTTCATCCACGATTACGTTGCCTGCAGAAACGAGCCTTTAATTGGAAAATGTTGAATTTCTGATAGCAGATTAAAAACTCAATAAGAAATATTTAAGACTAGGATTTTATGAACAGCCTCATTTTGAATTCTCAATTCAACTGTTTTTGCGCTCTTCCGAAAAATGTCCATTTTAAATATTCAATAGTTAGACATGGAAGGGATGATTTATACAATATATAACTACACATACACCGCCTCTCCGTTAAATAATAAATGGTTGGTTGCTTGGTGGGCTTACGTACATTGAATACATTTTCAGTGCATTGGGTGTACCGTCACTATTGCGACGAGATGCGAGCTGTCCCCACGGTTTCTGTTCGCTAACTGTGTTGTGCTCTTAACATTGTAGCAAGACCACATTTTCCTAACTACCTAGCACATACTCATCTTGCGCCATCTGTCTTCAGCCAAAGGACGTGGCTAACGAATAAGCAGTAAACCCTGTTTCTTGCTAGGGAATAACAACTTACCAGTGCGGGAATCCAGATGGGAATAAAGTCAGCATGACTACCTAACCACATCCTCAGATTGGGTGAACTAAAATAGACAGAAGTGCCGTCTGGCTGTTGACAAAATGCCAAATCTCCCTTGGACTACCCTGTCAATCAGAACTCTGCCCGCTTCACTTTTAGGCAACATTTCAGCCTGAAATACACTAGCTGCATCAGGAAATCAGTAAATCGGTAGGATACAATCAGTACACACTCTGAAGTCGCATTCCCATTCTATATTACCTACCGTCCACTCCCCTCTGGATGGAATTAGGACTTTGAAAGCACTTTCAAGTACCATGTAATCGGAAGATGTCCTCAGTATCGGTGGTACTTGATCCAAGATTCCTGCATGGCCATAAGTCCTTGATCTCCACCTCCCATCCAATACATGTCGGTCAATCGGATTGTAGTTTAGTATAGCATTCAGAGCCTCTCAAGAACTAGTGCGTAAAGAGCCTGTAATCCCGATGCCAGCATGTCTCTGTATTTTGTATAGTTGATCTACCACATATTTCTTACTTGTGGCGGACCAGCATATTAATAATCTGTAAGTCAATATGTAACCAAACATCCTACGGCAGGAATAGTAGGCAACCGTGACCTTTTTAAACATGTGTTTCACATTTAGTTTCCACAACAGTTTTGGGCTTCCTAGATATTTTCCGCTATCTGATAATTTGATAATTTCTGATTCTATAGCCGAGGGAATGTAAAGTTCTGAACTTTGGTCTTTGTGATAATTAAAAAGCGTTGGACATGATAGCGATTATCACGTTCGTAAATATGACTGATACCATTAGTGTGGTACTATCCTCAGAGAGATTGTTATTCTACATATATACTTCCTTCAAGACTGCCTTGAATCTTGGTTTCCTATTTTCATTAAACAAATTTACATTTTATTCTTGTATATTTCTAAAAATTTTGCTTAAACACTGCATATTGCAAACTGACACAAACAAGTAATGTTGAATCGTGCTCAAAGCATATACCATACAAGCATAGTGCTGCAATATTCATTTCTTTAAAAATTTTTTACAGATAAGTTGTTCTAACTAGTGCGCACCGCATTTATATTGATATTATTTTGGAAATATAAATTAAGAAAAACGAGTGTTTCTTTATGAAAAATTACTAGGAATGATTTGTTTTATTTCAGAAAGCCTTCACAATAGTTAGTTTGTTTCTTTTTTATAACTTATTAGCAATTTATTCAAGTAAATATGTTTTACCCCGATGTTTATTACTCTTTGACAACTTTTCTCAACTGAGCTAATTTCACCATACACAATACCACAAACTGATACCATCAGCAGTGTTGGCAGAATTTTAAGGGATAAAATCTGCAATATTTAAAAATTTTTCAGGAAAAAATCTGCAAAATCTGCATTTTATTTTTAAAATCTTCAAAACCATTTTAATACCATTTTTTATGTATTATTTAAGCAAATTAACAACAATTTATTTCTGAAACTTAAATACAAACAGGTGTGAAAATAAATATTTTTTCATAAAAAAACATAAACAGCGACAATAAAATAAAACAAATTCAATTGCGTATAAAGCGCACCAACCACTTGCAATATAATTGTGAAATTTTTCATATTGTACAATAATATCGTCAATATGTATGTCATTTTAGAAGTTTGCACAATATATTGTCCAAAATCAAAAGGTTCTTGATTATTATTGCACAACAAAAAAAAAATCAACGTTATTATATGAGTACATCAGAGTAGTTAAATTTGAATGATGTGTACCCACTTGTATTTAAAATTTCATGAGTGAGTATGAGTAGCGAAAAAACGATATGTATCAAATCTCTGATATGGATCAAATTTACTTGATGAAACATTTCATGAAGCATTTTCTAGTTGCTCATTTCTGGGGTGGAAGAACAAATCAAGTGAAGAAAATTGAAAAAAAACTATGGAATTTTATTTCACACAATTTTTCGCGCCCACCATACCTCCCTGTCCATTCTACTTGCAAATAAGTCAAATTTAATGCCACAAATTGTATGAAATATTTCATCGTGTAAATTTAGCCCTGTTGAGAAAATTATTTAAAGTCTCTTTAAGAATTTTTTTTATTTTTTATTTAGTTAGCACGTATAAGAAGAGTGCTACTCCAGAGAAGGAGCTTCTAGCGATCTTTTTAACTATAAAGGCATTTAGTTGATTGTATAAATATCCGATACATTCTTTTTAGTATATCAGGAGATATCAATAAATATGTCAAAACAGTGAGAATTAAAGTTTTACGTAATCTAATGTAAACAAAATACATACTTAAGATTCAGATTCCAAAGGACTTTGAACTTTTGTTTTATTGAAGTTTACTGGACTAATAATTCTTTCGATGAATGTGGTAAAAGCATTCTATTGTGAATAAACTTATGTACTGTTTCCACAATGCAAACAAGCGACTGGAGTAAAATTTTTTAATGGAAATCGCTAAAAAAAACAGTAGTTTTCATAAAAATTTTAGAAAAACAATGCTTGTTTGTATTGTGGAAATAGCACATTAGGGTTGGAAAAGCATAAACAGAACTAGTTTGATTTCATAAACTTTTTTTTTTATAATATCATTAAAGTTCAAAAATTTTAACGCTCTAAGCTCCGAGTCCAAAACCTATTTGTCGTTTTCTTTAGAAAATTTTAGAAAATATTTTTTGATATTTGGCAATTACAAGGAAAATAGTGAAAAAAGTTGCCATATTATTAGTGATAAAAAAAGTCTGCGTTTTTAGGTCAAAAATCTTCAAATCTGCATTTAGCCTTTTTAGAGGGGTAAAATCTGTAAAATGCAGATAACTCTGCATTTCTGGCAACCGTGACCAACAGCAAAGTATCAAACTCTGTTTGACATCGCTACAGCAAAGAGTACAATTACACAAAGTGCCCATACACGACAAAATCACTGGCACCAACACTTGCTTGCGCGTGCGTGCGTGCTGGTGTAGTGTATGCGGCCCTTTATCAAAACTTCTAAAGGTTGTATTATAAACTTTCTATATGCGTACGGAAACAATGTTTAGATTCAAGTTGCATAAAACATAAATAGTTTTGCTTTAGATTCCCTGCTTGAATGTCAACATTTACTGTGCTCTGAGTTTGTAAACGCAACATTTGTGTAGCTATAAATTTGTACTGCATTTTCTGATGCATTTCGAAAATGTTTCTATAACAAAAACAATAAGAGCAACGATTGAAGAACAAAAAATATGAGCGAATGGTTTCTCTAGCGCGCTTTTTATTTTTATATATCTGTTTTTTTTTCAAGTCATTCAATTGTTTACTAAATACGAAACACAAACAAACCAGCTAAGCAACTGACCTGTCGAACAAACAACCAGACAGACGTTGTGTCAGCGAACTTCTGCAACAAAAAGAAAAACAAAACTGGTCGTAACAGAGAGTTACGTTAACGTTTTCGTATACATGAACGTCGTTAACTCTCTATTGGCAACATGACGACTGACTGGCAAACAAGTTCTGTTTTTTCAAAGTAGTTTTCTACAAGACTTCGTCGTTAGTGGTTGTGTTTTTTTCGAAATTACAACATTAAACGGACGGTTTAATTTTAGTTTATAATAAATAGTCTGTTTCTGGTTTTGTTTGTTTGTTATTTTATCTACAACAACAATTTACACATAAACGTGGTGAAATTTTAAAAGAAACAAATTTAAAAAAAACAAACCGCCAATACTGGTTTTGATATAAATTCAAAATTTTCTAATACGCATTCATCGATTGGATAAAAAGCTTAAAAAAATTTATTTTAAGGAAAACTAAAACAATGTGCAATAAAACCAAGAATTAAAATATTAAGTGCTTTAAAATCTGCTATTGAATTATTCAATTTTATGAAAATTAAAGAAAAATTTAAAAAAGTTTCACTTGAAATTACTTGTCTCTAAATAAAATTTTCGTTTCGTTATACTACAAGTTGGTTGTAGCCAAAAAGTGCATTAGTGTTAGTGTATCTAAACAAGTTTTGTAGACGCGTTTTAACCAAGTTCTGTTAAACCCATCAATGCGTCTGTGTTGCCCCATGATAAAGCATATAAAAAATAAAATGAAATAATATTTATTTTTTCAAGTTAAATACAAAATGAAGCGTGTCTAGTGTAAACATATGTACATGCCATGAAATTAAGTGTGGAAAACACAATTATTAAACACCATGGCAGCAATGAAAAAGTTTTAAATTTCACTAAATAGTAAAAATAAAACAAATAAGTGTGATAAAAAAAGTAAGCCACCATTTTAAAAAATAAATTTTAAAAAATAAAACTAAAATGGTTGGAAATTGTAAAGAAATAATATATTAACAAAACCAAGCTTCATCAGCAGCTCATTTATTTGGATTACTCATGTTTCTTATTTGTTTATTTTGTTTAACAAAAACAAAATTACAAATAAATATATTGATCCCAGCATCTTGTCTTGTTTTACGTTTGTTTTAAGTTTTACGTGATCAAAACCTGTCTCACGCACAATACACCCAGAAATACAACAACGTCAAATATCACTTCTTTAGTTTAATGGATTTTTTGGTCTTAACTAAATATCTTGAGTACTGATGATAGATTTTTGTTTTTTACATTGAGGTAAGTTGTTGATTTTGTTTATTTAAACATTTTACATTTTTATACATGTTAAGAAAATTTCTGGAGGACTTTTCGATGTTTTAAAGAAAGTAAAAAGTTTACGGCCACGTTTATACTTTTCTTATTTAAGTTAGTGCGATCAATATTTATGTACGCTTGCCAGACAGCTTCTGCTGGTAGTACAAGTCAACTGCAGAAGTATTGTTCAAGACCAAACCAATCGTATCCCAATTAAAACTCTTGCCAACTGCGTCAAGTTTAGCCAAAATTGCCCATCACCGCAATTTTGTTATTGAATGTAAACAATATTTTGCTTATGCGGCAAAAAATTAATTTTTAATTTTATAAATTATGAATTGGAAGAATATCATACGGGCCATTCCACAGTGACTGGAGCTATATGGGGCATTATTTTTGAAGCGGACAACCTAAATTTTTTTTCCGAAATTCTTTGATATTTGGCATATAGTTCTAGTAGATATAAATGTGTATAAAAAAAATTTGTTTATGATGTTTATTTGTCGAGTTATGGAGTGCGAAAGTGTAGCCGTTTTTGAAAAAAAAAATAGTTTTGTTCCGAACTAGAAAAAAATAAAACAAAAAAAATAAAATAAGTGGTTCTTATGGGAAATCGTTTGATTTTTAAAACAAAAAAATATTTAATAAAAAAAATTTTTTGTCATCATCAAAACCGGAAATGGCCAACAAAAATTAAAATTTTTCTAACTTCGACCTTTTTAATTTTTTTTACCAAAATTAGCCTAGGGTATCCGCATTATACTGTAAAAGTTTGATAATGAGATCTCCATAAGTTTGAAAGTTATGCAAATTTCTTTACATGAGCACCGGTATAAGATATAGTGTAAACCTTATGTTTAATGTATTAGGTGTGTTTAGCAGTTTTATGTAAAACTCCACGAGAAATAATTTCATGAAACATTTTAACCCTCTAGCGCTACGCTGTATAGGTATTTTTTGATCCTTTCTTAAAAAGGGGCAAAAACCCCTCGACGGCGAGATATTCGCCTAAAATATCCTACAACACAATTCCTCATAAAATTTTATTACATGCATTGGAAGACAATAAATTTCTAAACTCAACTGGAACGCCAGAAATCGTATAGTTTAATGTGTAAATCACGGCCTATTATTTGCAAAAAAGCTTTAAAATGCAAAGTGGTATAATCAAATGAATAAAAAAATAAAAGGTATTTTTTTAATTTTTAGAATAAATTAAAGCGCCCTTTACGCGATAAAAAAAAAATAAATCTCGAGTTACAGGCGCGGATTCGGGGGAGGGGAAAAAGGGATATTTCCCCCTCCAAAACTAATAAAATATACAACATTTGCATGGAGCTTCTAAAGGAAATTTTATAAAATGGTACGATTTATTTAAAAGTTCCCCTCCCAATACCTTAAGCTGGATCTGCGCCTGTCGAGTTATGATGAAGTATATTAGCGTGACCGCCCTATTTTTACTAACTGATTTTCAAAAATCGTGCCTTATTTAAAAGATATAAGTCATATATTTCAAATTTGAAAAAGATCGTAGAAATCCGTTGTGAAACAAAAAAGTAATGACTGTCAAAATTCAAACTTTAAGAAAACCGTTTTTTCAATACAGTTACCGTTATCAAATCACTTTACGAAGTGACCTAGAAAAACTATGGGCTCCAACAAAACAGAATTGGTGCATGAGAACCCCTGAATAATTTTTTTTCAACTTTTGAATCGTAGTGCTATTAATTACACTGTAAGTAAAATTTAAAATTTTGAAATAATACAGAAAAACGATGAGACACGTAATCTTAATTTTGCGTCGTATAATCTAGTGGAATTCTCCATTTTGAAAGATCAAGTCAAAATAAGGAGCTATTGCAGTTTTAAGTTTGCATTGTCTCTGAAGCGTTTTTTTATAATATCTTAAAGAAGAAACTTCGAAATCTCTTTTCAGTTTAATAAATTTATTGTTTCTTTGTTGAAACTTAATTCTATAAATGACGGCCATTCATTTTCAGGTAAACACATTTCAGTTATTTCCAATTTGTGGCAATATTTAATCAAAATTTTTATTATTAAAACTTTTATTATGCATATGTATTTAACATGCAATGTTAGTTTGTTTGTTAATGGAAAATCTAGCGATAGCTTTTTCTACTAGTTCCACTGTAACGATTCTTACGAAACTTTGCTTATACATTGTGTCTCCGTGACAATACATCATATGATTAGAAAAGTGGGCAGGGCCACGCCCGTACAAAGTAAATTTTCATTTGCAGTCACTTATATTTAGCCGATAAAATATGATGCAAAAAATTATAATGCAAAAAGTCGACAGTACCACACACCCATATAAAATAAATAATATTTTTCAGGTACTTAAACTCAACCGATTGTTATGGAACTTTCCACACACTTTTACTTCCCTTAACAATACAACATTGTGTTAGAAAAGTGGGCAGTGTCGCGCCTATACAGAGTTAAATAAAAGTTTGTTTTAAAAATGTTTTTTTTTACCATTAGCTTATAGATTTTTTTGTGCCTCCGCGTTTTGCTGTGTTATATCGGAAGCTTAAATTTTAAATTGCAAATGGACGGCCATCATTTTTAAACGTAAGTCCCGACAAATAAACAATAAATTTAATAATTTCAAAAGACATTTATTTCTAAGAGTTTTCCTTACGACATAATCAATGATCGCTTCAGAGACAATGCAAATTTTAATTAAATATCTCCCTATTTTGACCTGATCTTTCAAAGAGGTAGTATGCCATTACATTCTACAACCCAAAATTAAGATTACGTGTCTCGGCGTTTTGGTGTGTCAATTTTAATAAACAGGTATTGACTAATTATCTATGCGAATCATCAAATTTTATGTAGTTTGGCATCGATTCGTAGTTGCATATTTCGGTGGTAAGTGCATATTTTTGCATATTTTGGCAATAAATGTATATTTTTGGAGTCATACACATTTTTTAATGCTCAATTTCTCAATTTAAAAAAAAATAATAGGCTGATTATGGATGGCAACTGAGCTTCAGTTAGGTTGCCAGTAGGTGAAAATTATACAACTGATGGCAAGTGAGAGCTGTCGATTTCAGTTGCTATTTAGTTCCTTTCTGGCAACCATTAATTTTCTCTTGCCGACTGGCAACGCAACTACAGTTCGTTTGCATTAAATAAGACACTAAATTATCAGCCATGTCACAGACTCCTTTCGGATTGGTTTTGATTCCGTAGTAGTCATTCCGAAAAAGTACATTTTCGGTGCTTTGGATTCCGTTTATTTTGTATTTCGTTTTTACAATGATAAAGTATTTATACCTTGAGGCGTTTGTTTACTCTTGTTTTTAGATGCAAAGCTCACATTAAGCTTTTCATTAACATGGAAAGCTCGTGACCAAATATTTATTTGACGCTCCTAAAAGTATGCACGTTTTTTTATATTTACTGCAAATGAAGTCTGTAGAAAAGTGTTTTTCAATTCCACTTTGAAATTTAAAAGTGGTTTGATTACGAAGAAAATTTTCGTTTTTCCTTTTCTGAAGAAGCAACTTACGGAATTGAAATCACTTCCAATCGGAATGGTATTCTGTGACATGGCTGTATGTTTGTTTTATGTTTTATCTCTAATAATAATAAAAAATAATTTTTTTTCATATTATGTTAGTTTTGGTAATTTGTTCGTAGGTAAAATCTTTTTTTGCGCATATTTTTCATTTTTAGGTGCATATGTTAAGCGTTTAAAATTAATTTTTAGTTGTATGAAAGTTCGAGCAGTGCACTCTAAAACAATTTTGTTGAAAATTAAGTCGATAATAGTCGGCAACACTTTACAGATTATTATCGACCTAAAATTGCACACGCATTATTTTTGAACAAAATGTTTTATTGCTTTTTTATTTTATTTAATTTTTTTTAGATATTCTAATATTCCACTCTTAAGAAATAATTTGAATTTACATTAATTCAATTATTGTGAACTTAAGCCAAATAATAATAACTTCCAACTTATACAAAATGTTTTTAATAAAAAAAGCGATTGGCTGTGTGCAGGTTTGAACCCCGACCTCCTGACTGATAGTCTGACGTATCTACCATTCAGCCACAGCCGTATTATATTTTATGTTACATTTTTTCCACTTCGACTAAATATGTTTAATTTGAAAGGTTTTTTCGAAATTTTCAACACAAATTTAGACAATATATGATCGTAAATTTGAAGTAATGTTTTAGAGTGTGGTTATTATCAGGGAAACCGCAAATATCCAAATGCATGTTTTTTCCTGTGCGATGCATGTAGACACATATTAGTTATTTATACGTTTCAGAAGTTTTTAAGAATTTTGGCATTGATTTGTTAGTGCATATTTTTGCATATTCTACCATTTACAGCATATTTCTTGCATATATCATACTTAGTCGCATATTTTGAGCATTTTGCTAATTTTGTGGCATATTGGGCTGCTTTTCTGTATATTTTTTTTATTTTTTTTTTGTGATTGAACCATTTTGAAATTTTTCCAAATAAGAAAATTTGTCTTTTGCGGTTTTAAATTTACTCTAATGTATTTTTTTCTCAATTTCTCAAAAAGTTTCCTCACTCTTTTGATTTATTCCCAGTTTATTGATAGCTTTGAAATTATCCAAAGGAAATAATGTCCATAAAAATGCAAATAAAGTCCACGTCCATAGTACTGCAGAGTAAAGATTGTTTGCGTAACTGGCCTTTGGGCGAGCTTTCTCTTCTGGGTATGTCGAATAGTGGCTTCGCTGAGCTTAGACTTTTGACGAGGTAGAAAATCTTTACTCTGCGAAACCACTATTCGGCATACCCATGGACATTATTTCCATTTTCATAGGCGTTATTTTTTTATGATATTCAGCCATGTCACAGAATACCATGCCGATCGGAAGTGGTTTCAATTCCGTAAGTTGCATCTTCAGAAAACGAAAAACGAAAATTTTCTTCGTAATCAAACCACTTTTAAATTTCAAATTGGAATTGAAAAACACTTTTCTACGACTTTATTTGCAGTAAATATTAAAAAAACGTGCATACTCTTAGGAGCGTCAAATAAATATTTGGTCATGAGCTTTCTATGTTAATAAAAAGCTTAATGTGAGCTTTGTATCTGATAACAGGAGTAAACATACGCCTCAAGGTATAAAAACTTTATCATTGTAAAAACGAAATACAAAATAAACGGAATCCAAAGCACCAAAAATTTACTTTTTCGGAATGACAACTACGGAATCAAAACCAATCCGAACGGAATCTGTGACATTGCTGATTATTGCATGCCACCAATGTATGCATATAATTCGTGGTGACAGAAATAAGTATTATATAAATTATAAAGGAAGTTATAAAGTTTTAAGAGCATATTTTTCTAAATTTTGGAAGCATATTTTTTAGTTTTAAGTGCATATTTATTGCGTATAAACACATTTTTAGGGCATATTTCCGGTTTCCCTGATTATTATTAATTTTTTCCATTTAAAGTTATTCGGTATAAACAAACACCCTATAATACATTAAAGATAAGAGAAAAAGCTTTTAAATTATCAAAGGTTGACTATAAAAAATACTTAACAACACTTGGCCTAAAGACTAATTAGCTTCATAAAATTAAAAGAGTCTTGCATAATTAATTTGATGTCTTTTCATGTTTTTTTTTCAAAACAAAAATGAGTAAAATTAATATTCTACAAATATTTAACTAATGACATCCTTTTGAAAACACAAATACATTTCTCACCTTATAACAACAATTTTTAAAGGCTCTCTTTGTTGTCCTTCTCTTTTCATTGAAATAAGTTAAGTGAAAATTAAGGTGAAAGAACCTTTTACGTGTTTCTTCATAGTTCCCATCGTTTTCAATGTGATAAACTGAAAAAAGGTAACACAACCTGTGAATTTGTTTTTCATTTAATATTGAATAGAATGAAAAAAATTCTTGAAAGCAGGTATCAGGTAATATAGGGGTGGATTTGGTTGGTTCTTACTTTCCTTAGTGATTTCTTTGAAAAACATCAATTAGGACAGGTAGTGAGTAGTTAGTTAGTTTGTTTAGGTATTGAAAACTCGAAGAATATGTACAGGTACTTATAGATAAAGTGGATAGAACACATGTACGTTTAAGTTAAATGAAATGATAGTGGAAAAAATACTTTGAAAATAATACAAAACCATCATATCACAAACTAATTTCTAAACTCGCTTTTCGCTACAATCTCTAGCATTAATACCTTTTAAGCGATCACTTAAGTACATATATAGCTGTCAGCCTTACTGTAAATATCCCTTCAAATACAGTCAAATATTTCTTCCTTATAAAATGCATCTATAAAAATATTTTTATATCTTTTCTTACATTTAAATATCCACTATAACATTCCGTTATAACTGAATATTGAGGTAGAACAAAGTTGAGTTCAGTAAACATTTATAAAACAAACTTTAAGTTTCTTGCGGTTTTAAAACCGGATTCTATTCTTTATCATTTAAGTTTTATTTTCTTCGAAAGAAGCTGACTGAATGGTTCCGCTCTTGTGGTGTTTTGTTTGTAGACATTTTTTAATGTTTGTTTCTTCTTACATTTTATTTAAAAGTGGTTTCTTAAGGTTTCTTTCAGCTTCGGTCATACAAACGCGCACACTGATGTTTTTATGTTGAAGTGTTTTTCTTTATTATTATATTTTATACTTAAGATTTCTACTATGTTTTATAATATGTGGATATTTGTAGGGTGTCCAATATAAACGAATATGAGATTGTTCGACTAACTGATCTTGATCGTGCTAAAAAAATTGTAAAATTAGCAAAAATTCTATGTGAAATTTGTATCAACGACTAAAAGCATATCGGCGTGTTAAACAGCCAAAGAGAAAAAAGCTCAACGCCAAAATACATCAGTACCCAGTGGCAAATGAAATGAAGTGTCTAGATAATAATCAACGATGTCAGGATTACGCGGATTAAGCGAGCAATCTAAGTACTTAGATTGTAATGTACGTGTAATCTAATATGAAGTTTACTAATAATAGCTTCGAATTTATCCCTTATATGTACAAAGTAAAAGACTGTGGCCTACTTTTGGGCTATATTTCAACACCAAGATCGCTTACAATCTCACTTATTATGCAAACACACAGAAGCGACACGTACAGACATCGTAGCTTACTTTTTAAGCGAGAGCACACCAATTAAGCAGCCTATAACACGCTTATGCTAAATCTAAGTGAGAAAGTAAGCCAAAGCGTCCTGACTAGCTGCAGCGATTACGTAATGGGTATTTTTACCACTGGGTATGTATATTTTACCCTAACTGGAGAGCAGCATGCTCGATTTCTGTGAACAAAACTCCACAATATGCATGACAAAAATACCTTTAAACTTTTTTAATATAGTTTTTGATTTAATCAACATTTTTGGAGATATTCATGAAAAAAAAAACTTTTTTTTTCAAAACTAAAAAAAAAATTAAAACTGCAAAAATTTTACCTTTTAACTAATTTTCTGAAGGACAGGTATCTCACGCACAAAATAAGCCATATATCAGGATAATCGATGAATAAATGTTGATTTTATAAGGAATAAAGTGAATACACCCAGAAAATGAAGCTTTGAAAAAAAAGAACTTAGATCGAAAGTACCTTTTTAAACGTCTGGGTATATTCACTGAATTCCTAATAAAATCAAAATTTATCCACCGATTTTCATAATATTATATGCCTTATTTAGTTCGTCAGGTACCTGTCCTTTGGAAAACTAGTTAAAAGATAAGTTTTTTCAGTTTTACATATTTTTTATGAAAGATAGAATTTTTTTTAATTTGCATGACAAATCCCTTTTTTTCGATACCAATTTTTGAATAACTCCAAAAACATTGATCAAATCAAGAAACTAAAGTTTGAGAGTTAGGCTGAAATATATTGATGTAGCCAGTGGAAATATTAGTCATGTCTAGGGTATTCACTCGAATAATCTTTGCTCTATTAATCGGAAAATTTAAGTCAAATAATTTTCGATCAAACAAAAATTTCGAAATACGATTAAAAATTTATTCAAGTAATTGAAGTCGATTAATCGAATGACTCGAGTAAAAAGCTTTACATACATTTTCTTTTTTCAAATGTATTTTTACAAAACTTGCAAAATAGTTTAAAATTTATAAAATCTGGCATTCATTCAATCGTTATGAGATACTGCTGGACCGCTTGATGTAGATATTAATTAAGCTGTTTTTAGACTATTATACAATCTGTTAGACTTCTGCACAAAATGCTACTCTGATATAATGTGTTGTTATTGCTTTTTTAAAACTTTACATAAACTCATTAGATCAGGGTTGCATTTTCTACAGAAGTCGAACGGCTTGTGTGATAGTGTAAAACAGCTATTAATAGATAGTAAACTTAAATGCGTTTTCGTTTAGTTTTTTTTCATTATAGCATTTTCAGTTTCTGTGCGGCTTCGGTTCCTTATGGCTTAAAATTTTTGAAATCGAATTGACTATTCAATAAAATTATACAACTATGAACTAACTTTGTTATTATTTGTTGTACAAAACAGCTTCTGAAATAGCAACACTTTTAGCGTCCTTAGCACTTTAGTTATACTTTTTAATTATTCTCTATGGTCTTACCCTTAAGGATTTTTAGTGTTAAAAATAAAGTATTTCGGCTCTCCTGAAAAAATTGGTTTTTAGACATATGCGCTTCTTCAAGAAAATCACAGAATTTCATTACATTTTTACTTCGATCCACTTTAACTCAGTCAGTTTTTATCCGATTAAAGCCAAAAAAGCCACTATTGGACGCGTAATTTAATTTTGCCTTTAAAACAACACACACACACACACATATTATTATATTACTTTAATACGACCTTCTAATTCAATAACAATTGACATGTTTATGTATTTTTACTTATCGATGGTCATACTTTGCTAACATGTAACTGATTTTTTATTATTTTTAACAAAACGGGGAATACATTTATATAAATCGCTAAAAAAACGTTCCTATACTTAAAATAAGAAAAATTGAAATTAGTTGGGACTATCTACTAAATAGTTGGCAATTATTTTATTCCATTGCTAGTAACGCTTTCAACCTATTTATAATGTAATATCTTCAACTGAAAAGTTGTAAAAATCAGTTACGTTTTGTCAACTTATGACTATCCTTAATAAACAGTAATGAAAACATACAGGTATGTGATGGAAAACGATTTTGAAAACGAAGCACTTTTAAAGGTCATTTTTAATACACTTTCCATCCAATTTTTATAATTTTTGTGATAAAATTATATATAACAAAGAAATATGTTTATAATATTCGTAGTACAGTTTTTTTAATAAAGAAATATTGTTAAAAAAAACCCCTTTTAAAATAGGATCGTTTCCGAAATCGTTTTCCATCACATACCTGATAGTTTTTAAAAAAACATATTTAGCCTTTTGTTAGCTTTTATTTTTGTGCGATTTAGCCTTTTCGAACCTTTTAAAAAGTCCGATTTAGCTCCTTTTTTCGTCCAGCTCTTGGCAACACTGGTGATAAGCAAAATATACGTGAGCACTGACGATGTAAGTGTGGCGGCTTCTGCAAGTCGCGCTACTCTGTTCTGCTGTGCACGTTGAAAAATTAAGTTGATGTTAATTTTTCCCTTGGTCGTTGGAATATTAATGACGCTCCCCAGTAAAAAATTGCTTCCAATAAAGCAGGTTTCTACTATTATGGAATAAAAGTAGCGCTGACAAATCTGCTGATATTGCTGCTGATTTTTGTATGGCGAGTTCCCGGATTGGAGTAATACATTTTTGCTCACAAAAGCGCTTTTGAAGCGCTGAAAATCATCAACATTTTCAGCACTAGAACTGAAAATATATGAAAAAAATAGTTCGATGTGGATTGGCGTCGTTAACGCCATTTTGCATTTTTCTTATTTCTTTTCTTTATTTTTATTAATTTCATATTTTTACTCAATGTTTGTTATTTTAACTTCAACTAGTATCGAACTAAGAACCTTCAGGTTTGAAGTCCACCGTGCCAATCACTCGACCAAAAACACTGTTGCAAAACGGCACAATGAAACTCAAATAAACTTACTCTTCATTCTCGCTTAAAAACCTGCTTTGGATCAGCACTATAAAATCAGCTTTTTTGTATAGCTCGTGTACGAAGCTTTTGTATAAGTAAAAAGCAAATACTTTTCTCGCTTCAAAGCCTGAATTGTTGTGACGCTATGAAATCAGCTTCTGAACAAGCTCATATTTTAAAGCGAATTATGAAGCGCTTTATTTCTTTAGTGCTTCATGAACATTTTTTCTGGGCCAATTCTCTCTGAATTAAACATTACGAACCTTAGCCTAATAATCAATTTGGAATTATTTTCTGTTGATAATATTTTCACGAAATATTATTCAAAATAAAATATTTTAAATACATTCGGAAAGCTTAAGTCCTCTTTTATTGAACACCGTTTAAAAATTGAAAACCAGTGCAGAAATAACGCAGTCAAATTTCTTTTGTCTGCGAAGTCCAAAAAAATAGTATATTATCGATAACTTTTGACTTTGGGAGTGTAATCGAGTTTCTAAAAATGGCCAAAGTTTTTACTCAAGTATACCTACAACTACATCTGTTCAAAAGTTTTTCCCATTTTTTAGATTTTGTTACATAGTGTAATCAAAGCGATACATTTAATTTGAATAGTATTTTATTATTAATAAAATACATAAAACTGTAATAAAACTTCTGTGTTCCTTAAACCGAGTAAATTCAAAAGGTTATCGATTAGATCGAATAATTTTTAAACGAAAAAGTTACTCGAACGAAATAAAAGTTTTACTCGATTACCATAGTAAAAAAATCTGTACGTGACACGATGGGCCTGAATGCCAGAATTTTGGCCTTAAATTGAATATTGATTTAGTGGTTTTATAAAATATTGCATTAGGGGTTTTTGGCACCACTGATTTCAAATCTGAAACTTAAATTTTAAAATTCAAGATGACGAATCCAATATGGTGGTAAACATTTTTGAAAAATCAGACTTAATTTCTTCAAAAAGGCAAAAAGAACTGTGGGGATTTGTGATGGATATTATTTAAACAATGGTTTGAAATTAAAAATGGTAAAATCAATATGGCGGCTATAATACTGATACTTTTTTAAGAGATCATCACTATTTTCTAAATACTTTAAGACTAGGAGCGACATAGGTTAGAGATAAACAATTTGGGTTTTTTTTAGTCCAGGATTATGAATCCGATAATAAAATTTATATATCAAATAGAGCGATCAAAATGTTTAAAAATCATCCTTTTTAATTTTTTTTAAGTCAACGGATGTTTTTAATTTAAAATGGTGAAATCAATATGGCGACACTTTTTTTAAGAGATCATTATTATTTTTTAATTACTCTGAGATTAGGAGCGTCAGAGGTTAGATATCATCTATTTGGTGGTTTTTGGAGGCGATAAGAAATTTGGTTTAAAATTCTATAATTTCTACTATTGTTACCAAGGGAAGATTTGAATTGTGTTTGACTTGTACACCCTCGAAATTTCGAGTAAGTTGCGAAAAACTATTACAAATCCCGAAAAACTGCTGTTTTTAGAAATTGGCTCGAAATTTTGAGGGTCTACGAGCCAAACGGATCTCAAATTCGGATTCGTCGGGTAGAAATCCATGTAGGTAGGTGGGTCTGGTCAAACGATTTAATATAAAATCTGTAGTGTATTTGTTCCAGGATTTAAAAAAATAAACCTTGAAAACTTTTGCGAAAATCGGAGTATGTATTTCAAAATGGATTGGACCCAAATATGGATTGTAAGAAGACGAACCAGAATATGAACTTAACTCGATTTTGACTTAACTCGACTTAAAATGTTATGATAAAACAACACATATATAATCACTTCTTAAACCCCAAAGCTTACGAGTAGTTTTTGGATTAATTGTCGATATCTCGAACGTTTATGAATGGTCGTAAAAGGTTGCAAAAATATAAGTAGTAGTGTAGACACACAGCGTCTACAACAATCCAAATTTTTAGAAAAAAAAAAATATTAATCATAGAATTCAAAATTTCGACAGTTTTTATAGTTAGGGGATCATAATGCATCACAAATATGTATATAGTGGTAGTCCTTGGCATTTTGTTTGTTGCATAATGTTATTCTATTTAAATTTATCGAATAATCAAGTCAACATTATTTGAGTGAATGCCCTATTGGAGACATAATGCCAACTGTGCGCTCCTTACTAGGGATGGGCAAGTGAAAAAAATATATCGATATCCATATATTTTTAAATATCGATCGACATCGATATATATCGAATAAAAAATATCGATATACTGAAATATCGATACCTTTTCAACAATGATAATTCGTACGTCCCCCAATTTTTTTTTCAAAATAAAACAAAAAATGTACCTTTCTTATAAATAATTAAGCTGGAAAGAGTTGATTTCCAAGATCCCTTCTGTTCCACCAATATTTCATGGAACATACATCAACAAAATTACACTCAAAGAATGAAAGTTTTTCGAATAGACAAAATATTATAAATAAAACAAAAGATTTTGTTAGTAATATACTATTTGATGAAGACTATGCCGAAATGTTTTTAAAAATTGCACGAAAAACAAAGCCAAAGGTAAAAAAATATATCGAAATTGATACTGTAAAAAAGTATCGATACATCGAAATTAAAAATATCGACGATATATATCGATATATTTTTAAGAAAATATCGATATATCGATATATTTTGCCCATCCCTACTCCTTACTATACACGAACAACATAAATTTTTTTGCGCGACATCGAAGTAGTACCAGTATTTATACGTTGGAATATTATTAATCATTAAAACATGTTCTGGTTTTGTAGTAGCAGATACAGCTTGCTATTAAGAAGTTATTCTTTTATGGCCTGGCTAATAAAAGCAAGCAAACAAACAAATAATCATGCTTTTTGAATGAAGTAATGGGTGTTTTTTTATTGAGGTATAGAACTTTAAGTTGGCATCACTTTTTTAACTGGCGGCCATTTTGTCAGCTGTCAAGTGATTAATATTTAGTTTGGTTTGCCATTTCATCATGAAAAGGTTGACAAAAGAACAACGCTTGCAAATCGTGCAAATTTATTTCGAAAATAATGGTTCAGTTCGCGAAGTTTACCGCAAGCTCCGTCCATTTTATGGTCGACATAATCGTCCATCAGAGCAATTAATTCGGTTAACCATGGATCGTTTTCGCACTACGTTTACTCTATGTGATAATACGCATCCGCAGAGACGTCGAACAGTGCGCACCGAAGAAACAATTGCCGCTGTAGAGCAAAGTGTTGAAGAGGACCCGAATGAATCGATTCGCCACCGTGCACAGCAATTGGAGCTTTGTCCATCAACTTTATGGAAGATTTTGCGCAAAGATCTTGGCTTGCGACCTTACAAGATCCAGCTTGTGCAAGAATTAAAGCCGCGAGACCATGCAATGCGTCGTGATTTTGGTGTATGGGCCGAAAATGAGATTGATCTCGATGCTGATTTTCATCGCAAAATTTTGTTCAGTGATGAGGCTCATTTTTGGTTGAATGGCTACGTCAACAAGCAAAATTGCCGCATTTGGAGTGAAGAGAATCCACATGAGACCCTTGAGACGCCATTACATCCACAAAAACTGACTGTTTGGTGTGCTCTATGGGCTGGTGGAGTCATTGGGCCATACTTCTTCCGAAATAATGCTGGAGAGTCAGTTACCGTTAATGGAGACCGGTATAGAGCCATGATAACCGACTATTTTGTTCCCGAATTGGATGGCATGAATGTGGATGAGTTGTGGTTCCAACAAGACGGCGCTACATGCCACACAGCGCACGTCACAATCGATTTATTGAAGGAAACATTCGATGAGCGCATAATTTCGCGGAATGGACCTGTCAATTGGCCACCAAGATCGTGTGATTTGAGACCATTGGATTATTTTCTTTGGGGATATGTGAAGTCGCTCGTCTACGCCAACAAACCAGAAACGTTAGGGGACTTGGAAGCCAACATTCGTGGCGTTATTGCCAACATACGGCCCCATATGCTCGAAAAAGTGGTTGAAAATTGGACCTGTAGAATTGGCTTTATTCGAGCCAGCCGCGGCGGACACATGCCCGAAATCATATTTAAACATTAATGGCATAAAATTATCCTTCCAATACAGCCAAATTGATGGACATTAAAACGATTTTCTTGTGTTTTATTTCAATTCGAAGTTCTATACCTCTAAAAAAAACACCCGTTAGTTGTAAAGATTTTTTTGGCGATATTATTTTTATTTGAGGTGTATGGCCTTATTTACCCAAGATTGTCTTCATATTGGCATTTAAATTTTTCGTTATAAAGAATTGAAATTTTTTCTTCTTAATTTTTTTAGACGCTTTTGCAGATATTTTTTTTCAAATAACGATGACAAAGAATAACTGTGTCTAGTAAATACTCGTGAGGTTTGTTGAGTGATTAATATTTAAATAAAAACATTTTTCTCCTTTTATTTTGTGGATTCGCGCTTATGTTTCTCTTTGAAAAAATTAGGGAAGTAACGATACGCCGTTTTGCCGATCCGATACCGATACCGATATTAAGAAATAAATATCACCGATTCCGATACCGATACGAATATTGAAATTGAGTTCAAGTTTAGATTAACAAAACTCCAGTGCAATTTTTTTATTATACAAAATTACATTATAAGAGAGAATATTTAAAATTGATAAACATTGGAAGTAATTTTTAAGGAACTACATTTTCTTTGCTTCCAAGAAATCTATATTAAACATATGTAAATAATTAGTAGAAAAGCAAGACAAAATGTTTAATTCCTTTATAATGGTAAAAAATACTCGCCATGCTTTAAAAAAAATCGATTTTTTTTAAAGGACATTTATCAACTAATATTCTTCTAAATAACTTAATAGCTTAATTATTAAAAGACTTCTAAGTTTATATTTTTTCACTTAAATTTACATGAAAATACAGTTGTGAGTTTAAATTCGCATAAAAAAATTGTGAAAATGGGTAGTTTTTTATCCTTTTTCCTTGAGGAAAAGTCATTATAGAATACCGGAAAAGTAATTTGTCCTAGCATCGCTTCCAATTCGGTGATTGGTAATCGAAAAACAGAACTTCTTGCAATGGCAAGGATATGTAAAACTAATTAGAAATTATCCAAATTTGTAATATTTCCAGATCGCGAGCTCTACATTTTCATTACTTCTTTGGAGTATCTTTTTTTATGCTGGAATAAGATTTAAGAAACAACGACTTAAATTTGAATTCATGGTAAAATTAATAAAAAATAAATAATTTTTTTTACAAAATAACAGCATAAAATATTATTAATTTTTAAAATTGATATTAATAAGATTTAAAACATAACGAAATGAATTTAATTCATGGCAAAATCGAACAAAAATAAATTATTTATTAAAAAAAACTGAAAATTTTTTTAAAAGTATCGTCGTATCGACGGTAAAATATCGCCGATACCGATGTATCGGAAAATCTGAAGTATCGCCGATATATCGGTATCGGTATTCGTTACATCTCTAGAAAAAATCTTATTTCACATGCATATAATTTTATTACATATTGTATAAAGTTCCCGCTTTAAAGAAATAAACATAAATAGCACCAACGAAATGCAGGCATATATAGATTATCTTAACCCATAACAAATAAATATTTTTGAAACATAAATTCCTGAGATTATCTCGAATAAATATAATAAACTTTTTTACTGTCTTATCTCAATATCTTGATATATAAAGACATTTTCCATTTCCCATTGCTTTTGCTAAACATATTTTTCTGACTGTATTCTTGTCATTAGAATTTTTCAAATGGATTAAAGCAAACTTTAGCCAACTGGTTTATTTTCTATTATGTTTATTTTCCATTTTATGTGAAAACAAATTTTACTTTTGGTTTTATTGAAGTTTAATGTATTTTTCTTGCTGCTTCTTTTTGCTCTGCAGTAACCCCCCCCCCCTTCCCCCCCCCCCCCAGTTTAGAGTTACCCACAATGTTCATTCAACAAAAAAAGGAACATGAAATAAATGAAGAAAACTTGGCAACCTAGAAGAAGTTATTTGCCATAGAAGAACGCAATTCACACACAAGCCATCCATAGTTATGTTGTGTGGTGGAGAAGAGTGGTTGAAGTTTTCCTTTCTTATTTTTAAGTTTTAGAAAAGGTTTTTATGGCATTTAGTTTTGAACAAGTCAATACAATAAATGGTTTAAACTCGTCTAAAATAAAGTACTTGTTGGTGTTGCTGGCTTACAAGCATTAAAAAGTTTACTTTTTTTTTCTTACTTAACTAGAATCTCCTACTACAGCTTGGCTAGATGGCAGTAGCAGCAGCAGCAGCAGCGACAGACAGCATCTTCAAGAGGTTCCTTTTTATCTTGGCAAGAAAAATGCAGCTGGCAATGTTTTTTTTTTTGGATTTATTTGTTGCAAAGTCCACATGAAAAATCCGGTTACGGTTACCTTTCTATATATTTTTCCCTCCTTTTCTTTGTCATAATGCCTGGTTGGTTGGTTGGTCTGTTGTCGGTTGTTTTTATGGTTTTGAGCTATTTTTAACAATATTTATGTTTTACATTTTCTTGCATTTTATCCAATAAACGCAATATGCCACAGAACTCCTTAACAAGGCGAGTCCTAATAAACTTGGTATTTCTGTTTTAATTTCAACAAATTATCGCAACATTTTAAACCCTTAAGTGCGTAATAATTTTTGTATTGTAAAAGTGGCTGCTTAAATTAAGTTAGAGCACCATAAATATTCATTTAAAATTATTTTGTATCTTAAAATGGTAGTTAGTTAGTTTTGGAATTTTGATAGAAAAATGCTGTTTAACTATACAAAAAAAAAAAAGTTTTACATACAACCCAAGAAAAACGTTGCTTACTAATAAGCAAAAAAAAAATATATATATGAGGATTTAAATCGTAAGTACTTATAAGTTGGCTTTTTATTTTTTTTTTTGGGAAGTTGAAAAAATAAACGTTACCCCCTACAAATGTGCTTACATTCTCCCAGTAACTAACTAGTTATTATTTCACTAATTTGAAGCTAAGAAATAAGTAGTCAAATAAACAGAATATAATAAAATAAATTATTTATTGGCACTATATTTATTTATGTTTCTTCACACCTGTTTTTTTTTGGCCCACCTGGGATACGAACCTGTCCTTTCAGATTTCCAGACAAAGTTTTAAGAGGGCCTACAAAGTTTTAAGATAGCCTTCTTGCCACGTGCCAATCACAACCAACCACCAGAGGCAAAAACACCGAAATGCGATATGGTAAGATCGGGCTTTAAATGGCGGCGATATATATAAAAAAGTTATGTATTTTGGGGCGTGGCAAAAAAATTACTACTCTAGAAACGTCATTGATATTTGTTGTCTGCATGCTTCACATTTATCTCTAAAAAAAATGAAATTGAATTGAAAAATTAAACTAAAACCAAACTCAAGCCAAAATAAATAAATTTCTTTAGATAATAAACAATACAGTTCGATTAAAATTCAAACCTTAATTGGTAAACTCTACAGGCATCTAGCAAAAGGATGTACATGTTCAAATTAACTGAACAAACAAACATTCACATACTAGTACAATATAGAAATAACAAGAAGCTTCCCAGCAAAAACTTTTGTGATTTTTGTAATCGGTAGTACTTTATCAATAGGTTACAAAGTAGTGAGTGATACTTATTTCTCTTATTACTTCAATTTAGAACTACTACCTAGTTTTTAATAAAATTAGTACGTATTTTTCTCATTATCTGAAAGTAGTTCGAATTTTTTGATATGTGCTAATAAAATAAGTAGACAACCACTTTTTAAGTCAACATGTGTTTGTACATGAAAACTAATTTTTGTCGCTTAAACTTATGAGTCAATAATAGCGGAGTGGGTAAAGTACTTGCCTTCATATCTGAAAGAGCATAGGTTCGTATCCCAGCTGGGTAAAAAAAAATTAAAAAATAAAATAAAATAAAATTGAAAAAATATCAATAAAACATAATGATAATTCATACCAGAAAAAAGAAATAATAAAAAGAAGCTTAGCACAAGGCAAAAGAAAAAAAGAAAGAATATCAATAACTATGAAATGAAATACAGCTCTAAGACTGACAGTATGAATTGATTAAAAGTAGATGATATTCAACTGCAAATCACCGACATTGGTCGAGTAGTCTAAGCGGTAAAGAACTCTGATGAGATTAGCTGGAGCTATCGAAACGTCAGTTCAACCCTCCACGCAGTAAAAATTTTCTTTGTCTACATGCTTCACATTTATCTCTAATAAAAATATAATATAATTGAAAAATTAAATTGAAACCGAACTCAAGCCAAAAATAACTAAATTTCTTTGGATATAAAATCATACATAAAAAACATAATGTGTATAACATTTTTTTAATATTAATTGTTTATTTTTTAGCTTCATGTAAGCTAAATAATATCTAGTTAATTGCTGTGACAATGTAAACATTTGTAAGGGGTACCCTGTATTTTTTGGACTTCTCAAGCAAATATAAGTAGTTATCGAGTCAAATTGTAAGTAGTTACGACTTAAGTCCACATATATTTTTTTTGTCTACCATTAAGCAAAGTTTTTGCTGGGTTAACACAAGACATAAAGAATAAAGTGAATATCAATAACTATCAAATGAAATACAGCTCTCAGAGTGACAGTATGAATTGATTAAAGGTAAATGATATTCAGCTCTTGACTACAAACCACTGACTTTGGTCGAGTGGTCTATGCGGTAAATAACTCTGACGAGAAGAGCGGGAACTCGCACAACATGTCAGCTCAATCCTCCGCGCAATCAAAATTTTCTTTGTCTATGTGCTTCACATATATCTGTAAATGCTGAAATATGTCTATCAAGTTCGATCGTTTTAACCGGACTATTTACAAAAAAATTGCTATTGTTGTACAGTGTAATTTGTATTTTTAAGGAGACCTAATGGCTGTACGAAAGTTTCATAAAAATTGTTAAGTAGAATTACCTGCCAAGGGATATTCATATTGTATAGGCTTGGGCACTGCCATTTTTTATAATCATAAAATTGTATTTTCGGGAAACCTATATATGTACTTGTGGAAAGTTTATAAGAATAGGTTAGATAGAAGTAGGCGAAAAAGGAAACTTAATTGGTATGGGCGTGACACTGCACACTTTTCTTAGCAACAATTTGTATTGAAATGGAACTTAATGTATATAAAAAAGTCTCAAAATAATCGGTTAAGTAGATGTAGTTAAAAATAACATTTAATTACATAGGCGTGGCACTGCCTACTTTTCGAGTTATAAAATTGCATCGATGTATTTGTTAAGTTTCATGAGAACTAGTTTAGTAGAAATAATTGAAAAGCAATACTTACTTGGTATGGGTGTGACACTGCCCACTTTTCTGATTATAAGATTGTATTATCACGGCAACTTAATGTACATATGTGATAAGTTTCAAGTTCATTAGACGTCTTGAAATTATTGAAAAATACAGTGAAAAAATCCATTACATCTTTAGTTTTACAAGTGAATAAAAAAAAGTCTATTAAAAAACTTAAATGGGATTTCAAATTAAAAATGAATAAAATATTGATATTTAAATTTAAAACTTGTTTAAAAAATCAAAAAGCTTAACTTCTTGTTTCACATGACATTAACCAGTTAAAATGTGTGTTTTCAAGAGATCTTGGCCGTCTTGTCTGTATGCTAAATAGGACAGAAATATAAAATGATGGCTTTACTTTTAGAAATACGAGTATAACCTTGGTCTTCCAGTTTTTTTATGACTCTAAAATCAATCACCTAAATACCTTAAACCGTTCACTGGTTTTTGACACAAATTTTTCAATTTAATTTCTTACTCAGTCACCAGTATTTATTTATATGTACACTATTTAACAACTAAAATCCTTAGAAAAAATCACTTTGAATCTTAAAGAATTCGTGGTATTTATTTGTTTTTGTTGTTATCAGCCAGCCAGCAACAGCACGTAAAATTCTCCGCACCCAAAAATAAAAGTAAAATAAAATAAAAAAATGAATAAATAAATGAATCGTAGTGTATTGTATCGAAATAAAAACGGCAATAAAGCTCGTAAACTACCAAGAAACTACAAAAACGAGCTTAACGTAGTAAATTCTATTGAAAACGAGTTTTTAACACTATGAATTAGAAAAGAGTAAAAAATTCACAAAATATTCATACATATCAGCAGCGAACCAAACATTTAAAATGCTTGAGTCATACCACAAATTCAGCCTTAAAAAAAATTCGTATTTTTTTGCGGTTAATAGCAAGCATTATATTCGTAAAAATAAAAATTACAAAATTTTACATTAAGTTTTAACAAACGATTTAGAAAAAAAGATACCATTTAGAACATTAACAATAAAATAAGCAATAAATTGGTAACGTAAATAGAGAGAAAACATGGCTAAAATTACAGCAGTTACAATGTTATTTTTAAAAGAGCATTAAATTACTAAAACATTAAAACTTAACCACAAATAAAACATGAAAAGAATACACCTTTTTAAAAATATAGCAATTTCAATAAACTTAAAAAAAACATATAAATTGTTGTGGTTTTCACTGAAAATTCTGTCATAGATTTTAATGAAAATCGAAGTATACAATTTAGGAATTTCGTATGAATTTTTTATGTAAATAAAAAAATACAAATAAAGCAACTATACAAATAAGGTTGGAAACAATAATAAAACTGTTTTTAATAAGCAATTGCTTCCACATATTTTACACTTGTCTCACCAGTCACAATTTTAAATCAATTTCTTGTTGTTCCTGCGAAGGTTATCAGCCTATTTTTAAATGAATTCGAACGCGTATCGTATATATTTTAGAACACACCAAACTGAGGATTGAAAATTAAGAAATTCGGATGAATATCACCTTTGTGTGCGGAAAGTTCAGGGTTGCCTGCTAGGTCAACCGTGTGTGAACCCTCTGCATTGCCAGTGAAGTTTCCAACAGCTTTTCGCTTACGGACTTTTATCTAAAACGCATAATTAACAGAATAAACCGCAAGCTGTGGAAGAAACCCTTAACTATTATATTAACCAGAATATGCACTCCAATTGTTTTTATCAATTCTACTTTTCGGGATATACCGTTATGTCAAAAACTAAGGCACTTGCACGGCATTTATAAGCTTAACAGGAGAAGGGTTTACCGTAGTCAGTAAAGAAGAAAAACCAAAACTCTACAGCAAAATTATCTTTAAGTCGAGCGAACATTATTTCTAAATCTGCCCATTAGTGTAGATGTATCTGAACATCGTTGAAAAGTTTTAAAATTTTAATATATTTTGTTAAATATAGATTTAGGTGCTAAGAAAAAATAGCAAACGAAAAAGTCAACGAAACTATTGTCCGAGTTTTTTTTTCTTAAAGATAATTATCACTCGAGCAATTAATATGTCTACCAATCAATATGTTACCTTCTTTGGGAAAGGGATAGTAGTGAGTGGACGAATGGCGAGAAGTGATGGAGGGAACTAAATTCTTTATACAACTTGCAGCGCCTCTGGTGTTGAGTAGGCGTATTAACTTAAGCTGTATATAGTATGCAAAGACTGGCAGAACTTTGCACTGGTGCTCTAAATATCACACCCACTGCTGTTTTAGAGGTTACATATATTGGACCTCAAACCAATCTGACTAATCGCAGTGAAAGCGGCATGCAGATCCGTTATTCGCCTTAGGGCAACAGGACAAATGTCTTATAAACCATTTGGTCATAGCAAAATACTAAAGGATATGGATTGTAGCATGGACTACATCATTCCAGCTATACACTTCGGCGGCAAACTGCACATCACCATAAAATAAGAAGGCTATCTTGAAGGTCTCAATTATAGTGTTGCTAGTTTTAACTTTTTCACTGTCGGCTCAAAGATGGATGGAGGGGTGGGAACTGCGGTTTACTGCCTGGCACTCGGTGGAGAGGAATTTTATAAACTTCCCGATTGCTGTAGTGTTCTCCAGGCGGAAATCTATGCAGCCAATTGGCTGAAGAATTACCTCTCACCTCTTAAACCATGAACGCACGTGCAAATATGTATATTGACAGTCAAGCAGCATTTAATTCAATTGCTGCAGGCATTGATGGCATCAAAATGCCCGATACACTAGCCAAAAGGGGTGCTTCAATTACCCATTGAGGAAATGGTGCGGGTTCGAATACAAATTCAACATCTGAAAAACTTCTAAAATCATGTGGAGCTCTGATGATTTCAAATCGTCTAAATTCCTTTTATCACTAAATAGAAGCGACTGCAAACTTCAAGTGGGTGTATTAACGGGACACTTGATGCTAGCTGCAGGAAATATAAGGAACCTGGGGTAAATGAGATGATAGAACATCTGCTATGCCACTGCCAGGGTCTATGCTGCACTCACACTTTCCAGAGTCTTTTAAGAGTGGGAAAGTTAAGACTCCTGAGGTTTGTTAAATCTGTGTGAGAGTCACTCACAACGGCCACCGCGAACAAGGGTGCCACACTTGAAGGGTTATTGCCATCTGCTGGGATCACTAAGGATAAATTCCGATATATGTAAGGTATTTGACTACCCAGTTTAATCTAACCTAAGCTGTATGGCAATTTTATTAATTATTTTACTTCGTCGGTGATTCAATGCTAACAATAAAGATAACAATATTTTGATATTGCTAATGATACCACGCGCGAACCTTCGAAATCTAAAGTTTTTCGAATAATTTTTGATTGTCGTTCTCGGAAGATTTACACGATAAGTTTTCTATATATATTCGAAATCAATATTATTAACGAAAGTCTTGACCAAGTGGGAGGCCAGATTAATCCAAGTGTGGTAGTCTTTCAAATTGTTATCATCTGATTTGAATTTATGGATTAAAAAAAATTAAAAATAAATTTTTTTTTAGAAAATAATATGAGAACCTGTTAGTAAAGTATGCTTACTTTTTTATACCATGGACTTCCCACTCCAAATTTTGGTTATGTTATACACAGCACTATGTCATATCAACAGAAATTTTATAAAAAATTAAAGATGAGGTATTTTAAATATTTGCTAATTTATTTATATTTTGGCATTTTTGCAATATTTCTGCAAAGAAACTGTATATATTTAGTTCTAGTTTTCGAAACCTTGGGACTTAAGCTCTTAATAAATATTTTATTTGTTCCAAAGTTATATTAATCATATTATTCACTTTATTCACTTAAAAAAATCGAACTTTGACCCCTTATAATCCCAAAACTGCAGCGAAATTGGCAAAACTAAAAACGACACATAGGAAGCAAATACGTGAAATATTGGCCTACAAAGTCTTATTCAGGTCCGTTGACATGTATACGATAACCGATACGAAAATGTCTGAAATTACTCTGTTCGAAATATACACAGGAACGTTTTATTATGGCAAAATACTTAGTTAACATGGCGATATCATTGAAGGCAAGTACTTACCACCTTGGCTTACAAATAACAACTTGAAAATTTCAATATGCGTTTAGAAGTCATTGAAAATATAAAACATAATAATAAAAATTAAATGTCTCTGCTGAGCTTCGAGCTGGGGCCATTGGTTGTTTTGTATGTCAAGTGTTTTATTCACCGGTCTACTTCACAACTATTTTCTTACTGGCTTAAAACTTGTTTTTACGAACATACACATAATAAAAAAAATCCACTTTGCTTCACCAGGGGTTGAACTGCTGATCATCTGTATGCTAAGCGCAGGCAGTACCACTATGCCAATAAGAGAATAAATTGCTTGAAAATTTACTAGTAAGTAATTGATCTAGCTAATGTAAAGTAAGGCAGACGGCATGTTGTTTGTGTTGAAAGGCATGTTGTTTGGTAATTGCAACATATTATTAAGTTCTTACTGGGTACTATTTTATTTTATTTAAAAGTAAAAAATTTTCTCACCAATTTTGTTTACATAGGATGAATTTTGGGCTTAATTCTAGAAAAGCAGAATCTTTTTGCATATTTTGGTCATCAATAAAAGCTTTAAAAATAACGGTCCATTAATGTTACCAAACTTTTCTCCAATATCGGGCGTAGCTTCGGATTAACCACGAACCAGAGCATTTTTAGATTTTCCCAACTTCTTATACCATATTCTTGCAAAAAGTATTCCAATAAAGAACCGATGTGTGGTCTTTTGCGGTAATAGTGGTAAGTAGTGTGGTTAATCAAGTTGCCATAAATTGTTTTTACATTTTCTTCCTAAAATTGTGGGTTGTATGAAGACTTTAGTTCTTGACTGTATGTGCTCCCATAAAATTTTCGAGATTTTAGTTTTAATTTTAACTATCCATCACCCCTTAAGTCTTACTACTAACTATTCTGTTTATAAATTTCACAAACTTCTGTGTGTGAGATATTCTATGCATGCAGACAGAGTATTTCAATTTTCAATGAGCTCTAGCTCATTTTTACTCGTCTTTTGTGTACTTTGTAACCTAGAAAATAGCATTTGACAGGTGCAGGCATGTGCAATGTTTTTCCAACTCGCTTTTGATCATTAGTTTGGCTTTTCCACAAATTTTTCTATTTAGATTTCCTTTATTAATATATCTTTAGTTTAACAAACAAAATTCTTAAAAAAAAATTAAACAAACAATTTTATAATGAAGTTGAAAAGCAAAACTTTTAGTGAGTTTTTTCTTTTCATTTTTCAATTCTTTTTGAGCAATTAAAACCGGTAATTTGAGCATAATTTTTATGATGACAAAAACCAAAATGTTAAAATAGGGAAACAAATCCGACACTAACAACAACAAAAAAAGTTAAATTATATAAAGCTTTCCAAATCATAGAGCGATGATGCTGCTAAGGATTTTTTAACAAAAAAATTATATAACTTTTTTTATTTACCAGACAATGTCAACACAATTTAAGTAAATGTTTAAGTGCATGAGTTTTTTCTTTTTTGTTCAGTAGATGATGAAGCAAAAATTATATTTAATAGAAATTTCTATGGATTTTTCATATTAAAACACCAGCCAGCACACACAGTCACACATATCCATCCACACACTTGCAATTATTAATTTGACAACCTGCTGGATGTCAGTTTGTTAGACCGACTGACTAGCAGTTTTGCTAAAACCAACCACCATAAGTAAATGCAGATAAATGTAGTTGTAGCAGCCAGCATCAACAGCAGCATCTGTAATTACATCAAGCATTGTCAATGTTTGCTATTTTGGTTGCATGCAGCTGCCGCTGGCAGTAGTATGAATAGGAATAATTATGATTTTAAGAGGAAGTATTTTGTTTGCTTGAACAAAATGCACTGACGTGCAAATGAAAGTGTACATGAATTGCTTGAGTTGGATTAAGATGAGATGATGTATTTATTGTATTGTTTTGTTTTTGGATGATAGATGTCTGTTAGCTGTGATATGGAATCGTGAATAAAATTTCACTGATAATCACGGAGGCCCAAAACTAACTTATGCTCTTTCATGTGCGAACTTGTTTTTGGGCTCACGCTCGCTCATGTACATAAATATAATGAAATTAACCACGAAAAAGATCAAAAATCGAGTTATGTAATATCAAGGTGATTAACAATATTTATGTTTTACATTTTCTTGCATTTTATCCAATAAACGCAATATGCCACAGAACTCCTTAACAAGGCGAGTCCTAATAAACTTGGTATTTCTGTTTTAATTTCAACAAATTATCGCAACATTTTAAACCCTTAAGTGCGTAATAATTTTTGTATTGTAAAAGTGGCTGCTTAAATTAAGTTAGAGCACCATAAATATTCATTTAAAATTATTTTGTATCTTAAAATGGTAGTTAGTTAGTTTTGGAATTTTGATAGAAAAATGCTGTTTAACTATACAAAAAAAAAAAAGTTTTACATACAACCCAAGAAAAACGTTGCTTACTAATAAGCAAAAAAAAAATATATATATGAGGATTTAAATCGTAAGTACTTATAAGTTGGCTTTTTATTTTTTTTTTTGGGAAGTTGAAAAAATAAACGTTACCCCCTACAAATGTGCTTACATTCTCCCAGTAACTAACTAGTTATTATTTCACTAATTTGAAGCTAAGAAATAAGTAGTCAAATAAACAGAATATAATAAAATAAATTATTTATTGGCACTATATTTATTTATGTTTCTTCACACCTGTTTTTTTTTGGCCCACCTGGGATACGAACCTGTCCTTTCAGATTTCCAGACAAAGTTTTAAGAGGGCCTACAAAGTTTTAAGATAGCCTTCTTGCCACGTGCCAATCACAACCAACCACCAGAGGCAAAAACACCGAAATGCGATATGGTAAGATCGGGCTTTAAATGGCGGCGATATATATAAAAAAGTTATGTATTTTGGGGCGTGGCAAAAAAATTACTACTCTAGAAACGTCATTGATATTTGTTGTCTGCATGCTTCACATTTATCTCTAAAAAAAATGAAATTGAATTGAAAAATTAAACTAAAACCAAACTCAAGCCAAAATAAATAAATTTCTTTAGATAATAAACAATACAGTTCGATTAAAATTCAAACCTTAATTGGTAAACTCTACAGGCATCTAGCAAAAGGATGTACATGTTCAAATTAACTGAACAAACAAACATTCACATACTAGTACAATATAGAAATAACAAGAAGCTTCCCAGCAAAAACTTTTGTGATTTTTGTAATCGGTAGTACTTTATCAATAGGTTACAAAGTAGTGAGTGATACTTATTTCTCTTATTACTTCAATTTAGAACTACTACCTAGTTTTTAATAAAATTAGTACGTATTTTTCTCATTATCTGAAAGTAGTTCGAATTTTTTGATATGTGCTAATAAAATAAGTAGACAACCACTTTTTAAGTCAACATGTGTTTGTACATGAAAACTAATTTTTGTCGCTTAAACTTATGAGTCAATAATAGCGGAGTGGGTAAAGTACTTGCCTTCATATCTGAAAGAGCATAGGTTCGTATCCCAGCTGGGTAAAAAAAAATTAAAAAATAAAATAAAATAAAATTGAAAAAATATCAATAAAACATAATGATAATTCATACCAGAAAAAAGAAATAATAAAAAGAAGCTTAGCACAAGGCAAAAGAAAAAAAGAAAGAATATCAATAACTATGAAATGAAATACAGCTCTAAGACTGACAGTATGAATTGATTAAAAGTAGATGATATTCAACTGCAAATCACCGACATTGGTCGAGTAGTCTAAGCGGTAAAGAACTCTGATGAGATTAGCTGGAGCTATCGAAACGTCAGTTCAACCCTCCACGCAGTAAAAATTTTCTTTGTCTACATGCTTCACATTTATCTCTAATAAAAATATAATATAATTGAAAAATTAAATTGAAACCGAACTCAAGCCAAAAATAACTAAATTTCTTTGGATATAAAATCATACATAAAAAACATAATGTGTATAACATTTTTTTAATATTAATTGTTTATTTTTTAGCTTCATGTAAGCTAAATAATATCTAGTTAATTGCTGTGACAATGTAAACATTTGTAAGGGGTACCCTGTATTTTTTGGACTTCTCAAGCAAATATAAGTAGTTATCGAGTCAAATTGTAAGTAGTTACGACTTAAGTCCACATATATTTTTTTTGTCTACCATTAAGCAAAGTTTTTGCTGGGTTAACACAAGACATAAAGAATAAAGTGAATATCAATAACTATCAAATGAAATACAGCTCTCAGAGTGACAGTATGAATTGATTAAAGGTAAATGATATTCAGCTCTTGACTACAAACCACTGACTTTGGTCGAGTGGTCTATGCGGTAAATAACTCTGACGAGAAGAGCGGGAACTCGCACAACATGTCAGCTCAATCCTCCGCGCAATCAAAATTTTCTTTGTCTATGTGCTTCACATATATCTGTAAATGCTGAAATATGTCTATCAAGTTCGATCGTTTTAACCGGACTATTTACAAAAAAATTGCTATTGTTGTACAGTGTAATTTGTATTTTTAAGGAGACCTAATGGCTGTACGAAAGTTTCATAAAAATTGTTAAGTAGAATTACCTGCCAAGGGATATTCATATTGTATAGGCTTGGGCACTGCCATTTTTTATAATCATAAAATTGTATTTTCGGGAAACCTATATATGTACTTGTGGAAAGTTTATAAGAATAGGTTAGATAGAAGTAGGCGAAAAAGGAAACTTAATTGGTATGGGCGTGACACTGCACACTTTTCTTAGCAACAATTTGTATTGAAATGGAACTTAATGTATATAAAAAAGTCTCAAAATAATCGGTTAAGTAGATGTAGTTAAAAATAACATTTAATTACATAGGCGTGGCACTGCCTACTTTTCGAGTTATAAAATTGCATCGATGTATTTGTTAAGTTTCATGAGAACTAGTTTAGTAGAAATAATTGAAAAGCAATACTTACTTGGTATGGGTGTGACACTGCCCACTTTTCTGATTATAAGATTGTATTATCACGGCAACTTAATGTACATATGTGATAAGTTTCAAGTTCATTAGACGTCTTGAAATTATTGAAAAATACAGTGAAAAAATCCATTACATCTTTAGTTTTACAAGTGAATAAAAAAAAGTCTATTAAAAAACTTAAATGGGATTTCAAATTAAAAATGAATAAAATATTGATATTTAAATTTAAAACTTGTTTAAAAAATCAAAAAGCTTAACTTCTTGTTTCACATGACATTAACCAGTTAAAATGTGTGTTTTCAAGAGATCTTGGCCGTCTTGTCTGTATGCTAAATAGGACAGAAATATAAAATGATGGCTTTACTTTTAGAAATACGAGTATAACCTTGGTCTTCCAGTTTTTTTATGACTCTAAAATCAATCACCTAAATACCTTAAACCGTTCACTGGTTTTTGACACAAATTTTTCAATTTAATTTCTTACTCAGTCACCAGTATTTATTTATATGTACACTATTTAACAACTAAAATCCTTAGAAAAAATCACTTTGAATCTTAAAGAATTCGTGGTATTTATTTGTTTTTGTTGTTATCAGCCAGCCAGCAACAGCACGTAAAATTCTCCGCACCCAAAAATAAAAGTAAAATAAAATAAAAAAATGAATAAATAAATGAATCGTAGTGTATTGTATCGAAATAAAAACGGCAATAAAGCTCGTAAACTACCAAGAAACTACAAAAACGAGCTTAACGTAGTAAATTCTATTGAAAACGAGTTTTTAACACTATGAATTAGAAAAGAGTAAAAAATTCACAAAATATTCATACATATCAGCAGCGAACCAAACATTTAAAATGCTTGAGTCATACCACAAATTCAGCCTTAAAAAAAATTCGTATTTTTTTGCGGTTAATAGCAAGCATTATATTCGTAAAAATAAAAATTACAAAATTTTACATTAAGTTTTAACAAACGATTTAGAAAAAAAGATACCATTTAGAACATTAACAATAAAATAAGCAATAAATTGGTAACGTAAATAGAGAGAAAACATGGCTAAAATTACAGCAGTTACAATGTTATTTTTAAAAGAGCATTAAATTACTAAAACATTAAAACTTAACCACAAATAAAACATGAAAAGAATACACCTTTTTAAAAATATAGCAATTTCAATAAACTTAAAAAAAACATATAAATTGTTGTGGTTTTCACTGAAAATTCTGTCATAGATTTTAATGAAAATCGAAGTATACAATTTAGGAATTTCGTATGAATTTTTTATGTAAATAAAAAAATACAAATAAAGCAACTATACAAATAAGGTTGGAAACAATAATAAAACTGTTTTTAATAAGCAATTGCTTCCACATATTTTACACTTGTCTCACCAGTCACAATTTTAAATCAATTTCTTGTTGTTCCTGCGAAGGTTATCAGCCTATTTTTAAATGAATTCGAACGCGTATCGTATATATTTTAGAACACACCAAACTGAGGATTGAAAATTAAGAAATTCGGATGAATATCACCTTTGTGTGCGGAAAGTTCAGGGTTGCCTGCTAGGTCAACCGTGTGTGAACCCTCTGCATTGCCAGTGAAGTTTCCAACAGCTTTTCGCTTACGGACTTTTATCTAAAACGCATAATTAACAGAATAAACCGCAAGCTGTGGAAGAAACCCTTAACTATTATATTAACCAGAATATGCACTCCAATTGTTTTTATCAATTCTACTTTTCGGGATATACCGTTATGTCAAAAACTAAGGCACTTGCACGGCATTTATAAGCTTAACAGGAGAAGGGTTTACCGTAGTCAGTAAAGAAGAAAAACCAAAACTCTACAGCAAAATTATCTTTAAGTCGAGCGAACATTATTTCTAAATCTGCCCATTAGTGTAGATGTATCTGAACATCGTTGAAAAGTTTTAAAATTTTAATATATTTTGTTAAATATAGATTTAGGTGCTAAGAAAAAATAGCAAACGAAAAAGTCAACGAAACTATTGTCCGAGTTTTTTTTTCTTAAAGATAATTATCACTCGAGCAATTAATATGTCTACCAATCAATATGTTACCTTCTTTGGGAAAGGGATAGTAGTGAGTGGACGAATGGCGAGAAGTGATGGAGGGAACTAAATTCTTTATACAACTTGCAGCGCCTCTGGTGTTGAGTAGGCGTATTAACTTAAGCTGTATATAGTATGCAAAGACTGGCAGAACTTTGCACTGGTGCTCTAAATATCACACCCACTGCTGTTTTAGAGGTTACATATATTGGACCTCAAACCAATCTGACTAATCGCAGTGAAAGCGGCATGCAGATCCGTTATTCGCCTTAGGGCAACAGGACAAATGTCTTATAAACCATTTGGTCATAGCAAAATACTAAAGGATATGGATTGTAGCATGGACTACATCATTCCAGCTATACACTTCGGCGGCAAACTGCACATCACCATAAAATAAGAAGGCTATCTTGAAGGTCTCAATTATAGTGTTGCTAGTTTTAACTTTTTCACTGTCGGCTCAAAGATGGATGGAGGGGTGGGAACTGCGGTTTACTGCCTGGCACTCGGTGGAGAGGAATTTTATAAACTTCCCGATTGCTGTAGTGTTCTCCAGGCGGAAATCTATGCAGCCAATTGGCTGAAGAATTACCTCTCACCTCTTAAACCATGAACGCACGTGCAAATATGTATATTGACAGTCAAGCAGCATTTAATTCAATTGCTGCAGGCATTGATGGCATCAAAATGCCCGATACACTAGCCAAAAGGGGTGCTTCAATTACCCATTGAGGAAATGGTGCGGGTTCGAATACAAATTCAACATCTGAAAAACTTCTAAAATCATGTGGAGCTCTGATGATTTCAAATCGTCTAAATTCCTTTTATCACTAAATAGAAGCGACTGCAAACTTCAAGTGGGTGTATTAACGGGACACTTGATGCTAGCTGCAGGAAATATAAGGAACCTGGGGTAAATGAGATGATAGAACATCTGCTATGCCACTGCCAGGGTCTATGCTGCACTCACACTTTCCAGAGTCTTTTAAGAGTGGGAAAGTTAAGACTCCTGAGGTTTGTTAAATCTGTGTGAGAGTCACTCACAACGGCCACCGCGAACAAGGGTGCCACACTTGAAGGGTTATTGCCATCTGCTGGGATCACTAAGGATAAATTCCGATATATGTAAGGTATTTGACTACCCAGTTTAATCTAACCTAAGCTGTATGGCAATTTTATTAATTATTTTACTTCGTCGGTGATTCAATGCTAACAATAAAGATAACAATATTTTGATATTGCTAATGATACCACGCGCGAACCTTCGAAATCTAAAGTTTTTCGAATAATTTTTGATTGTCGTTCTCGGAAGATTTACACGATAAGTTTTCTATATATATTCGAAATCAATATTATTAACGAAAGTCTTGACCAAGTGGGAGGCCAGATTAATCCAAGTGTGGTAGTCTTTCAAATTGTTATCATCTGATTTGAATTTATGGATTAAAAAAAATTAAAAATAAATTTTTTTTTAGAAAATAATATGAGAACCTGTTAGTAAAGTATGCTTACTTTTTTATACCATGGACTTCCCACTCCAAATTTTGGTTATGTTATACACAGCACTATGTCATATCAACAGAAATTTTATAAAAAATTAAAGATGAGGTATTTTAAATATTTGCTAATTTATTTATATTTTGGCATTTTTGCAATATTTCTGCAAAGAAACTGTATATATTTAGTTCTAGTTTTCGAAACCTTGGGACTTAAGCTCTTAATAAATATTTTATTTGTTCCAAAGTTATATTAATCATATTATTCACTTTATTCACTTAAAAAAATCGAACTTTGACCCCTTATAATCCCAAAACTGCAGCGAAATTGGCAAAACTAAAAACGACACATAGGAAGCAAATACGTGAAATATTGGCCTACAAAGTCTTATTCAGGTCCGTTGACATGTATACGATAACCGATACGAAAATGTCTGAAATTACTCTGTTCGAAATATACACAGGAACGTTTTATTATGGCAAAATACTTAGTTAACATGGCGATATCATTGAAGGCAAGTACTTACCACCTTGGCTTACAAATAACAACTTGAAAATTTCAATATGCGTTTAGAAGTCATTGAAAATATAAAACATAATAATAAAAATTAAATGTCTCTGCTGAGCTTCGAGCTGGGGCCATTGGTTGTTTTGTATGTCAAGTGTTTTATTCACCGGTCTACTTCACAACTATTTTCTTACTGGCTTAAAACTTGTTTTTACGAACATACACATAATAAAAAAAATCCACTTTGCTTCACCAGGGGTTGAACTGCTGATCATCTGTATGCTAAGCGCAGGCAGTACCACTATGCCAATAAGAGAATAAATTGCTTGAAAATTTACTAGTAAGTAATTGATCTAGCTAATGTAAAGTAAGGCAGACGGCATGTTGTTTGTGTTGAAAGGCATGTTGTTTGGTAATTGCAACATATTATTAAGTTCTTACTGGGTACTATTTTATTTTATTTAAAAGTAAAAAATTTTCTCACCAATTTTGTTTACATAGGATGAATTTTGGGCTTAATTCTAGAAAAGCAGAATCTTTTTGCATATTTTGGTCATCAATAAAAGCTTTAAAAATAACGGTCCATTAATGTTACCAAACTTTTCTCCAATATCGGGCGTAGCTTCGGATTAACCACGAACCAGAGCATTTTTAGATTTTCCCAACTTCTTATACCATATTCTTGCAAAAAGTATTCCAATAAAGAACCGATGTGTGGTCTTTTGCGGTAATAGTGGTAAGTAGTGTGGTTAATCAAGTTGCCATAAATTGTTTTTACATTTTCTTCCTAAAATTGTGGGTTGTATGAAGACTTTAGTTCTTGACTGTATGTGCTCCCATAAAATTTTCGAGATTTTAGTTTTAATTTTAACTATCCATCACCCCTTAAGTCTTACTACTAACTATTCTGTTTATAAATTTCACAAACTTCTGTGTGTGAGATATTCTATGCATGCAGACAGAGTATTTCAATTTTCAATGAGCTCTAGCTCATTTTTACTCGTCTTTTGTGTACTTTGTAACCTAGAAAATAGCATTTGACAGGTGCAGGCATGTGCAATGTTTTTCCAACTCGCTTTTGATCATTAGTTTGGCTTTTCCACAAATTTTTCTATTTAGATTTCCTTTATTAATATATCTTTAGTTTAACAAACAAAATTCTTAAAAAAAAATTAAACAAACAATTTTATAATGAAGTTGAAAAGCAAAACTTTTAGTGAGTTTTTTCTTTTCATTTTTCAATTCTTTTTGAGCAATTAAAACCGGTAATTTGAGCATAATTTTTATGATGACAAAAACCAAAATGTTAAAATAGGGAAACAAATCCGACACTAACAACAACAAAAAAAGTTAAATTATATAAAGCTTTCCAAATCATAGAGCGATGATGCTGCTAAGGATTTTTTAACAAAAAAATTATATAACTTTTTTTATTTACCAGACAATGTCAACACAATTTAAGTAAATGTTTAAGTGCATGAGTTTTTTCTTTTTTGTTCAGTAGATGATGAAGCAAAAATTATATTTAATAGAAATTTCTATGGATTTTTCATATTAAAACACCAGCCAGCACACACAGTCACACATATCCATCCACACACTTGCAATTATTAATTTGACAACCTGCTGGATGTCAGTTTGTTAGACCGACTGACTAGCAGTTTTGCTAAAACCAACCACCATAAGTAAATGCAGATAAATGTAGTTGTAGCAGCCAGCATCAACAGCAGCATCTGTAATTACATCAAGCATTGTCAATGTTTGCTATTTTGGTTGCATGCAGCTGCCGCTGGCAGTAGTATGAATAGGAATAATTATGATTTTAAGAGGAAGTATTTTGTTTGCTTGAACAAAATGCACTGACGTGCAAATGAAAGTGTACATGAATTGCTTGAGTTGGATTAAGATGAGATGATGTATTTATTGTATTGTTTTGTTTTTGGATGATAGATGTCTGTTAGCTGTGATATGGAATCGTGAATAAAATTTCACTGATAATCACGGAGGCCCAAAACTAACTTATGCTCTTTCATGTGCGAACTTGTTTTTGGGCTCACGCTCGCTCATGTACATAAATATAATGAAATTAACCACGAAAAAGATCAAAAATCGAGTTATGTAATATCAAGGTGATTATTTTTTTTGCAAGTATGTTTTTTTGCAGTCCACATGCTTAAAAAAAGTACATTGAAGTTACAGCCCTCAATATTAATTATAAATACTTTCCCAAAGCGTGCAAAGATTTTCCATACAAAATACACGTAAAAATAATGTGTTTTTATTAAAAATCCTAATACTCAGCCACGTTTTATGCTATTACATTGTAATTGCCCTTGGTTTACTCGGAATAAAAGTGGCTTCAAAAATGCATATGGCGACGAAAGTGTAACTTGTAATGGTGAGTTGGTACAGGTCACTGAAATTAATTTTCACCTAAAATTCTCGTTTTTTGGCTCGTTTTGTTTGTTTAAAAACAAAGTTTAAAAACAATCAACAGTGTTATAACTTATAAGCCGTTCGAAATAATTTATGATGACAAATCTATCATCAATGCAATGACATATCGACATCAGGGAAATGACTAATTGGCATCAATTTAATGACAAAATATCATCAATATGATGTCGCTGATAGTAAAACCATCATAACGCTGATGTAATTTTACATCAAATGTCTTCTTTTTTGATCGCATGACACTTCATCATACAGCACTGTTCTGTAAACCGAATCCGAGTAAATTTCTCGTTTCCCTAAAGTAAATTATGCCACCATTGATGTATTTTAAATCGCATATTTTAAACTAACTTCGGATATGATATTTTAATCTCTAAAGAATAGAAAACTACAAAAAAAGTCTGGAAAAATTTTGCTGTTAGTGGATTTAATTTTTCAAAATCGAGCGTTTTAAATCGAGTCGATTTACAGAACAGGCAAGATTGTTAGTCAACCTTTACTCTGCGTCTCCACCTAACTTGAAATGCTGTTGTAACTTGAATTTATGACTGCGTTGTTAAAACAATTGCACTAACAACTATGTTATAACCTGAAAAAAGCATTAACTTGAGCGGTCTACGCTTAACATTAACTTGAAGTTAATGTTAAGTTAAGTTAGGTGTAGACTGCAAATTACATCAGCTGTCGTCAATGGAATGATTGAAACAATTATACATATTTATTGTGTATTCTTACTTTTACTTGTTTCTATTTTAGTTTTACTATTTGTTATATTATTTTTTCTCAAGGATATATTTGTTGAAGGCTAAGCAATGTCTACATGCATTTCATTGGTGCTTTACCAAATCGTCAGTAGACTTCAATCATACTTTTAAAAAGTCTTAAACCTCTTATTTTGTGCACAGACTTCCAAAAACAATTTGAGAATTTACAAATAATAATTTTTTTTGAAAAATCACAAAACAATAAAATAAGCATAGTAGGCTTAGAAGCTTTTACAAAACCTAACAAACTATTTATATTCGATATGAATCTATTTTATTTTTCTACACCTTTATAGAATTAGTCTCCCATTTGGTGACAATAACGCAAAAATAAGAATAAAATTATTTGAGATGTTCTCGCAATTTTATTCAAAATAAAGATTTATTTGTTGAGGGGTAAGCAATGTCTACATCAGGAACCGGCAAACACATTCTAATACATTTTGCGTGTATGGGTTTTATTTTGCAACTCACGCTCTTACAAAGTTTTTGTTAGTGTATATCAAGCAATAGCAAGACACAAGCGATAACACAATCTGCTTGTTTGAATGTTCATACCACACTGACTGATTTTATTTACTTTTAGTTAATACGTGTGAGTACATACGTGTGAGAGTAAAATAGTAAAAAGCCCTATGTTATATGTTTTGCCGGTTCCTGGTCTACATGCATTTCATTGGACATTGCTTAACCCTCAAGAATCAAATATTTATTTTGCATACAATTGAGAGAATATCTCAAATAATATATTTAATAAATTATTTTTTTCTTATAATATTGGTCTTGATCCCAGGCTCCTCAATTTGTGACACATTTATAAACTAACGCCTCTACCATTTCAGCTATAAACATTATTAATGCAACACACATACGATGATGTCTAAGTGTCATCAATATGATGAAAAGGTGTCATACTATCGTTTGCTTCAATGTTTTACCTGTGCATGTATGAGCTGTAATGGCTTAAATTTTAAAAAGACTTGCATATTTTATTATTAGCACTGTCATAGTAATGATGATAAGTGTACATCAATGCAATGTAATGTTTTTTAACTTTTTAGAAATTCGTTTAAACACAAAAATAAAAAACCAAACAATAACATTTGTATTAAAATGCAAATTACAAACATTGTAACATTGTGTATTTATTTTTTTATACATATTTTACGCTTTGTCATCAGATTGATGTCTGCTTTCGTTTTATTGATGACTTTTGTCATAGCATTGATGTCACAATACCGATAATAGGGCGTCATCAATGCGATGATACATTTTTCTAGCTAGTGACGGTAAATTTGAACTTATTGATCATTTAGGGATTTGTTGATGTTGGCATAATCAATAATTCTCGTTTTCAGCAACCGAGAGAGGGTCTGCTGTCATTTTTTTAACACTCTTATTCAAGAGTCCACAATTCACCTGTTACAATCGTACACATATTTTTTAGTTTATTTCAGTTTAGATTAAACTTTATTGTAATTTTAGTAATAAAAAAATTTTTTTGTTTCAAATTCACATACTGATTTTTTATTTTTTTCTTCTTTTTACAGACTACATGCAAGGTAAGTTTTTATATAATAACTGTGTGATCAACTCATCAAAATTGATCATGACGACGAATACTTATTTCTCGGAATTTTTTATATTCGATAAAAAGAATTCAGAGGAAATTAGAAAGATTTTCATATATGGCGCGTACAAATATTGTGTACTTTTTATCATTTCATTCTTTTCAAACGCTGCTTAAATCATACACACATCATTTATCGATAACGCATTGTAAGACGTACATTGTGGTAAATACTATGACAAGCATTTTAAATATTTACTTGCTAGTGTTAATTAGAAAATTTTAAACTGATAATTTTTCCAAGTAAATAAGAGGCTTAGCATTATAAATATGTAATGCTATAGAAGAAGAAAAGAAATTATGAAAAAAAATAACCAACAGAATGAAAATATATAAGAAACAGTGTAATAAATTTAAGTGTTATTTACAGATGTGCGTCTGATTATGGCGGTGTGGTTTTGTTGGCACATTAACATAATTTTTCAATTTTCTTCGCTGTTTTTTCCATAAAAGATTAACAACTTTCTATTGAATGATTTCAGTTTTTAAACAGTTTTTTTCTCTTATTACTTTGCTGCTTTTTTTAGAAATAAGAAAAGTGTTCTTAATCACATTTTCAACACATATCTGAGCTATTACTATGTTATATGGGTAAATTTATCTAATTTTTATATTAAGAATTTCCGTATATGACAATTCAATTTTTTTTTTATTTGCGATGCCGAATTAACAAAAATTTTTAAATTGCTAGCAAAAAACAACTGATTTGTATACCGCTAACAACCTATCGGCGTTTTGAAAGTTTACTGTTGGACATAACTATTAGTATACTTCTGCTACCTTAAGACTTAAGTTTTGTTGTAGAAGGTTCCAAAATTAATAAATAAATAATAAAATAAAAAAAAATCCATTTCAGGGTGGTTAAACTTCTTCCATTTTACACAATGTTATACTGACTCAGCATAAGATATGATCTTGTAGCCCGTACGTTTAAGATATAAGATGTGTTTAGCACTTTTATGTAAAACACCACGGTAAATATTTTTGTACAACATGTTAACCCTCTACCTCTTCCCGGTATGAGTCCTTTTGTCGCTTATTTAAATAAGGGGCAAAAAACTCCCCTTCATCGGCGACATAGCCGGCTTAGTTGTTGTACAAAAATGTTCCTCGAGGTGTTTTACATAAAAGTGTTGAACACATCTTATATCTTAAACGTTAGTCCACCCTTCAAAATATCCTATCCCGAGTCAGGACAGCTATTTAAAAATTTAACCCCCCTAAAATGAACCCCAGATACAAACTTTAATAACGCCAATACACATATATAGGACTCTGACTTGCATGCAAATGCATGTTTTTTGTGGTAATAGATAAAGAGGTATTGACTAATTACACTGTACAACAATTTTCAAAAAATGTAAAATCCCGTACGGTTTCATAACAGTTTTTTATGTTTTCGAGGTCGCTGAATCTGAATCTAAACTTATTTTTTCGGGTCACATCAGGTTTTTGTGCTACAGAGGGGGCAAGTCCTAGCCCACAACTATCGGAGAGGGTTAATATATATGACCAACCCCCACTATTTTTCCGAGAGGAACATTTTTTCCTGTGAGACCTATCCATCGGACCCTCCTAAATACAAATTTTATGATTTTTGTGAAACTATAAAAAGAAAATAAAAATTTGTTTAGTTAAATAGAATATTTTTATACATCTATTATATTTTTATTTTGAAAACTTAAACAAAAATCATCAATTTTGTATGGGAGGCCCTCTAAGGAGGGTCTGAGGGATAGGTACCAAAGGAAAAATTTTCGTCTTGAATAAGTAATGGGGTTGGTCATTAGGGTGGCCAAACAAATTTTATTTTCTTTTTTCACTTTATACTCTGAAAAATGGGTTGGTAGACATCTCAAAAATATTCTCTCCAAGTATGAGCTCTTAATTTTAATAGGAAGGTCGTCCACCTCGCAGGTATATATTTTTTCGTTATTATTAAAAAGAAAAATTCATATCTCGGTATTTACTATTTGGAAAAAAATATCTCGTCTCATATTTTTGTAGGAAATTGAATTCTCTACAAAAAAGGCCTCATACAATTTCTTTTGTAAAACTCACCGTTCAAAAGTTATTAAAGGTTGAAGATTGACTATTTTCAGGAAGATTTTTTTTGTATGAATTTTATAACTTGTTAACAAAACATTATTATGATACGCGCAAATCATAATTTTATAGGAAGTTTACTGCTCCAGAAAAATGCTTTAACATGATTAGTCGATTAAATTAGCCGTTTATAAGATATTCACCGTCAAACTAATTGCACACTAATTTTAACAGTTTTTGATTAATAATTCGAAAATTTTCCAAGAATAATTCGAAAAGATTCCAAGGAACAAGGGAACAATTAACATGAATTTAATTTTTCAACGCTTATTTTATTTGTCGTATACTCGTATGTGGCTTTTTGATCAGTTAATAAAAATGAAAATTTTTTGCTATTTTCGATTTTTTATAAATAAAAAAAGAAAGAATTTCCTATTTTGTTAAAAAAATATATATTTTTCATCATTGCGGTCTAAATAAATTCAAAACTATTGAGTTTATAAAAAAATAATGGTAAAACGGCTTAAATGTAATTTTATTTCAAGTTCTCTAGTGCTCTTTATAATAAAATTGGACAACCTGTTCCCAAGTTATGATGAAATCGGTGAAGCAGCCTCTTGAAAAATCCAAAAGTTTAGAAACATTTTTTATAAAACAAAAACGTATCCATAGAATTTTTAGTTTCGATTGTTTTTGTAGTTAGGGGACTGCAACACATGAAAAAAAATATAGTGGTGATCAAAGGCCATGACAAAAGCTCAATTTTGTTGAAAGGATATTCAAAAATAAGAAACATATTGCAGTTGGCCCCACAAAAATAGGAAATCGGACGGACAAGATAAGGTGGGCGGCCGTCCGAAATATTGATTATCTGATAAGTCCGCATTTATGGGCCGATTAAAAAATTTTTTTTATATAAAAGGACATGAGAGGTGTCGCTGTTTTTTATTTTTTATTTTTATAAGGATAAGTAACACAATCAGGCAATTAATGCCTACCAGTTAGCCATTTTATTAGTTGTTTTACTTCGCCGGCGGTTTTGCTACAATACCGACGAAGGAGGGTGCTGTGAAGTGCAATATGTTAGTATTACTTGCTGCTGGTTCTGCCAAAGTGATCAGTGCTATGCCTTCATCACTTTAACAGTCCAACAACAACCAACACAATAACACACCAATGCACATGAGAAAAATGCATGATGTTGTTGGCTTGCCTGAAACTAGTCTCGAACTCAAGACCCCAGGGTTTGTAGTCAAACGCGCTAACCACTCAGCCAACAGCATTGAAGTCGGTTTTTTGCCCAGAATTATTATGCTATATCAACATCAAATGACATTATTAGTTGCGTATGAAGGCAAACCTAAAGTGCAGTAGGTATTTACGTTCAGAATGCATGACAAAATCTGTATTAATTTTGGCTTTTTTGTATTGATAATGGCTTTTTGGTCACCTTGTTCACAACCTTTTGAACTTTTTTCTTGCACTTCTACCCCCTATTATTTTTTTACACAACTGTGACCAATAATTCCAGACATCTTCGCAAACCCCTATTTCAGAAACCTTGCTTTACAGTATACGGTGATTTTTAAAGGCAAGTTATATGATTGTACCACATTTATGTTTTTTTTTAGAAGAAAAAGCAAAAATTGCAAAAACATAAATAAATTGTGCTTTAGTTTATTTATGATTTAATTGACCTTATTCAAAATTATATTTCATATTCTTTCTATTTTATTTTTAATTGCAAAAAAGTACAAATTGCAGCAAGAAAAATATTTATAAAAATTATATTTTTATATTTGCCAAGCCCTAAATAGTTTCATATTTTTTCTTTGTATAAATTTGTTTAACAAAATGACAATGATTTTATTTATTCTCATGACTTTTATATTTTTCTATTTGTGCAGCATTTTGCTGAATAATTGTTTAGAATAGTGTATGGGTTGACCTTAATTATTTATTAAGATTTTTGAAGGGGGAATAACAAAAAAAATAAATAAAAAATTTTAAATAGTATAATAAAAAATATGCAACTAAAAATGTTGAACAGTTTTCTGATGAATTGCATTCCATTAATAGAGCTGCTGAAAATAACTTGCGAATCTCGATATTTAAATTTTTTTATGAAAGAAATTTTTATCTGTATTGAGCCAAACATGTAAAATGTTTAAAATTGTGATATTGACCGCAAATGTATCTTTTCACTTTTAGATTGAGGTAAATACAAGCCTTAGAAAGATAGTTAAACAAATTGTTCACATGTTTAGGGTTTTTTTTCGGCACGGTCTCTTTCAAAGCAAAATATTTGATTTTATGGTTTTCTTGCCATTTGAGGCGAGAATTTGTGTTCTTTGTTTTAGATTTTGGAAACTTCTTTAGCAAATCTTTAATCGTAAGGAACAGGTGAGGATCCAACAAACTAATGAAATACTCTGCATTTGTGTTGAGTTGCTACAAGCGAACTTTCAACTTTTGCCTCCCAAAAGCTTAGGCTGAACTAGCGCCTACTAAAGAGAGACTGTTTTAAAATATATCTTTGGATTTATATATTTTTGCACTAGCTGCAATAGTTAAAACAAATTCTGATATCTACCTGTTTCAAAAAATAGCCAATAAATTTTACTAGGGACTTTGCAAACTGCCGCACACATTCAATTTGCGTTAAATAAAAACTAACCCACTTGGCCAGACCGTCTTACACGACATAATCGTCGACAATTTGTTTATGACTTGTCGTCTGTCGACAATCTGAGCAACAAATTCTTGAATGTTGTCCTCTATGAAACACTTTTGACGACAAGATGAGCGACAGTGTCTTCCGGTTTGTTCTCAGTAAAATTTTTGAAGACAAGACGAGCAACAATGTCAAACATTTTGTCCTTAATCTGACAATATGAGCGACAATGTCTTACGTTTGTTCTTCAGTAAAATTGTTGAGAGTAATATGATCGACAATGTCTTACATTTTGTCCTCAATCCAACTCTATTGAGAACAATATGAGCGACAGTATCTTATGTTTTGTCGTCAGTTCAATTGTTGAAGACAAGATGGGCGACAATGCCTTACATTTTGTTCTCAATCAAACTTTGTTGAGGACAAGATGAGTGACAATATCTTACATTTTTTTCTCAATCCGAATTCGTTGAGGATAATATTGTTGACGACTTCTTGCGTTTTGTCTTCAGTAAAATTGTTGAGGACATTATGAGCGACAATAACATACATTTTATCCTCAATGCACCTTTGCTGAGGACAATATAGACGACGCTATCTTCCATTTTGTCTTCAGTAAATTTGTTGAGCACAATATGAGTGACAATGTCTTACATTTTGTCCTTAATCCAGTGTCTTGCGTTTTGTCTTCAGCTAAATTGTTGAGGACTATGTGAGCGACAATGTCTTAAATTTTCTCCTCCATCCAAATTTGTTGAGGACAATATCGGAGACAGTGCCTGGCGTTCTATATGCAGTTAAATTGTTGAGGACAAGATAAGTGAAAATGCCTTAAATTTTGTTATCAATCCCACTATGTTGAGTACAATATGAGCGACAGTGTCTTACGTTTTGTCTTCAGTAAAATTCTTAGGGACAGATGATCGACAATTTTTTATATTTTGTTTTTAATCCAACTTTGTTGAGGACAAGATAAGTGACAATGTCTTACTTTGAATATTGAAGATTTCTTACATTTTGTTCTCAATCCAACTCTGTTTGAGGACAATATGAGCGACACTGATTTAAGTTTTGTCTTCAGTAAAATTGTTGGGGACAAGATGGGTGAAAAAGTCTTACATATTCTCTCAATCAAACTTGGTTAAGGAGAAGATGAGTGACAACGTCTTACTCTTTAACCGAAGAAATAAATATGTTGACCTCATGTTGTCGATGTCAAGGTGGTGCTGCAGCAAGCTGGTAAGTGCGATGACTTATAGTAAATTAAACATCCTCAGTTCGAATCTCAGTCCCAACTATTTACGGCAAGACAGGCGACATTGTTTTTATAATCATTGCCAACAAAATAGGTCACAATATCACCCACGTATTCACACTACTACTAGTAATGCGAAAGGCAATCTGAGCGACATTGTCTCTCATTGAGTCGTGCACGATTTTCGCGACATTTGTTCGAAGACGTCGTTGATGACTTACTTGATCCCGCTGTCCGACATGTATCGTCGAGGTCTTAACATTGTCGTGCACCCGTCAGAAATGATGTCTTGAAGACGTGGTCAAGTGGGAAAGCTCAGCACAGCAATTTTTAATTAAACCCTTGAGATTCTAGAACACAAACAGATACATATGTACATAAATGAATATTTATTAGCCATGGTAATACTACTAATGAACATTTTTTAAGTCTTGTTTATTAATTAACAGTTGACCAAATAACTTTTCTGTTGCTGCAACAATCTAAACGATACAAAACAATTTTTACAAAAATTTCAATTGCTGTGACCAACAAGTTTTTGTTTTTTAAATCGGCTTTAAATTTCGTAACGTGCTAAATTGTTGTACTCGTATGCGAGCTAAGTTATTGGCACAACTTGTTTGTTGGCAGCAAAAAATAAAAATAAAAAAATTTAAAAAAATCAACTCAAAATAAATTGTATTCAAAAGACACACTTGTTAGTTGAACAACAAACACATTCCTGAAGTTTATTTGTTGTTGCTGTTATTTTCACATGCATTTATTTATTTGTATGTATTTCGTTTGGTATTTTCCATCTTGTATCTCCTTCCTTAAAGCAATAAAATTTCAAACTGAAAAAAACACATTATTTATAAATGATCATAGAAGTGATTGGTGCTGAATAAAATAAATGTTTTGTATACAAATTTGCAGTACACGTAAAGAAAATTATTTGCTAAATTGAAAGTCCTTAGAAAGAAAATAACAATAATAAGCTTTTTGCTTCAATAATTAAATAGACATTGTTACGTTTAACCTTTTTAAACGTGTGGTTATTTCTTATATAAACTGCACACACAACATTATTGTTTAATTATCTTCATTAAAGATAACACAGTTGACCAAATCATCGTACACGACATTGTCTTCGACGATTAATGTACGACATGTCGTCTGTCGATTAGGTTTTCTAATTTACAATTTAAATGGAACCGTGTTTCATGACGATCTGAGGGACAATCTCGTACGTTTTCTCTTCAATCAAACTTTGTTGAAGACAATCTCATGGACAATGTCCCACGCTTTGTCTTTAATAAAACCTTGTTGCGGACAATCTGAGTGCCAACGTCCCACGTTTTGTCTTTAATACAACTTTGTGGAAGGCAATCTGAACGATAATGTCCCATGTTTTGTCTTTAATAAAACTTTATTGAGGACAATATGAGCGACAATGTCACACGTTTTGTCTTTAAATAGACTTTGTTGGGGACAATCTGAGTGACAATGTCCTAAGTTTTGTCTTTAATAAAACTTTTCAATAGGCAATCTGTGTGACAAGGTTGCACGTTTTGTCTTTAATAAAATTTTGTTGGAGACAACTTCAGCGAAAATCTTCTGCGTTTTGTCTTTAGTAAAGAAACAACTTTGCTGCGAACAATCTGAGCGACAATGTCCCAAGTTTTGTCTTTAATAAAACTTAGTTGGGGTACAATCTGAGCGACAATGTCCCACTTTTTGTCTCTAATAAAACTTTGTTGGGAACAATATGAGTGGCAATTTGCTACGTTTTGTCTTCAATAAAACTTCGAGGACAATCTGAGCGACAAGGTCCCACATTTTGTGTTGAATAAAACTTTGTGGGGGACAATATGAGCGGCAATATGCCACATTTTCGTCTTAAAACTTTGTCTTTAAGAAACGTTTTGTCTTCAATAAAACTTAAACTTTGTTGAGGACAATCTAAGCGACAATGTCGAGCGTTTTGTCTTCAATCAAACAATTTAGTATGTTGAACTCTTATTGTAAATGATTTAGACGCTGCTACAGCAAGGTGGTAAGCTCAGTAACTTATAAACATGTAGCCCCCGTTCGAATCCCAGCCAAGTCAGTCCTCAGCATCTATAATTTAAATAAAACGGAAACAAACAAGTAAATAAAAATTTAAATTTGAGTATTAAAAGTATTAAATAAACCCTGTTGTATCATTAAATAGGCGCCTATGTAATCGATGACGACAAGATGAACGGAATATCGCTCACAGCGTCGTTGAAGACACCATGATAGACAATGTCGCTTATAACATCTTTGAAGACACAATGAGAGACAATGTCGCCAGAACGATCGTTAACGACCAGATTGTGACTATATCGCTTATGTAATTGTCGACGACAAGACAATGTATATTGGCTTTTATATAGTCGTCAGTGACAATGTGGAGATATTGTCTTTTATATAGTCGTCGATCAAATTGTTAAAGAACATATCATTGGGAAAATCAAAATTTCATCGAGGATTTGTATATAGCTGTCTTCCATATGGCTTCTACGACTTGCCATTGTCTTGTACCCGTCTTTAAAGATGTCTTAAAGACGTGGCTAACTGGGCAACACTGAAAGCTTTACACTGATACTGGTCTGTAACAGTAACGTTAACACGACTACTTTGAATACTCCGCCTTGCTACTGTATCAGCAGCATGTCAATAAATGCTCCTGAACAGTCTAGTGATATCACGTCATTGTTTGTACAAGATTCTTGATTGTTTCGCATCCGTTATTTTGAATTTTATCAGCTGTTGTTTACTTAAGTTGGAAACTGCAAACGGCGTGATTTTGATGCTAATCAACACGGTACGATACATCAATGCTATAAATTTTTATCGTTAAGTTTATACATAAATGCCTTTACAATATAGTTTCGTAACTATATCTTTGTGTAGATTAATGTTGACGGAATTTTGCTCCCTAAAAGTTAATTATTTATTGCGATTGTATTTAAATAATTTTTCTGACAGTGTTATTTATTCCACATATAACTTTAATAAGATACAAAAAGTTTTCTTAATACAAAAAACAAAACCCTGTTTGCTTTTATGCTCACAAATATGTATTTTCTTCATAATCTAAGATGGATTACAAAAAATATTAAACAGAAATAAAGGGTATTTCATTTACGGCGCGGCGATGTTAAAATTCAATCTCTGGGTATGTGTGTTTATGTATGTCAAATTGATCGCAACATTCCAAAGAGCTTCATTCCTTTTAGATTTCGAGCGATTTTAAAATTTTCGGAGAAACCTATTTTTAAAATTAATTTTAAAATACTTTATTAATCGATTCCAAATTCTAATCAAAATAGATGACACCGACTAACAACACCAACTCGGCCGAATTGGATAACCCTTTACTTGCAAATGAAAAACTGAATCCTAACACAAATCCAGCAACACACAACATCAAAAAACTTCACTTGGCTGAGGTCGTTAGGAAAAAAGTTATTTTGCAACCGTATAGTTATGAAACTTACTTGATTTTTTTATAGTAAAAATTTCGAAAACAATTTGAGGTCAGTTAGAAGTTTCAGCTGTACAAAAGTGTCTGAAAAATATTTCAATTATTATAATAACAACTTTTTTTAAACGAAAATTAATTAAGAAATTTAAATAAAAAATTTAACTCTAATTTAGTTATGGGAAATTTGGCGTTGTAATAATAATGCATAATTCTCGTATCTTATTTCCTGTCATGAATTGTATAAATAATATTTAAATTCACATACAACCTAGCCATCTGAACATTGGCGAAATACATTTAATATACGTGAGCGTTGATGAAGGAGTGTTGTGGCTTCCGAAAACAACGTTGCTATGTTCAGCCGTATAATTTGCTGAGTCTCAATACGAATCTATTCGATACAAATCCTGACATATTAATCCAACACCGAAATCTGTAAGTTTTCTGGGGCTTCGGAAAATCTATTTCAACTGTAAGGACCCAGAATATATATAGCGCATTCCACGTCAAATCAGACGGTTTAATTTTTTTTTATTTTTCCAATATTGTGATATATTTTAGTACTCCTCAAAAGAGTAGTCCGGGTAAATTTTGAAATTTTTTTTTTGATTACTCGTTAAGTTTTTTTATCATGAATTTCCTAATAATAGTCCAAATTGGATTTATTTAAAATTTTTCTTTTTAGATGTTTTTTTACACAAAAAAAATGAAAAAAAGTAAGATTTTTGTACTTGAAACTTTAAATCATGTTTTTGAAATTGTCTCTATCCTTCGAAATTTTTTAATTTTTAGCCACCCAACAACTTTTATGCTCGGTCCGGTAGTGGGTGGGTTTTCGATAACTACTATTTTTCCGATTTTTCAAAATTTGAAATTCTACACAGCACAGGAAATCTTGTAAGTCTTATATTTAAGTATAAGATATGCTCAGCACTTTTATGTAAAATGACACAAGCAATATTTTTGTGGAATATTTTAACCCTCTAACTCCCTCTAATATGAATCCCAGATATAAAATTTCAAAACGCCGATACACGTATGCATATACATTTTTCTGATGGCCTCTGCAAGAATCAGTGCACAGTGGTTTGTGGCAAAAAAAAATGGAAATAATTCAGTATCTTCGTAACTGCTGAAGCCAATGACATGAAATTTTACATGGTTATAGCTGCGGTGTTGTCCGTCATTCATTTTCTTTGCGTGATAACAAACAACTTATTAGACTTTTGTTTGGAACATTTTATATAATTTTAAAGGTAGAGACCTGTAGATTAAGATTTTTTTATTTGCTTTAGAGTTTCGCAAAATTTGTTGTCACTTAAGGAAAAATATCAAAAATTTAGTAAAATTTTAGGTTTTTCGTTAATTTTTTTAATCTTTGACCCGCAATATCTTAAAAACTACTTGAGATACCGTTACGAAACTTTCAGCGTTTTAAGATGGTATAGTTAGTAATAAAAAACAGTAAGAAGGTTGGACCAAATACAATTCGAAGTAAGTTTGTTTTAGTAATAACAAAAAGTCATATGCAAATCTGACTTTTTTCGGTATTTTTCCTCTCCTGACTATACTAGTCGCGGGGCCCATCATCGCCACATATGGAAAGTTGCTATCAAATATAGCTTTAAAATTTCGGCTGAGAAGTTAAGATCGCAGCTTTGCAATTTTTATACCACTCATGCAAACATGAAAAATATTTTTAAAAATGATCATATTCTAGGGGTTACTGTGGGCGAACTATTATAGATAGAGCTTAGCTTTTTAGCTTGTTAGCTTGGTTCTTTTGTCCTCTATCCAAATCATGTTAACTTGGTTAAGGTTTTTGAAGAAACTTATTTTTTACAATCAAAATACTGATAGTAACTTTTTGACAAAAAAATTTAAAAAAAAACAACTTTTTTTTAAGTGTAACATTGAAACTGCTGCCATTTCTCAATCCATTAAGATAAATTGATTTGATAAATTGGAAATTTTTTGTTGAATTGTGCAGATTATTATTAAATTTTTGGTATAATTTTGCGACCTAAGACAACTTCACAGTTTAAAAATACCAGAATAAGATCGCCAAATTTGCAAAATTTTTTTTTGAACTATCGGAGAGAAATTCAAACCATAAGTGAGGCAAATGTAGGCCTTTGAGAGCAGATTCCAAAATGGGAAAGGGTTTGGAAATCGGACAAGAAATGTAATTTTGGCGATTTTTTAAAAGTTTGACATACCCGAGGTTACCAATTTTGGGAACCACTGGAGCTTCTCTCGAAGGAGCCAGCACCCCAAACTCTTCAAACTTAAGACGGACAACACCTCAGCTATAACCATGTAAAATTTCATGTCACTGGCTTCAGCAGTTACGAAGATACTGAATTATTTCCATTTTTTTTCGCCACAAACCACTGTGTAGTGGTAAGAGCCATGAATTTTATTGTTATGTTGTACAGTGTAATCAAGCTTTCAACATACTGTCAATGTAATAAACAACTAAAATAGCTTGAAGTCTTTATTGATACATATGATATATGTAGTATATATTTTTTTAATTTAAATCATAATAACTGTTTAATTCGTTTAACATAAATATAAATATTAATTTGTTAAATATAAATATAAATAACTATTGTACTTTTTAACACCCACCACCACTGACTGCTCTTTCAATGTACAATATTTCGACAAACTTTTCAACAAAGATTCATAAGCATAAATTAAAAATAAATACACGCAATAATATCGTCTGTATTTTAAAAATAAACGTTTTTAAAAGGCATTCAAATTAACAACTTTTATGGAATGTATACCAGATCAAAAAAAAAAAAAACAATCTGGCAAAAAAACGTAACAAAATACAATTCGTTTTACACACCTACACACAGCCAGGCATGAAAAAAAACTTTGCTTTAATATACCCAGGAAACTACTTTTGCCGACATGTCTGACGTCTGAGATTTTACCAGACTATTCCCTTAGACATTTGGCAGAATAGCCGGCAGTTTCTGCGCATTTTCGACGTTTCTGCTTATTTTCTGAAATATTATCCGATTAATATCAGACTAGTCCGCAAATTATCTGAAGGCAATCTAATTTCCTTTACGAAATTTAGCAGAATAGTCTGAACATTTTCTTAGGAACATAACTAGCAAAAATTATTGTTTGCTGGAAGCATTTTTGTAAAGGAGACAATAAAACGGAATCACTTGCAATTGCGCTTTTATAATGCATGATTTTTGTTCGCGATGAGCCGCTTAGAAGCAATAGTTTCTGTATCCACAAAATGTTTATATTAGTGCTGAAAATCATCAAAATTATCAGCACTAAAACTGAAAATATATGGAAAAAAATGGTTCGATATAGATTGACGAGAATGATGGATTGACGTGTTTACAAATGGGCTAACGTCATGTTGAAGGCTTAATATTTCTTATCATTAATTATTAATTTTGTATTTTTACTCATTGTTTGTTATTTTAACTTCAACTAGTACCACTCAACCAAAAACACCGTTGCAAATCGGTAGCACGAAGTTAAAATAAGCTTACTCTTACAAATACATTATTTTAAAATTATTTACTTTATGTTATTTTTAAAATGTACTGTTCGTGCATACTTTATGTGTGTATACTGTTCGTGCATAGAATCGTAAAAATTAATTTTAAAGTTCTCTCTTACGTTAGTGCTTACAAGAAGCACTATCGTCAGTGAGAGAAGTTTAATCTTAAATACATATGTTGCTTTGCTTATATTTTTTGCATTTTAAACATATCGTCAAAAGCTAAGAAGTGTTCGTGCCTGTTCGCTCGGGCTCTTTTGCAAACTTTAGTGCATTTGTAGTAGCATTTTTAGAAGCATTTGTTCTTAAATATGCAATGCATTGCTTCTAATAGCTTTTAGTGCTTCTAAATGTCGAATATTTTTGCTGGGTATTACGTAACGCTATTTTCGGAGGTTTTATACCCCGACCCCCTTCGTAACGCTTTTTACAAAATTTTCCATATAAAGTATTTAATACATAACAAATATTAAACCCCTCTCCCCCACACCGAAATCGACCAAAAATTTTTGCTGGGTAAATAAAAAAAGCGCCAAATTTAAAAACAATACCAATGAAATTTACACACAGTAACATTCATAGACCAGAGTTGGAACTGTACGTATTTTTGCATTTGATATCAAACGTCATTCTCAAATTCTCATATTGATGTTGAGTTGATAAAAATATATTTGCCTAATATTGCTTTCACTGTTATATAGCAGATTGTATGATGCAACTATTCGAAAACCTAAATAAGCAAGTTTGCAATCCTGAACTACACTACACTGAACTACATTGAGATACCTTCATAATAGAAGATTATGATGAAAAAAGTCGGCCTACTTAAAATAAATAATCTTTTTCAGCTACCCTTTAACTCGAAAAATAGGTTTGTCACCATTTTGAAACTTCTAGAAATAATGGAGAACAAAATGTGCTATCTTCACCAAAAAAAGTAAAAAAAAATTAGAGGTGCATTTTATTAATATTTTATTAATATGATTATTTCGAACGTATTTGATTTTGAATCCAAATTGATTATAAGGCTAAGTTTCGTAACGTTTTAATTCAGAAAGGATTGGGCATGATTAATATTCCAAGGAACAATGGAAAAATCAACATCACCTTAATTTTTCAACGTACACAGCAGAACATGTGGCTCTGTTGAATGTGATTTTAATTCTTATATCTATAACCTTTTCGTGAAAATTGAATATGATAATTAAATCACTTAAGTTGATATTAAACTGCGCGTATTCAATTTTCACTAAAAAGCTGTTTATATAAAGGTACGGTAAAGGTACACTTGGCAAATATTTGGACAAAAAAACGTAACCACTACTTTTGTCCAGGGTTAGTGTAATTTCACTTGGTTTTTATGTCAGAAAATAAAGTCATTGTGCCGCAAAATGCAATTTTTATATTATTTTTAATAAATGCGAACCTATATTTAAAAAATATTGGAATTAAAGAAAATGAAATTTTAGCTTACCTGTTGGTCACGTTTTTTTTTCGGCAAATATTTGCCAAGTGTGAGCGTACCTTAAGAATTGAAATTACATTCAACCTGACAAATGGTGATAAGCAAAATACGAATATACATGACCACTGATGATGGAATTGTAACGGCTTCTGAGAGTAGCGCTGCTATGTTCTGCTGTGTACGATGAAAAATTAAGTTAATGTTAATTTTTCCCTTTTTCTTTGGAATATTAATCAAGCCCAATTCTTTCTGGATATAACGTTATGAACCTTAGCCTAATAATCAATTGGTATTCAGAAGTAAATATGTTCAAAATAATCATATTAATAAACTTATTTTAAATATTTCGAAAGAAATGTTTTTAAGAAAACCCATTATAAGTTGTAGACATAAATCAAAAGCTTAAATAGTTGAACATGATAAGAAAACACTTAGTGAAGTTCCAAACCTTTACAAAAATCAATAATAGTTGCGATTAGTCGTGAGGTGGCGACTCATCTGTTAATTGGTTGAATAAAGTAAATAGGATTTTCGCTCGTTGGTTGTTGCTGCCTTCGAAGGATTAAATTAAAAATGAACGTAAGCCAAACTAATGAAATACCTTTATATAATTTTCTTTTAATTATCAGCACTAAAACGAAAGTTATGACAATTAAAAAAAAAGTATTGTATATTTTGAATTTCGAATAACTTTCAGAATTTTCAATAAAAAAAAAATAAAATTGTTCTCATAACACCTAGCTGAGCAAACATACCAAGTTTTGTCAAAATCGGATGTATATCATTAAAAAGTGATTGATTTTTCATGGAATTGCTGTATTAATTTATTGATATAAGCAACAGCCTTAGAATATTAAATACAGTACCTGTAGTGATTGGTATGCAATGAAAATGGCAAACCTTTGGAACAACTTCCAACTCTTTTGTTTGCTGGGTATTATCAAACATTTGTCATAATAAATGTGTTAGCAACAATTACCTATAACAATATTTTTTTTTTCGTTTTACTACTTTACTAAGATAACCTTGCCATACCTGATGGCTGCGGCAAAATTTGCATAATTTCGTAAAATTCGTCTTTTAACACAAAAATTAAATTACGAAAATAGTACAACAACATTAACAACATGGAAATTGTAACGAAGCAAAGATACCAAAAACCATTTACGGTCGAATTACTGAAAAAAAAATTATTCTAAATTCCAAAGAACAATAGCCAAGAAAAAAAAGCTGCGTGGGAATTAAAATGTTTATGTTTTGCCAAAAAATTCCATTTTTAATTAATAGAAAATTTCAACTGTTAGAAAACATTATTAAAATATCTATTGACATACATTTTTGTATGAACAGTAACCTAATTATTTAACAGGTTTTCATGATAAAACTTTGAAATGTGATAAATATAAAATCTTTAGTGGATGTGGAATAATTTTAGAAACACCGATAGCCTACACGACAAAAAGAGATGACTAGAATCTAAGAGCAATATTTACATATTATGATTGAATTGTATGGTTGTAGTCGTATTAAAAATACAATTAAAAATGTATGTATAAATGGTTAAAAAGTTATGATCAAGTATAAACAAAATATAGTCCCACACCATTGGAATATAGTTCTCGACGAGTCAGCTTATCAATATTTAGGAAGGACGTCTAAGGTTCGTAACGTTTAATTCAGAAAGAATTGGACATGATTAATATTCCAAGGAACTAGGGAAATGTGAACATTAATTTAATTTTTCAACGCCGGTACACCTCCATCGTCAGTGCTCACGTGCATTTTCCATATCACCACTTTTCAGGTGGCTCTTTTGAATGTGATTTTAATCCTTATATATACTCGTACAACTTTTTCGTGAAAATTGAATACGAGAATTAAATCACTTTCAACTTGATATTAACCACTTTCCCAGCGTTGCCATCGCTTTATATTTCATCATTCCCATTTTTCTGATTTTTGATCTACACAAGATAAACTTTTTTGATTTGATTTTATATTTAAGTGATTAGTTGTTGTTTATATTGATGTTCGTGTTGTAAAAATTTAAACAGCTGACAAACTTCGCACTCTCAGCGAAAATTTGCTGCTGCTGATTTAAAATTACCATTGTTTCATATTAATTTTAAATGAAATATTCTTAAATTTTTAATATTAAATCTTTTTGATATAATATTTTTTACTGCTAAATTAATATTGTTATTAACGTTACATTTCTTTTTAAATTAACATGACTATAACTTTAATTTAAGTAAATTTGTATTAAATCAACAATTAAACCATGTTGATTTAAAATGAAATTCATGTAACTTATGATGTTATTTACTTAGTGCATATCTAAACTAAAGTTTAAGCTGTTGCGGCTGCAGTGGTTGGCGCATTGACTATCAAGCAAGTACAACGAGTTCCAATCTTAGCTGGGGCAGCTAACTACAAAAAAATTTTTCTGATGCCTCTGCTAATACACATTACATAAGTAAAATAATTAATAAAATAACTACATTAAAGTCATATGTTTCAACTTTATTTCAACATGATTTTTCGTGTTGTTTCAATGTCAAAATCACGCTGTTTAAACTATTAAATGAACATAATATATAATTATTTAAAAAGGAAAAATGTTCTTTTATGATTATTGTAAATCATGTTGAATTAACATGAAACACTTATGAAGCAAAATCACTACCGAAAATTTTAAATTAACCTAGTTTTCGACGATTTTAATATAAAATTTTTTTCTGTGTATGTTTTTTTTGGACCTCTGCCAGAATCAGTCGTTAGAACCGTGTAACTTTTTTTCATGTTGTACATTGTTATTACAAAAATGTAGAACTTAGCTCGTTTTGTGGTAAAAAAATCAATACTAGTCCTTGATATTCCGAAATCTTTAGCCTCATGGAAAGAACATTTGGAATAAATCAATTTGACATAAGTCGACTTATGCTGTTATTCGTAAAAATCACAGATGTATAATTTGCATTTTCTTACCAATAAACATCTTGAAACAGTTTCTTCCATCAGATTTATGTTTTTCTTCTAAGGTCAAACATTATTCGTCAGTTTATTTGTATAAATAAGAAGTGTGTCAAATTATATTTTTTCGCGTCTTCCCTTTTCGTATCTTTCCAACATTATTGTAATATGTTCAAAGAATTTGAAAAGCTTTCCATCATGCCTACTTGTAGGATATCCAATTTATATATAACAGAAAATATATGCGCGTATTTCTATTCAAGTTATTGCTTGTTTGTTGCATTTCTCTGCTAATTTAAGGCTGCCTTTAGATTTGATATCGTATTTCTGGAAATATAAAACTTTCGATTTACAATGTTTGTAGAATAAATAAGAGCGTGTAACACGAACTTTTTCCTGTTTTGTAATTTGAAATTTCACAAACACACGTAGCAATACATACACATACACAAACGCATTTCAATATTCTCCCAGTAGTTCTGATGGTAATCTGTTTTGAAAATTTGTAAGCCCCCAATCTTTGAAATACTTGGCCTATACGAGTAAATGAATCCATATGAATTATAAATACTGCTGTTATCCGAGAAAAAATAGACAGAATTAAAAAAACTTATAAAGCATGTAATTTAGCAAAATAAAAACTAGTTTGGGAGAGAAAACGAATGTTGTTTTAAAGCTTCTGTAGTTTAAATTAAAATAAAATAAAGAAATATATTTTTAATACAAAATAAACTGCATTTATTGGAAAGATAATTTTGTGACATTAACATTTGAATATTGGTTCGGTCATATATGGCCGAATTTCATAAAGTTCTCGCTGCCGAATGTTCTGTTACATGAGTCCAATCGTGTCTGCTTTATCTACACAGACAAGTGGTTTATCATATTCCAAACTATCGCACGATCTTCGTATCGAACTAAATGGACCATTACACTGTACAACAAAATAAAATTTTTATTGAGATACGAATATTTTCACGTTGCACTAATAACTGATTCTGGGAGACGGGTAGAACATTTCAAACCGCTATATTGCCGCTGGAGTGAATTTTTTTGCCTCTTTTTTTAAGAGAGGGACAAAAAGGCCCATACAACGAATAGTTAGACGGTTAAAATGTTCAACAAAAATGTCTCTCGTAGTGTTTTACACAAAAGTGCTAAACAAATCTAATACCTTAAAAGTAAGACTTACAAGATACAATATGCCGAGCAAAAATTGTGAATAAGTACGAAACTAACCCTTAAACACATATTAAGGCCCCTATTATGATTCACAACTCAACTAGCTTGAGTTGTCAATGCTACGACCCAACTCAACCATTATTTTGTATTATAATTCACAACTAATTTTAGTTGTCTTCGAAATAAATGTTCGAAAAAAGGTGCTTATCTATACTCTCTGTTTTTTGAAACCATAGTAGCCATCACACAATGTTTTAAATATTTTTAGTTTTGGCCTCACTATTTTTTCTTGAGATTTTATATATTATGGATATGGCAACAATATGGGTTGACAAATGGGATAGATTGACGCCTAAAAGTACCATTTTGAAAGTAATTAAAAGTAACACAATAGTCGAAATAAAAACCATCACACAACTGATAAAAAACTGAGACAACTGCTTTGATGAAGTTGTATTTCATAATAAGAATTTGACAACTACGACTCAACTATCAATTTAGTTGTGAATCATAATAGGCGCCTAAGCTTTGAATGAGTTTTGACATTAGAGTCGAGTCTGAAGCCTGGGTGTCTTTGAAGACCTATGGTAGAATTTTATGGCAAATATTTTTGTAGAATATTTCAGACCGCTATATCGCCAATGAAGGGCAATTTTGTCCCTTTTTTCAGAAAGGGGAAAAAATCATACAATGAAGAGTTAGAGGGATAAAATGTTCCACAAAAAATTTTCCCGTGGTGTTTTACATAAAAGCGCTGAACACATGTTATACCTTAAACGTAATGCTCGCAAGGTTTCCCATGCCGAGTACTAATTGAACCACCACTTGGAAGAATGGAATAAATCCAAAAATATGGATATATGAAAAAAATTCATAACGAATATTCGGCGATTCGAATAAGAATACGAATATTCGTAACATCACTAATAGACACTAGAAATATTCAAAGTTAGTGTATAACTATACAGAGTAAGTGATGAAACCGAACAAGACTGTAACGTCGACCGAAAACCAGTCAGAAAGCAACAAAGCCCATAATAAAAACCACAATCGAAGCTACAAAATTTCTCAATCATTTTATTTAAAATTTGCTTTTTTCCTTTTAATTTTATTTTCCTTCACTCAAATCAAAGGTTTTATTAAAAAAATAATGAAAATTTATTAAAATATGGTAAATTTTTGGTGAGAGTGAGAGTTTTAAAACAAAAGCAAATGAAAATACGTTCTCAAAATAAAATATGTTCTATTTCAAAACTGCTACAGTCGACGTATTGAAAATATTAATTTGTATGGAAAAACACGTTGCGCCGGAGTTCTGTTTCATCATTAAACCATTTAAAACTGAAATTTAAACAAAATAAAAATTAAAGGGTATTCTGTCTGCGGGCGGCTATTCACTTATTACGTAACGCTACCCTTCGTAACGCTTTTTACAAAATTTTCAGTATAAATTATCTAATCCGTAACAAATCGATAATACCCCCTGGAGCGTTACGTAATATGTGAATGGCCCCCTATCAGTTGATGTAATTTGAAAAAAAAATCGCCAAAACTAAAAAAGAGAAAAAACTAAAAAAATCGGCGAAACCCAACAAAAAAAATCGCCAAAACGAAAAAAGTCGTAAAAAATACACATATCGCCAAAAACCGAAAAAAATCACCAAAACTAAAATATCGTCAAAAATTTAAAAAAGTGCCAAAACGAAAAAAATTGCTAAAACTAACAAAAAAATCTAAAAAATCGCCAAAACGCAAAAAAATCATCAGAAACCGAAAAAATTTTTAAAAAGGAAAAAAATCCCCTTAACTAACAAAAATCGCCAAAGACAAAAAAATTCGCCAGAACGAAGAAAATCACGTTAAAATTAAAATTCAAAAAAGAATAACATAAACATCACCAAAAGGAAAAAAGGGATCAATATAATATATATGAACATGGTATATATGGTATAATATGTATATACGGAACCCTTCATGTGCGAGTCAAAGTCGCACTTTACTAAATTTATTTAATTTTGTCATTTAAATTATTCATATTTCAACAATTTGCTAGCGCTGCTTTGGCGTGAATCATAATTATTTTGAATTTTTATGTGGCTATGATTTTTTTTATATGGCCATCTCGGCTGACTCGGAGGAAGTTCAATCGGTCACTTTTTGCAGCAATGCAGGCCAGGCCGTATGTCAGTGATAATGTTGCGAGTGGTGTCTTCCAAGGCGTTAATCGTCTGTGGCTTATCGGCGGAGACAAGTTTCCATTACGTGAAATTATTCGTTCACCGAAGATTTCATTGTGGCACGCGCTGTGTGGCTCAATTGAGTTGTTGAAACCGGAGATGTGGATTCAACAATTCAAGTGAGCCGCACATTAAGAGCATTCTATTGTGATACAAGAAAGTCAGAGTTCAGAGAGTTTTTTAGGATGAAGCGATGTTTCGACAGTGGCATGAAGATTTTTTTTCCACTCCAACTGCGAAAATTTTGCTTTTTGAATAAAAATGATCTTCATCGATAGCTGAACGTGGAAGAATGCTCGAAAAGCGCGATGAGTTTCTCGAACAGAATTATGTTTTTCGTAAAACATCTGCTCCATTTGCAGGCGTTGTGCAATTAAAGTTCTATACCTCAAAACAAAAACACTTTATAAAGATCTCGCCTTTTTGAGCAGCAAATCAATATCCTTGCGAATCAAATATCTTCCTTCCTCTCTGATTGAATCAATTATTGAAAAAATTAGTGCAATATTTTCGTAGACATAATTATCTGCTTAATTCACATAACCTTTTGTATCCTTTTATCGAGTGTACTATAATATTAAATATAATAGTATAAAATTTGTTGTCGGCAATTTTCATATAAATATGAAGTACACTTTTATTTCATATTTTTTTAAAAAAGTCATATTTAATACGATACTCAGAGAGTATTTGTAAGTATCTTGTTCTTGGTTTGTCCATCAATGCAAGATACAAGTCGATACAATATACACTGAACACAATCAAATAAACAAAGAATGTATTTGATACAAAATACACGATACAAATTGTAGTGAATTAAGCACTTTTAAACGTCTCGTAGAATGGCGAAGCCAAAATAAATTGAGGTCATTAATATCACCATTGTCTGGACAACTCTTAAATATCTTCAAAATGGCTTTTAGACCGTAGTTACCTTATTGTGAGTGAAAATATTCGCTTGGTAACATTTTTCAGAACTATAGGAATATTGAAAAATGTGTTTTTCCACTTCCCTACTATCACCATCGTCTACTACATTTTAAATCTATGATATTTTTGTTCTTCGCTCATTTCCATTCAATACACATGAGCACCTTAGAATATTGTTGCTGTTGCTTATGTTCGGTTTGAAGTGCCTGGTTTGTTGGTTTTGGCATATATATTTTTTATTTTTATTTTACATTAAAACAATACAATTCCTTCTATCTCTCAGTATGGTGGGTAATTTATTACAATACGAGTAGCAACCATCAGCATCATCCATACCAAACCACACAATGGCATCATGCAATGTGATCCATCACAAATTTAAAATAAACAATATACAAACGAGTTGTAAACTTCTAAGTCTGCATAAATACCGGGTCTTTTTCCTCTTTTAGCTCCCGTTCTATAAAACTATCGTACGCATTTGAAAAGCCTCATGATTTTAAATTACTCGTATGTGTAAAAACCTTAATAAATGAAAGCAGTGCGGAATGAGTTTGTGTCAATCCATTTCTAAGAGTGATTTTTTTATACAACATATAACACTACATTTTAATTATCTTTTATGCATAAAATATACATACAATACAGTGGACACAATTGCGATTTATGTTTTATTGTATCTTAAAGCAAAAATGTAGCCACAAGAAGTCTTTAATAAAATGAAACGTTATTGCTTTTAAATTTAGCAAAACTTTTTAAAGACTTTGAACTATGAAGAATATCTTAGTTAATTGCATGTTTTCTGTATATAAATTCTTAAATAGGAATAGGTTTTATTACATAAATATTTTATTTACCTTTTTCTGCACTTTTTTTTATTTTGTTGTGATTTTTGCACAATATGCTGAAAATCAAGAAAAGCTCTCAAGTGCAGTGAAATGTGCAAATATAATTGTTTTTTTTTATTTTCTAAAAAAAAAGAATTATACTTCAGTTGGTATCCATTATGAATATGAATGTACGTATATGCAATATATTCTTAAGCTTTATTTTATATGTATGAGTACATAGATTCTAAGGTTTTGGTTTTTAATGGCATCCTGACACTTCCGCTTTGGTGGGTGCTTTTAAGAAATATGACATGCATGGTAGATTTATGTATGTATATGCATATTGCCGTAAGACACATACACACATACTGAGTTTTTCTATTCCCACCAACCACCTGCAGAAATCACCATTCATAAAAGCATATAAATTCAAAGGTCTTAAAATGAGCAAAAATCGCAAATATATAAAAAAAGTAAAAGAACTATATTGGACTGTAACGAATATTACATACCCTTTGACTGTATAAATAAGTTCTGTAAATCAAGAGAGAAATAGAAAAATTTTACACCGTTTTCAAAAAATTCTAAGTCGTAGTTTTTCGTCATATAAGCTTCCCAGGGTGCCTTATCTGATAGCTTAGTTCATCATATGGTTCCATAAGCTATCTAGGATGTTCAGAAAGTCTTACACAGATAAACTCTCAATATTATTACAGTAACGGAATGAACTTTATTCAAGAAGTATTCTGTGCAGTAATTTTTAAATGAAAAACATTTAAAGTTCTGAGCAATCTTATTTTTAACTGATTCTAACATCTAATAAAAAAAAAACTAAGCGCATATTAATACGGCTTTTCGGCTGCTTTCAATATTGTCCGTTGTTTATGTTATAAGTACCAAAAAAAAGTACATGCATAAAAATAAAACACACACAAACATTCAAAATATTCTGTGCGGAAAATTAGCTGAAATTGTAATTCAAAGTTTATGAATATTAATTTAAAATCACTAGTGTAGGGGATAGTATGCTAGGCTATTAACCAAGAGGTCACATGTTCAATTTCAGCCAAGACCATGCGTTTTTTTTTAATTTTTAATGTTAAATGCATAAAAAAGAGTAAGTTTATGTTACGTGCTGCTAGTTTACATACTTTGCTTTAGCCGAGTGCCTGGTGCGTTGTATTTCAAACCTCTCTCTGTTCGATTCCAACTGGAAACTAAAATAACAAACATAAGTCTGTTTTTTTAAGTTTTGTTAAACTTAAATGAAAAATGAGTAAACCGGCTTTTAATTGAATTTTATTTTATTTTATTTTATATTACAATTTCAGTTAATTTTACGTACAGAATATTTTGAGTGTATACATACAGACAGGTACAGGAGAAAAACTTTGTTATGGGTCTCGTACGCCAGAGGTGACGAAGGAACCCTGTTGTTTTCGCTACGCTGCACAGTGATTTGTTGTTAAACAAAATTGGACAAAAATAGAAGAAGATTTAGGTAAAACAAACATTTTTGTTGCACTTTGTATAACCAAGTTATGAAAAAAATACGAAGTTTGGAAAAACTCCGCGAAAGGATACATACGCACATACAAATTAAAAATGTTCTGTTGCATGAACATTTTGATTTTTATCAATTCAGTTTCTTCACTTAATTGCCAATAAAATCGACATTTGTTAATCAATTTTAATGATTTTTGGCTTATTTTATTCCTAAGTTTATAATAAATGATACAAATTTTAATTTTTGCGGTGGTAATTTTTTTATGAGTTTTAAAAACGAAAAGTTTCATTTTGCATGAAAAAATTTTTTTTGTTGCTAATTTCCGAATAGCTCCGAAACAGTTGCAAATATAAAAAAATTATATATAAGTGGCTTAAAAGTAATTTTATTCCTCATTTTCTGATGGTTTATTTATTCAAATCAAATGAGCCGTTCGCGAGTTATGTTGAAATACATATGTTAGCGTGATCGCCCACCGTTCTTAGTACTAAGTACTCTTACATGAAAAATAGTGTGTATAATTACGATGAATATTGTTTAATTATATTTGCTGTTTTTATGAGATATAGGTAGAATTTTAGAAATTATAAGAGTTGTGGGAATAAAAGGACAAAAGTTTTTTCAAAGTAAAAAAAATTTTTTCAAAGCTAAATATCTTTTAAGCTATAAAAGACACGGAAACATATGTAAGGACATTACTTATTTGTGTCTCAAATCGCTTTAAATTTTTTAAATCGGATAACATTTAAGGAAGTTACAAGCCTCAGAAGTTTTTTTGAGGCCCAGATGGTCAACTTTGGTCCACTGTAATCCTCTCGTGCTTAAACCAGAAGGCCATTCAGACATGCGTTATAAAGCCTGACTCCTCCTCTAAAGATGTTCGAAGCTTCAGATAAATCCAGTCCAGATTTATTACCATTTATTTTGCAAAAGTCCCCACTGTGCGGTATATCTCGAAAACTAGTGTGATAAAAAATTAAATGCAGATTCACGTTCAGCGACGCAAATTAGTAAAGAAACAGCTTTTAGCTCATTTTGAAATTTTGATTGTTCCCACCTAACCAAAGGTTTCGACTTTTTCTGAAGTCAGACTTGTCGCAACGAATTCGTTAAGATATTTCGGTAGTTTGTCTGAACAAATTTTTTTTCGGATACATTTGTTTAAACTTAAAAAAAAAACAATAAAAATTTGATTGATAAGTAAGCAAAAACCGGTGAAAAGCTTTCAGATTGTTTTAAAGAAATTTAAATAAAGAAGAAAATTTAAAAGCAATATTCATTCACCAATTACAGTTTTAAATCCAAATTTTCATGGAGAAGAGTCTATGCAGGAAATCTTTACTCGGCGAAGCCACTATTCGACATACATAGAGAAGAAAACCTTTAAGGCCGGCTGAAGACCGTCTAAGCAGGTAATCTTTACTCAGCGAAACCACTATTCGACATACATAGAGACGAAAATTCTTAAACCCGGCCAAAGGCCGGCTAGGAAGAGAATCTCTACACATCGCCGTAAATATTAAAAAAACATTTTCTTGCCGCAAGTTCCACGATATGTCTGAAATAGAGGACTGCACGAATATATTCGAAAGTACTCGTATGTATGTTTGTGTGTGTATGCATGTATGTTTTTTTGTATATATGTGTGTATATATGGATGTATATATGTATATTTGGTCGTGGCTATGTATGTACACACATATACATGCATGTATACATAAGTATATACATAAGAACATACATCTATGCACACACGAAATTCATACGAGTAAATTCTACGAATACATATGTGTACAATTTGCAGTCCTCTAGTCTGAAACTACTGATTAGATTAAAAAACCATGTCTGCACGGCTTTTATATAATATTGCTGTCGACTCTCGTATTTATTATTTAACTTAATAGGACAAACCGTTCGACAGTTATGTTAATATTTTCGTGCAACTGTTTTATTTTTGACATAACGGTATATCTCGAAAACTAGAGATGACAAAAAAAGCAGACTGTGCGCTCAGTGTGCCATATAACTAAAGAAACAACTTTCATTTCTGGGAAACGAAAAAGTTTACCGAAATTTGTAAAGTAGTGTAATTAATTAATGATACTGAAATTTAAGAAAACAGTTTAAGAAAACAGAAAATACAAAAACGATATACCTTCAAATAAACTAGTTCATTTCATTGAACACCATTCACTTTTAATCTTATGACTTTCCAACAACAACACCAATTCAAAACAGAGAAAAAATATTTTGTACTGTTCTCTTTGCAAAATATAAATCTACAAATACATGCTACAAATCTACAAATGCATGCTATGCTTATGTATGTAAAAAATGTAAATTGTGCACATCTGTCAATAAATATCTTTAAAATTGTATAAGTTCTGTCATAGGACATAGTTTTCAAGATTAAAAGAAACAACATATATTTCTCGTGTTTACATACCTTCCCACTCATATTCACCAAACTTCATTCAAATCGGTGATCATGGCGATTGTTTTTTTTAACGCTGCATAATTCAAATTCTTGAGAAAACAGTATTTCGCTCTTTAATATACATCTTTATTTTCCTCTTATTATTCATACTTTCAGCGAATTTCCGTTTTTTATAATTTTGTTCAAAGTATTTTCAATACTTTTCACTTATTTATCCAACAAAACTAATGCAGCAGTTAACAAGCAAACATGTAAAAAAAAAGTAAAACAAAAATTTGATTATAAAAAGGCACACCTGCTGGTTTTAGCACATTAAAATTGCTGCTGCAGCTGAGCCAAATTCATTTCCACTCAATAAACTAAAACATTTAACAAAGTGAAGTTTTTATAATGTTTTTATAAAAAAAAGAAAAAATAACCCACCTGAGCCAATAATAATCATAATATTCTATATTATGTTCTACAAAAAAACTCTCAACGCAAAACATTTTGGCAAATCATTTTCTATAGAATTGAAAAATAATGAACTTCAATTGTTGTTTTTTTTTAGAAAAAAAAACTTGAAAATAAAACTTCAAATTGAAAAAATAAAAGACATTAAAACTTTCTACATGAGTGCATTCGATATAAAAAGTAACAAACAAGCAGATATTTATTATTTGTATGTATTTGTTTTTTAGTGGCTAAGGACTATGCTCTCGAATTATTTTTACATTAAAGCGGGGAATTTGAGTAACAAAAATGTTCCATAAAAACTGACCTTTAAATAGATGCAAATATGTGCAGGTGTACACCGAAAAAAAAACTATTATAGAAGTAATATCGTCCCTACGCAAATTTGTATTTTACAGAGGAGCACAAAGACCCGTCAATTGTAAACTTAAAATCAGATTATTCCTAAAAGTGTAACTTTTAAAATATTTCTAATTGCGTTATCAATCCTCTAGGAGAATTTCAGCATTTTCAGCGTATACTAAGATAACGACCCAGCGGCAAACTTTCGGGGACCTTTTGGATCCAGTACTCATGCTCGCTTGAATTCTCAGGACGGCTTTATGGAAGGCCTACCCACTCTGTTCTACATAGGTTATTTTTTATTATGTGTATGTATACATGCATACATACATTTTGTGCACTATGTTTGTATCAACAAAATTGATAAACCTTTAAAAAAAGAATCGCATTTCAAAGACAAAACAACAAATACAAAAACCTTAAATAAATAGGCCTGCTGAAGAAGGCCTACTACCAGGCCTGTTGCAGAAGGAGACGCAGAAGGCCTTGGTTGGCTAGGACATCGTGTGTAAAATATTTATGAGCATGTGTCTGACAAATAAGGGCTTCCAGAAGTCCTGCTTACTACTTCTTTTTGCCGCTGGGGAATCTATTAACAAACGGATTTTGCATATTTGCAGTTGGACATGGTAGAGACGATATGAGCATTATTTGGGAACGATAAAAAACCCATTCTTACCCTACACATGGAGTTGGATATGCTACAAATAAAACGAGATATACTTCACTAAATTCTATGTATAATCTTTGACTTTATTCACAATTAAATGATGGAACTTCATTGACAAAAACAACAGCAACATTAGTTGCTTTTGAATACTTGGAAAAAGCAAGTTTTTTGAATAGAGGGAATTCTGTCTATTGTGAATAAAATTAAAACTTGAGCAGATTTTGCGGCAAACATCAGAAAAAATACAGAAAAATTTTTGAGCGTAAATTTTAGAGACCAACCGACCGAAGCCAAATTGCTAAGATCGAACCCGAACTGATATTGATATTCAGCCATACCGTCCATGCTCGGCCTAATCCGAAACTTACCGAAACTGCGGTGCTCAACTTTGGGCCTATTCACATATTACGTAACGCTATTTTCGGAGGTTTTATACCCCCCCCCCCTCCCTCCTTCGTAACGCTTTTTAAAAAATTTTCAGTGTAAAGTATCTAACCCGTAACCAATCCTTAACCACCCCCCCCCCCCCTTCCCCTTCAGCGTTACGTAATATGTGAATAGCCCCTTTAAAATTTTTTCTGGGGTGCATTAGTGTCATTCGTACGTATTTATAGCATGGAATTGTTAATAAATTAAAATAGTCAGTAAAATAGTTTAAATTAATCAGGCTACTTAATAATATAATGATTTCATTAAGACACTGAAATAATGTCACAAAAATAATAGCATGATTTCAATAAAATAATGAAATATTTTTATTAAAATAATAAAATAATTTCATTAAAATTATGAAATATTTCCATCATAATAATGACATATTTTCATTAGTTTAGCAAAATTATTACATTGAATCAATGAAATAGTTTTATATCTTTGGTGAAATTTTCAATAAATTAATATCAACGAAACTTGTTTCATTATTCCAACGAAGCGTGAGATTGATTACATTTTAATGAAGTTTTTTTCATTGGATTAATGTTGAAATTCACAGAATCTGTGAAGAAAATTCTTCCATTGTATAACAATTATATAACAATCTTCTGCAAACAAAACTACCGACAATTTTTTAAGACACAAAATTCTCGGGAATTCTGGTACTATTTTCCCTGGATTGCAAGATTGAAAATTTTGCGAAATTCTTTGAAATTGCCGTCCTTGGAAATCCCGTGAAAAACTCTAATGAGGATTAGTGAAAAATGTTTAAATTCAACCAAACCCATTTTCTTAATTTACAAATTGTTTTTGCTGAAAAAGTTCTATAATTTTGTTGTTGTATTCTATAAAAAAAGGAATTCATGGAACATATGCACGAAAACGCTCGTACATATTACGAAACATTTTGTAATTTCGCCCCACAGAAGTCTTTCGGAAAATATGCGAAATGTAAGAAAATAGTTAAAAAGTAAAACTAAAAAAAAAGTTTGCTTCAGCCGGGCACCAACTCGCAGTCTCATATTTCAAGGCAAGCACTCTACTCACTGAGCCACTTTCTACTTATTTTATAGGAGCTAAAAATTTATTTTATTTACTTACATCGGAAAAATATGTCAATTTATAAAAATTGATTTTAATTTTATTTTTTTCTAATATATTTTTAACCCCCGACAAGAAAGAGGGGTCTTATAAGTTTGTAATGTGTATCTGTGTGGATGTAAAAGACAGCGTACAGCAAAAACGGCTGAACCGATTTTGATTTATTTTTTCTGTTTGAAAGGTGAATTGATCGAGAGTCTTCTTAGCTTTGTTCTTAGGTATCCTGTTGAATCTGTGTGTCCTTGACATCGTAGCTAGCAAACGGCTAGATCGATTTTAATTTAGCAAATTTTGTTTGAAAGGTGACGACCGAAAATCTTCTAACCTTGTTTTAAGAAAATTGGTCCAACCGTTTTGAATTTATCATCTATTGTCTTCGGCGGGTTTTAAAATGTTTAATTTATTGTTATTTAAATAGGAAATACTTTTACGAAAGGTTTTCGTTACTTTCGCAAATAAAAAAAATTTGCTAAACTTTTTTTCGTAATATGTACGAAAGAAACTACGAAAGTTTTTTTTCGTAAAATGTTTCATGGACTATTTTCAGTATACTGAATCATATAAAATAATTGAGTTCAAATGTGGTTTTAACTTTACGATATCCAAAACACGAAGTTTCTGATTTCGCCCCGATTTTCTAAAATCGAGTTTTCATCAGATCTCGACGTTTTTAGTTTACGGGAATCTATTCTGACTGTTTTTACGATTATGTCCGTATGGTTGTATGTATATACGTACGTGTGTGTGTGTGTGTGTGTAAGTATGTAAACGGTCATAAGAATGAATGGCTTAATCGATGCAAGCAAATTTACGACATTCTAGAGATATTGACCTCCCTTAAATTTCGTGAGATAATGAACTAACCGATTCCGTTCTGTAGATTTTGAGTATTTTTGAAAGTACAGTTTTCGAAAAAAGTTGTTTTCAAATAAATTTTATGAACGAAATCTATTCAGCTGTTAAACTCAAAAAATAACGTCGACTGCAGCAAATTTGATTAAAATTTATTGATTCTTTCGACAGATATCGTTGACAAAATCGTTGTCGAAATATTTTCTGGAAAATTTTATTTATTTTTTTTATTGCTCAAAAAATTTATGGATTTTCTTGCGCTTTGAGCCTGAAATTAGCGGAAGTTCCAGGTATGTATGACCTGCAAAGTCAACTACATATATCCCATATTTTTCTTTTAACAATTTCTAAACTCAAGTAAACTTTTTACTGAATACAGTCCAGTGAAAGATTTTTGTAAAATGAACTCATTTATTGGATTGCTAACCTGCATTCAAGGGTACTCTTCTTCTGTAGGAACGGGAATTCTTAGGATTTTCGGATAACTATTGTCTTATAAATTTCTTTATGAATCTTTGTAAAACAGTTTTTAATAGTAAATCTGTAGAATCATTACACTGAAAACAAAAGTCAATCCATCCGTACTTACATTAATCCCAAGGGTGCCAAAATTACGGTAATTCCGGTTTTTCTCAAATCAAGTACAGAAAGATTGATTCGGAAGTCGGAATATTCAAGTGCAAAATACTTAATTTTAGCCTGACTAGCCTTTATTAATGTAAAAAAAAATTTTTTTTAAGTACGAGTATGTTTATAAACTTTATATACAGTCGTACTCGTTTGCTTGATGATAGCCACAAATCACTGTTCTGCTCTTGTTGTTGTTTATTTTCATTACTCGGGCATAGCCGACAAGTAGGCGATACACGTCGTCTTGCATGTAGATTCAAGCCCGCTGTATACTTGAATCAATCCGCCGCGTACTTGAATCAGTCCTAAACTACGTACTTTAATCAATCCCGCGCGTGCTTGAATCAAGCCCAAATCAGGTTAACTTTTACTTATTTAATAATCTTGGAACAGACTTGAGAATTTTTATTTTTACTACTTACATACATTTAATATTTTTACTTACTTGTTTTAATTTAAATTTATTTTTGTTCATTCCTGGTATTGAACTTAACTCATATTGTTTTGTAAACTAACGCCTTTGACAACTCAGCTAACTCGGTACAGAAATAATGACGGCTAAAATCCAGTATACACCAGCAGTATGTAATACGACGTTTATAGACTATTAGTCGGCAGTGCACGAACCTCTGTTTGTTCGTGCACCAACACCAAGCCAACAACATAAGCACAACATACGACTTACGCTATCAAAAAGCAAGCAAATACCAACACACTACGAGTGTGTAAAAAGTTTACTAATAATAGTACTTAAAATAAGAATTTTTGTACACAATTTAAGTATTCTGTTATTGATTCAAGATTTTTTACGTGATTATCCCGTTTTCGTCTTGACTTAAGTACATTTTAGTGTTATTCGTACTTAAATTAGTCGTACTCAAAGTAAGTAGAAAATACTTGAATTTAGTACGGCGTTTTTCTTTCTGTGTACAATATAATTTTGTAATTGAAATATCCAGATACGTGTAAAGAAAATCGTACCAAATATTAAAACTTTAAATTTATTTATGAAGTTTTTTACATGAACTTTTTTACAAAATCTTTTCTTCAGGTGTATTGTTGTATTAATTATTTTTGTTCTACATCACTGATGATAGATTAAAAAAAAATATAAAAAAATTGTCAACCAAAACCCAAAAGTGACCGGAAACGTAAGTTTTTCTTACTCCTAAAAAACGTAATGTCTGTAACAGGGGTCTTGTGTGTGTCGTTACATTTAAAATATGAATTAGTTTTACATAAAATGCTTTGTATTATTTTTGTAGATTTTGCTTTGTTTATTTTTCACTTTTACATGAATAATTTGCCTCAAAAGACCGAAAAAAGCACCAAAGACTTGTTGTTGACATTTTCCATTTCATCTGCTAGAAACAAAAACGTACCATAAGTATGAGAAAAGCAAATTCAGATAATTATAGGTTGAATTTTGAAGTTGATTTATTTTTTTAAAGGAGCGGCAGACTTAAATATGTGGATACCTAAAATATTCCTTCTTTGTATATGTATTTAGTTTTAACACATGGCACGTGCGTGTTTAGGTCGAATAGTGTTGGCTGTTTTCGGGCTGTAAATATTGTGTTTTATATTTAGTTTTAGGAAGGTTTTCCTTGAATTTAAGGCACTTGAATTTAAAACAGCTGCTGTTAATGAAGAAAAAAAATGTAATTATTATTTAGAAAAATTTAAAAAAGGTTTTCAAGTATTTCGTATTGTTCATGCACTATTGTGTTCCAAAAATATACATATGGGCTTGGTTGATTGTATAATACATTAATATATTGTAAATTAACACTATAATATCTTCTACTCGTACGCTGCTTTACCTTTTCATAAATGCAGACTTACTGTCTTTAATTCATTCGCATTTGTATCGTTGTACTCGTATTCATATCATCTACGCATGCGCTTTGTTGCGGATGTTCATGGTTTAAAATGCTTAACTAAAATTATGATTTATTTGAATTTTATGGAAATTTTATTGAAATGATTTGTTACGTTTATACTCATGTGGGTGTTAATAGCAGACGTTTTAAAAAATGCATATTTTATGTGTTTTCACGTATCATAACGAACTACATATTTAATTTTAAGCTTAAATTGAGATTTGTTTCTTTTTCCAAAGAAATTTTGATTTTGAACGAATAATACGAAATAATAATAGCATATAGCATGTAGGTTGTGCCTTAATGATGAGATGAAAAATTGAGAGCTTTAAACTAAGTCTTTGCAAAATAAAATAACAAGGATTCACAGAAAAATTTCACATTAAAATCGTCGAAAGCAAAATTTAACGCCTTGATAACCTTCAAAGAAAATGTTTCCTTTTGAAATAACTATATCTAATGTTGATTTAATATTCCAGCACAGTTAAATCAGAATGAAGTTTATACTGAAATAAGGCGAATAATCATGTTGAACTAAAGTTATTTCAATTTAAAACAACGTGAATTTGATGGTGAATTAAAACAAAGAATCATATTCGTTGAAAGGTATTTCAAGTTAAAACAACATGAATTTGATATTGAAACAGCACGAAGAATCATGTTGAATCAAAGTTATTTCAAGTTGAAACAGCCTGAATTTAATGTAGCTATTTTATTATTTTACTTACGTGATGTGTATTCGCATAGTCAGCAGAAAAATATGTGTTGTAGTTGGCTGCCTTAGCCAAGATTTGAACTCGGGCTACTTGTTTGGTAGTCGCGTTACCACTGTAGCCACAACAGCTTCAAACTTTACTTTAGATATATGTACACTAAATAAGTGCCATCACAAGTAACATGAATTTCATTTTAATTTAACATGACTTAATCTATGATTTAACATAAAATTTATTTGACATTAAAATTATAGTCATGTTGATTTAAAATGAAATGTAACGTTGATAGCCGTATTATTTTAACAGTGAAAAATATTAAATCAAAGAAACTTAAGCTTAGATTATTAATTTTTCGTTTAAAATCAATATGAAGCAATGGTAGTTTTAAACCAGCAGCAGGAAATTTTCGCTGCTAATTCGTTTTTGGTCGTCTACATAGCCAACAAATGTAACAATAAGCAACAAGTCACACAACTAAGCACAACAGTAAATTTTAGCCATGAACAAAGCAAATAAACAATAACACACTTAAACTCTTCGTTGTATGGACATTTTTTGTCCTTTTCTCCAAAAGGGACAAGACATAAAAATTCCCCGTCAACGACGATGTAATGATTTCAAGTATCACAAAAAAATATTTGCCATAAATTTCTACTATAGGTCTTCTAAGACGCCAAAGCTTGAACGTTATATCGTTATGTCAAAATTAAAGGCGCTTGCACGACATATATTAGCATAACTGCAGAAGGGTTTGCCCTATACAGAAAAATAAAAACTAATATTCTACAAAAAAATGATCTTTACGCCGAGCTAGCATTGTTTCTAAACCTACCCATTACTTTCACAGATATCGGAAAAGTTTTAGCATAAAAATTTAAAATTTTATAAACTTATGGACAAATTTTCAACGAAGAAATGCCCATTTCATTTGCAATATAATATTAAGCTATATGAAAAAAATTTACAACAATTATGTTCAATAACACCATGTTATTGAAAAAAATATGAATTTCAATAACATTTTTCATTAACTTAATACAATATTTCGTTGTATGTATTTCTTTCCCATGCCAGTTATTTGTTTTCTTTTCATACATAAATACTTAAAACAAGTTTTATCTCATAAAAAAGAGCTGCGACATGGCTCGGCCCTAGAGAACATGCTTTACGTCCGGAAAGCCCGGGTTCGTATCCCAGGCATGTCAAAATTTTTTTTTAATTTATATATTTTTTTCTTTTGAAATAATTTTGTTATCAATATAGCGGAATTCTTTATCACATGAAATTAAAAAAAAAAAATTAATACCGGAATTTTTTTATCAAAAACGAAACTTGTGTGTTGGTGTATTTTATATTTGATGAATTTTTAAAAACAAAATTTTTAAATATTTTATGAAATTTTTAATTTTTAAGTTTGAACTTTTGCTTAAAGATAATTTTGTGGTCGAATTTTGGTTTTAATTTTTTACTGAATAAGGCAAACCCTTCTTCAGATATGCTAATATATGTCGTGCAAGTGCCTTCATTTCGAACATAATAGTATATCTCGAAAAGTAGAGCTTATAAAAAAATTGGAATTCAGATTCACGTTCAGCATTCCAAAAACCTAAGGAAACAAATTTTATTTTGTTAATTATTTATTTTTTTTTATTTTTTTTTGTTAATTATGCGATGTAGATAAAAATCGGTAAGGCAAAACCTGTTCGAAACGTCACAGACAACAACTTTTTGAAATCTAATTTTTGTTGTAAATACTGTATTTATTAAGTTAAGAGACATATAAGTAGAAAAAGAGCATTTGCTCAAACTTTAGTGGGCGTGCGACACGCCTTAACCTTAGCTGATTGACATGAACATTTTTAGGTTAGTTTTTTTTATAATACTCACCGATTTGGGGTATGAGAATTAGAGAAATCCAAATTTAATTTTTTTGCGACCACTCTAGGCATTCATACTACACAATTATAAATATCAGTTAAGTTGAAATTATAATCTAAATATAGTTACGAGACTGGTTCTTGGCGGTCTCATTGGAGGTAGTCAAATAACATTATTTAAATAATTTGGGATATCTTTCAGATCCACCTTTATGGAACGTTCAGACGTCTGCTAACTAAATTGACTGAAAATTGAGAGGATATCGCGGAAATGTTTAAAATGTAACAATTTACATGATGTGTCTGTCCTTTCCTCACAAATCACCACTCTTCACTTTTGGTACCACTGAAAGTTTTTCAAGCCATAGGACGGGCGAATAGGTTCTGATAAATTGCCACCAACGTTTGCGCAGGGAGATAATTCTGCTGGTGTATTGCTGTAGTCCATAAACTCAAACCGAGACAACCATTGCATTTATTGATTTGAATTTTTCTTAACCATTTTATGATTTTTGCGTGAACTTGTGGAAATGGAGACATATATACGTACATGCTTAGCCTGCAACAAATAAACATTTTTTAAATACAAAATCTTAATAGGCAGATTTTGCAAAAAAAAATCGTTTCTAAACGTTTCAAATTTGTATGAAAAGTAACGCAAATACATTCAAAAAAATTTTTTTTCTATACAAATTTCAAAACGCAAAAAGCGTTTGTATTTACAAAATCTGGATTTAAGTTATTTCAACCCATTTTACATTTCAAATGTTTCAATCTTCAGGTATTGCAAAAATTTTTTGAAACGTTAGCGCAAGTATTTGTGTCAATTCTCTGCTTTTGTATATTTGTAAATACAATTAATTTTTTTGTTATATCAATTAAATAATTAATTGATTTTGATGAACCTACAACGATTTTTCTAAATACAATTACGAAATTGTAAGTTAAAGGAAACTCAGAAAAACATTTTTTAACAATTATTTTGTTGATTTCAAATTTATTTCAATTAAGATTATTGTTATATAACAATGTGAATTGTTGATTTTCTGAACAAATTTTAACTATCATAGTTGTTGTATTAACAATATTTTTCTATACAATCACAATCCTCGAAGCAACTTTTTGCATGTCTGCGAAAAACACTAAATGTCTTTGGGCGGAATCGAACCGGCAACATCTGGACTAATAGACTAAAGTTCTTACATCTCAGCTACAGAGCAATTCGTTATTAAATACGCAAATAATGAATATACACAAAACGTGATTTGCTTTGTGTCATCTACGTGTGTGCATTCAATTGTTATATCAACAATGGTGATTGTTAATTTTTTTCATAACACATAACAAAAAATTTGGTTAGTTCAGTTAGTTGAAACAAATTTCTTGATTTGCTTTGTTTCATTGATATGTGTGCATTCATTTGTTATATCAACAATGATGATTGTTAATTTTTTTCACAATACATAACAAAAAATTTGGTTAATTCAGTTTGTTGAAAAAATTTCTGTGTTTGTCCTATCAACAACAAAATTTGTTGTATTAACAAAATGTATATTTGAATTTAAATTACATATTAACAATTGAAATTGTTGGTTGCAGTTTGATGGTATTTTTTCCTCTGTAGTCAAAGTCAAAAGTTTTAATAAAATACTTAAATAAAACTTACATCCATATGTATGTATGGATGGACATTAGGATGGGTCAAATTGTTTGGGTGAGGAAAAAGCAGAAGGCGTCTAGCAAAAACGAAATTACGCAAAATTCAAAAAAAAGAATTCCCTAAGAAACAAAGAGTCCAAAATCAAAACCTAGCTCCCGCCTAGAGACCTCAAAGTTTAAAGTTTTAAATTTGGTTAAAAACATTTATAACTTAACAACAAATGTACAATTTTGGAGTTTTCCTTTTACAATTTTGATAAAATTTTATACGAATGATGCCTCTGGGATAATCAGCATTAATGCAAAGTCTAGACTCGCTATACGTTCTGGTTCGCGAAATATAGCGACTTGAGTACATTTTTGTTGAATTTTCTTATTTTTAAGTCGCTATATTTCACGAACCAGAACGTATAGCGAGTCAAGATTTTGCATTGAGGGTAGTTATGACAAAGGGATCATTGGTACAAAATTTTTTTCCAAATCGGAAGGGCAAGTTTTATAATATTACTAATATTGTTTGGTTACAAATGTTTTTACCTAATAAAAAGCTTGAGTTTAGATTTCGTTTTTGCCAGACTCCTTTTGACAAAAACAATTGGCCCACCCTAATGTACATAGTTTTTCTTGAAGCTTTAATACATTCTAACTACAATAAATTTCACTAGAAAATTTCATGTGCAAAGAAATTAAAGTCAAAACATGCTTTCTTATTAACGAACCCAAAAACGTTTACATAAGTATTGAATATAAATCAAGCGTAAAATTCAATACTTTACAGACGTGACCAAAACCAACATACACTTTCTAAAATAAAACCCTTTTATAAATGTGTTGAAAAAATTGCCTCTAACTACTTTTTAATGTTTTCACATCAAAACCATAGAGTTTCAACAATTTAATTATGGGTTTTAATTCTTTGTGTTAAATAAAATAAAATTAACATTAACACAATCTTCACTTCTTTTTTATTTTTTTAATGAAAATGTTAAAACGAATTAAAGCAGTATTTTTATATGCACACCGGTTTTTCTGTGGTTTAAATTTTACATTTCTAGAATTTGTAATAAAACCATTGACAGGAAAAATAAGTCAAATGTTGTTATTAACTTTAACACGATGTTACGATTTTCAATGCTGTTGAAAGAAATTTCAAATTACTTTGTACCACAAAAAAAATTTTTACGAAAGACAACATTGACAATAATAATGATGTTTCTGGTTTATTTGGGATTTATAAAAAGCAATATAATTTTTAGATGTTAACGTTTTTTTGGCTTTAGTTTTTAAGGGTCATTGTTATAAAAGCATGTCCAGTTTATGGACAAATGTTAATTTTTCCATTAATATTGTATATCAGATTGTACGAAGAGTAGTCCTTATCTATGCAGAAACATAGAAGTATATCTTCTGGTTATTTTTTTAGCACAGTAAATTTTAGTTCGATACACTTCAGCCAAAAGTTCTTAAACTTTCTCTCTCCACAAAGTAAAATATTCTAGTCTTGAAAATAGGCTTCTGTTGCTTAGCAACAATTCTTTAAAAATCAATCACTTTTGATGATAGATAGGCCTCAAATTTTGACAAAACTGGGTACGTTTGTGAGGTGTTATGAAAAAATTTTGCAAATACTGAACATTTTTGAAATTTTTGAAAATTATTCAAAATCCAAAATAATTAATACTCTTTAGGGCACCGTACACCAAAGGTGAAAAGGAACCCATTGTTTTTACTGTCACAGGGTATACGCACCTATAACTTTCACAGAATATGTGTAAGTAAAGGGTGTTCTAAAGCGAGCAACAAAACGTGTCGAAATCTCCTACTGTAATATACAGTATATATTATGTATATAGTGATAATATATAACACTTGACATTTTTAAAGTTAGTGTATTATACAGCATTCGCCAATAAATACTAAAAATTAGCTGAAGTATAAATTAAAAGGTATTCTATTAGTTAATGTAATTTAATTTTGACTATTAGCTGCATCTTATAAACCGTAAGAGGAAAACTCTTGTAATTTTCAAAACAAGTGCAGCATTTCAAAGACAACAGTAACGAATGCTTCAAAGCAAACAAACTACAAATTAAAGGGTATTCTATCAGGTAATGTAATTTTTAAATTAAATTGATGTTATGAACTGTAATAATTAGACACTTGAAACAAACAAAATTAATAATTAAGGGATAAATTAATAATTAAATCAAATCCCTTCAAGTAATGCAACGAACAATCCGAAAAGTAAATTGCCAAAACGAAAAAATCGCAAAAAAAAAACAAAAAAAAAACCCCAAAATTGAAAAAAAGCCAAAACGAAAAAAAATCGTCAAAATATAAAAAGACGCTGAAACGAAAAAGGTCACCAAAACGAAAAAAATCACAAAAACCAAAAAATGACCAAAACTGAAAAAATCCTTAATAAAAAAAGTCGCAATAACCCTAAATTAAAAAAATAACCAAAACGAAAAATATTGTCAGAATAAAAAATGTCGAAAAACACCAAAATGAAAAAATTGCCAAAACGGAAAAATCGGTAAAAGAATCGCCAAATGAATAAAAGCGCTGAAACAAAAAAAATTCCAAAGTAAAAAATCGTTAAAACTAAAAAACACAAAAACGAAGAAAAATCGGAAAAAAAAATCGCCAAAAAGGAAACAAAATCACTAAAAACTAACGCCAAAGCTAAAAAGCCGAAATTCAAAAATAGCAAAAACAATCAAAAAAATGAAAAAAGCGCTAATCCCCAAAACTAAAAAATCGCCAAAAAAAAACTAACAAATTCTTTTAAACAAAAAACGCTAAAACACGCTTCAGTCGCATAAACTCTATGAAAGAACTAGATTGTGTGAAATGAACTGAAGGAGTAGGATAGGCGGGGAAGTTTTCGAAGAGATACAAGCAAAAAAATAAAACTAAAAAGACTGAAAGTAAAAATAGGTTAAAACGGTCATAATCATGAGCTGTATCGAAAACTAGAAAATATTTACGATGCTAACTTTGAGCTCCTTTCCACCTGATCTGCTGAGGATCATGGATTTGCTTTCTGTAATATATAGAGAGTACTTAAACAATTCTTACATGCCAGCTTCTTGGAATAGGTGTAGGGTTATCTTCATCCCTAAGAGTGGCAAGACACACTAAACCTAAAGACTTCAGACCGATCAGTCTGACATCTGAGAATGTCCATACCTACGACACTTCTCTCTCCGTCGCAGCATGCCTATACCAAAGGCAACTCTGTAGAAACTGCCCTACACTCTCTGCTTCCAAATATTTTTTATTGAATTTAATAATATAATTGGCTTTAAAAGTTTTTGTAGCAAAATTGTGAGTCTCTATCTATTAAACAAGTTGAGACTTCGACTTAAGAAACATTTTTGAAATTATAAAATTTTTTTATTATATTCACTGTTCTGACACACTAACCCACTCATTTTGTTCAACTTTAAATAGCCCCCAGCAAAACTGCTATTTTTAATTAAACAAAATACAAAATTTGCACAATAATGATGAATTCAGCCAAATATATTTAGACTAGAAAAAAGCAACAGCGAATAGAAAATAAACTAATTAAATCAAGCTAAAAAAGCTTATATTAAATTAGAGACTAAATAATAAAAAATAAAAAAATGAGCGTGTGAAAAATTAAATTAAAATGTAAAACAAAATTATCTTTTTTCTTTCACTTTTCATTTTCCTCTAAAAAAATAATGAAACTCATTTAAAACTAGAGGAAATTAAAAATTTCCTTTCATTGTCTGTATTTGAAATTGCATTCATGTGATGGTTGTGGCATCAGATGACGAGCCAGATATAATAACGCGGGTGTTTGTTGTGTTAATGATGACGTTTTTGAGATGTTAAAATTAGCATTTTATTACAAAATCCAAACCATGACTTAAGGGCTTTTGTAATGCTTTAACTTTTTTTGTCTCTAACCTGCAGAGGAAAGCGAATGCTCTATTGAATTGTTGTTTGGAGTAAAATGTTAATTGGGATAGACGGAAGGTGCATTAGTTGGTTGGTTGCTTTTGTTTTTTTTTCTTTTTGGTGGCTTCTCAGTTGTTGGTGGTTCGCTTTTGGTCAATGGACTGAAAGTTTGGTTTTGTTTAAGTGGGCGAATTGAGTTTAAACTTTTTTACTGTTCTGCTTTTTTTTTCACACAATTTACTTTTATAATTCGTTAAGACAGACTTCTTGCTGGTCAAATTGAGTCAATTAAATATTTCGTCATTGTTTTGTTTATTGCATTTAAACTGATGTCAGACAAACTAATCTGATTACCGTTAATAGATTAATATGTAGTTTTTAAAAGATCATTTTGGTTTATTTAATTAAGAATCAAATAAGGTTAAAAAATGTAAATCTCGGAATGAGTGATAAAAGGCTGACAATTACATTTTAAACAAAAACAAATTCAAATAAAAACTTTAAAAAAATTAGACCAACTTTAAAATATAGGCACCAAAAATTTTAAAATATATTTAAAATATTACACTATGCAACAAGAAAAATGCCAAGGAGTACCACTATATATTTTTTGATGTGTTCTGGTCCCAGACAGAAAAAATTATCGCCAAAAAATTGCAAACAAAAGTTTGTCTAAAAATAAATTAAATTTTCAGTGAATGTTCTGTCCATAATCTATGTATTGTTTGTTTGACTTTTATTTAGAACGCAAACACCAAAAACAACAATAAAAACTGTGTCGTAAAAAACCACCCCGATGACGACATACACACAAATAATAACAACAAGTTTGTTTACAAAAGATTTTTGAATGAATCGATTAGTTAATGTGGTTGGATTAATTCTCATTCATTTTATCAGAGTATTTAGATAAACATTCAGACTTGAATACATTTAACAAAGTGAAATCTCATAAATGCTTAATGGATGATGATGATGACACAGAGAAACATTTTGTTTGTATTTTTGTTTGATTAAGTAAATTATTTTGCTTAATAACTATTAGCATTTTGAGACTAATTGTTTATTAAATGCAGACAGAAATATTGTTTGATATTTTTCAGAAAATCCAGTAAATATTTTTGTTTGATTTAGTATATTGTTTTGTCTACAATTTGTAAATATTTTTAGACAAATTGTTTTATAGATTTAAACAATTTTTTCACTGAAAAAGAAACACTTTTTTCAACGAAATTGTTGAGGTATTTTTGTCTATATATACAAATTCGTTTGTAGGTCCGTTCATAGACAAAATATTTACTACTTCATTGAATTCCTTTACAGAAAATGAAATTTAGATTTTTCTGTGCATAACTAACGAGTGATTTTTTTGCTATTATCATTTTGGCAACACTAGTTTTGACAGCTCACGCACGTTTTGTATCTTGTGTCACTGTCAAACATCTTCAGTTTGGTCTATAATTTAATCATGAATCGTCTTACAAACGAACAACGCTTGCAAATTATTGAATTTTATTACCAAAATGCGTGCTCTGTTAAGAAAGTTCATCGCGCGCTTCTTCCATTTTATGGTCAGTTTAATCGACCTACTGAGGCTTCTATTCGGGCTATTGTAAAAAAATTTCGCACCAAATTTACATTGTTGGACATTAAACCACCAACACGTTTACGTAGAGTGCGAACTGAAGAAAATATCGCAGCCGTATCGGCAAGTGTTGGTGATGACCGTGAATTATCGATTCGGCGCCGTTCGCAGCAATTGGGCCTCTGTTACTCCACTACGTGGAAAATTTTGCGGAAGGATTTGGGTGTGAAGCCTTATAAGATACAGCTGGTGCAAGAATTGAAGCCAAACGACCTACCACAACGCCAAATTTTTGGTGAATGGGCTCTTAAAAAGTTAGATGAAGATCCACTTTTTTATCGAAGAATTGTGTTCAGCGACGAGGCTCATTTCTGGTTGAATGGATACGTGAACAAGCAAAACTGCCGTATTTGGAGTGAAGAGCAGCCAGAAGCATTGCAAGAGCTACCAATGCATCCACAAAAAACAACCGTTTGGTGCGGATTATGGGCTGGCGGCATCATTGGGCCGTATTTCTTCAAAGATGATGCGAATCACAACGTTACTGTGAATGGTGAGCGCTACCGTGCGATGATAACAAACTTTTTTCTGCCCAAAATGGAGGAGCTTGACTTGCATGACATGTGGTTTCAACAAGACGGTGCCACATGCCACACAGCACGCGAAACAATGGACCAATTGAGAGGCGAGTTCGGTGAACAGTTTATTTCACGCTTGGGACCAGTCAATTGGCCGCCCAGATCGTGCGATTTAACGCCTCTAGACTATTTTTTGTGGGGCTATGTTAAGGCTAATGTCTATAGCGACAAGCCCGCTTCGATTGACGCACTGGAAGCCAACATTGCCAACATTATTCGTGAGATACCGGCCGAAATGTTGGAAAGAGTATGCCAAAATTGGACTAATCGGATGGACCATTTGAGGCGCAGCCGCGGCCAACATTTGCATGAAATAATCTTCAAACATTAAATTATATCGACCCAACTATCGATCCAAATAAATATTTCATGCATTTTTCTGAATTTTATGTGTTTTTTTTTACTTTCCGATAGTTCTTATAAAATCACCCATTACAAAAACAGTCGTAATTTAAAATTCTATCAATAATTTTTTTTACTAATTTTTTTTCTAAAATTTTGGGATTTTTGAAGAAACTACTCCACAGATTTTATCAACTTCTAAAAGTGTTGCCAAATTTTATCACAAAAAGCACTTACAAATTTTAAATAAAATTACCTTTATGCCGTTTTAACATTATCTTTTTATGTACTCAATGGCTTCCGAATAATTTAGACCGCAATGATGAAAAGTATATATTTTTTTATGCAAAACTCAAATATTTTTATTTATTTGAAAATGGAAAAAAAAATCGAAAATTGAAAAATTTTTACCATTTTTATTCACTGACCATAAAGCCACATACACCACAAAACTTCACGAAAATCGATAAATATTAATTTTATTCACAATAAAGTGAAATTAGCTGATTTTTGCAAAATTGCAAATATTTACACTGTACGACAAAATCAATTTTTTTAATAACAATATTCTAACAATTGATTCTGTTAAAGGCCGCCGAAAAAATATATACATGCATCGGCGTTTTGAAAGTTTACATCTAGGATTCATTTTAGGGAGAGTAAAATTTTTCCTCTTTTGCAATAACATACACATAACAAAAAAAGGAATGTAAACTTAACATGACGTAACTTTGATTGGAAATCATATTAAATATACAAGTAATAATTTGTCATTTAAGTGTGTTACTGTTTATTTGTTTTGTTCATTGCTACAAGTAACTGTTGTGCTTCATTGTGTGACTTGTTGTTGTTTATTCTTACATGTGCCTGCTATGAAGATGACAAACCACGAATTACGAGCGAAAATGTACTGCTGCTGTTTTAAAATTACCATTCTTTCATATTAATGTTAAATAAAAAAATATTAATCTAACCTTAAATCTCTTTGATTCAAAATTTTACACTGGTAAAACTTTGTTATTAACGTTACATTTTATTTTAAATCAACATGACTATAACTTTAATTTCAAATAAGTTTTATGCTAAATAATCATTTAAATCATGTTGATTCAACATGATTCAACATGATTCGTCGTGTTATTCGAATATCAAATTCACGTTGTTTCAACTCGAAATAACTTTCGTTCAACATGATTTTTCGTATTATATCAGTATCAACTTAATTTTGATTTAACTGTACTGCAGTATTAAATTAACATGAAATTCAAAACGATAAATTTTAATTCAGGATTATTGTACATCATGTTGAATTAACATGAAACACCTAGGAAGCAAAATCACTACCGAAAAATGTTAAATTAACTTGGCTTTCGACGATTTTACATTGAAAGTTTTCTGTGTGTAGTTATACTGAATCGGCATAGTATATCTTGTAGGTTTACGTTTAACATATACGACGTGTTCAGCAAAATACCACGGTTAACATTTTTGTAGAACATTTTAACCCTCTAGGTCTTTGAGGGGCCTTAAATAAATAAGGGGCGAAAAACTGCCCTTCAGAGGCGATGTAGCGGGCTTGATTATTTCACAAAAAATTTCCTTGTAGTATTTTACATAAATATCATATTACACACAAGATATTCCATGCCGAGTAGAGTTTTTCTTTTCCCGGACTTTTTCATTTCCCGGGAAAGCGGGATTGATTGTTCGATTTCCCGGGATTTTCCGCCCAATATAAAACGGTACAAAATATCATGTTATTTAATTAATTTGAACAAAAAGTTAATAGCAATTCATGAGATCTATTAAATAAGTTTATGAATGCATTAAACGTCGGTTAAATAATTATAAAATTTGAGGTAAATTTTTTTATTGTATAACGTGTCATTAGTAGCCACCCGAAGAAAAATGTTTACTAATTTCATACTTTTTAATAATTTCTCTAGCTTCTTAAGTAGAAAAGATATTGGAATGATTTTGCTTTATTTTATAGGGCACTAATGAGCATTTCAGACTGGTAAGCAAAACTGAACTGAAATAATTAAGTGGCGGAAAAGTGACCACCTCGTTTTTAAAGATTTTTAATTGAACCCTGTTGCGTGAACCCTGTTCTGCTCTGATTTTTTTTTTAGTGAAGAAGGAGGAGAAGAAGGAGGAGAAGGTAACACAACTTGACATAGCTTTCATTAACTTAAAATAATATCTTTTGCAAAAATCGTGCTAAAATTTATCATTTTTGAAAAATTAAAAATTTTGAGTCCAACAAAGCTCATGTGTGGCTTAAAATAACAATCTGATATTATCAGAAAATATAGACCAGTACTTCTTTATTATGCCCTTTTAGTGCCGTTTTGTTATTTTCAATCCTTTGCGAAGTATGATTTGTTTAAAAGCCCAATTCTTATGAAAATATGGGTAAAATACAACGGGACCAAAAATCTATATTAATCTAATTATTTTTAGAAAGTAAATGTTCGCTATGTCCACTTAGTGACAATCTGTCATCTGCAAATATATGATACAAATAAAATTGACATATTTTTCTAAATAATAGCAGCACTGAAAATGGGTGCTTACAAAGAAAAATTGTCATAGTAATATTTAAAAAATTCCGGGAACTCCAGCACAATTTTCCCGGGATTTATTTCCCGAAAAATGTGCGGGATCCCGGGAGTTTTTTCCCGGGAAATCCCGAATGAAAAACACTAATGCCGAGTCAGTATAAATATGTATGTGCAAAAGGTGGGGAAATTTTACTCCACCGAAAGTGAATCCCAGCTGTAAGCTTTTAAGACGCCGATACATGAATCAGCCGTTACCAAAATCAGCTGTTAGAATATGGTTATTTAAAAAAAAAATTATTTTGTCGCACGGTGTAAATATCCGAAATTTTTGCAAAAATCGTAAAATCAATATTTATCCATCGATTTTCATGAAATCGATGTGGGTTTATGATTTGTTAATAAAAATGTTGTTTTTGCCATTTTCGATTTTTTATAAATTAAAAAAAAAATAAATAAAAAATTTTCCAATTTTTCATAAAAAAATATATTTTTCATCATTTCGGTCTGAATAACTCCGAAACGGCTTAAAGGTAATTTTAATCCAAGTTTTTTAGTGTTTTTTATAATTCAATTTAACTATCCCTTCTCAAGTTATGATGAAATCGGTGTAGCAGCCTCTTGAAAAATCCCAAATTTTAGAATAAATTAAGAAAACGAGCCCATAGAATTTTAAATATATGTATTGGTGATCAAAGATCATGACAAAATTTACATTTTGTTGCAACAAGAGAGAAGTTTATTTGTTGACAGTCTATAAATTTATTTCTACGTTTTGTTACTAACATTCATGGCACCGACTGCAAACAGTTAAGTAGTTAACGCATATAATAATATTTTAATAATTTTTTTTAGTTTTTAGTGTACCTCACGTGCAAAGCGTTATTTAAGCTTGACTACGGTTTCCAAATAACTCACATTTAGACTTTCAATTACTTTGTGTGGGCGTACGTACCCTTCCCCCAGCTCCTATCGCACCAGTTTTCTGTTGGACTACGCGCATTGACTATAAAGTAATTCACACCTTGTTCGAAGACCTTCACTGATATAGAATTCTAAATATGCGAAAATTAATGACTAATTTGTATTGGAGGTACCCCTTCCCCAGCTCTGACGCCAACACTTTTTCAAAAATATTGGCATTACCAATAAAAGTAGCTCGCACCAAGTTTGAAAACTCTCACTGATATACAATTCAAAATATGCGATAATTAATGATTACGTTGTATGGGAGGTACCCCTTCCCCCGCTCCTATCGTATATGAATGAAAATAGGACCACCTATGTACCCAGTAAAAAATTGTCATGTTTTTTGAAGCGCTTCATAATTCGCTTTAAAATATGAGCTTGCTCAGAAGCTAATTTCAAAGCGTCACAACAATGCAGGTTTTTAAGCGAGAAAGCTAGCAAATGCACACACATCCAATGTGTAGTATGAATAAAAAAGTATTTGCTTTTTACTTATACAAAAGCTTCGTACACAAGCTATACAAAAAAGCTGATTTTATAGTGCTGATCCAAAGCTGTTTTTTAAGCGAGAATGAGAGTAAGTTTATTTGAGTTTCTTGGTGCCATTTTGCAACGGTGTTTTTGGTCGAGTTGTTGGTACGTTGGACTTCAAACCTGGAGGTTCTTAGTTCGATACTAGTTGAAGTTAAAATAACAAACATTGAGCAAAAATATGAAATTACTAAAAATAAATAAAGAAACGAAATAAGAAAAATTCAAAATGGCGTCAAGGACGCCAATCCACATCTAACCATATTTTTTATATATATTCAGTTCTAGTGATGAATATGTTGATGATTTTCAGTGCTTCAAAAGCGCTTTTGTGAGCAAAAATGTAGTACTCCAATCCGGGAACTCGCCATACAAAAATCAGCAGCGATATCAGCAGGTTTGTCAGCGCTACTTTTATTCCATAATAGTAGAAACCTGCTTTATTGGAAGCAATTTTTTTTACTGGGTAGTGCATCATTTCATATAAAAAAAGTATTTTTGATATCGCTCCACAAATAACGGGCCAATCGCTGACCATATAAAATAAAACATACATACATGACGGACATATAATCTTTCTTTTTTGAAGCCGGTTAAAAAAATGAGACCTTCAGCCTTGTGGTGTAGGTCGATCAAAATACAATCAATCACTTTCATATATTAGCTGACAGGTTCAACATTATTTGAATTAATATTTTATTTCGATTTTGTGAGAATGGTACTATTTACAACCTTTTGTAATTCACTTATTTCTTAAATAGACACTAATTTATGAAGTTGACGTTTAGTTTCACATTTTTAATTATGGAAAAGTAAAAATTAATTGAAATAAAGGTTGTTCATTCCTGGGAAAAGCCAGTTTATAACAAAAACAAACTATTATTTGATATCTTTAGATGTTTATCATTATATCAACTAACAACTCCCATGTATTTAAAGACAATTTCATTTATGTTGAATCTTAATGCTCTCAAATAAGGGCAAATAAATAATTAATATTTAAATAGTTATCAGGGTCATTTCTTGGGTTTTGTTACATTGTTTTATTTTTTGAAGACTTTTAATTTTATTTAATTTCTTTATCTCTGAAATAAAAGTTTGTTTTGTGTATCTGCCTTTTGTGTATTTATTTGAATTTTTCTCTTAAGAAGTTTTTTGTTTGTGAGTTTTGAAGTTGCCTCGAGTTTCTTGTTGAAATTATGCTAATTAATGCTGTTGTTGTTGTTGTGTGCGTGTCAAATAATTTCATTTCTACAAAATTTATTACTTGAGTGTTGCTGGTGCTGTTGTTGTTTTCTTTATTTTTTAATCATAATTTTTGCTTTGTTGTTTTATTTTTTCTTATATTTTTTTTCTTATATTAATTTATGCCAAAAATATTAAAATCGTTTGTCTTCTTTTTAATGGTCACTAACTTCAGTTCACGCAGACACTTGTTTTTTGGTTTATTATATTTTATGTCAGTGGGATGGATGACTAAATTGAATAAATTTGTGTAGAAAAAGATTATAATAATAAATATGAAAATAATAAAAATTATTCACCGGCAATAAAACGTGAGAAAATGTCGAAATAAAAAGTTTATTCAACTTTTGACACAAAAGATATAAATATTTATAATTTTGTTACAGTTATTTTGTTTATTATTAACAATGGGATTTAGTTTTATTAATTAATACTAAATTTTCCTACCTTTTTCGCTGCTCTTATCGCAATAAAATATAAAATTGCTTAAGAAATACATACATACCACACAACTGGGAAAAAAACAGGTGAGTATTTTGCCATATTCGGCATTACAAGTAAAGTAGGCAACTAAAAATATATTTTTGTCGTCTGTCCAAACAAACAAAGTGATCGAGTTTATGTTTAATGCAATAAGCTTTTTTTTAATCTGCACCATAGAAGGAAGATAACTTTTCTTAAGACAAGTCACGCGACTGGTTCCCAAGGACTAGCAACATCAATTTAATTTTTCAACGTACACAACAGAACATAGCAACGGTGTTTCGGAAGCCGCTACATTTCCATCATCAGTGCTCATGAGTATTTTGCTTATCACCACTTGTAAGGTGGCTCTGTTGAATGTGATTTCAATTCTTATATGTACAATTGCAATTTTGACAAAAAGTTTGTTTATGGCTGACTCTCATCCTAAACGTACATTTTGTGTGTGTGTGTGTGTTTTTCTTTTTGCCAATATAACTAAATGAAATATGATAAGGTATCGTTCATCTTATAGTTTTCGCCTAATTCAATGGATCCAAAAATAAAATTATATTTTTCGATTTTGTTTATATTTTTGTGTATTGAGCTTTACATTTTTGCTTTCGTGGATGTTTTGGGATGGATTTTTGCGAAAAAAATGCACCACAAAAAATTGGTATAGGGCTTGAAAGCACTATACACCTACTCTCTAAAAACAGAAAATTATAATAATCGCAGGACGACATTAAAAGTTATGACCACTTTTTCAATTTTCACTTAGGTGTTCACATGGAAAAATAAAACAAAATTCATCTCTTAAAATAATTATTGATAAACATTTATACATGAGCAAAAAGTAAACTATCGGCCCTTTTTACAATGTATGATTAAAAGTTAACGTGGATTTTAAAGAAAAGTTTAATATGCCGAAGAATTTGCCGTTAAAGTCCACTTTAACTTTTAATCGAACATTGTGAAAAGGGACGTACCTAAGTAACTCTTCTTTCAAATAAATTTGTTTTAATAAAATCGACCAACAATATCAACAGTTATATCAATTTCAATTAATTTTTTTGTAGCAAAATAAGGCCTACCTAATATATTCTTCGAAAATATAACAATCCACAGTGGGGTAGAATCTACATTTTTTCAAAGAAAACCAAAAATTTTTAAACAGATAATCTTTGGTATATCATTTCTAACCTTCAGCTGTTGTTAACTTTTTAACGTTATAAAATTTATAGATAAATTATATTTAAAAAATTTTTTATGTAACGCTCAATACATTTTTATACAAATTCAATATTTTTTCAGGATACACACTTTATTTTGAATTCAATACAATGCCGATGTATAATCTTCGATGTATTTTAACAATAAATTTGGCAATTATTGCCATTGCAACTGTCAAATTCGATTGCCGACACAAGATATTTGTGTGTGGACCGTATGAATATGTGTTCAAATACAAATTCAGCAACAAATGCTAAAGTCAGCATTGCCAATAATGACTTTAGACGACATGTTTTCTACATATGGCTTGTTAAGTGTGTGAGACATATGTAACTTCGCATGTTTGTCAAAATTGTCAATTTACAGACGGCTTATAATATTTGCTTTCACACGTACATGTGCAATTACATCTGACATAACCTCTGAGTATTCACAACAGCTGAGTTTTTGCATAATTTTCGTAAATGTATAAAGCGCTCTTTGCTTTTTAATGTTTTTTCAGCCAAACCACACTTTTGATAATTTAATACAGCTGATGTCAGATGCCTTGTCAGATGAAAATAGAACACGCTCTAATTGAAAAATTTTCATCTGACTTTGCTTCTGTAAATGTCATCTGACAATGTTTCATATGTTACACACGGCATGTATCACTTTTGCAGTGGGAAATTTGACAAGTCAGATGTAAAATACATGTCTTCTAAAGTCAGCATAAGGGACAATCTTTTAGCGCAAGCTGTCAAATTCAATTGTCATTTGAATTTTCATTTCTTTTGTGAAAAGTGAAAAAATTAACTATAAAGCTAATTTACAAAACAACGTCGCTGGAAAGTGTAAAAAAATATTATTTATGTAATTATAAATTTCATACATAAAAGAAGACAGTGTAAATGTAAATGTAAATGTTTTAAGATTTGTACGTCTTCGCTATCAAGAAATACAACCAAGAAAATTTGCAATTGACGTCGCGGTTCTGCCGGCATTATTGCTTGTATCAAGGCACAAAATGTTGCTCGTCGCGGTTTATAGTATAGAATCAAACCAAAAAAGTTTGTCTTGAGTAGAAAAAAAAATCGGAAAAATGGGAATGAAGAAAAATAAACCAATGGCAACGCTGGGATAGTGCTGTTTAATATCAACTTGAACGTGATTTAATTCTCGTATTCAATTATCACGGAAAAGTTGTATATAATTATAAGAATTAAAATCACATTAAACAGAGCCACCTGACAAATGGTGATAAGCAAAATACACGTATGGACTGACGATGGAAGTGTAGCGGCTTCCGAAAGTGACGCTACTCTGTTCTGCTGTGTACGTTGACAAATTAAGTTGATGTTAATTTTTTCCTTTTTCCTTGGAGTATTAATTATGGCCAATTCTTTCTGAATTAATTATTTCATATTTGAAATGTTTGTTTCACTTAATACTTAACATACTTTCATTGATGATACATACGTCTTGTTGTTTCAGAAATTTACAATTCAAAATGACGTAACACACATAACTTAAAAAATAATAATAAAAATAATATTTTTTCTTCAAAAATGGGTTGCTTAAGGCATTTTTAGCTTATATATAAACAAATGCTTTTATATACCAAATATTTTTCATTTTACAAAGTTTTTTGATTTTCTTTTAAACTTATGAAAAGTGATGTTACATTATTTTGTATTTTAGTTGATGATATGATTTCCAATCAAACTTGCGACATGTTAATTTTACTTTGGTATTTTTTTTGTGTGTCTATCGGCCATGTCACAGAGCTTATTTCCGTTCGGAAACGGAATTCAACTTACCTCATTTTTGTAGCAGCTGGTGTCTAAAAAAGAAAACTAAAATACGCAAATTTGTCAGGTATGTCCAGACTGTTGGCGGCGCTAGTATGCTGGGGTATGCTCCAGCTAGGGCTTAACATCTTGGGGTGGATTGAATTCCATTTGCGAACGGAATTGAACTCTATGACATGGCCGTATAACTACATATGTACATATATGTATGTGCAAAAAGGGGAAACTTTATTTAACTCCGCCTAAAATACACTTTTAGTGTCCTTGGCAAATTGTTTTTTTTAATTATTCTCTTAGGATCTTACTTACCCTTAGGGAATTTTTGCCTGAAATTTCTACACAGACTTCTTACCACATATCCGTCCGTAGCCCGTAGTATCAAAAATAAAGTATTTCTGCTCTCCTGAAAAAAATTGATTTTTAGACATACGCGCTTATTTCAGAAAACCGTAGATATTAGCTAGATAGTTCTTAAAAGGTATTTGATTTGCATTTTTATCAAATTCATATTCGATCCGTTCATGTTAAAGACTTTAAACATTTAGTATACGAATTATACAAAATTTAAACATTAGCAGCTGTTTATACATAAGCAGCCATAATTCTTTCATTTGTTTTTCTAATATACTAATGTATTGGGAATTGAACACTATAAAAAATATGTAAAACTCTAATCTAAAAATTCAGTGCATAATGCAATGTTATCACACTGTTTTGTAAAAATGAAACTGAAAACTGATTAGAAATAATGAATTTTACTACCACTTTCGTCATCATTAATCTTTTCATGTCTATCAGCATAATAGAGTTTTACTTTTCATTTTTACCAGAAGCTCTTTGCAAAGTTTTCATCAAGAATTTTTAACTAAACATTGAACATTGTTATTTCTAAAGTAATTCTCAAACAAAGAAATTTGTTCGCAAAAGACAAAAAAAGTAAGAAAATTAAAGACAAGTTTAAAACAAAAAGTCCATATACTAGTGCGAGTATACATATCTTTTCTGTGCTTTTATGTTTGGTTGATTGCAGTGTGCGTGATAAAGTGGCAAACTTGATTCATTATAAAATAAATAAATAAATAATACTTGTACTTTATAGTAAGAATTCATAAAGAAAATTACTTGCTAATATATCCACGAGTCTTAAATACTCTCTTACTTACTTACATTCGTATTCCTCTAACTGGTAACAATAGACGGTCGTACTAAGCGCATTATGTCCGCTTTAGAAGGAATGCACTCCTCAAAGAGGAAATTCTTTTTTTTTCAAGTTTTTCTTTTATTTGTTTTGTAACATTCTTCTTAGATGATATTTTTTTTCTATATTATTATTGTTAATGTTGCATGCAACTCACTGCATGGTCTTGATGCTAAAGTCTTCTTCCTTGTCTTATTGAAAGTGACAATGGGAAAAATGTTTGTATTAGTTTAAAAATAAATTTTCCATTTTTCTTATTTTTAGTTTTCCATTGCCAGCAATGTAGAGTAAAGCAAAAAAAAAAGAAAAAAAGAAAAAGCTCGATGATGGAAAACGGACGTGGCAGTAGAATCACTTTTTTTTATTTTAATCATGATGACATGAAATAATGTATTAACACACATTAGCAAAAGCATAAAAGGAAAATAAAAACAAAGAAAAATCTCTCATTACTCATAAATTTCTAAACACATGTACTTATACATGCCACTTGTATGGGTGTGTATAAAATGTAATGTAATGTAGACTATGAGGTAAATAGGTCAATAACTGAGACTACAGTACTGCTACTGTATGATGACAACAATAATCTGTTTATAAAAATTTAGAAAACATTTTATATATTATTTTAAACATCTTTTATGCCTTTTTTATATGATGCAGTTGCAGCAGCTACTTTAAAGTGCTTTTATTTAAAATGCATTAAAACGGAAATTCTGTAATTAAATGTGTCATTTGTGCAAAGTGTTGACAATGCGTTTCCTTATTTGTTAACAAATAATTCTATTAGAGCATATAATATGCTTTAATTAAGTTAAAGTTTTTTCACAAATACTGAAAGAATTTTCTTCAAGAATCATTAGAATTCAACCAACGTCATGCTTCGTTAGATTAATGAAACAAGTTTCGTTAAAATTATTTTAATAAAAATTTCAGCAATTCGATGATCCAATGTAATAATTTCGCTAAAGCAATAAAAATATTTCATTATCATAACAAAATTATTTCATTATTTTAATGAAATTATTTCATTCTTTTAATGAAATTATTGCGTTATTTTAATGTAACTATTTTATTATTAAAATAAAAAATGTTCTTTATTTTATTGAAACTTATTCATTGCTTTAATGAAATTAATTCATTATTTGGATGAAATTTTTCATTGTTTTAATGCAATTATTTGGCAATTGGTTAGGCCCATTAGCTTTAAAATATTTATTGACTATTTAAATTTATTGACGATTCAGTATTAGAAATGAGCATCAGAAAAATTAGTAATGTTGATGACCGCTCACACTATCGAGTTAAGACACGTGATTATCATAATTTACTTTATAGACAACGCCTTAACTTCTTCAGCCAACAACAAAACAATGTGTTATATGAGAGTCCAATAATAAAAAAAAGTATATAAGAAGATGATTACAGCAGTAAAACTTAAGAGGCATTCATTAAACAGGCTTTTTTGAAGGCCTTCAAACCATGAAATAGAATCCAAAAATTATTCTTTTCTGCATTTTGAGGATTTCCTTCTAAAAGGCTTCTACACTCTTATCTAAAAGATCCGATACACGTTCATTCTCTCGTCTCTTAGAAGGATTTTTCTGTTGTTAGATATTTGGTTTTGTTCTCGCATTTTTTTTCGCAAGTAATTTGTATATAAGACTGATATTTACGTACAAGAGACATCATACATGCTGCTATTATACTATTATGCTATTATCCTTATTCTGTCGAAACTATTTCATGTCAAATTAATGCCTTCTTAATAGATACACAAACTTTAGCCTCTTTTCTGTGGATGAAAGAAAATAGTTCGAAATAAAAAATAAAATTAATCAAAAATATAGAAGCCGCTATAAAAACACCCAGATAAAAAAAATTTACCTCCATTTGCTTTTTAACAGACTTTCCTAGACCAGGCCTTCTTTCAGGCCTTCCATGTATGACCTGCAAATAGGCAGCCACATAAACTAGGCCTGCTGAAAAATGCCTTCAAGCAGGCCTGCTGAGCAACAAGTCGAGGAAGGCGTTGGCCCGCAATGACATCGCGTGTAAAAAGTATATGAATATGCAATGGGAGTAGAAGTACTGGAGCCTACTAAATAAGGCCTTATAGAAGACCTCTACTCCTTCCTTCAATCGCTGGGTTTATTTGGTATTCGCTTTTGCTTGACAACTGCTTCACAAATGCAATGCAATATTTCATCAAAAGTATGAAATACACTTCATTGAATTTATGATATCAAAAACTTGAAATTTTCTTAATCTTTTTTTTATATTTAAGAGTAGATATTTCAAGCATTTCAATAAAAATATTCAGTCGAAAAATAAGGAATTTTCCATAAAATGTTGTCATAAATCTAATGAAATATTTTAACGAAACTATGAAAGCTAATGAAGCAATTTCAATGAACTTAGTTCACAATTTGCTTGAAATATCACATATATTGTGAAATATTTCACTAAAATTGTAAAAAAATCCAGTGAAATCATATTGTTGCACTTATGATGCAAAATTCCTTCAGTGTAGTTGAGGCTGAAACACGCTGGCAAAAACCGTCATAACGCTGATGTAATTCTAGTACAGGCTAATGAAAATTACGTTGATACGGAAATAATACGAAGAATCATGTTGAATCAAAGTTACTTCAAGTTGAAACAATGTGAATTTGATACTCAACCAACGCGAATTATGATTTTGAATTAAAATTATTTCACGTTAAAACAACATTAATTTGATACTGAAATAACAGGAAGAATCATATTGAATCAAAAATATTTCCAGTTAAAACAACATGAATTTATTGTAGCTATTTTATTAATTATTTTACCTACGTAATGTGTAATCGTATCGGCATAAGACAAATTTGTGTTGTAGTTGGCTGCCCCAGACAAGGTTTGAACTCGGGCTACTTGCTTGGTAGTCAACGCTCTAATGACTGCATCTACAACAGCTTCACACTTTACTTTCGATATACACCTAATAAATACTGTAATTTTTATTTCAATTCAACATGATTTAATTGATGATTTAACATAAAATTTATTTGAAATTAATGTTATAGTCATGTTGATGTAAAAAAATTAAATCAACGAAATTTTGGTTGGATAAATAATTTTTCATTTAAAATTACTAAAAATGGTAGTTTAAAATCAGGAAATTTTCGCTAGTAATACGAACTGTGTCGGCTATTTGTCTGCTATTTATGTTTATATAACACGAGCTTCAAAATAAACAACAAGAAGTCACACAACTGTAGCTGTGAACAAATCAAACAAATTAAACACCAACACACTTAAACGACAAATTATTTCGTATAAATGTAATATGATTTCACATCAAAATTGCTTTGATTTTACATTGTTATATTTTTCTATGTGTATATTATGAAAAGCAAAAAAAAATAATAATAAATCATTTAAAATAAATCATTTAAATTAGCTTTTATTCGAATACAACTAATTAAATTTTCTCTTTCCTTTTACTTGCAGAGTTTTCAATTTCTACAATCAATGGTAAGTTTGAACTATCTTTTCTCTTTTTTCTCTTTCAATACACGTAATCAGCTTAAAGAAGTTGTTTCACTGAAAGAATCAAATTAGTGGTTTTGTTTTTTATTCTTTTATATTTTCCAAAACATTTCGTCCCATAAACATTTGCACCGGCAATATGTCAAATTAAAATATTTTCAACTAACTGCAGCCGCTAATTGCCATTAAATTAAGCTAAAAATTCCACTGCGTTTGCTAATTTGTGAACAGTTTCAAATCTTGTAACCTGCAAAGACAACTGTTACAAGAAATAAAGAAAAGAAAAAACAAAAACTATAAAATACTGTTAAATACCTTCTTCGCCTTCACAAAATTTAGGCCATTTGAGCAAATGAAATAAGATAGCAAAAGAAATATGGTGTGAAAAGTACCCACTTTAACCCACGAACTACAATTACATGCAATCCCTGCCATACTCCTCTTTCTTTCCTTTTAAGTGACAACAGAAGGTGACTTGAATGACTTGACTTGAGTTGAGTTGAATTTACTTGTCTTGACTAACTATTTGAATGAATGAATTATTGCATTTAGTGTCAAAATATGAACCTCCTCACAAGACATTTATTTCAGTTGCCTGTCATCTAGCAAAAAAAAAGTAAAAAAATAAATAAAAATGAAATGAAAATTTTGTAAAGAAAAGAAGTAAAAAAATAGCTGATATTTTCAAGAGTTGAAAAAAAGTTACAAAAACTATTTATTTTATTTCTTTTAGTCAAAACTCAAGTGGAAAATCAAGTCAAGTGTAATTAAATATATTTAATGAAGTATTTTTCACTTCGATTTTTTGTGCTTAATATTAATTGGAGAAGTTCATTTAATGGTTTGCTTTATGAAAAATCATTGACTTGGGAAAAAGTTGAACAAAAAACAAGAGGAACTTGAAAAATTATATTTAAATAGGAAAAATGTTGACTTTAAAGAATCATACGTAATTTTGTTAACAATTATATGACGGTATATCATGGACAAAAATAGCGATTTCCATTCAATACTCTAAAAACAATATTTTTTTCACTTACTAAACACTGTACAACACAAAAAATAACATGGTTCTAATGACTGATTCCAACAGAGGAATCCAAAAAATATAGACGTGTTTAGTGAGTCGACATACACTCGTAGAAAAATGTATCACCGCTTTGATGACGCCCTGTCATAAGAATTCTGACATCAATGCTATGACAAATGTTATCAATAAAACGAAAACAGACATCAATCTGATGACAAACGTCGTCATAAAATTTTGTCATAGTGTCATCAATGCTTTGACTGGAATGATATCATCACTTGTTATCAGGCGCGGATTGGGAGGGGAACTTTTAAATGAAACGTAGCTTTTTGTAAAATTTCTTTAAGGAACTCCATAGAAATGAGGTATATTTTATTCGTTTTGGAGGAGGAATTATCCCTCTTCCCACTCCTCTTGATCTGCGCCTGCTTGTTATATATTACTAAAGTGTAAAATATGTAATTTTAGCAAAACCTAAACTGTGAATATACCCCATAGCAAAAAGTCTCATTCAAACAGAGAAATTTTAGCTTGATTGATAATCTTTTATTTAGGGCGTGTGTTTTGACACTAGAATTAATTGTAAAAAAATAACAATATCTACCAGATGAAGCAAAAAAAAAAAAAAACAGAATACAAATCATACGCATTTAAAACGTCCATAAATTTTGAAGTTGCATATGAAAACATGCAACCGCAAAAAACTGCTAAATATCGAATGCAGTACAAAATACAAATAAAGAAAAAATTTTCAACTAGCGAAAGGCAAAAACGTTTAAGAAAACGAGATTTGCTTGGCGATGCCTTTCAAGCCAAATATGGGTCACCAGTGTTAAATGTACGTTCAATACAATACAACAGATAAGGAGAAATTTTGAGTCAAATGTCTAAATAATCATCAACATTGGCCACCAATCAAGATCTTCATGATGCTGCAAAAAGGCAGTTGGTGGGAGAAGAAAAGAATAAACGGTCAGCATCATTAAAATGAATGACTTCTACATGTATTGACGTAAACAACTAAATTTTTAGGCTTACAAAATCATACACAATTAAGAAAAACATATTTTAGTATTCGTAATTTTATTTTCGTTTCAATAGCATTCGAGGAGTATACCGTACTCAAGCAATAGTATGTTGAGCTGGATCTAGGAGAAAAGAGTTTGGAAAGCACTATGTTTCAATTATTTTTTTTTCTATATTAAAAGTGGCAAAAATGCCTCCGAGAAAACGTGAAAAGGTACGGTGAAAGGTAAATTGACCAGCTCATATACACTGAAAGAATCTCTTTTCATAATTCCAATGAAACCATTTCGTTATATTTTTTCACAATGTTAATGAAATATTTCTAAATTTACCTGAAACTTCGCAAACATTTTGAAAGACTTTTATTATAATTGCTTCATTAGGTTTCATAGTTTTGTTAGAAAAATTCGTTACATTACAGCAATATTTTGTCATTTTATGGAAACCTCTTTAAGTTTTAGCAAATGTTCTTTTAATGATACTGCAGAAAATTAAAATATATACTTTTAAAAACTAAAAAAGATGTGTTTTTTTAATTTCAAATTTTTGAATGACATGATTTCAATGAAACTTCTAAATATGTAAATTTTTTCATAAAAAACACACATTGTTGTTGTAGTAATCTTTCTTATTATCAACTCATAGAGCACATAGTTTTTAGAGTGATATTAACTGAAGTAGCTAAGACTTTGCCTATAAAGCGAATAATGAAAATCAAGAGTCTTAGTTCAATGCTGGAAACGGTCATCAACATTACAAATTTTTCTAATGTGTGTAAATGAATTAAAAAAAGTCAATAAAAAAGTTTTAAGTTAATGAGTCTTCTCAATAATAAAAGAATTTCAAATTCAAAATAGCTTAAAACAGTGAAAAATTGAATTAAAATAATCAAATATTTTAATTAAAATAATTAAATAATTTCATTAAAATAATGAAATAATACTATGAGCGGTCATTAACATTAAAAAACTTTTTCTGAAGTGCATTAGAGTCTATCGTACGTAAAAATAAGTAATGGAAATGTCAATATTATTAAAATAGTCAATAAAACAGTTTAAGTTAATGAGCCAATTGTGGCTAATAAATCAGTGAACGTTTAAATGACCCGTTTTGTTAAACTTAACTGAAATTTAATTTTAGTTTAAAGTCAACAGCACTAAATCACTTATCCATGTATTAAGCATAGTTTAATCAAAAATATAGTGGCACAACCACAATAAATGCCAAAAAATGGCTGATTTTGCGTCGGGCTGTTGATGAAATTTATATGGTCTGTATTGGTAGCTTAAACGGCCAACTTTATGCGATTATAAATGGTTTATATGTTTACTGATTTGAAACATATTCCATATAAAAAAGAGAGACTATCTTCCACTGATTTATTAGCCATTAATAATTTAACAATTTCATTAAAATCCTGAAACTATTTCATTAAATTAATAACATAATTTCATTAAAATAATGTAATATTTTCCTAAAAATAATGAAATAATTTCAATAACATAATAAAATAATTTCACTAAAACTAAGAAATAATTTCTTCAAAATAATGAAATATTTTCTTTAGTTTATCGAAATTATTAAGTTGGATCAATGAAATTACTTCATATATTTGGTGAAATTTTTATTAAAATAATTTCAACGAAACTCGTTTTACTAATCCAATGAAGCGTTGTGCTGGTTGAGTTTCATTGGATTAATGTCGAAATTCACAGACTTTATGAAGAACATTCTTTCGAAAATACTTTCGATTGATATATGTAGATGCGTTAGATCTATGGAGTTAGGATCAAGCTTAATTAGCCTTTTGGAAGAATATGATTGTTAATGGTACTTAAACCTAAAAAATACAAGTGTTGAAAGTATTTTCCTTATTTGAAAGAACTGATATACTCTTTACTCGTTTAAAGACCGGCACTGCGACACCTAGTGGAAATATAAATTAAATCAAGCTCTGCATGACTCTCCTTATCAAAGTTACACAGAGGTTGGAGAAGCCCGCCTAATATCTACCGAACACAGAAACTCAGAATAGAAAACACGCCTTCTACTATCACATAAAACAGTACATTCAAAAAAGATTTGTGCAATTGTCTCGTCCTCTTCCAGGCATAAACGACACAAGGGTGAACGAACCTTGTTACTTTTCTACAGAGGATAGGTTAGTCCAAAGCCGTGTTGCCAAAATCTGATGAGGAAAAAATGCTAGATATTTATGAAAAAATGCTAGAATATGCGATAAAACAGAGGCAAAAAAGTTTTAATTATGAATATGTAATTGCAAAAATAACTATGCACATTAAAACTGACAAAAAACTAACAACACTTTAGTCAAAAGAAAACATTAAGTTAATTTTATTATAACCAAAGATATTTTCATAGCTGAAAGAAAATATAATTGACTGTTTGGGTATGAATCTGCTTTCGCCAGATTACTTTGGCTTAACGTACATTCGACAATAAGAGACAGATCATCTTCAGCATAAACATATATGTTATATTTATGTATTTAAATCACTTATTGTCTTTACCTCTGTAAAACTTCTCTAATAGTTTTCTCCTTAATAATAAAAGTTTTGTAAATTGGTAATCCGTTAATATGATAAGAAATGCTAAAAGCATATTTTGTATGTAAAATCAGTTTGAAAAATGCTAGATCTAGCATTAAATATGCTAAATTGGCAACACTGGTCCAAAGTGACCAGAGATAAAGCCAGTAACTAGCCGTAAACCATTCCTGTTGAAATTCAGGATGCCACGATATGAAAATGGCTGCGTCAGTGTGTTGGCTTGCCTTAAACCAGAAGAAGATTTCCTTTGCGGTCGATATGTCATTTTCTAAGATTAAGGACTTGACAGTCGACCAGTTTACACTACAAAAGGGCTCTGGGCTCATAAGAGAAGCAGCAGAGGCCCTTCTGGCCAATTTGTTCGCCTTCTCGTTACCCGGATGACCACTGTGGCCAGGTATCCAGTAAATGGAAACCTTGTTCCGTATCAATAGGTCCTGTAGTGAGTCAAAGCACTCTAATACAAGCTTAGAACGGAATTCCCAACAAAGGAAAGACTTAAGAGCTGCCTGACTATCAGAGAAGATAGCTATACGCGTGCCTTTAATGCCCCTACTTAAATTAATAAGAAAACACTTGGTGATCGCCAGTATTTCCGCCTGAAATACCGTAGGCCATTTGCCCATGGGCACAATAATTTTTGCGTTGGGTCCACAGACTGCAGCGCCAACTCTATCTTCCGTTTTGGATCCATCCGTATACTAGCATAAACTTCTGGAATCCACAGGTGGACCGTTGTCTTCACACGTTGCCCTAAGGGGAATTGTGACATTAAATCTCCTGTCGAACCTAAGTTCACAATTTATCCTGTCACTAGGCATTCCTAGCAGCCCTCTGCAGGGCATAGCTCCCGAGACCCGTCCTATAAGCAGCCATTGCCGCAGAGGATCTTATAAAGACTTGTGTGGGTGTTAATCCAATCACGGCCTCAATGGCCAAGGTTGGACATGACCTCATAGCGCCTGTAGTAAGAAGACACGCCAATCTTTGAACCTTGCAGAGTTTGGTTGTCGCCACAACCTGTCGTGTCTTCCGCCACCATGCAATCGCGCCGTACATAGTGATTTGCCTAACAATCATTCTATAGATCCACATGATCATTTTTGGTCTCATGCCCCAGGTGCACCCGGCACAACTCTTCACCGCACAGATCACTCTAGTGACTATCTGTGTTACGTATTCAATATGACGGTTCCAAGTCAACCCACTATCAAGAGTAACCGCCAAATATTTGAATTCGGTCGAATAAGGAGTAATCCACTCATTCAACGAAACTGTTCCTAGACCAAGTTTTCAAGTAAGAGAGAAATGTACCAGAATAGTCTTGTCAGAGTTGACCGATAGGCCATGTCTCCCACAACATGTCATAACAGCGCAGAAAGCATCATTCATGACGTTTGAGATACGGCCGTACCCTATAACGTCATGTCCCTGTTCACTAAGAATGAGGAGAAGTTCATAAATCACCACTGACCAAAAGGAGTGGTAATAAAATACCACCTTGGGGACACCTTTTGACTGCATTAATAGTAATCATATCGTTTCCCATTGAAGCAGTTATGTCCCTGCTCTCAAGCATATACCTAATCCATCTTACAGAAGCGTGGTCAAGACCTTTTTGCCTAAGAGAGCCGTCTATTGAATCATAATTCGTATTGTCAAATGCGCCATCAATGTCAAAAAAGGCACACAACGCGATTTCCCCCGAACAGGATGATAAAGTGCATGCTCAGTCGATTTACCCTCAGCGTATGCTTATTGATTTACATGCAAGGGGCGGTATTCACAACCGTCGATCTAATGTGCAGATCAATTAGTCTCTCCATCGTTTTCAGCAAAAAGGATGTTAAGCTAATTGGTCTGTGTGATTTGGCCAAATTTTCGGAGCTGTAGCCCGTTTTAGGTATAAATAAAACGTTTACCTTCCGCTACAGTAGGGGAATGTGTCCGAAAACAAAACTGGCCATGTATAAACATTGCAAAAGATTTTTTTTTTATTAAAAAAGGCAATTGATCGTGTTTTCCCAAAGCAATTTTAATTACTTTAATTTTTTAATTAAACTATATTTTTACTTAGAGAAAAATGTGAAGAATGTAGACAAAGAAAAATTTGACTGTACGGAGGGTTGAACTTACATGCTTCGAGATCACCCCTTATTATGAATATATAATAATCCCAAAATCGGAAATTTTGACATACGACATCCGTATTTTGAGGTAGCGATATGTTTATATATGAAAACTAATTTTTGTCGTTTAAACTTATAACTCAACAATAGCTGAGTGTGTAAAGTACTTGTCCTCATATCTGAACGACAACAGGTTCGTATCCCAGCTGGGTTAAAAAAATTAAAAAATAAAATAAAATTTAAAAAATATAAATAAAACATAATGTGTATAACATTTTTTTTAGATTTTAATTTATTTATTTGACTACTTATTTTTTAGCTTCAAGTAAGCCAAATAATAACTAGTTAATTGCTGTGACAATGTAAACACATTAGACTTCTTAAACAAAAATAAGTAGCTATCGAGTCAAATTGTTAGTAGTTACGACTCCTATAAATCCTCATATACTTTTTTGCCTACCAGTAAGCAAAGTTTTTGCTAGTATATGATTTTGAAAATGCCTGCAGGACCATTATTGATTTTAAAATCACATGTGATTTAAAGCCATGTGATTTTCAGAACATGCCTGTTATTTAAACTTTTTTCCTCACATTTCGTAAACTTTTTACTTTCACTTTATTTGATCTTTTTTCTGATTTTCAACAAATTTACTTAAAAGCACGTTAATACGCTCCCAAATTGTGGCAACAGCATATTCACTTTCATGCATTTTTAAACTGAAAATCCAAGTACAAAATATAAACAACTTCAAACTTTTAAACATTAATGTTGTTTTTTCTTCCTTCTTATCTTGTGTGTTTTTGTTTTTGTCTTATAAATTATTAAACGCACGTAATTGTGACTTTTTATTATTAATATTTCTTGGAAAAAAATGTTAAATTGTTAATCATGTTTTTCACTTCTCTTTTATATTCAAGTCAATTTTCTTTACCTACATACATATAAGTTATGAAGACAAACATTCATTCATTGCATGCTTACAAAACCTAGATGGAAACATGTTAAAATTATGTTAACAGCAAGTTGTCTGCGGTTGTGACTTAACTATGCAATTAATAATCGATTTAATGCGTATACAATATGCTTTGAAAAAAGGTAAAATATGCATTTAAAAATGCTCTTACATGCAAAATATGTAAGAGGAAAATATTTAATGTGAACATATTATTGTTACTTACCTAACACCTATACTATATACCAGGCGCGGATCCAGTAGAGGGGAAAATAGATATTTCTCCTAACAAAACGAATAAAATGCAGCTCCTTTCTATTGAGTTTCTAAAAGAAATTACTCCTCCCAAAAGGTTAAGCTGGATCCACACCTACACTCTAAAACACTTTTGTTGAAAATTAGGTCGATAATAGTCGGCAACACTTTACAGATTATTATGGACCTTAAATAACACACGCATTATTTTTGAACAAAATGGTTTTACTAAAAAAAAGCGAAGGGAAAACGTGTTTTTCTCATACAATTGTCATGTGAGCAAAACACCTCAAATAGCCTGCTTTGCTGCAAAATATGTCGAAATTTGTCTGTGCAACACTGCGTTGCCTCTGTAATTACCCTACGGTAAATGGAACTGACACAAAACAAGTCACGTGGCCGGTCCCCAGGTGATAGGGACCAGTCCGAATTCTAACACTTTCTATGAAGCGGACCAGCCACTTTTACATGGGGATGGCCTAGGATGGGTTTAATTAATACTTTGTATGCACCTTGTAACTTGTCTCTGAACTATCTTATGGAGTCCAAATCGGTGTAGAATAATATAGATTATATATAAATATTGTTCCAAAATTCAGCTGTAATTATCGATTAATCTATTTTTTTGTTGTTACAAATCCAAGTAGAAATTGTATTTTATTTTTAAGCGGTGTCTTTGTTAGGATTCGAACCGACAACCTCCGGCATGACAGGCTAGTACGCTACCCACTCGACCACAGGGGCACTTATATTTTGATGTTATAAATACCAGTTAAGCTCTTATTAAAGGGAGACAATTAATATTATATAGATGCTATGTGATAGGCCTTAGATCCAGGTTCATCGAATTTGCTCAGTGCCGTTTCCTACAATACTAGCCGGAGTACCAACTAAGTTGACTGAAAATGGTTAATGTGATCATTTACACAATATGTCTTTTTTCACCTTATTTTTGGTACCAGTCTCATTTTCTCTAGTCATAGGACGAGTACTTTTGGATCAAATTTTCCGCAGGGTACAAAGGCACCTTTAGCTCATCCATTTACTGTTATTGAGCAATGCGAAAAAGTGACTCTGTTCTGCGCCCACATAACCCTGCGTCTATACCTGATATATTTTTATCATGAAAAAAGTCAAACTTTGTATTGAAAAATAATTTGTTATATATTAGCTGTTTTTCCTATATAGAATTTGACATTTGTCATGATAAAAATATATCTGGTATAGTCGCAGGGTAAGGAAATAAATATGCCGTGCATTTTATTTTCGAAGAAGAATGTAAACAAAACAATGAAAACGTCAAACTTATTACGAAAATTCGAATTTAAGAGCACTTACAACATAATGGAAACGTTTCGACATATTTTGCTCAAATCGACCTGTTTGCTTATAATGGAAACGTGCACAGAAAAAATAAAGGGTCCGCAGGATAACTTTTTTTTTTGAAAATGCTATAAAAAAAATACTGAATATTTTCTTTTTTTATTTGAAAGTACAATCCTTCCGGTTAATAATGAAAACAAATTTCATTCAAATGGCTGCGTCGGCTGGCCATGCAGTAGTCTACACGATCGGTCCAATTTTTAAGCACATTATCGATTGTGTGCAGCTGTATTTCACCAATGGCTTCACGAATATTGTCCTTTAAAGCGTCAATTGTCTCTGGCTTGTCGGCGTAACACTTATCTTTGACGGCGCCCCACAAATAATAGTCCAACGGTGTCAAATCGCAGCTCCGAGATGGCCAAACGACATCAGCTCTGCGGCTGATAATGCGATTTCAAAAGGAGGGTGCAAAACATCGAGTGTAGCTTCGGCTGTGTGGCACGTAGCGCCGTCCTGTTGAAACCAAATGTTGCCAATATCCTCCTCTTCAATTTTTGTGAACTAAAATTCGTTCAACATGACCCAATAACGATCGCCATTGACTGTAACGGCCACTTCTTGCTCATTTTCGAAGAAAAATGGCCCAATTATGCCTCTGGACCAAAATCCGCACCAAACAGTGACTCGTTTTAGGTGCGTCGGCTTTTCAATGTATGCGTGCGGGTTTTCTGTGCTCCAAATGCGACAATTTTGCTTGTTTACATACCCGCCAAGATCAAAAGGAGCTTCATCTGAAAAGATGATTTTTTTGGCAAAATCGGCATCTGCTGTAAGTCGCTCGCAGGCCCAATTAGCGAACCGAAAACGCATTGGATGGTCAGTTGATGGTCAGTATATACAACCATATTCGTTCAGCGGAAGGATAAAACTAATTATCTGTCAAATCAGACATGAGCTAAGTGTTACCATTCACGAAATAAGCACTAGTTGAAAAAAAAAAACGTTAGATGGCGGACCCTTTATCATTAAACTGCAACTTACAAATTCAATTGTTAATATGTAATTTAAATTCAAACATATATTTTGTTAATACAACAAATTTAGTTGTTGATACGACAAACACAAAAATTTTTTTCAACAAACTGAACTAACCAAATTGTTTGTTATGTATTGTGAAAAAATGAACAATCATCATTGTTGATATAACAAATGAATGCACACATAAAAATGAAACAAAGCAAATCAAGAAATTTTTTTCAACAAACTGAACTAACCAAATTTTTTGTTATGTATTGTAAAACAAATTAACAATCACCATTGTTGATATAACTAATGAATGCACACACGTAGATGAAACAAAGCAAATAACGTTTTGTATGTTTTCATTATTTGCGTAATTAATAACGAATTGCGCTGTAGCTGAGAGGTAAGAACGCTAGTCTATTAGTCCAGAGGTCAACGGTTCGACTCCACGCAAAGACATTTAGTGTTTTTCGCAGACAAGCAAAAAGTCGGTTCGAGAATTGTGATTGTATAAAAAAATATTGTTAATACAACAACTATGATAGTTAAAATTTGTTCCGAAAATCAACAATTCACATTGTTGATATAAAAATTATCTTAATTGAAATAAATTTGAAATCAACAAAAAAAAAATTGTTAAATAAATTTTTCTGATTTTTATTTAACTTACAATTTCGTAATTGTATTTACAAAAATTATTGTAGGCTCAAAATCAATTAATTATTTAATTGATATAACGAAAAAATTTATTGTATATAAAATTTTTTTCTGTGTACTGTAAGTGTCTGATTAAATACACCTAGGAAATATATACAAAAAATATAAATTTTCGGTAAATCGAATAAAGGGAAGAAATTAACCGATTTATTTGTTAATCGAAAATAATAAATTCATCGTGCAGTTAGTGCTGGTTCGTTCACACACGTCAAGTTTGCTTCATCAAGTTTTGATTCAGCTGGGAGAGAGAGAGAAATTTTTTATTTATTTCTCTATCTTTCTCTTAGCTGAATCAAAACTTGATCAAGAACACTTGACGTGTGTGAACCAGCTATTAGTTAGGAAAAAGTAATCGATTAGAAGTTAATCAGCTGAATACCCTATTTAAATCTATGTAGCTAATTTACGTCCCAACTTTATGTTTATGAGAATAAAATTGTTTTTCATTTGTTTTTTTTTCTTCTCAACATTTGCGGTCAATTATTTAATGAGAAAAAAGTGGGTAAAAAAAGAATTGCGATTTGCCAACCATTTTTTCAAATCAATTCGTTTCGTGTACCTCAAATTTTTTTCTTTCTAGATGCTTTGTTTCGTTGTTTCAAACAATTTAATATGCACGTTTTATGTCAAGTGCTTTGGCTGCATCGCATTAAAACGTCCACAGGGCATTTTTATTATTATTAATGCAACAACGTTGAAAGAAAAACTTTTAAGTATGTTCATTTTCTAGCTGCAATTGTATGATTTTGGATGAAAATTTATATGTTCTCATACTTGCCAGCAGTAGTATGTATAGAGTGTAAATGAATGTGTTTTCGTAAAAATTTGGTGTAAATGTTTGGAAAATTCTGTAGTTTTCAATCACATTCAACGCAAGAAAGCGAACTGAAAATTCAAAAAACACACAGCTGCCCAGTGAAAAAAAATTAAAATTAATTGCAAAGAAAAACTGTGTCATATTGAAAATTGCATTTACACTCATGAAAGCTAGAGGCTTCACTTTAATTTTAAGCATAAAGAAAAAAAAAGTCATGAAAACTAAGCAAAATGAAGAAAGCGTGCTAAAATTATAATCCTTAAAAGATGTGAGACCGAACTATTTCTAAGAGTTGTTAAAATATCTGATTTTATAAATACCAGTCCAATGATATCCAAGTTAGTTTTAATTCAGCAATAATTCATTTTTATATAAAATAGAAACATTATATTCTACAAAAGTTTTAATGAATAAATTGCATAAATTTTGTTTTCTGTGTAGCTGCAAAAAATGCATAAAAAATAAATCACAAAAAAAAATTTGTTGGCATCAATATATATGCCTTGCTTGCTTGCTTGCTACTTTACTTATGCTGACTTTAGACGACATGTTTTTTACACATGCACTCTAAAACATTACTTCAATTTTACAATCATATATTGTCTAAATTTGTGTCGAAAATTTCTCCTTGTCTAAAATTACATCGATTTTGTAGTTATTTTGTTAAAGAAAAAACCTTTCAAATTAAACATATTTAGTCCAAGTAGAAAAAATGTAACATAAAGTATAATACGGCTATGGCTGAATGGTAGATACGTCAGACTATCAGTCAGGAGGTCGTGGGTCAAGCCTGCACGCAGCGAATCGCTTTTTTAGTAAAAACATTTTGTTCAAAAATAACGCGTGTGTAATTTTAGGTCGATAATAAGCTGTAAAGTGTTGCCGACTATTATCGACCTAATTTTCAACAAAAGTGTTTTAGAGTGTGGCTTGCCAGGTATGTCTGTCAAAATTGTCAATTTACAGACGATTTATAATTTTTGCTTTCACACGTACATATGCACTTACATCTGACATAACCTCTGAGTGTTCGCAACAGCTGAGTTTGTTCACAATTTTTATAAATATATAAAGCTATGCTTTTTAATGTTTTTTCAGCCAAACCACACTTTTGTTAATTCAAAACAGCTGATGTCATATGTTTTGTCAGATGAAAGTAGAACACGGCCTAATTGAAAAATGTTCATATGACTTGGGTTCTGTAAATGTCATCTGACAATGTTTCATATGTTACACACGGCATGTATAACTTTTGCAGTGGGAAGTTTGACAAGTCAGATGTAAAATACATGTCGTCTAAAGTCAGCATTAAATATCTAGCAACTGTTTGGCCAATCACATGTTCGTGCCTGTGTTTTCGGTTTCATCATAAAAGTTTTCCAACATTAAATTCAACACTTTAGCAAGCATACAAACGGGTACGTCAAGATATGAAATAAAAAAAAAACATTTTTAATAAAATAAACTTTCTTCAGGTTTCGCAAAAAATTTGTGTTTTTTATGGTCGCATTGTATACGTTATATTTTCCTTTATAACCAGCTACTCAGTTTTATGGTTTCACTCACTCATCTCCGGCAAATGAAACGTCCAATAAACAAACACTAACAAAACCAAAGCAGCTCACGAACAGCAACATATTGCAAATAAATTTGTTGCATATCAAATGCGGGCAACTCTTATGTTTATTTATTGTGCTTTTGATGTAACAACTTGTCGTACAGTGGGGTTTATGGTGAAAAATACAATCAGTTTAAAATATTGAAAAAAAAAACTATTTACAAATTTTCAAATGTTATTCGAAGTCTAACAAAAATTATAATGTACACAAAAAAAATTCATGATAAAATCGTCAAAAACCCGGTTATTTTTATATTTTTCGGTAGTGATTTTGCTTTGAAGGTATTTGATGTTAATTCAACATGATTTCACAATAAATTTCAAACAACATTTTTCCTTTTGAAATGACTATATTTCATATTGATTTAATATTCCAGTACAGTTAGAACAAAATGAATTTGATACTGCAATAACACGAAGAATCATTCATGTTGAATCAAAGTTGTTTGCAGTTGAATCAACGTGAATTTGATACTGAACTAATACGCAGATTCATGTTGAATCATAGTTATTTCAAGTTGAAACAACATGAAGTTAATGTAGCCATTTTGTTAATGATTTTACTATGGCAGGCGCCATGATGTCTATTAGCATAGACATCAGGAAAAATTCTGTTGTATATAGTTGGCTGGTCACAACCAAGATTTCAACCCGAGCTCATGCTATCACATGTTTGATAGCCAACACGCTAACCACTACATCCACAACAACCTCAAATATATTTTAATATAAATACCATCATAAATAACATGAATATAATTTTTATAGAATACGATTTAATTGATAATTTAATATAAAATTTATTTGAAATTAAAGTTATAGTCATGTTGATTTCAAATGAAATGTAAAGTTGATTTTTTTTTATTGATTTCACTAAAGAAGATCCAACTGCAATTTAACGTGATAAAAACTGTTTTTATTATGAAACACGATTATATGGATTCAATATTAAAGAATGTTGTTTTGACAGCGAAAAAAAATTTTAAATCATCGAGATTTGAGATTAGAATAATAATTTTTCCTTTAAAATTAATATAAAAATATGATAATTTAAAATAAAGTCTGTACTTTTGCCTTGGTATTTTTTTCTGTGTGTATATAAATCTCTATTCTTTAAAATAAATAATTTTAAAAACATGCTTCACATTTTTCTCTAAATAAATATGTATGTATGTTAATTAAAAAATTAAGTAAAACCGAACTCAAGACAAAATAAAAAAAATTCTTTGGATTTAAATTACATAATTCGTAATTCATAACTTTAAAGACATTTAGCTAAGAATGTACACTGTTCATATAAATGAACAAAACAAATATTCACACTAGTGTTCGTAATTACCGATGGTAAAACATACGAAAATAGAGAAAGACACGAAGCTTAACACAAGACATAAAGAAATATAATAAATATCAAAAACTATATTAAATGAAAAAGCTGAAAAATAACTCTTAAGAGTAACAGCATGAATTAATTAAAAGTAAATTATGTTCAACTATGTGACTGAAACTACCGTCATTGGTCAATGGTGTAAGCGGACAAGAACTCTGATGAGTAGACCGGTTGGTCTCGAAATATGTAAGTTCAATCCTCCGTGCAGTAAAATTTTTCATTGTCACATGCTGCACATTTTTGTTTAATAAAAATATAATTTAGTTAATTGAAAAACTAAATTAAAGCGTAAGTCAAGCCAAAGTAATAAATTTTTTTTTGGATTTAACCCACACAGTTCGTCTAAAATTAATAACTTAATTGTTACAGTAAAATTCGCTTATAGTCCACTGCCATTATGAGTTAAAAACGAAGAATGAAAATACTGTTTATACTCTCTTCATACAAAATGGCGTGTCCATAATGTATGCTGTTCATTTTCCACATTAAGAAAGTATGGAATTTTTCAAAAGTGAAAGTAAACTTATAACGGTTTTAGAATATTTAAATATGCTTCTATATTTCACAAATCAAATATTTTAATAATAATAGAATTTATATATATTTTTTAAATTGTTGTTGTCCGCAGTTTTGTGTATTGAGCGTTACGCTTTTTTAGTACTCTTTATTACTCAATTTAATTACTAAAACTACAGCTTTGTATTTTTATATACTTAAAAGTTTTTTGAACTTTGTTAAACAGCATTATATTGCAAAACATTTTATCAACACAAAGAAAAATTTCAATGTAAAATCGTCGAAAACCAGGTTAATTAAACATTTTTCGGTAGTGATTTTGCTTCATAGATGTTTCATACCATGATCTACAATAACCTTGAAAGAGCATTTTTCCTTTTGAAATAACTATATTTCATGTTGATTTAATATTCCAGTACAGTTAAATCAATATGAAGTTGATATTGAAATAATACGAAGAGTCATATTGAATCAAAGTTATTTCGAGTTGAAACAACGTGAATTTGATATTGAATCAACACGAAGAATCATGTTGAAATAAAGTGATATCAGGTTCAAACAACACGACATTAATGTAGCTATTTTATTAATTATTTTACTTACGTGATGTGTATTAGTATAGGGATCAGAAAACTTTGTGATATAGTTGGCTGCTTCAGCCAATATTTTTTAGCTCGTGCCGCTTGCATGATAGTCCGTCCATGCGCTAACCACTGCAGCCACTACAGTTTCAAATTTTTTTTGATATATACTAAGTCCTGGGCCGCATATGCAATTTTTGTTGCAGCAATTTCTGAATTTGAGGAGCAGTGTTACATTAGAAATATATACCATATCTATTCTTCTCTCGGCCTTTCTCACTGATAAATGAAGAATTGCTGCAACAAAAATTGCACGTGTGGACCGGGACTAAATAAATACCATCGCATGTAAAATTAATTTCATTTTAATTCAACATGATTTGAGGGTGCTGTTGGCTTAGTAGTTACCGCGTTTGACTACAAACACTGAGGTCTTGAGTTCGAGGCTAGTTTCAGGCAAGCCAACAACATCATCCATTTTTCTCATGTCCATTGGTGTGTTATCGTGCTGGTTGTTGTTGGACTCTTAAAGTGATGAAGGCATAATAGCACTGATAACTTTTGCAGTACCGGCAGCGAGTAATACTAACATATCCTAATGCACTTCACAGCACCATCCTTCGTCGGTATTGTAGCAAAACCGTCAGCGAAGTAAAATAACTAATAAAATGGCTACACAGCTTAAGCAACTCAATGCCTCTACCTGACACCAGTGGGGCTTGCAACACTGCTCTAAAAAAGGCGCAATAGCAGGGTTGTAACTGAATTAAGCTTTCTATCTCCCTCCCACTGCACCATCTGTACACTATCCCTTTCCAAAAGAAGGTAACATATTAATTAATTAACTGGTAGGCATTAATTGCCTGATTTTGCTACTTCTCTTTAAAAAAATGATTATTTATTATAAAACTTATTTGAAATTAAAGTTATAATCATGTTGATTTAAAATGAGATGTAACGTTTATAACAAAGTAGTTTTAACAGTTTTAAATCAAACTGATTTAAGGTTAGATTATTAAAGTTTCATTTACAATTAATATGAAACAATGGTAATTTTAAACCAGCAGCAGTAAATTTTCTCTGGCATATTATTATAGTTAATCAGCATGTGAAATCTTGTAATCCTTATGTTTTAGCTATAACGTGTGTTCAGTTCCAGTGGTATTTGAAGACACATATATACACTTCTTACAAAATGACCTTTTAGCGTAGTAACTTTTAATAAAAGTTTCTTTAAAAAATTACTTCTTGAAAAAGAAATTAAAAGAGAGGACCTTTAATGAAAGTTTTAATAAAAATTACCTTTTAAAACTAGCCAAGCCAGCGTTCAAAATATCACAGAAGAGAATATACTAGCGCTTGGCTCTCTATGTAGAATTTCTTTAGTAAGCGAATTCAGTTTTTAAAATACCGTATAGCAGAAACCTTTACATCCGATCTTTACGATATTAATCTTTTTACAATAGCTAAAAGATGTAGCAAAATATTTGTAAAAGCTTCGAAAGTTTTCAAAAGCGCTCTTTTGTCTCTTTCATACCAATTTGTGTTAAGCGCCTTCATGCATTTGCATTTGAAAGGATGTACTTTCAGATTGTTCCCGTTGTGGTAGAGCCACGCGCATGCAAAGTAAGTACACATTCCATTCCAACTACTACTCAACCGATTATTACTACATCATGATTATAAGAGTGGGAAGTACCACGTCTATGCAAAGTAAATATATTTTTCAACTACTTCTATTCAACTGATTCTTATGATACGGCACACACATTAAGTTCCCGGGGCAATATAACATTCTGATTAAAAAAGTAGGCAGGCGCACACTTGCTTGGCATGCAAATATTCTTTTTAGCTACTTCTACTAAATCGATTCTTATGAAACTTCGCACACAATTACTGAATGTTAAATGTTGTCGAAGCCACTTTCTCGAAATCTAGTCAATTTGGGCTTAACAATATTGACAGCTTTCGTTTGCTTGCACTTACGTGTGTCAATGTTTCGCTCTTAATGCTGACTTTACATATGGCTTGTTAGGTGTGTGAGACATATGTAACTTCGCATGTTTGTCAAAATTGTCAATTTACAGACGGCTTATAATATTTGCTTCTGTAAATGTCATCTGACAATGTTTCATATGTTTCACACGGCATGTATCACTTTTGCAGTGGGAAATTTGAAAAGTCAGATGTAAAATACATGTCGTCTAAAGTCAGCATAAGTATTAAAATTTTACAATAACGCCATATTGTAAATTTCTAGTTTATTTGACGTACTTCAGTAAAACACTGAAAATACTATTAAATTGTTTGAAGCAAAATACAACCAAATATAGCGACAAGAGAGCCCATTGTAAGGTTCTCGCCGTTGTACAGGAAATTTTTATAATTTTCTAATACAAATTCTAGTTTTGTTGTACAGGTGCGACTACCTTGTTTGATGGGCCTGACACAGTAAAGAAAACAGAAGTTTTGAATGTGTTAGTGGCTTTTATTTTGTTTAAAAAAATCATGAGTATGTGCCAGTGTTGCCAGTGAAATTTCGAGAAAGATACATTTTAGTTTCCAAAAGATAAATTTTTTCCCAAAAAGATGCATTTTGAAAAAAAATTTTAAAATCAGTTTTTAACGTTTAACATATCGACCCCTTAGCGCCAAATGATCGTAAGCGACAAAAATTTTATTTTTCAGGAGAGGGTTTTTTTTATTGTATTTAAACATGATTTATATTTATAAACTGTCGCCTGTATTTCAAAAGTTATAAAAAAATTTTGATATTTTTATGATTTTAAACTAAAAAAATCATAAAATTTTGATTTCAATAAAAGCTTTTTACAAAATGCCGCTTACGATCATTTCGCGCATTTTGATATATTAACATAACATTTTTATTTCATACTTAATGAATATTGTAAAGAAAATTATATCATATAAACTCATTTTTATATTTATTTAAGTCATAAGTATTAGGTGTGTACTTTTTAAAAATACAGTAAGCAAACTTTAAAATTAATTATAGCGCCAAATGATCGTAAGCGACAAAAATAAAATGTTTCAGGAGAAGGGTTTTTTATTATATTTAAACATGATTTATATTCATAAACTGTCGCTTACGATCATATGTCATAGCCTCTATTTTAAAACTTAACAACAAATTTGACATTTTAATGATTTTAAACTATGGGTAACCTCACAAAATTTTGATTTCATTAAAAAAATTAGATTCTTACAAAATGTCGCTTACGATCATTTGGCGCTAAGGGGGCGATATGTAACTATCTTTGGATGTTGTCAAAACAAATTAATTTTTGTAAAAATTAATATTCAAGTAAAGGCTTTTTTTAGTATTCATAACGAAATGATAACTTTAAAAAACTTTGTCAGAGACGGAAAGCTTAATATTTTATGTCTGTACATTGTGCGTACAGATTCAAAAGATACGAAAAATGTCAGGATTATACATGGTACGTAAAGTCATCAAAAGATACGAAAAATGTATCTTTCGTATCCTAATGGCATCACTGGTATGTGCATGTATAATAAGAAAAATTAATAAGAATGAAAAAAAAAATTATAATAAAGGGCTATATTATTTCCCTTATTCCGTAACTATCTATCGACGTCACGTCAAGACAATAACAAAAAATTGGCACCATTAACAGCCTCTTCCCATTTTCTATGCCCTAGAGAATGGTAAGTGGCTGTCGGTAATAGTAAATTGTTGTCGATGACGAGTAAAAATGTGCCAATTTTATGGTATTGTCTTGACGTGACGTCGACAAATAGTTAGGAAATAAGGGGGATTATGAGTTCTAAGAATTTAATGGACTTTTATGAAAAATTTTTACCAGTCGCAAGCAATACATCAAGTGAGTGATTTTAACATTACGTTCGTATTGCTTCGACATTTTTGAATCGGATATCGTATGAAACCACTTACGTTTTCTTTCTACTTGTCGTTCGAGTCATCGTTCGTATAGAAACATATTTATGACTTTGTTCATGAAAGCAAATCAGTATTCTTTCGCTTAGAATGCGCATGAACGAACATCTTCTTTCGACATCGTTGAACAGGCAGTTAGCTCTTATAAAAATGCAACATTATGATGAAAAAAGTGGAAGTTTGATTTATGTGAATACAGCTACTTTTTTTACATCAGAGGCCCAAAAATAATTTTAAAAAATTACACAATTTAATCTAATGATTTTAAAAAAAGTTAAATTTCATTTTTGATATATCCAAAATAAGTTGTTAATTTTTAATTTCAATCCCACTGTTGCAACGAGTTTGTAACTATTACAGTGAGCTTTTATGTAGATTTTGCACTTTTCTGTTTTCATTTGCCATTAAATGCATTTGTATGTTTGCAAGTGCAATGCGTATTTTTATATCTGCTTATTTAAGAGTACAGAGATGATGAGAGTGTTTTGTTTATTTTTGCAATATTGATCATGTTTGACTGACAGTTCATTGCTGTTTATTTCATTTTCTTTCATTCTTTTGTTGCTGCTGCTTTTTTTCTCTTTCTACTTCATTTTTATTATGTGTGCAACAAGAAAAAAACATTTAGTTTGATTTGACGTTTATCACATTTTCACAGTGATTTATGTTAAAAACTGTGAAATTTTAAGTAATTTTTTTTTCATGTGTATTTCAAAACATACACTAAAGTTGAGAGTAAAATATTGCTTTACGAGTATTTTATATTTTTCACTTGATATGCATTATGTGTGCAAACACTGGAATTGCGTAAATCAATTTATTTATTTTTTTTGCTGTTGCAAGTAAAATTTTTATTACACTAATTGTTGTCATTTAAAAGTGATTTACCATACTGAGCAACTATTAAATCCACATGAAAGACAACAAAAAGTTTTAAAATACTTCGAAATGAAAATAAAAATTCATTAAAAATGATCGCAAATTAATTACTAGTTTTTTTTAAATAAAACGAATGTTTTTTATTTAAATAAATAAAGCATAAACATTTTAAATACACAAATAATTTTTAATTTGCCAAATTGATTCAGCCAAAAAAGAACCCGCGGTGTCATGAGACACAGTTAGTGACATCATATTACTGGATATCCGGATGGATAAATAAAGATTTATTTGTTAAGGGTTAAGCAATGTCTATATGCATTTCATTGGTGCTTTAGCAAATCATTAGTAGAGTTCAACCATACTTTTGAAAAGTTTCAAACCTCTTATTTTATCCACAGACTTCCAAAAACCATTTCAGAGCTCACAAATATGTATGTAATAATTTTTTTGAAAATCACAAAAGAGTAAATTCAGCGTAGTAGGGTTAGTCACTTATAAAAAACCCAACATATTAATTTAAAATTTCGTAGAAAAATTAACCATTTTCGTCCAATGCTGGATGTAGCGTGCATGATTTAATCGATTTAAAATTTTAAATGCAGTCATTTTTGAAATCTATTCTTTTGAAATAGTGAAAAAAATTTAGTTTTGATCATTTTTTGAGGAAAACGTCGAACAATTAATTAAACTCTATTTTTTGTTATGTTTTGCCATTTTTCACTCTCATTTCAAAGTCTTGACTTCGATTTATTTTAACGACTACATGAACTGAGATAACAACAATTTTGTTCGTGTTATCAAGGATTATTTTAAAAATCATAAAATATATATTTTTAAAAATTAAGTTATAATTATTTTGGCTTCAGTTCGGTTTTAATTTAATTTTTCAATTAAATTATATTTTATTTAGAGATAAATGTGAAGCATGTAGACAAAGAAAATTTTGAGTGACAGTATGAATTGATTAAAGGTAGATGATATTCAGCTCTTGACTGCAAACACCCGACTTTGGTCAAGTGGTCTAAGCGGTAAAGAACTCTGATGAGATTAGCGGGAGCTGTCGAAACGTCAGTTTAACCCTACCCGCAGTCAAAATTTTCTTTATCTACATGCTTCACATTTATCTCCAAATAAAATATAATTTAATTGAAAAATTAAATTAAAACCGAACTCAAGCCAAAATAATTAAAATATATATTTTTTTAATTTGTCTATCCTATTACCGGAGATATTGACAAAATAGAGAACAAAGTCGAGGGCAAAAACCAAAATTTTAAAATTCAAAGCCGAATATCTGATCGGATAATATTTGTAAAAGTTATCATGTCGACAAGGTTTTTTATGCCCGAGGTAGTTAACTTTCACACCCTGTAGCTCAACGTGTATTTCAATAGGGTGGTCCAAATTTCAGCACTCTTAAAGCTTAGGTCCTCCTCTACGATTTTTACATATATACATCGTTTTGTAATCGGATCCCCAGTTTCAAAGATATAGATTTATTATCCTTTTTTCCAATTTGAACCGCTATGCGTCTTCCGCCTGGTACTATACTATATTAGTGTCTCGCCCGTTAACCAAAAATATAAAATGAAAGCATATCGAGTCCACAGTTTCAAACGGTAGGTTTTTTAGATCTGCTGTAAAAGTAGATAATGGGTCGCTTTATTATTATGATTGTGGAATCATCTTTGACTTGTTTTACTACACTCAAAACATAAATCAAGTCATCACTACTGAAAGCAAAGTTCGGTAAGTACAGAACGCTTGATTCATGAATGGATTCGTTCAAAACTCTTAGCCAATAATAGGCCTGCTCTGGCTTGATTTGAAGCCAAAATAAGGCTTGATTTAGCTGCCAAGTACTTTATATTATTTTCACAACATAAACTTTTCTTATAACCCTCGCTTCTTAGAAATCCCAAACCAACGAAGTCTATTGTCATTCCCTTGTCGTTGAAGTGCTGCTGCTGTCTTTGCGGTAGTTTCAATCACTGCGATGAAACCGTAACATGAGAATCGTGATGTTTGTGTGAATGTTTATGAAACAATCACAAAAGCTGACGACAATCTTTCAAGTATTTAATTTCAATTTCAATCAATCGATTTTGTTTTTTTTTTCTTTTACTATTTTTGTTAATACTTTCAATTTATAGATACAAAAAGATACAAAAATAAATAAATACTCGTCGTACAATAGTGATTGTTACACTTTAGTCTGCAACTACAAGTATTTTATTATTTCTGTTACTTTGTTACAACTTCCAGTTTTAGAGATTATTTTATTTTACTTTTCCATAGATACTTTATCGGTATTAAATGGCAAAATTTGTAAAGCAGAACATAAAAATAGCAACGAATTGAGACGAAATAAAATAGAGATTGAATCGAAATAAAGCCAATTTAGTAATAGCACACAATACGAATCAAAAGCATTTGTCATTTGTATTTAATTAGAAACTTTTTCTTTAAAATTTTTTGTTTGTGTTCGTTTTTTGTTTGGTCTCAAATAATGGATAAATATTTGTCTATGTTTTTTTAAATCTCTTGCGGATTTGCTGTCTTTATTTCATCAACTCAATGAAGCAATTCATTAAACAGCCAATCAGGTTTATTAAGGGCATTCCATTGAAGCAGTTTAACTTTGTAACGAGTGATTTTTTTGCTATTATCTTTTTGGCAACACTAGTTTTGACAGCTCACGCACGTTTTGTATCTTGTATCACTGTGAAACATCTTCAGTTTGGTCTATAATTTAATCATGAATCGTCTTACAAACGAACAACGCTTGCAAATTATTGAATTTTATTACCAAAATGCGTGCTCTGTTAAGAAAGTTTTTTATCGAAGAATTGTGTTCAGCGACGAGGCTCATTTCTGGTTGAATGGATACGTGAACAAGCAAAACTGCCGTATTTGGAGTGAAGAGCAGCCAGAAGCATTGCAAGAGCTACCAATGCATCCACAAAAAACAACCGTTTGGTGCGGATTATGGGCTGGCGGCATCATTGGGCCGTATTTCTTCAAAGATGATGCGAATCACAACGTTACTGTGAATGGTGAGCGCTACCGTGCGATGATAACAAACTTTTTTCTGCCCAAAATGGAAGAGCTTGACTTGCATGACATGTGGTTTCAACAAGACGGTGCCACATGCCACACAGCACGCGAAACAATGGACCAATTGAGAGGCGAGTTCGGTGAACAGTTTATTTCACGCTTGGGACCAGTCAATTGGCCGCCCAGATCGTGCGATTTAACGCCTCTAGACTATTTTTTGTGGGGCTATGTTAAGGCTAATGTCTATAGCGACAAGCCCGCTTCGATTGCCGCACTGGAAGCCAACATTGCCAACATTATTCGTGAGATACCGGCCGAAATGTTGGAAAGAGTATGCCAAAATTGGACTAAGCGGATGGACCATTTGAGGCGCAGCCGTGGCCAACATTTGCATGAAATAATCTTCAAACATTAAATTATATCGACCCAACTATCGATCCAAATAAATATTTCATGCATTTTTCTGAATTTTATGTGTTTTTTTTTTACTTTCCGATAGTTCTTATAAAATCACCCATTATTAAGACAACTGATATGAAAACATAATATAGGGTGAATTCCGAAGCATCAAAATACATTGTAGTGATGCGACTTTAATTTGTTTACAAAAACAAAGCAAGTACGATTTTGCATCACTACAATGTATTTTTTGGCATAAGTTCCCCAAATATCTAGGGAACTACTGAGCAGATTAAAAAACAATTATAGATAATATTGTTATCGGGGTTTGCTTTTTTGCTTTAATTTAATAGCACAAACCGTTCTCCAGTTATGTTAACGTTTGTTGTGCAACTGATTCCTCTTTGAAAAAATTTATATCTCGAAAATTAGAACCAAATAGAAAAATAATAAAGCGACTACAGATTTGGAGGCACAAGCTTAATTTTCACTTTCAAACATTCTGGTATGTGATGGAAATCGATCGATTTCAAATCGCTCGATTTCATAAAACTAATAATAGCCAAATATGTGTGATGTAAATCGCAGTGAAATCGATGCAGTGAAATCGAATTTAAGATCAAATAAAATATTCTAAGCCAGCCTCGAAAACAATAAAAACATCAATAAGTCCTCTTTCAGGAGATTTTGCTTTTTGAAATCGATTCAATTTGAAATCGATCGATTTCCATCACATGCCAAATTATTACAAAAATATTAAAACTAAAAAAAAAATTAAATAAAAAGGCACTTTCTTGTCAAACTGAATACCCTTATTGTACTATATGTAGAGTAAGTACTCGTATATAACAATTTTCACTCAGCTATGCGTTCTGATAAAATGCAGTGGTATATGATGAAAGTTAAACGACAAGTATGAACCAAAACTTTATTTCAATAAATACCAGCAATATTTGAAATCAGTATCTGATATTATTTGAAATTTAATACTTTCAAGAAAACATAAAACTAAAACTACTTTAACAACATCGAAATTGCATGATATTTGATTGCTACCTGTACAAAGAGAAGCATTAACGGGTACCGGCATTAAAAATAAATAACATGCAATTGGTTTTTATGGCAAATAGTATCAAATATCTTTGATCAAGCAAAAATATTTAGTTAAAACCGTAACAAAAGTTATTGATTAAATATTAATATATAAAAATATTAAATGAATTATGTTGACTTAGAGGCTTTTCACATGTTACTTAACGCCATTTTCATAATTTTTAATAACCTCCGTGACGCTTCATAGCGAATTTTCAGTATAAATTATCAACTCCGTAACAAACAAGAGTTTAACGAAATATTGTAACAGATCCTTGTGCCTAATTACAACTGGTACCACATCCATGTTAGCGTGTCAAATTTGATCTATTAAGGTATTAAAACGTATTATGTATAAAAAAGGTACTTTTTAGGAATGATCTAACGTGGCGTGGCAGTCCTCTATAATTGGGTTTTTTTTTAACAACTTGAGTTTGATGAAGTTGTTATCAGTTCATCAGTTCCTCATATTATTACAACTATAGCTTGCCTAACGGATGACCAAATATTTTTTTTTTTAAATAAGTCAACGTTGACTAATAAAGTGCAGGGGATTTGGAGGAAAGGTAGTCCTCCATAAGTGCCCTTGTTTGTATCGTGTTTGGGTCAAATCTAGTAATTGAAAATTTATCCCCTTTCTGTTGACTGATTGATCTGAAATTTGTTAAACACCTTTCCTTGAGAATACAATTTTTTGTTTCGAAAAGTGGGCGGCGCCACTCCCCAAAAAAGTAATATTTAGCTTAACCACCTTTCTGTTGAGCGATTGATATAAAATTTGGTGAACATCTTTACTTTTAATGACAATAAAATTATGTTACTCGGAAAGTGGGAGGCACCACTCCCAAAAAAAGTAATATTTAGCTTAACCACCTTTCTGTTGAGCGATTGATCTAAAATTTGGTAAACACCTTTATTTTTTAATGAAAATATAACTTTGTGATTAGAAAAGTGGGCTGCGCCACGTCCATAAAATATAATATTTAGTTTTACCCCCTTCCTCTTGACCGATTGGTCTGAAATTTGGTAACCACCTTTACTTTTGACAATAATACAATTTTGTGGTTACAAAAGTGATTAGCGCCACGCCCATAAGAAGGAATATTTAGTTTGCTTTGTTTGTGTCTTGTTTAGCTCAAATCTGGAAGTAATTTAAAATGTTCTCCTTTTCTGCTGACCGCTTGATCTGAATTTGCTACACACCTCTCGGATGACAATACCATTATGTGTATTCAGTATTTTTGTAAATCAAAGGTAGCCACCGCCACAAAATGGCGGGTTAGTTATTTTATTTATGAACCCCTCAATATAGATATCAAATGAAAGGGCTTGGCTAGTAGAATATTGTACACAATGAAAAAAAAAATCAAATTTATAATGGTTGCCACCATCAAATGGCATATTATATATGAGTAATTCCATTTAGCCGATTGTGACAATTTTACACACACTTTTTGTTATAAATCAAGAATATAAATTTTTTTACTTATAAAAGCGTTGCGGCTCGCAAGGACATTAAGCTTAAAGTCGTTGAATAACGGGTAGACACTGATAGAACACGATTTCTGCTCAGAATGGTCGTCAGAAAGCTGCGACGGGTGTGACCTTACAAATCTTAATTTTAAAGAATTATGACTTAGAATAAATTCTGTACAATTTTGACTATAAGGTACACAATAGTTTTGGTATAGATACCTGTTCAAAGTGTTTTTAATTGTATTATGCATTTACTGTTTGACAAAAAATTATATTTCTTGTATAAAAACTATTTTTAAAATGAGACGGGTGTGACCGGCGGGTGTGACCTAGTACGAAAATTTAGAAAATTCGAAGAAATAAAACTTTTTATTGATTTAATTAATATAAAGAACATAAAGATAAACTCATAAGAACATAATAAGACATTAAATTATTTGCTATCCATTTTATTATAGACAGCAGAATACTTTAGCCGAATATTTTTTCAAATTCAATAAAAAGCAAAAAAAAGTATATTCTTTGCAGAGATAACGGTTCTTATTAATACTGAGAAATGGAATAAAAGAAAATCGGAAATAAATATTAAACATACAAAGAGGGAGAGCAAAAAAAAAATAAATAAATTTCTTGCATAGGGCCGTTTTAAGTGGAATCACTCATATATTTTTCAACCCCTTGAATGAATGAATGAATTTTAATTATACGGGAAACAGAGGACACTGCGACCGAAGAATATCTATTGTATACCTTGCAGAATCTCAAGATTACCAGTAGTTCTAGTGTTGGTAGTTCCCAATCATCCAATAAGTGCTTGCCCAATTGGCTATATCTTCTGTGGCATAACGCTTCAAAATATGCTCTGGAGTTTTATCCTCATAATCACAGAATCTGCACAGGCTGGTACTCCCAATGCCAAGTCTGCGGAGGTGTTTTCTCAGTCGGCAATGGCCTGTGAGGAAACCTGTGAGCATTCTTACATTGTTTTTACTTAGGAACATGAGAGCTATGAAACGATTTTGGTTAGACGTTCCAATCATTAGCTTTGCATGCCTCAAACCAGACGGGTTCCTGCTACTCTTGATCTCCGTCAGAGTATGACCTTGTTCATGTTGCTTCGCTGATTTAGGTTAATGCGGCATTCCCAAGCCAACTTAGACGTAAACTCATATTAATTTGATTATTAAATGAAAGCTCTTGACTAGTACAATGCAATATACTATGAAAAAATCCAAATCCTAGGTAGAGTCCGAATCAAAAGGGCTGATCATGTTTAGACAGAAAATCGTGTTTTAAATAAAAAACTAAAAACTTGAAAATAAAATAAGTAAAAATAAATTTCAAGTTGAACGGTTTTATTGTAATGAAACATAACAATGATGCAGATAATGTATTAAAAGCTAAAAAAAATAATTGGATAGTACCAGGTACCAGTCACCACACCACTTTCCTCACCAATATAGAACTTTGATCTGACTAAAATAAAGCCCCCTATAGTGATTCACCACTAAATTGATAATTGAGTTATTATTGTCTAATTCTTATTATGGATTACAACTCAACTTAACTTTCATCAAAGTGAGACAACTGATTTTTATCGTTTTTGCTTTTTTTATTTCGACTATTGTGTTACTTTTGTTTACTTTTAAAATGGCGATTAGTCCAGTCGCCAACCTATCACATTCAGTGTACTTTTCGAATCGAATTACAGAGTAATATCACTGGCAAAAAAATTATATTGATTCTTTTTTAATTATAATTAAAAAATAAGCATATAACCTCTAAGCAAACTACCTAATTGGAAGATAATTTCGAATGGCTGAATATTTTATTAATACTTGCAAAATTTATAAATTTTTCACAAAAATGTCCTCTTAAGGGCTTGTTCACATATTACGGAGTTGATAATTTATTCTGAAAAATTATTAGGAAGAGTTGCGTGATATACCCGTAAGTCTCAGACGATCCCACGACTTGATAACTAACTAAACAAATATAAAGATTTTGTAAATGAGGAGCTTAGTGGAATAACCATGTAATCCACATGATTTTAATAATTAGTTTTATGATATCATTTTTAATTGCTAGGTACCAAAGCTTTATTTGTTTTCTACTAAAGATATTTTAGACAAATTCTATTCGATCTCAAAAACTTCATCATATTTAAATCAGTAAATGCAAAAACCATAACATTTTATTTATTTTTTTTAATATCAAGTTTTTGATTTGCGGCTTGCATGGTTATTGCAATAAGCTCTTCGAATAAGCTCTGCATTCTTGTAATGGAAATTTTATAGAAAAAACTTACAAGTTTAAGGCGTTTAACCTTTTCAACTAATTAGAAAAATTAATTTTTCAATGATGAAGTGGTGTGCTATGATTTTAAATTCAATTAAAATTTTCAATCACTTTAAAAAGTTGTTGCAGACGTAATCAAAAAACATTTTAGCCACAGGTTAAAGCTTTCAGTATAATTGGACAATGATTCATAATGTCTGAAATGAGGAAAAAAATATAAAATACAACTAGAAGAGGATACCAAAACACAATATGGCAAAAGTAAAAAAATAAAACTAAAAAAAAACGTTTAAATCAAACAAAGTGTTCGTATTGATAAAATAAAACACTCAGCAACCAAAAATAAAAAAGCACGTTTTTAAAACCAACCACCAACTTTTATCGGTCTAGACTACAAAACCAAAAACTAAAATACAGCTAATGATTACAAAATAGGCAAAATAAATACAAAAAAGAAATCTAAAATTCAACAGAGAAGCGAATAAAACAGCTTCCGGCGTTTAGGAAAATTAATCGATTGACTTAATTGTATGGTTGCGTTAAAGGTCAAAATAAAAACCAAAACAATTCGTATAGAAAAAATACAACCTAAGCAATCATAGTCGTACAATCAGAGTAAGTTCGACAAATGTATCTATGGAATACAGATTAATGAAAAAATACTGCAAACAAATAAAACCAATTTACCAAACAATAATTTCTACATGTATTGTGGCTCTTTTCCCATAAAATTTTACGAAATCCGTTTCATTAACTCAATAATGAGGCACGCGAACATATAATTTCGAAATAAATTTAATTAAAATCAAAACCTATGACGAAAAAATGCGAATGTAATTTTATTAGTTGTTATTCAATTAAATAAAAAATAGAGAACTTGTATTTTTTGTATTGACACGCACGTGACCCCTTAAAGTGGATTTCCAGATGTAGAAGGTCTTTGAAGGTCTTGACATCTGAATGAATTATTTAAATATAGATTTCTATAATGAGAAATCTTTTGAAATTATTAAAGTAAATAAATGTAGTTTCTTAATGGATATCTTTGCTGTACAAAACTATTTCATGTTCAACAAAATCAAAATATTTTCAAAACAAAGTTCTAAGGAAGGACTGTTTCTGGTAAAGGACTCCAAAATATATATACGTGCATTGGTGTTTTGAAAGTTTACATCTGGAATTCATTTTAAGGGGAATTAAATCTCCCCATTTTCCATATATGTAGTTACAGTTACTCGGCATAGGATTATCTTAATATAAATTTTTTCAGTAGTGATGCACAGGTGTTTCATGTTAATTTAATATGATTTTACAATAAGCTTCAAAGAAAAGTTTTCCTTTTGAGATAACTATATTTCATGTTGATTTATTATTGAAATAACGTGAAGCTGATAATGAAATAACACGAAAAATCATCTTGAAACCAAGTTGACTCATGTTGAAACAATATGAATTTAATGTAGCTATTTTTATTAATTACACTATGATACAAAAGTTGAGAAAAAAATGATTCAGGGGCTCTGATGCATCAATTCTATTTGGTTGGAGCCCATAGAGAAAGAATATACCTATGGCTTCTATGGTCACTTCATAAAGCGATTTTATAGCGGTAAATGTAGTGAAAAAACGGTTTTCTCAAAGTTTGAACTTTAAACAGTCATTACTTCTTTGTTTCAAAATGGATTTCTACGATCTTTTTTAAATTTGAAAGATATGATTCTTATCTTTCAAATAAGGTATGATTTTTGAAAATTAGTTAGTAAATGACTAAGTTATGGTGGTTTAAGTGCAAAAAAACAACAAATTTTTCAACAACATTTTAATTTTCGCCGGCACTAAGTTGCTTATGACAAACTAAACCACTGTACGAATTAACGTTTGTGAAAAGCAACATTAAAATAGCTTTCCAAAATGTGTAATTAAATTAAAATCGGCTAAAAAATAAATGAGTTATGCTATGTTTTGTGTTTTAACTATTTTGCTTCTTATTTAAAAATAGGTCAGTCACGCTAATCTATTTCATCATAGCTTGAGAGCGATTAACCCGATTTTGATATTATAAACAGGAAAAGATGCGGAATAAAATTATCTTTAAGTCAACTACACAAAATTTTTTAAATTTCCAATTGTTGCGGAGTTATTCAGAAGTTAACATCGGAAACTAGATTTCTCATGCAATTACAGATTTTCTTTCAAAAGCTCATAATAAAATAAAGAGCGCTAAAGTTTTACATTTATATCAGTAATACTAAAGCTGGGTGTATTTGGAATAAAATAAGCTATAAATCATTAAAATCGCTCGACAAATGGCGAGGTAAAGCCCGGATCCCACTATCGACGCAATGCACCGATTTTCGTCGGCTCACTGCAATAGAGCCATATATAATAAAGCCAAATAGCTTTATTTCTTAACCAATTGATAAACAAAGGCGTAATTGCACTACACTGCAGTGGTAATAAAGCCATACGCCCTTATTTCGCAATTAATTGAGAGATAAGGCCATTTTGCTATATTAACTATGGCTTCATTGTAGTTAGCCGACGAAAATCGGTGCATTGCAACGATAGTGGGATCCTAGCTTAAGACCGAAATAAACAAAAAGCTTAAAATAGTTCAGCATGCTAAGAAAAGACAGTTAGTGAAGTTCCGAACATTCAGAAAAAGTTCATTAATATGTGCGACTCGCCGCGAGATGGCGACAGTCTGTTAATTGAGCTTACTAAAATTAGTAGGATTTTCGCTACAGTGTTGTTGCTACTGTCGCTGGTAGTGTAGGTAAAGGGCTTTGATGAGAGCCTTGGTAGTCTCGAAACAGCTGTCAGTTCAACCTTCCGTACATTCAAAATTTTTCTTTGAATGTTCAATATTTACATGCTTTAGAATTTCTTTCTTAAATAAAAAATTATGTGATCGAAAGATTAAGGCCCTAATTGTGTAAATCACATTACCGAAGTGAAGTTTATGTTAAAGCAACAATAAATTTGAAAAAATTTTAAAAATTTGTTTTTGTTTTTCATACAAATTCTTCACCAAACAAACGTACAGAAATTAAAGCATTGCTTTTCCTATCAAATATTTTAAAATTGTATGAAAAATAAAATAAATTGATAACATATTTGAAATTTTGTTTTTGTTCTGTATACAAATTTCACTTTGGTGACGTGCTTTACACAATTAGGGCCTAAATTGAAAATGAACTTAAGACAAACTAATTAAGTAACTTTGAATATGTTGAAATTTTATTAGAATTGTGAAATATTTCATCAGATTTATGAAAAATTTTATAAAATTGGTTATTTTACATTTAAACAACAAATTATTTCTCATAAATTTAATATGATTTCCAATAAAAATTGCGACATGTTGATTTTACATTAGTATTTTTTCTGTGTGTATGGAACGAGTATGAGGAGTAATTAGATACTACTGTTTTCAATCATTATGGAAACAAATTTTTGAATTCTAAAAATTGTGTTTCTTGCGATATATTCTTCAATGATTACTCTTCTATTTTGTTCTTGTTATTTTTTTACTCTTTTTACCTCAAAACAGAGTTCGAACAGCGGGGACCAAAAAATAGCATTTACTTTGCAATTGACCCGTGTAAGAAATATTCACCCCTATCGTGAATATATTTTCCTCGAAATGTTTTCCTTTTCCCTTTTGCGATGGTCAATAAAAAATCGAAAAATTTCCCTTATCATGAATGATTTTTTTTCACGTGGATTTTTTCCGTTTTCCCCTGTTTTTATTTACTTTATTTTGGCAGACGAAATGGATAAATATGTCATATAATTACTATTTTATCCTTCCAAGTAATTATTAAAGCTTATACATATTTATTTTCAGGACAAATTCAGTAAATAGTGTTCATTTATCTTAGTACTAACACATTTACCTTAACACTACTCCATGCAACACCTTCCCGGCACACATGAACTAAGTTTCGCGATGATGGAATAGCAAATGATTTTTCCACGTCCGTATAGAATCATTCATCGCGTCCAAAATATATAAAAACCAAGTTTTACTTACTCTTGAAAAAATTTAATTTAACACTAAAAGACTATTTCATTGAACTAGGCTGCCTCCAATGGCTCGGATACTTCAAGGCACTGGATGCATCTAGCAATCCTGGGCGAACAATTCGAATTTGTTTAGATTCCTCATGGAATAAAAAGATAATTCCAATTCTTAGCATTGCATTTTTTTTAACAAAAATTTCTTTGATTTTTAATTTATTTTATTAAGCTTCTTCCTTATTTACATTCACTAAGAACTGATAGCAGGAAAAAATTTTCTCGGGAACTTCACGATAGCAGTTTTCCCTCGAAGCGAAATGAAAATTTCATGGGAACATAAATTTTACTTGTTATTCGCGAAAGGGGTGATTGTCTTTTTTTTTGAATGTGAAATAATCTATTAAATGGTATTTTTTTCATTTCATATATTATAAAATGTTTTGTCAATAAAGGTAGAAGTTTAAATTTATTACATGAGATGTATTTCGTGCAAATGTTGCTGGTAATTTCTGTATAAATATTTTATAAAACATGTTTATAAGGAAACTACTAACAAGCTTTATTTTTGCATTGAACAACTGAGTTCCAACTATATTTCTCAGTTATTTTGTTTCATATTGAAAAACGCATTTAGAACTTAAACAATATTATCAGTTGCATATTTATCACTTCCAACATTAATTTTTAGTACACCTTATGACTTGTTTATTGCTTACTTAATAATTGAGTCAAAGTATGTGCTGTTTATGGCCTTAAAAATAGATTAAAACTAATCTGTAATATGTACATATTTCAGTTTGAAATGTTCTATAGTTGCATTGATACTTATACTCGCTATTTATTAATGTTGTTTCATTGATGACCCTTGTCTTATCATGAAATATGTAATGATGTTAATAACTCTCAAAATGAAATATTTCGTGCTCTTCTTATAAAAAGCTGATCCTAAAACTATTTTTATAGAACTTTTAAAGTTTACAAGTTGAAAAAGTATTAAAAAAATAACAGATAAAGGCTTCAGCATATCATATATTTAACACTTCACTGAATTGTAACAAAATTTTTTTTTTTTAAATTAATATTTAACAATTGCACTTCATCAATTAACACTTATGCATATTATTTACATAGAGTAACAAAAGCACACTTAAAAAAACTAATAAACAAGCAAATAATTTCACCATAATTCAATGGGAAATTCTTTTTAATTTTTTTCTCCTTAAAAAGAAAAATTATAAGGAAAATGAAAAACTTCACATGAAATGGCTTAAAGTTTCATCAATTTAATTTCCTTGAGAATTCACTCACTGATAGATCAAATTTGATTTTATGTTTATGGTTAAAAGAAATTATAATAATAAAAAATCAAAATCCCAGCAGATGAAAATGAAAGCAAATAACATACTCGTTCGTACATTTCCTTGTGCATTTACTTTTTCTTCAAAAAAAAAAAGAAGAAAAAAGAAATGGAAAAATAATAAATTTTAATAACGAAAAACATATTTAATATGGTTTCAATTTCAATCATCTCAATCCCTTGATAATGGGTCGTGCTGACGCTTAAGTGGTGCTGTGGTGTTGCTTGCTGTTTGTTGCCGTTACTTCTCTGTAGATTGATTTGCTACGATTTGTTCGTACATTTGCTTGCATTCTCATATTTACAAGACAAGAGTGCATTATGGATGGATGAACGGCATCGATAACAATTTATGCATAAAATATTTTTATTTATATGAAATTTATATTTTCTCTTATACACATTCATATTATTTAAAAAACTGATTTTTCTTACATATTTAAGTATTGCTGTGTGGCTGCTGTCAATTTTAAGCTGTCAAACAATTGCCTTCTTAAAATGATTATGAAGGGTAAAACTTTTAAAGAAAAGAAAAATTTAATTTGCAAAAGAAAAGAAGGAAAAAGAATAAATAAATATGGTATGAGTGCCACAATAAATTGAGAAAGATCTTATGAGAGTGAAAGAAAAAAGTGACAGAATAAGTGAGCCACTTCCATCAATAAATTGAATTTTGCTTTTGGGGTAATTCGAATTTTCCAATATAAGTTATTATTATTATTATTATTATTATTATTCCAATATAAGTTATGAGGCAAGAAAAATAAATCTATAATTTTTCCTAAATTTTAGCGGGCTCGTTTCCGCAGAGAACGTAATCGTCGACGAAAACGAAACTAAAACGAATTTCCATACATTAGCAACGAAAAAAAGCTCTGAAACGAACTTTTTTCGTTGCTAATGTATGGGGTTTCGTTTTCGTCGACGATTACTTGTCTCCGGAAATGCAGCTTAACCCCTAACCGATTGATGTCAAAATTTGGTAGGATAATTTTTTTTATCAATATTTACTAAGCTGGGGTCTGAGCCTGGCAGAAATTTAACGTTTTGAAATTAATGTGAATAGCGCCTAACTACACTAGTACATAGGAATTTCAGTATTTAAAGTGAATACTGATCCAAAAAGTTTCAAGAGCTGCCATTATATTTAGACAAAAGAAGGGAAATATTTAAAAATATATATTAAATTGTCAAGAATGGTTCTTTTGTATTATAATTAAATAATACCTGAAGTATATTAATATGATTATTTCGAACGTATTTGCTTTGTGAATCCAAATTGATTATTAGAAAAAGGTTCGTAACGTTATATTCGGAAAGAATTGGGCATGATTAATATTCCAAGGAACAAGGGAAAAATTAACATCAACTTAAATTTTCATTGTACACAGCAGAACAGAATACCTGAAGTATTTTTAAATTTTTAAACAAAAGTATCATTAAAAGGCAAAAACTACTTTTTTGCTTGAAATTCCGTACCATTTCATAATCTTTATTTTATATCACTGCTGTGTATATAATTAACGTCTAAATAACATCCTGTTAGCCAAAAAGAAATCACTGTTATTTAATTAAAAATAAAACACTCATAACTTTGCGGAATGTAGACTACATAACGTGACCAGAAGGTTTTTCCAAAAAGCGGGACAGGAATGATTGAAAAGCGGGATTCTGAAGAAAATATGACGAAAAAATCGGGATGATGTAAAAACGCTAATTTCTATGATAATACAATTATACACATGGTTTTTTAAATATATGCAACTTTACAGTTCCACGTCGTTACTTGAAATGCAAAACCACGTAACTAATAAATAATTAAAAATCGCATTGTTATTTGATTATTGCGTATTTCATCGAAGCGTATGTCTGTATAAATTTTGGTGGTATGTCTAATGTCCAGTGACATAATGTCCATGGACATTTGAAAGTGACATAATATCCATGGACCTTCATAGTTTTTAATCCAAAGATTTTTGAGTATTCAGGACTAAGATCGTTGAATTTCATTTTTGGAGCAATCCAACATTTTTAATGTTACGTGCCTTACTTGACTTCATCACACTCACACTGGGAACACGTATGACAAGAGCTCTGATGATGAGATAGTCATTGATCTCGAAAACATCAGTTCGACGCATATACAAACAAGAATTTGTCTCTTCTGTTATTGAATTAAATGAACTTAATCCTAGATAATAAATATCTCTGGATTAGAAATTTTCAAGTAATGAGTATTGAAGCATTGTCAAAAAATGCACTTTTGTTTATTTTAAAGTGGTTTAACTCAATGAGTTGTACGGGCTGAAAAAGGAGAAAGATATTTTTTTATTTAGTTGAAAAATATTTTAAGTTTTTGGCTATAATTAAAAAAGTAGAACTATAAATTTTGAAACTCGAAAAAGCGGGAAACAACTTTTAGGCGAGATCGAACTCTTAAAAGCGGGATAATCCGCCTAAAGCGGGATGTCTGGTTAGGTTAAGACTACATCAAAATTACTCTTTATATCTTTATTAAAAACATCATTTTTATTTCGAAATATATGAGGTAAAGATCTATTTACATGTTTTAAAGTGTACTTTCCAGACAATAATTCACATAATTATGCAACACAAACACGATTGTTGTTAATTTATTTATTTATTAATAAATTACACTTTTTTGCATTTAATTAAAACAACAACAAAAAAACGACAACTTTTATTTTCATTAACATTTTGTTAATTTTTCATATAAAAACGCAGACACTACAATAACGGGGTTAAGGATGTGAAATACAAAAAAAGCTTACATTGTTTACCTTAATGAGTAAATAAATTTGTGTAAAATACACTTTAGTATGTAAAGTTTACTCATACAAAAGGTAAATCTCATTAAATCAGAATATTGGTGAGGACACTAAACAAAACAGCAACCGAGTGGCATCCATAATTTGCATACACACTAGTTTATTTTGATATGCGTTCATACAATTATTTACAGCCAGCGGCAAAAATATGCTATATGGAGGCCTTATAGAAGGCATCTTTACACCTACTTTTGGATAATCAAGTACCCCATGCTCCATTCAATATTCATATCTTCTCAAAAGGCTTTCCACAGTATAATTGACAAAAGTCCTTATAAATATAGGCCATTTTGAAAGTTCTCTAAGGAAATGCTGTTAAAAAGTAAATAGAGGTAAATTTTGTTTAATCTCGGTATTTTTATAGCGGCTTCTGTTCGAACTGTTTCATTTCATTCAAAGTAATTTTTTATACATATGAGGCTAAAGAAGTTCGTGTATGTATTAGGAAGGAATTCGACATGCTATAGTTTCGACGGAACAAGGATAAGTTAATCAGCTCCAACATAAACGGTATAATAGCAGCATGCATGATGTCTCTTGTTCGTAAACTTCAGTTTTATATGGGGCATTATTTTTGAAGTGGGCAAAATTTTTTGACGAAATTCCTTGATATTTCTTCTATAGTTCTAGTGGGTATAAATGTGCATGCAAAAAATTTATTTCATGTTTATTTGTTGAGTAATGGGGTGCGAAAGTGTTGCCGTTTTTGAAAAAGTTTTTTTTTTAAATTTTTGTTTCAAACTAGAAAAAAATTAAACAAAAAATTTAAAATAAGTGATTCTTCTAGGAAATCGTCTGGTCTTTTCAAAAAAAAATTTAATTAAAAAAATTATTTATTTCATATTTAAAACCGGAAATGAGCAATTGAAATTAAGAGTTTTCTTACTACAATATGTTTTATTTTAAAATTAGCCCGTAAAAAAGTTTGATAATGGGATCTCCATAAGTTTAAAAATTATACAATTTTCTTTACATGCCCCCCAGCCTTTTGATCATTGTTATAGAGAATCGGTATAAGATACCGTGTAACCTTTACGTTTAATGTATTATGTGTGCTCAGCACTTTTATGTAAAACTTCACGAGAAAGAATTTCATTGAACATTTTAACCCTCTAGCGCTTCACTGTATGGGTACTTTTTGACCCTTTCTTAAAAAGGTGCAAAAAACTCCTCTTCGGCGGTGAGATAGCGGGCTAAAACATCCCACAAAAAAATTCCTCATAAAATTTTATTATAAGTATTGGAACAAAATAAATTTCTAAACTCAACCAGAACGCCAAAAATCATTAAAAAATAATTGGGAATAAGTACGAAATTAACCCTCAAGCACACATAAGCGGCGGAGATAGGGGCAAGTATATTTTGAGAAAACTTTGAGAACAAAAAAATCTAATTGAGGTCAGCTATACATTACACCTTTTTATGAGGGACTCCTAGAGAGTTATGCGACTTTTTCTTAAATATATATATCTATTCTGTATTGTAAATTTTGTGTGGAAGCAGTCTTAAGGAATGACGATAGGGGGTAGGCATGTTCAGAAAAAATGTTGGTGCTAAAAAACTAATGGGAGTCAGTCATGCCCATGTAATGTCATCCTATGCGCTGCTGGGGCCAATTTAACAATTTTATTAAACCACCTTATTTGCATGGGTGCCCCCATAAGGAGTGAAGATAGAGGGCAAGTATGTTTTGAGAAAATGTTGGTAACAAAAAACCAGTGGAGGCCGGTTAGACATTTTACCCCCTAGGTGGAACTCCTAGGTAGTTATGGGAATTTTTCTTCAATATATTTCTAGTCTGTGTTGTAAATTTTGTATGGGAACCCCTTAAGCAATGGAGATGGGCGGTAGGTATGCTCAGAGAAATTGTTAAATAGAAAAAATGAAGGAGAGTCGCTCCCACATTTTACTCCTCTGGGAGCATCCTAGGACCTCTAAAGGCCAATTTTTTTGAATTTTATAACATTTTTTACTTTGGACGGGAGCCCCCTTAAGGAATGGTGACAGGGTTAAGTATGATCGAAAAAAATTTCGAAAATGAAAAACTAAGGGGCGGTCGGCCCTATATTTTATCTCTCTAGGAGTGGCTCTCTGCCAATTATAGAGTTTTTTTTTAATTTTTCCCTTTTTGCCCCCACTTTAAAATTTCCAGCTGACGGTCTTTCCACCGCTATACAGTCACCAACAATATATATTTATTCACATTTCCATATAAGCTATCATCAGGTAAACTTTTAATTAGGAGGAAATTACTGAAAAAAAGATTTTTTCGTGCTTTGAATGCTACCGCGCCAACGGAACTGGAGCTGACTTTCACGAGGCTTTATGATACTACTCCCTGATGCGTCTCACCAATTATCGTCCGGGAGGAACTTGATCATGTAAATATATCACTGTCTCTCGAAATCTTATATTTATTAGAACTATAGTTATGCCAAATATTAAGGAATTTCGGCAAACAATTTTTTGTCCTGTCCGCTTCAAAAATAATGCCCCATATACAAGTTACTTGCGAAAACAAAATACGAGATTATTTGCTATTTCTAAAGTAAATTTTTTTATAAACAAAACGAAAAACCTTAAAATAGAATACCCCTTTCTCAGTGCCAGTCAAGGACTTTTAAAAGAAGGTGTAAGCAGGCTTTTAATAAGACTTGAAGTGAGAAGACCATTTTACTTTCCGTTGGCCATAAATACATGCATATGTATTTTTAAAACAAACTAGTTTTTCAACGTACTCGTACATACATACAATATTTAACTATGTTATTGTTTCCTTTAGTCTCATGGCAAGCTTCCGTTTTAAAACACGTATGAATTTGAAAAATACACAAAACTACATGTTGTGAATATTTAAATTTTATGTTAAAAATATATAAAATACGTGCTAAAGAAAACATAAAATGGCTTTTTATAAACATAAAATTATGTTTTTTAATAAATAGTGTGTCACATAAGAAAATAACCTTATTAACATGCCTATTCACAGAAAAAGTCTAAGTCAGTCACAACTTTTGTTATGACTGAGTTCTATATATATTTTTGTGACTTGGTCTTAACTTTGTATTCTCGTAACATAGTCACCAAACCCCAATTTTGACACTTACATACGTACATATTTTATGAAAAACTAATTTTTTTATGAAAATTATAGATAATCTAAATGTTTTTTTTTTTCAATCTTGCATAATATGTGCATGTACCCAAAGATTACTTAAAATGGCAGAAACACGCACACAGAAAAATTTCCATGTAAAATCGTCGAAAACCAGGTTAACTTAACATTTTTCGGTAGTGATTTTGCTTCATAGGTGTTTCATGTTAAATCAACATGATCTTCAATAATCTTTGAAAGAAAATTTTTCCTTTTGAATTAACTATATTTCATATTGATTTAATATTCCAGTACAGTTAAATCAAAATGAAGTTGATACTGAAATAATACGAAAAATCATATTGAATCAAAGTAATTTCGAGTTGAAACAACGTGAATTTGATATTGGAACAACACGAAGAATCATGTTGAATCAACGTTATTTCAAGTTGAAACAACGTGAATTTGATATTGGAACAACACGAAGAATCATGTTGAATCAAAGTTATTTCAAGTTGAAACAACGTGAATTTGATATTGGAACAACACGAAGAATCATATTGAATTAAAGTTATATCAAGCTGAAACAACATGACTTTAATGTATTTTATTAATTATTTTACTTACGTGATATTCATCAGAAAACTTTTCGTTGTAGCTGACTGCCCCAGCCAAGATTTGAACTCGTGCCACCTACATGATAGTCCACGCGCTAACCACTGCAGCCACAACAGCTTCAAACTTTTCTTTACTTATACACCATATAAATAAATACCATCGTATGTAAAATGCATTTCATTTTAATTCAACATGATTTAAATGATTATTTAACATAAAACTTATTTGAAATTAAAGTTATAGTCATGTCGATTGAAAATGAAACCTAACGTTTATAACAAACTTGTTTTAACGGTGATTTAAGGTTAGATTAATTATTTTCCGTTTAAAATTAATATGAAACAATGGTAATTTTAAACCAGCAGCAGTAAATATTCGCTGGTAATTCCTTTTTTGTCGTATACATAGAAGACAGATGTAAGAATAAACAACAACAAGTCACACAACTAAGCAGAACAGTGTATTGTAGCAATGAACAAAGCAAGTAAACACTAACACACTCAAACGACAAATTATTTCTTGTAAATTTAATATGATTTCCAATCAAAATTGCGGCATGTGGATTTTACATTCCTTTTTTTTCTGTGTGCAAATATATTAGAACTCATAAAATTCCCTTGCATCAAAAATTGCTAAAATTAGAAAAATAGTAAATTTAATAAAGAAAAAAACTTTTAGAACTGAAAAAATAAAAATATCTTGCACAAAATAAATTTTATCGCAAAAATGACGACAATTCGCAAAAATTGCAAACAGGCCCTAAATTTATTAAAAAGCGGTGTCACTCAGCGTGATATGTCAGGTTGCTCTTATGACGAAAATGAGTTCCGCCCCGGAACCGCCTTTGCATTAATTGAGGGTGGAATATACTCGCAGTATTCTGATACCGCATGACAGTTGCTCTCGCTTGCTGGAAAAAGGCGTGCTACACTACTTTCTCTTGTATAGGTACTTTCGGTAGTAGCCATGACCTGATAGCATCTGAGTCATATAGTAGTTTACATATCCATGTTTTATCTTCAGCCATTCGTCAATGTCTGGAATAACTGTTGCCGTTATTCCATCTTGTCTGCTACTAATTCTATCCACCTCTATGGGTTCTATACTCCATTCTTGTTTTGCTATCCATATCGCCTTTCACTAGATTGTGCAAAGGTCTATCGGAACGATCCCTGCCATTACTAGAAGTGCAGCTGCCGATACAGTTCGGTATGCAAAATGTTTGCGCTCTTTACATTTGCCTTATCTCCCCAGATCTCGCTCCCATAGAGAAAAATGCTGATGCTCGCTTTCATCAGTACCTTACCGCTAATAGGTTGTGGTCCTTCTATGTTTGCGCAGTTATTTTACCAGCTATTTTCTCAGTGTAACATACTTAATCTAACATGTGACGCCCAAACAGACGTATTATACTCAAATAACCGTCTTATATAAAGAATTACCGTTTTATACTAATGTCCAACTTCACACTGCTTGATTAACTCATCACAATAGCTTAACCAATGTGATTTCATATAAATATAAGTGGTTAAACCATCGATATTAGTTAACTAAAGACCGTGAACTTGAACCTATCGTAGACTATCTCTTTATGCTTAGATGCAAACCGGGGAAAATTTAATTCCTCATAAAATTAATGCCAGATGTAAACTTTCAAAACGCTGATACACGTATATATATTAGGGTATTCATTTAATCGGGCCTCTGCTTTAATTGGTTAATCGCTCGATTAATTAGTCGAGGTTTTGGCTTAATCGGTTAATTATCGACTAATTTCGGTATTAACCGTCTAACCGATTAATAAAATTTTTTTATAAATCAAGTAATTTCAACAAATAAAAATGCATAAACTATTTATTATTCTGAGCTTATTAGTAAAAAACACAATAATATAACAAACATAACAATTTTTGAACCAAATCAAGCAAAAAACAAAAAATTCATCAATTTGTATTCATTAAAAAATTAACAAGTTTTTGAAATCATTATATCAGTTATTTCAATAGTTTAAAGAGATCTTCTAAAACAATCTTTCAGAACTATAATTTGGTTTAAATGTTTAGAGTTAAAGAGATTGTCTTCTTTAGTTTACGACCTTGACACATACTTTTTGTATATGAGACGAAAGAAATAATTAAACATACAAAAAATATGTTATAATACTACAAAATATGAAAAAATTTGTTACGTCGGTTAATCGACTGAAATTAACCGGTTTAACCGTTAATCGAAAATAGCAAATTTTAAATTAACCGATCAGTTAATCGGGTAGTAGTTAACCGGTTAATCGATTAACGGTTAACCCAATGAATACCGTAATATATATGTTCAGGCCCGTGTTATGTTTTTGTATTGTACAGTTGTTCTACTAAAACAAATGAAGCCCTTACTGATTTTTTTCAAAATTTTTTAAAGAAAATGTTTTCTGAATCAGTAAAACAATTTGATTAATCAAAAATGGGAAAATAATTGTTAGAAATAATAAACCTATAACTAAAACTTGTACACACTATCGGCGCAATGTACCGATTTTCTTCGGCTCACCGCAACAAATTCATAGATAAGAAAGTAAAATGGACTTATTTCTCAACTTATTGGCAAATAAGGACATAATCGCTCTACAATGCGGTAGTGGGATCTCAGCTTAACTGTAGTTTACATTAAAATTACAAAAAAATCGATTCAACTAAAAATTTTTCCGATTAACTCAATTATTTCTTAGAAGTAGAAATTAATCGAATACCTCAAACAAAATATAAGCTTTACTTGATTTCTCGAATAGTTTGAAAATAAAAATATTGGTTATCCGACTAATCGAATAATTGAAAAGACGATTAATATGAATACTCTAGTAGACATGTAATTTTAATTTGTTCAATTACTAAACACACAAATTTTTTTAATATATTTAACTCAATGCAACAAATGACAGCTGATTAATTATTTAAATAAATTATTTGTGAACTCAAACTGCAAAAATGAAAAATGAAATATATTTTGCATTTAAAATTCAAACTTTACAATGCCTTTGTAAAGTTGTATAAATGTAAATATGTCTGGTAACTGTTGCCACAAAATTTGTCATTATAATATTCATTTGTTTAACATTTTAGCACCCACCTACAATTTATCTGCAAAAGATAAAAGCCAAAATTTTAAATATTAACATGAAGGCATGTAAATAAACATGCATGCATGCATGCTTGCATGCACGAACAACTGACATGGGGCTGGCTTCATAATTTAGAGAAACGAAATGGCCTATGCTAAATGCTTCATTCTTCATTCTTACTGTGAAATATTTTGCTTTTAAAATTTATTCATTTACCAGTATTAGGCTTGATAAAAGGAGTTGTTGTGAGGGTGGGGGCTTGATCATAAATATTAAATTTTTAATTTGTTGAAAATATTATATGAAAAGAAAAATACTGTATGATTATAATTTAAAATAAACTTTAGACATGCAAATTATTCAATAAATATTTGTTGAATAAAAACTCCCCAAAAATATGTTCAAAAGCGGTTGTTGTTTATCTATTTTACAATAAATTAAACACATGATTAATTATTTAGTATGAAAACTAAACACAAAAGAAAAACTTTTGTAATGTAACAGAAATATGTTTATGGGAAGTTTCAAAGTTTGACTGAGCATTATATATTTTTTCATTGTTTCATATATCGGGCGTTTGTTTTAAAGAGAATAGTGAACAAATATAGCTTAGACTTAAGTTGGAACAACGTTTCCCTGTTGCTTAAATTTATTTCGAAAAACATAGTTTGGATAAGCTCGTCGGCGCTTTACTAAAGAAACCAGTTCTACATCCGCTGTCACGTCGTCTAGTTCAACAGTTACATAAATTTCAAGAAAAGCATTGATTTATCAACTCAAGATAAAAAATTCTCTCTTTTTCCATGCCTTTTTTTGCCTCACATTTACAGACATTTGGCTTCGATCCGTTTAATTACACTAGTTTACAAAAAATTAATAAATTAACCTCAAAAAGTAAAAGCTTTTTTTTAGCTAGTTTGGAGTCACGAATTCATTTATTTTTCTTAACAAGCGTTTTCGAGATAGATATCCGCAGAAAACATGTTTTCACAGTATTTTTTAGCTACTCCTACAAACCTTAAGACCTGTTTATTTCAATTATACACATTTTCACTGTAGCATAGATATATTTTTCCTCTTTCAGCCGATATATGTGCTGTGTTGATCGGATTAAAATTCTGTGGTCTACTCATTTGAAAATTAAAATTTCTTAATTTTTCAAAACCTTGGTCCAGTATTTCCAAGGTATCGGATTCGTATAACGGATTAAAAAAATTTTGAGTTTTTTTTAACAAAATTAGATGGAAATTTACGTATTGAGTTGGAAAATATAAAATTTTTAATTTAAAAATTGAAGAGAATTGCTACCCATTTTTGCCCTAAAAAGCGCATCATGCTTTTCTCTATAAAAACATTTTTCTTAAGGATCATATAATTACTATACACACGTCTAAAATGTATCTTCACGGACATGATTTTAGAAACAATATTTAATAAAATTAAAAATTTTTGGTGGCTCTGGAACTTTCTGAATTCCACCAATTTTGCAACAAAGTTTTGATATTAGTCCATATAATCTAAAATCCCAAAGCCTTGGTTCAAAAATAAATATCACTTGCAAAAAATATTATGAGTTTCCATTTATTACACAGAAAGAATTTTGCTTAATAAATCCAATAAAACAATTTAGTTGGATTTTTTCACAAATCTAATGAAATATTTCACAATTCTAATGAAATTCCACGAATACTGTGAAAGAAATTCATTGGAATTGCTTCATTAACTTTCATAGTTTCGTTAGAAAATATCATTGGACTTATGACAGCAACATTTTGCCGTTTTATGGAAAACCCCTCAAGGTTGGACAAAATATTTTAATTGATACTTAAAATTCTTTAAATACGTATATACTATAAAAAATTAAAAAAAAAAATTAAAATTTGTATGTTCTAGAATGTCATAATTTCAATTAAATATATTTCATTGATTTGATGAAAAGTTTCATTGGGTTTATGAAGTAATTAAATCACATACTAATTTTTTTTTAAACATACCTTTATTTATTTGAACAGTTGGCTGCCAAAAGCGAACAACAAAAATAGTTTTATATGTTTGTTGTTGTTGTACTCTTTTTTATTATTATACACTCATAGACACATTGTTTTGGCTGAACTAGTTAAGACGTTGCCTATAAAGCAAATGCCGAGAATTAATAGTCTGAGTTCGATACTGTGAGCTGAGCGGTCATCAACATTAAAAACTTTTCTGATGTGCATTGGCGTCTTCTTACGTATTTCGACCATGGAATTGTCAATAAATTAAAATATACAATAAAAATTATAAGCTACTGAGGCTACTAAGTAATGTAATAATTTCATTAAACTAATTAAATAATTTCATTAAAATAATGACATAATATCATTAAAATAATGACAAAGTTCCATTAAAATAATGAAATAATTTAATTAAAATGATGAAACAGTTTCATTAAAACGATAAAATAATTTCACTGATGTAATATGTTCGTTAGCGTAGTTAAATTATTACATTCAAGCAATGAAATTATTTCATATATTTAATAAAATTTGCTTTAAAATAATTATAATGAAACTTGTTTCATTGGTTGAGATTTGATGCAATTTTTTATTGGATTTTACGAACAAAATTTACGAACAGAATTTACGAACAAAATTCTTTCAGTGTAGCCAAACCATTTTATTAGCATTGAACCAAATGCGGACTTTATGGGCAAAAACATAAAAATTCCATTTTTGGGATTTGTTGGAACTTTCTTAGGGATTCTGGAATTCTCAGAAGCAAATTTTTGTTTTCTTTGCTTGCTTGCTTGCTTGCTTGCTTGGTACTTAGTACGTAAATTTCTATATAAATGAAAAATTTCATTTGAATATATCAATACTCAACGATTTTATAGCATTAAGAAAAAATTCAATATGCACAAAATACCACATAACACCATTTTACACCTAATTTTATAAATTTTCATACTCGTATATGATAATAATGTGTACCTTTCAAACTCGAATGTTTTCAACAAATATGTTGTAACACTTTAATATTTTTGTCCGAATTTAACAATTTTACACTTAATATGTTTGCAACAACCTTTTCTTTTTGATACGGGTCAAAGAAAAATTAAAATTTAATATAAAAAATTCTCATTTTTTCAAATCTTAAATCCTGTAACATAATTAATTTAGATACGATCAACACAGTTTAAATATTGGCTGAAAGAGAAAAGAGTTTTATCTATGTAACAGTGTAAATTTTGTGTAATTATATCAGGCTTTTTGTTTCTCTCTACTCTAGTATGTCGGCATTACGAATACTATTGTGTGATTCTTAGTTTTGTTTATTTATTTATTTGAACAGTGTTCATTCTTAAGGTACGGTCACACTTAGCAAATATTTGCCGAAAAAAACGTGAGCAACAGACAAGCTAAAATTGTATTTCCTTTAACTCCAATATTTTTTTTAAATATTGGTTCGCATTTATTAAAAATAATATAACAAAAGTTTTTAGCAGCATAATTAACCTTAGTTTGTGATATAAAAACAAAGTTAAATCATTCTAATCCTTAGTAAAAGTAGTGGCTATGTTTGTTTGGGTAAATATTTGCCAAGTGTAATCGTACCTTTAGCTACAAATGTTCCTTTAGAGTTTATAATAATTAACTTATGAATTTTAGTCGATAACAACCAGAAAAACTGAAAAGCATAAAATGATTAAAAGTAAATGATATTTAACTACTTGATTGCAAACTATCGTAATTGGTAGTGCAGTGTAAGCGGTAAAGAACTCTGATGAGAACGAAGACCCGGAGTTCTCAAAAGATAATCCGTGCAGTAACATTTTTGTTTGTTTATATGGGTTAGAATTTTCTCTCTAAATAAAAATATAATTTAATTGAAAATGTTAATTAAAAACGAACATAATCCAAAATAATATAATTTCTTTGGATTCCACCGTACAGTTCGACTGAAATTCACAACTTAATTGCAATTGAAAATTAATTTAATTTAAAACGAAACACTTTTCTTTTCGCTTTATAGCACTAACAATATTATTAGTATTAATTTTGTATTTAACTTTTAAAGTTATTATAATTTTTTTTAATTTGAATCTATTTTTTGTAATTATATTTAATTGCTAACAAGTAGCTTAAACAAAAGAAACCAACAACAATAACATTAAGTTTTAGCAAAAAAAAAAAACACATTAAATATAACATTGTCTTACATGTAATTATTGTTGCATGCAATGTTTACATGCCTTCCACTCTACCCACTCGCACTGCTGCTATCTTTTCTGATTTTTTACCTTTTTTTCATTATTTCTAAGTACACAAATAAAAGCAAAACATGAACTTGATCTTGAAAACAAAAAATTAAAAAGAAAAATTTAACAAAACGCAAGACAACAAGAAACAGCCCACCATAAATTATTTTTGCAATATAAATTATAAGAAAAATAACACAAAAAAAATAACTTAAAATTATAAACATTTCAGGGCGTATTAACTGTATGATTACAAATAAGCACTTTAATTCATGCGGCGAATTGTCTGTCAGTATGCACACATGAATGATGTGCTTCTCCTGCTGTCAGAGTAGGAAAAAGTAACAAATCTTTCATGATTTGGAAAACTATACATAGTTTTAGTTTAGCCTTAAATATATCTGAAATTATTCATATTTTAAATCAATAAATATGTTTTCTATTCTTAGGTATTGCTGTTTAATGTGTCATCGTATGCAAAGTCTGCAGTTCGAAGGACCAATTAGAGGTAATTACTTCCAACATAACTAGTAAATAAGTTGCAATCGTTTGTTTTTTCTGTTTCGACTTAATTTGAAGTGCTTAAATTTTAAACGTTATATAAACTTTTAAAATTACTCTAAGGTTTGCCTTTTTAAAAAGCGCAAACTTCTTTTCGTGCTAAAAATTTGATATGTAAATTTAATGTAAGCCACACACTTTGCGACCGTTTGTACATCTCAGCTAGTAATCAATTTGTATGTTTGCCGCACAAACGATACAATTTAGTGTGCGATCTCAGACACAACTTCATTTTTCAATCAACTTGTGACTAAGTAAAGATCTCTCATTTTATGTTGTCCGCAAATAATACTCACATTCAATGTGTGCAGCAAGGTGGTCACAACAAGAATAAGGCCGTATACTATATAAAATAGTATGCGACAGGCACACAAACATTGCGACAGTGTTGTACAATATGAGGGTGCTGTTGGCTGAGTAGTTAGCGCGTTTGACTAGAAACCCTGAGATCTTGAGTCCGAGACTAGTTTCAGGCAAGCCAACAACATCATGCATTTTTCTCATGTGCATTGGTGTGTTATTGTGTTCATTGTTGTTGGACTGTTAAAGTGATGAAGGCATAGGCACTGATCACTGTGGCAGTACCGGCGGCGAGTAATACTAACATATCCTAATGCACTTCACAGCACCCTCCTTCGTCGGTATTGTAGCAAAACCGTCGGCGAAGTAAAAGAACTAATAAAATGGCTACACAGCTTAAACAACTCGATGCCTCTACTTGACACAAGAGGGGATTGCAACACTGCTCTACATAAAACGCGCAATAGCAGGGTTGTAAATGAATTAAGCTTTCTATCTCTCTCAAACTTCACCACCTGTTCTCTCTACACTATCCCTTTCCCAAAGAAGGTAACACATTAATTAATTAACTGGTAAGCATTAATTGCCTGATTGTGTTACTTCTTAAAAAAATAAAAACTTTTTGATTTTTCGTGCAACCAAGACACTACTTAATACAACGAGCCCACAAACTTTGAAATTTCGTGTACAACCTACTCAATTTGTACCAACGGTTGTAACGTGTATGGCTTGCCTACAGATAAAGTCATTACTAAATAATTATAAGCCATACACTTTGGGACCGTTGGTTCAACTCAGCTAGTAATCAAGTTGTATGTTTGTCGCAAAAGCGATACAATTTAGTGTGCGATCTCATGCACAACTTCATTTCGCAACCAAGTTGGGACCAAGTAAACATCTTCCATTTTATGTTGTCCGCAATTGTCACAACAATAATAAACACGTATACTACATAAAATAGTACGCGACAGGCGCACATACGTTGCGGCAGTGTTTTGCAACATGGCAAAAAATCAAAACTTTTTTATCCTTCGTACAAGCTTATAATATAACGAGCACACCAATGTTGCAATTACGTGTACAACCTACTCAAGTTGTACCAACAATCGTAACGTGTATGGCATGCTTAAGCGTCAAGTCTGTTTAAAATGAAATTAAATGTAATTGTAAAATTATTCGCATTTCCGTATATTTCAGTCAGCCAAGTGTTGAAGCCTACAAAGAAGAACAATAAATGTATTTGTGCAGTTACAAACATTTTCAAAAAGCACAAATTATCATTTAAAATTGCAAAGTGTTAACAACAATAAAAATTGCAACAACGTCGGCAATGGAAACTTCCTTAATTTTTCTTTTACGCTTAAAATGTGGCGTTATGTTTGTTGTATATATTTTATGTGTATGCGTTGTTTTGAACGCGAATTTGCCTCAAGCATTCATGAAAATTGTGAATATTATCTGCAACAATAAATGAACATTTCATTGTAGTATTCAGGCAAATGAATAAGAATATGCTGCAAGTGATAATGATGATAAAATTAACAATTGTTATTTGACTGCAAGGCACCCAGATGCATTTACACTCAAATACATACATACATAAATACATATATATGTATGTAAGCATGTACATATATGCAGCCAAATATATAATTGTTGTTTTGGTGTATCCATGAGAGTGTTGTCATATCAAGCACAATAGAAAATCACTGTTAGATAAGTGGAAAATTAATTGGATTTATAAATAATAATAACACTTCCCAGTAAACATTTATGTAGATTATTGGATTTTACAATAACTTCAAATAACATTTTTCCTTCTGAAATAACAAAATTTCACGTTGATTTAATATTCCATTATAGTTAGAGCCAAATGAAATTGATACTGAAATAATACGAACAATCATATTGAATCAAAGTTATTTCAAGTTGAAACAACATGAATTTAATGTAGCCATTGTATTAAGATTAGAATCGGGCTCATCTATCGTAACTTGATTGGTAGCCAACGCGCTGCGCTAACCACTGCAGCCACAACAGCCTCAAATATATTTTAAATATGCTGTAATATAAATGCATTAAGTTTTCTTTGATTGACTAAAGTGGATTTAATTTTAATTTAACATGATAAAAATAGATTTTAGTATAAAACGGGATTTATGGATTCAATATTAAACAATGTTATTTTAACAGTGAAATAGATTAATTATTTTTTCACAAATTATTTACACAAAACACTGTGATATTTTAAATTATGTGGACATTTTAAAGATTAAATGCAAGTGCAATTAATAAGAAAGGAATAAGATACATAGATATTTATTGTTGTTTAATATAAACTTTACTTTTGTTTTTATAAATATGTGGTTGCCAGATTATAATAAAGAATCATCCCTGAAGAAGTTGGAAAAACACCAACGAAACGTAGGTTGGAAAACATAAATATTAAATGAGTAATCTTTTATTTATTTAAATATATAATTTAAAGTGACCTTGAAAGCCTGAAGTTTGGAATAAAACCAAATAACATCAAAATCATAAATTATTTTTTCGTTGCATATTAATATGAAACAATGGTAGTTTTTAATAAAGTCTGTACTTTTGCAGAAATGTAATGTCCCAGCAAACAATTATTGCCGATTTCGGTCCGAAGTCGATCAGAAACTCTGCATAAGATGCCGAATTCGTATCCGATGTCGGTCAGAAAACGTACCGGAAATCATATGGATGGTTGACAAGAAACCGGATCTCTTTGTCTGAGAAAATTCTGAAAATTATACCGAAAGGTCTAACAGAATTCTGTACGAATTCCGACGAATTTCCTAGGGAAATTCTAAAGCAATTTTCGACAAGTTTTATAAATGTCGGAAAAACGTCTGACAAAATATCAGAAATTTTTCCGATTTATCTGATACGTTTTACGTCCTAGCGTATTAATATCAGAGAAAAGTCTGAGCTAAAATTAGAAATTTATCAGAAATGTCGTTTAAAATGATCCATGCATTGTTGTGCTGCATATGGCAGCTCATCAGAAAACATTTACCCATATTTTATAAGTATAAAAACTCAAGTATTTGTGCGTATAAACTCAAGAGATAAATGAGAATTATAACGAAAACTAAAATTAGACAATGTGCAGAAGTGACTGCTAAAAGTCGTAAGACGTAGATCAGAAAATGTGCAGACTACTCTGTTAAATGTCTTAAAGGAAATTAAATTGCCTTCGGATAATGTGCAGACTATTCTGATATTAATCGGGTAATATTTCAGACAATGTGCAGAAACGTCGTACCAGAAAACTGTCTACTGTTCCGCCAAATGTCTGAGTGAATTTTAGACAACTCGGCTGATTGTCTGGTAAAGTCTCAGATTTTTTCTGATGTTAGACATGTCGGCCAAAATTGTTTCCTGGGATTATTTTCAATCAAATTGCGCATATATTGGAATTTTTTTTCTGTGTGAAATGCAGCATAGAAACCAACTCAACCTCCAACAAATAAATTTAAACTTTATCCAAAGTTATTAAATTAGTTTGGCTTGAGTTGATTTTTAATTTAATCTTTCGATCAAACTATTTTTTATTTAAGAAAGAAATTCTAACGCATGTAAATATGGAACATTCAAAGAAAAATTTGGCTGTACGGAATGTTGAACTGACAGCTGTTTCGTGACCACCAAGTCTACTCATCAGAGTCCTTTACCCACACTACCACTGACAGTGGCAACAACACAGTAGCGAAAATCCTATTAATATTAGTAAGCTCAATTAACACACTGTCGCCATCTTGTGGCGAGTCGCACCTTATTGAACTTTTGTCTAAATGTTCGGAACTTCACTAACTGTCTTTTTCTTAGCATGTTCAACTATTTTAAGCTTTTTCCATTTGGGTCTTACCAGCGTGGAATATCATCGATATTCTCAATGCTGGGATTTTGTTGAATGTGCCTTTAGAGCTTTTAATAATTGAGTTATGAATTTTTAGTCGAACTGTATGGTTTTTATCCAAAGTTATTAAATTAGTTTGGCTTACGTTCATTTTTTAATTTAATCTTTTAATGTGTACTGTTCCAAAAACTTGGGCAAAATAAATATTCAATAAAATCCCAGCATTGAGAATATCGATGATATTCCACGCTGGTAAGACCGAAATGGAAAAATCTTAAAATAGTTGAACATGCTAAGAAAAAGACAGTTAGTGAAGTTCCGAACATTTAGACAAAGTTCAATAAGGTGCGATTCGCCACAAGATGGCGACAGTGTGTTAATTGAGCTTACTAATATTAGTAGGATTTTCGCTACAATGTTGTTGCCACTGTCAGTGGTAGTGTGGGTAAAGGACTTTGATGAGTAGACTTGGTGGTCACGAAACAGCTGTCAGCTCAACCTTCCGTACAGTCAAATTTTTCTTTACTTTAGAATTTCTTTCTTAAATAAAAAATAATTTGATCGAAAGATTAAATAAAAAAACTAACTTAAGCCAAACTAATTTAATAACTTTGGATAAAAACCATACAGTTCGACTAAAAATTCATAACTCATTTAAACTTTATAAATTAATTTCTGAGTAATTTTCACGATATATTTAAATAAAGTTAAAAATGAATTTTGGGAATAACATATTTATTATAAAGCACTTATTTAATAGCTTTGTGAAAGAAAAATTATAATAAACATTACTATTGTAGAAAAGAAATTCTTAAAGTTACATACAATGAAACATAAATAATTGAATTTTGTATTTTCAACATAAAATAGGGTCATAAGTTTTATTTTTTTTAGCTTTCGTTTGTTACATTTTAAATTAGTCCTTAATTAGAATGTTTCCATTAAAATGTATACTTTTGCAAACATGAAAGATTTAAAATTCATTTTACACGATGATGTGTGAGGCGGTGTGATATTTTTTTGTTTTTGTTTTTGTGTCTACTAGTGCTGGCATATTTGCTACAACGTCTAATTACTCGCTACTAATCAATACTTTTTATTTAGTTATTCCATACTTTTAAAGAATATTTCTAATTTAAGAATTTAAAGCTGAGAGATAAAAATTCCTATCATTTTATACTGACACTGTGACAAAAGATGTGTATACAAATATTTTTTTTTCATCTTTTGCCAAGAAAAGTTATGTATACTTTTTAGCTTAGTTATATTCTAAAAGATTTTTTTCTTTTAAGTGTATCGTCGTGCACACGTTTGCTTAATTTATGCAAGCAAACAATTTATTTTGTCAAAATTGTTTCATGTTTAATTCAAATTTATTCAAATTCATTGAAACATTTAAGTCTATTTCGTTGTTTTTAATAAAATTTTCTAAAATCATATTGATATTCATCTTATATAATTAATGCATTTTCATCGCATTTTATTTCAATAGCACTTGCAATAGCACTTGCAATTGTATATAGTTCTTGCATAGAATAATCATATCAGATACTAAATATCCGGTATCCACTACTCCATTATTTTCCAGCACTAGTGTATACCTTTAAAGTCTACTATGTTGATGCACCATTGCCATTGTATTTGTAATATATCCTGAGGAAATTCCAGTTTTGCAACACTCCTAAATATAACATTGTTTCAATGTCCTTATAGCGTGTATTTTGTCTTTATTGTTAAATTCTATTTTTACTCACATACATACACGCTTTTATTAAGGCATAAAAATGAATCTCTATCCTTGTAGTCTGTCTGGCTTTTGTTTGTTATTTCCTATTTATATAGACAACATAGTTGTTGATATCACTGCTATTAAAAGCAAATGTATGTTTAGTTATGAAAGGAGTGAGTTTTAAACTGGCAAACTAAAAATACGTAAAGGAAAAAAATAAATGGGCCCAAAAATACTTGTTATTTTAAAGTTTAGGTAGAAGCTGAAACAACGTTAAAAACGTACTCATTATCTATTTCAAAACGGGGAGTGCATCGTTTAACAGCACAGAATATGTCTGTATAGACAATATGACAATTTTTTATCAATGAAAATTAAAAAAAAATTTTGGTTCTATAGTTTGTTAATTTACAAGCAAGTTAAGGATAGATCTGGGACCTGTCACAGAGTATTTTAATTAAATCAATTGACCGCCTCAAATGACAATGCCATTTAAAAGTGACAGGTTCTTCTCATAAGCAGTTAGAATTCGACAGGGTTGTTGTTTCACACGAAACGGTCACGTGAGTTGTCTTGTGTCAGGTTTTTATTACAAAGATCTATACATAAGCAAAAAACGGGTTAACTCTTCTTTCAAATAAGATAAATTTCATTAAAATCAATGTGCAATGTTAAAAGTTATGTCAATTTCAAATAATTATTCGCACCAAAATACGACCCATCTAAGACATTTTTTCGAAGATATAACAACCCACAGTGGGGTAGAAATAAAATTGTTTGAAAGCAAATCAGAAATTTCTTAATGGATAATGCTCTCTATATCGTTTCTAGCCTTCCACTGCTGTTAACTTTTTTTTAACGTCCTAAAATTTATAGATAAATTATATTTAAAAAAATATTTTGTACGTAACGCTCAATACATTTTCTTACGAACTCATTATTTTTAAGAACACACACTACATTTCAAATTTAAAACAATTCAGATACATAATCTTCGATGAGTTTTAACATAAACTCGTTATTTATGCATTAAAAATTTCAATTAAAAAAAAACTATAGATAAGACTCAATAAAATTTTTTAGATACTGTGCATGATTGATTGATGACACATTTTGCTATGTAATACTATTTTTTATTTTAATTTTAAACACCCAGGGTCTATGGCGGGAATAGAACCCACGACCTCTGGACTGACAGGCAAGCATTGCTGCCACTCAGCCACAATAGCACCCATTTAACAAAGTTTACAACCTTTGCTATTATGTTAGTATCTGTTGTTAATGCAATTTCAACAATTAAACTGAGTAATAAAGCATGCTAAAAAAGAGTAACGCTCAATACACGTAACTGCGGACAACAATAATTTCATACAAAAATTATAGTTCCTATTATTTTTAAAATAATCTATGTATAAAATAAGAAAAGCAAATGCAAATATTCTAAAACCGTTATAAATTTACTCTCATTTTTGAAAAAAAAAATCCATAATTTGTTAATGTTTAATATCAACACCAAGCAATTCGGACACGTCATTCTGTGTGCAGAGAGTTTAAACATTATTTTCGTTCTTTGTTTTTAACACTTAGATCATATATTAGATCATGCTAAAGTAGATTTCATTTTAAAATTTATGCGTTTATATTTCATAAAATATTTTCCTATACACTCAAGGTGCAAACGGACAACGAACAAAGCATTGTAAACGAGAATTACGCATATATATTTGATGTTAATTCAACATGATTTTACAATAACCCTTAAAGAACATTTTGACTTTTGAGCGAAATAAATTTTATACTGGAATTATATGAAGAAGCATGTCGAATCAAAGTTATTTCAAGATGAAACAACGTGAATTTAATATTGAAATAACACAAAGAATCATGTCGAATCAAAGTTATTTCAAACAGTATGAATTTAATGTAGCCATATTATTAATGACTTTACTGAGGGCGCTGTGAGGTGCTTTAGCATAGGTATCAGAAAAATTTGTGTTGTAATTAGCTGTCCCCAGCCATGGTTTGAACTCGGGCTCCTCATATCATCACATGAGTGTTTGTCAAAGCGATAATCACTCAGCCACAACAGCCTCAAATATACTTTAAATATACTGTAATATAAATACCAAAATTTCATTTCAAATCAATATGATTTAATTGATGATTTAACATAAAATTAATTTGAAATTAAAATGAAATGTAGGGCTGATTTTTTAAGGTTAGATTACTAGTTTTTCGTTTCGAATAAATATTAAACAATGGTTTTTTCTGTGTGTACGCTGTCCACATGAAATTGTTAAAACTCGAACCAGCTCCTATCACTTGGGAACCAGTCCTGTGACATCCTAATATTTAAAAGCGACATAATTCCATTTGTTCAAGTCATTGTGCATGTAGTTATCTTTGGAGTACTCAGGCTCTAACTAAAAATGCATTACTAGTTTTGATAATTAATGTATGCTTGTTAATTAATTTTTTGTATAAAATAAATATATTGTTACTTTTTTTTCTTAAAAAAAAATATTTTAACATGTTGAGTTTTTTAAATCTTTGAATTTTTTACTAAAACATAACCAGACCTTTATTCACTTTTATTTCAAATAGTTGTCACTACTCTTTTTTTATGTTGCATCCTGTCCAAGAACGTTGAACTTGTTAGCAACAATATGTCGCAATGACTTGTTTTTGCTACATTGATGGGATGTTGTTGACGAGAATGTATTTGAGCATAATGCAACATTGACAATAATCAGTTGTGCTACATATACGACTGGTATTAATGGTGGTTGGTCTGGAGTCTAAACCTTGTACAATATACTTGTACATAGACTGTCTTATGCAGGAATTTTGTTTTACTTTTGTAGTTGTTGTTGTAGGTTTTAGCAAAATTATACAACTCATGTTTTTTGCATACTGCAAAAATATTAAAATACTGGTGTGTGCTATATAGACGAGTCAGGGATGGAAAGCATTATACAATTTAACTTTTTTTTTTGCATTTTGGTCCTTGACGCAGTAGTACGACTTCTTTGGTACAATTTAAAAATCAGAGTTTGTTTATATGACAAACTCATTTTGTTGGAATTTTCTTTTCTCATTTGTTGTTTTGAAATTTTGAAGGTGAAATTATTCACTTTTCACCTTTGAAATTTGAAAACAAATAAAAATAAAAGTAAATTCCGACAAAATGAATTGGTCATATTTAACATTTTTGTATTTGTATTCTTTTAAAATTTCAATGAACATTCAGGGGAGGGGAAAAAGGGATATTCGCATCCACCAAAAGGAATAAAAGATACTCTTAAAATGAATTTTACAAAATGATAAACAAAATAAAAAAGTTGAATTCATGAACAAAGTTTTTATAAAGCTGTGAGTTATATTAAGAGATTGACATTTCTTTAAAGAAATGCAGAAAATGATTAAGAAAAACAAAAATAAGAAGTTATTGCACATTAAACACTTTAATTTTTTGTTTTAAAAGTAGCGATTACATTCAATGTTTAATTTGAAATGTCATGACACATTGGTGTTTTATTTCGTGATAGAAATTTGGTTTTTGCCGTTGCCGTACTTTTGTGCATTTTTTAAATTTTATGAGAGTAATTTTTCTTTACTCTCATAAGCACGAACTTTACCCGAAAAGTAAAGAAACAGAGCTATTATTGAAGGTCTTCCCCACCATGAAGGGAAAAAGTAGACTGCAAGTAAACTCTTTTGGCTTCATTTTTGACAAAGAAAACCCAGATAATTTTAAAAATATTGTTTTCAACCAGCGATCACGTCTAATATTTTGTTTTTAATGATATAGAAAAAACAATTTTCCATCCCTGAAACGAGTATAAGTTCACTACGTATTTGTTTATGTAAATGGAGTGAATTTTGTAGATTAATTTGCTCAGACCATTTAACACTGCTCATCTATACTTTGAGTCTCAGTAGCAAGAGAAACTTGTTTACTTCATAGGCATTGAAGTTATTTGTAACTGCAATTCAATTATGTAGTTGAGTCAGGATCAGATTGGTTTTAAATTTTGTATTAGAGATACATATATTTAAATGTTTTTTAAGTTAATTTGGTAGCTTTGAAATAATACACAAACGGTCCTAATGTTGTTGGAAGTTATATTCCTTCCCCCTTATTCTGTAACTATTTGCCAACGTCACTTCAAGAAAATATCAAAAATAAGACACTTACGTACTCGATGTAAACAACAATTGACTACTGCTGCCAGTAGTCTCTTATTATTCTCTAAGGCCTAGAAAAAGTATGAGTCTGTTAAAGTGGTCAATTGTTTACGACAACGAGTAAACTTTTTGATATTCGGCCATGTCACGAATTTCAATTCCGTTCGCACACGGAATTCAATCCAACCTAATATGTCAAGCCTTAGATGGAGCATGCCGCAGCATAATAGCGCCGCTAACAGTCTGGACACACCTGACGAATTTGCGTACTCTGTGACATTGCCGATTGTCTTGAAGTGATGTTGCCAAATACAGAACAGAATAACTGTGGCTAAATTTCTGCCAAAGTACAGATTTTATTTATAGCACTATGGAACATTTTTGGGATTATTGTCTGGGGGGTGAGAAATTCCAAGTCAGGGTGATGGTACTAGGTCAGTATAGTAAAACCCTCGAAAGGGTTTGGCGTTCGTATGTGTCAGTTTTTTTATGACTTTTTAATTTTTTTCCTTATCTTGATGTTTTTTCGCTTAGTTGTAACATTTTGGCAAAAACGTAGTTTAACATAACTCGAGAACCACTTGTCCGATTTTGCTAAAACAAACTCAAAAAAATTTTGAGTTACAATTTCTTTAATCCGTTTATATAACGTTTTTCTTTATAATCAACAGTTTTGCCGGTAAAAATAAATTTGTGGAGAAAACAAAAATTTTTTTTGTCTAAAAATTAATTTTTTTTTTAAATTCATAAAAAATCCAAAACGGAAAAAAGGATCAAGTGTTATTAATTTCGTGTAAAGTCACATAACCTATAAACAAAATGCGACATAGATCATAGAAATCGATTAACGCGTTCTGCTTTTATTTACAATTAAGTGAAGGTATCCCATTTTGACAAGAATATTGATATTTGTTTTTATTCAAAAAAGTGTCATTTATCGCCTTTTTTATAAATTTTCCCCAATAACTCCAGACTTCTGGCCATAAACTACTAAAAAAATTAAGTAAACATTTTTATAATTTTTTATTTTTATTTTATTTATTTATTTTTATTTATTTTAATAAATATTGCCTAGACTTTTTCGATGGTGGTTGTTCGGGACTAGTGGCATCGCATTCATCGCTATCATCAGTTTCTGAACCACACATAATGTCAATGTGTGACTCCACTGTTGGCCCTTCTGCATCTCCTGAAAATTCTTTATCATCAAGATCATCCTTGCCTTGCCACACAAGCTTACTCCACCAGCAAATTTCCGCAATTATTGCACTCGGCGACTTTTTGCCTCTATATCTGTAAATTGTTTGATTTCAAAATGGAAGCCAGCTCTTCCGATTTATGCTGTGTTAATTCCAACTTAGCAACAATTGAATCAAGCTTATTTTGATTTATTAAAATTGGCACATTGGATACTGATGGCTCATATGGGGGATCATCACGTGCATGATATGTCGGAGCAGTCGTAGAAGAGAAAATATCTGAGCTAGAAGCTTTTGGCACAGGAATGTGGTCCGAATGAGGCAATGGTGTTGCGGCACTTGCAACACCAACGTAATTATACGATTTTCTTATCCTTTTTGCGGCTCCTTTATTCGCACATGCATAGCAATTCAATGGATTGTGACCTTCGCCAGGATTAGTCCAAGTCATTGGGATACCGAATGGCATACTTTCACGTCTTCTATTTTTCCAATCCATTAGACGGTTGTTGCAGCTTTTACACACTATATTTGGTACCCAATTTTCGTTCACTATAACATTTTGGTTGAAGTACATCTCGTATGTTTGAACAAAATCAGTACTGAAATTTCCACTTTTTTTATGTGTTGAGACATATTGACCACAGCAGTAGCAAAAGCTATTTATATCTGGCTTGCACAGTTCCATATTCTGTTCTCTTTTGTTCACTTTTAAAAAACTGGAGAAAAATCACTTTTACTGTTCGCGTTCTTCGGCTCTTGTTGAATGACAAAAATCACAGAACCAGTGTGAGAAAGAGAAAATGTATAATGACAATGCATGTTTTATGTGAACATTAAAGAACCAGTGTTGCCACATCAATATTTCTCTTAGTACAGTAGAAAAATATGAGAGAGTTCGGCTTGTGAGTGTCAATGTTTTCTCCAAATAATGTTGTGCATATCTGGAGCAAATTTTTGAAATTCATACATTTACCTAATTGTGAATAAATGAGAAACGCGTGCATCGATTTTCATGATCTATCCCTTTTTTTGCTCATGAGCTATGTGACTTTACGCGAAAGTAATTAGTTTTGGCACTTTTTTCCATTTTGGATTTTTTATGAATTTAAAAAAAAAATATTTAAATTTTTAGGCAAAAAATACTTCTTTCCCTTCATACATTCATTTTTAACTTCGAAAGTGTTGCACATATAGGAAAACGGTATAGAAACAGATTAGAGAAATTGTAATTCTTAATTTTTTTGAGTTTGTTTTAGCAAAATCGGACAAGTGGTTCTCGAGTTATGTTAAACTACGTTTTTGCCAAAATGTTACAACTAAGCGAAAAAACATCAAGATAAGGAAAAAATTTAAAAGGTCATAAAAAACTGACACATACGAACGCCAAACCCTTTGAGGGTTTTACTATACTGACCTAGTACCATCACCCTGACTTGGAATTTCTCACCCCCCAGATTGGCTGTTGTACTGTGTAATCACCATTGTTTCATATTGGGTCGTATTATTGGTTCCGCAAAAAAGGAAAATTCAAGGGAAAGAACTATCGATCGATATGCAAATTTCTGTTATTCATTCATCAGTATAATCTTTCCGCGAAATAGATTTAAAATCAATTTAAAAGCAATTAAAATCAATTTTGCGGAAAGCCTATACCACAGCAATCAATAATTGCAATTTGCACAGCCATCAATATTTTTTCCCCCGTTGAATTTTCCTTTCCTGTGGAACCAATAATACGACCGATTAATTTTAAACGAAAAATTATTATACCAACCTTAAATCTTGTTGATTTTATATTTTTCACTGTTAAAACAACATTGTTCAATATTGAATGCATAAAATCCAGTTTAATACAAAAATCAATTTCTGCCACGTTAAATTAAAGTTAAATCTACTTTAGTGAGTCAATGAAAAACCAACGTTACATTTTAAATCAACAATACTATAACTTTAATTTCAAATAAATTTTATGTTAAATCATAAATTAAATCATGTTGAATTAAAATGAAATTCATGGTACTTATGATGGTATTTATATTAAAGTATATTTAATGTATATTTCAGTGGTTAGCGCTTTGACTACCACCCAGTAAAAACAGACGCTAAAAAGAAGTCAAGAAAATGTAGAGTTTGAGATCCGGTAATAGTGCAAATTTCGAAAACTTTTAATGATTTTCACATAGGCTTGTCATTGCAAAAGGTTCTGTTTTTCGTTTGAAAAACATTATGATGATATTAAGAAAAATTTCTTTTTTTGGCGTTCGATAATGATATTTTCCTCTATTTTCTTTTTATGCGAATTGAAACGCAAAACAGCGTTTTCATGTAAACTTCAGTAAATAACTATTCATTTTTAGACGAAAATTAGTTAAAAAATATCTTTGAAAAATTGATTTTTCAAAAAGCGTGGTGAGTATTTTCTAAAACTTTAAAGGAAATAAACATTTTGTATGACTACAATACATTTTTACTTGCTTTTCTACTAATTATCTTCATATTTTTAATGTAGATTCTTTGGAAGCAATGAAAATGTAGCTCCCTATAAATAACTTTAATTTTCAACTCTTGACTGCAAACCACCGACTTTTTTCGAGTGGTCTAAGCGGTAAAGAACTCTGATAAGATTAGCGGGAGCTATCGAAACGTCAGTTCAATCCTCCGCGCAGTCAAAATTTTCTTTGTCTATATGCTTCACATTTATCTCTAAATAAAAATATAATTTAATTGAAAATGTATATTAAAGCCGAACACAATCTAAAAATAATTAAATTTCTTTGGATATAAACTTTAGTTTTCTTTTTTTTACCGGGCAATCATGTAATGATAGCATGAGCCAGAGTTCAAATCTTGGCTGAGGCCAGCCAACTACAATACAAATCTTTCTGATGCCTATGCTAATACACATCACGGTGGCCTCTTTAGCTGGTAATTATGTATATGTTTAAATCGTTGGCGAAGTAAAAGAACTAATAAAATGACTACAATAAATTCGTGTTGTTTCAACTTGGGACAAATTTGAATTAACACGAGTCTTTGTGTTAACTCAGTATCAAATTCACGTTATTTCAATTTGAAATAACTTTGCTTCAACAGAATTCTTCGTATTATTTCAGTATCAAATTTATTTTGCTTGCCACTATACGCTCACGAATAAATTCATTTTGCTCTAACTGTACTGGAAAAATTAACCTTGTTCGACGATTTTATAATGAATTTTTTTCATCGATAGAAAAGATATGCCAGAGATAATTATTTCAGAATTCTTATATATTTGGTTAGAACGAAATTATATTAGCCCTACCTTTTTAACTTTTTTCCCACGTCTGGACAATCAGCAATTTCATGTAATATCAATTACTTTTTGATGATAGGTCTTTTAGTTTGACAAAACTTTTTACATTTATTCAGCTAGGTGTTATGAGAAAATTTTTAATTTTTTTTAATTGAAAAATTTTGCAAAGTATTCGAAATTGAAAATACTCCAGGAAAAATGTTGATGGCAAAGTAATGATTTAAATTGCTAATAAACATACCCTTCACTACTTCTGCTTTGGCATGTTAACCAATTAATTTATTAACATGGCGATGTCATTGGAGGCATATACCACATTTGATTACAAATATACAGAAAAAAATATCATCAAACAGCCACTAACAAATCAAGTCATTGATATTTAACTTAAAAAATATATTTAATTAATGTAACAAATTAGGATGTTGATACAACAAACACAGACAATTTTTTCAACAAACTTAGTTAATTAAATTTTTTGTTATGTATGGCGCGAAAACCCAACAGTTTTTTTAAATATTTTTAATAAAAAAACTTGTGAAAAATTCAACAATCCTTATTGTTGATATTACAAATTAAAATGTTTCTAACCAATTAAATTACTTAATAAAATGGTTTGTTAAATTATATTATAACGGAATGCACACACGTATGCACGTATATAGAAGAAATATAAGAAACCACGTTTTGTTTGTATTTATTTACTTATTTATTAACGAGTTGCTCTGTAGCTGAGAAGTAAGTACGCCAGTCTATTAGTCCGGAGGTCGCCGGTTCGATTGCAGCCAAAGACATGTGGTGCTTTCGCAAATGTAACAATTATGTATGATAATAAACAATGAAATTTGGTTCAAAAATTTAACAAATCACATTGTTAATATAACAATAATTTCAACTGATATAATTTTAAAATCTAACAAAAAAATTTTAAAAAAACATTCTTTTTTTTTAGCTTTTATGCAGAAACGCACTTGGCAGGAATCGAACCTGTAACCTTCCGGGTAATAGCCTGGCACACTAGCCAATACACGACGGGAGTCAACAAATTATTTGTTGATATATTTATTTGAAAATATTTTTTGTAAAACATAACGTTTTTTGAGAACCCAGTTTATTAAAAATACTTTTAAGCATTGAACTCATGCCATTTGTAGTTATTCTGTTATTTTATGCCAAGTGTTTTACTCACTAGTCTACTTCACGACTATTTTGTTACGGGCTTAATACTTGTTTTCACAAACATGAACACAATTTAAAAAAATGCCTAGTGTTGAACTCTTTATCGTCTGTACCAATAAAAGAATAAATAGCTTGTTTAATTACTAGTAAGTAATTGTTGAACTACTGTAAAGTAATTCAGACGTTATATAGTTTTTGGTTGAAAAATATGTTGCTCGGTAATGATAGCTCATTACCAAGTTTCAACTCATTACCAAGTTTTTACTGGGACTCAATACTTTTTGTTGTACTTGTCATAACTTTGGTTCCACTGATTAATGATTGAAAATAAATTTTTTTAATATTAAGGACTCTAAGCAAGGACTAAGAATATTATTTTTCTTAAAAATTTTCTTTTAAAATTTGTTTGCAATTAAAATAAATTTTAGTTTTTTACTTTTTAAGAAAAATTATTCTTATTATTTTTTTATTTTTATCTTTTTTGTATAAATAGCACATTTTGTTCTTTAATAACCCTGTAAGTTTCAAAATGGTGACAAATCTACTTTTATACATAGTTACTGAATAAATGTATCAAGTTTTGTCAAAATCAGAGGCCTATTATCAGAAGTTGCCAAATGTAATTTTTTTACTACATATTTATTTGACATCAACGAATCAAATTGTAGTGAATGTCTAATATTTTTATTGCTCTGCCAATAGCAGATATAATTCGCTGTACTTTACGCGATTTTAATCTTTCCTTTTTGATTATAGTCAAACTGGTTTTTATTTATAATTCCATGAATAGCAATTTTAGTTAAGTTCATGTTCGTTTGTTCCTTGTTAGAAGTCCTCAACTCTAGTGGGGAAATTATAGATCTAATAGATTTTGGGACTATCATAATAAATATAAGAAAAACTTGACATAATGTTAGCATAAATAGTGAAATTGAACTGAATCTCAACGAGTATTTCCATATAATTTGACTTTTAGAATTATCGTTGAATATAGTTCCGACTACAATCTCTTCAGCAACTTTTATTGGCCAATTGTTTAAAAAATCTGAAACTTCATGCCAAGTTTTTGTGCGCAAATATCTAACATTTATAGTCGGGAAGAATTTATCAAATTAACTTCACAACCTAGACGGCAGAACATAACAACGTTGTTTTTTGAAGTCGCAACATCTCCTCTTCAGTGTTCATGCGTTCAGCATGTCTTTCGCTCGGATGTATGTACTTATTTATACAAGTCATGACTGTTGAAACTATTTTCTTGTTACTTATTAAAACATTTCATAAATTGCAATTCCTACTAATGTATATGTAAGTGTGTTAAGAGTTTGTTGATGTCAAATAGTTGGTTGGTATTTGCCAGGACTCATCTTAATTTAAATTCATCCTGCTAAAATGAAGTGCATTGTCAATGCTACTAAGAAGAGATTGAAGCTATCGTTGTACCATATTGCTCAACAGTGAGCTGAAAATAGTCACATAACATATGAGACCAAATGTTTTATTTAATACACCGAATTTTAAATAGCCTACAGCATAAAACATTTTGGATTTAAAAATGCCACTACTTTTTTACGACCTCGAATTTAAATCATAAAAATAGCTTAAATAGTAGAGCAATAAATGTTTAAATCAATTTTTTAAGTTTTGTTAAAGCATCCTGAGGACTTTTGCCTTAGGAGTGCAAAGATAAACACAAAATTAACAAATATATAACGCCATAAAATAAAATATTGCCAGGTTTTTTTTTAATAAATTACTTTAGTAATTTGTTTAATTTTTTTATGAGAATATATCTTAAAAATAAATAATTTAATTTTAGTGTGTAGGGTAATTAAGCCCCACAAGAGTAGAAACAGCAAACATCAGTAACTGGAAATTGAAGTGTCTCGCATGCAAAACTATAAAAATGTTGCATTTTAATTAAAATCATATTTACTATACATACCACACACACACACACACACACACACACACACACACATACACACATACACACACACATACACATACCAATCCACACACTATTAAAAAGACTATTTTCCCAGCAAACACTTTTTGCTGAAGTCGGTCAGAAAGTCTTCACAAGATGCCGAACTCTTATCCGAAGTCGGTCAGAAAACATTATAAAAATCATATGAGTTCTTGACTTCTTTGTCCGAGGAAATTCTAAAAGTCTTGCTAAAATGCCTAAGAGAATCCTGACGAATATTGAATAATTTTCTGGGGAAATTCTAAAGGAGTTTTCGACATGTCGGAAAAATTTGTGATAAAACATAAAATTTTGCAATTTGTCTGATAATTTTTCCGCCATGTCGTATTAATTTCGGAGAATAGCTAAAATTAGAAATTTATCGGAAATGTTGTATAAAATTCAAAGCATTATAAGACTTCTTTGATTCTTCTTGTGACACGCATTTTTTATCTGCTTAAGGCTTATAAGTTTAAAAATTCAAACATTCAAACATAAACTCTCAAGAGATAAATGAGAATTATTACGAATACTAAAATAAGACAATTGGCAGAAGTGACTGCTCAATGTTGTGAGACGTAGATCACATAAGACATATCAGATAAGATGTAGTTCGGATAATTAGACTATTATGTTAAATGTCTTAAAGGAAATTAAATTGCCTTCAGATAATTTGAAGACTAATCTGATTTTAATCGGCTAATATTTCAAAAAATTTGCAGAAACGTCGTGGCAGAAAACTGCCGGCTATTCTGCCAAATATCAGAGGGAATTTTAGACAACTTCGCAAAAATGTTCACTGGGCTAGCTTGTATATGAAATTTAATATGTGGATAAAAATACCCAGTGAAAATTTTTTTTGCCAACATGTGAGAAAAATGTGACATCAGAATAAATCTAAAACTTTACCAGGCATTCAACCGAGTTGTCAACAATTCCCTTAGACATTTGGCAGAATAGTCGGCAATTTTCTAGTACAACATTTCTGTACATTTTCTAAAATATTATCCGATTAATATCACACAGTCTGCGCATTATGGGAGGGCAATGTAATTTCCTATAAAACATTTAACAGAAAAGTCTGAACATTTTCTGATCTACAATTTACGGCTTTTAGCAGTCACTTCTGCACAATAACTCTCACCCTGATCTAATGAGTTTATGGAACGTTTAAAAAAAGCAATAACAACACATTATATCAGGGTTGCATTTTGCGCAGAGGTCGAACAGCTTGTATAATAGCCTAAAAACAGCTTTAACAAGATGCCTTAGCTAGATGGTAAAGGCGTCCGGTTCATAAACATGAGAACCTAAGTTCAAGACCAAAATATTAAATTTTACTGAATTGTAAAATATAAATTTGGAAAAAACGACGTTTGAAAATTCAAATTATTTTTGATGGTTAAAATTAATCATTTAATTTTTAAAAATGTTTGTGGTTGAAATTACCAATTTTTCTGCTTAAAATTATCTATTTACTTTGTGCTATCGTAATTTAACAATATTACTTAGCTGAGATGATAAAGGCGTCCGGTGAGTAAACTTGTGAGAACCTAATTCAAGACTAAAAAATTATAAAAAAAAATTCGTTTTTAACAAACACACTTACTGCTTAAACTTTGGCAGGCATCAAACTTGTGACCTTCCGGTTAGTAGTTTTACGTACTATAAACTAAACTACAATTCCATTAGTTATTTTTACTGTAGTTTATGGGTCGGCGCAAATCGAACCTATGAAATTGGTTAGATCCACCAATATTTTGTTTTGAGTGTAAGACAGGTCGCAAAATTTTTCAAAAAAAAAATTAAAAATTTTCTGACGTTTTGTGAGATATAACTCCTTTCATAATTTTTTCAAAGAGGACAACCACTCATATGAATTTCCCTACGATTTCTGATCGAACTCGGCTAAAAATGTTTGCTGGGCAGTTGCATTTGGTATTCAAATATGCAACGAAATTCATTTGCCGGCAATATGTATAAAAAATTACATGTATATTAAATCTTAATTTTTCAATTCAAGAAATGAATTTGGGTTAATACAAATTATAAACGTAACTTCATTAGCTCGAAATAAAAACTAATTAACTTTTAAAAATAATTTTTTGATACCAAGTTTATTTTTATTTGAAATTTCTTTCATTGTAAAATAACAGCATACCACACTAAAATAATATTTTTTATAGGTTTTGGGAATTTCGACATTAATCCAATGAAAAACTTCATTGAAACTCAAGCAACGTCGTGCATTGTTAGATAAAAAAAACAAGTTGTAACTGTTTTAAAGGAAACTTTATTTTAATAAAATAATTTCATTGAACTATTGTAATAATTTCGCTAAACTAATGAAAATATTAAATTATTTTAATGTATTTATTGCCTCATTTTAATCAAATTATTTGATTATTTTATTGACATTATTTCATTATATTAATTTCATTATTTCATTATTTTAATGTACTTATGTCATTAATGTTATGAAATTATATCATTTCCTTACTAAAATAACTTTAACTGTTTCATTCACTATTTTCATTTAATGACAGTTAAATGCTACAAATAAGTACGATAGAAAATAATGCGCACCAAAAAATTTTTTAGGTTGTTGTCATAAATGAAATTTTGTAACTAAGCTATAAAAGCAAATGACGAAATTCCAATGAAAATCTTGCAGAATATTCTTAAAATTTTACAAACATTAATTTTTTTCATTGTATTTATAAAGCGAAATTCTTTCAGTGCACTAAATATTGAAACATTTCCAAAAATATAAAATAATTAATAAATTCCCATTGATGTTGTCTTGTTTGATTCAATCATTTTTATTTCATCCCATCCTTTAAATCACATCTGTGCCCTTATTAGTATGCGAATCCTTAAAATTAGACAATATGCAACGATTTTAAAGCTTAAATGGTCATTCTTCGCAGTCCGTCATACAACGTTTGATTGCTAAATTTGAATCGACTAATACAGTGAGCAATTAGCCAGTACCTCTGCTTCTACAAAACAAAATATCTCTAGAAAACATTGCACAGTGTGCACGAAAACGAGTTGCAATCAACTTTAATTTTAAACTTCCCTATTAGAAAACTCTACGGTATTAATACTGTGTGTGGTTTCTTTGTGCCATATGGCTGTCATATCACATTATACAAAGCTGTATATTTTGCAAAACAGTTTATTGGCAGAGCGTAAGACCCACGCGTGTTCTATGGCTCTATCTCTGACATTCATTACAAACGAATTATCTATTACAATTACCATCATCAATACATATGTATGTATATCTGCCTAAAATTTATATTGCTACAGAGCTGTCTGTCACTAACAATGTAGTATATGATTATGTTTTTGAAAAAGGTATTAGTACCTAAACCAATAACGAATGACATGTTTTATTAGCAAATTTTTATGAATTGCTTTATAATTATGCATAGTTATACTAAAAGTATGGTATGCATGTGGACATTTATTTGGTAATTAGCAATAAATTTTATACAAATTTGCCTTAAACGACTTAAAGATAATTAACTGATAATCCCATTGCAAAGCGTAGCCACCCAATACCACCGCCCTCCCATTTTAACACTTTTTCTTAAGGCTAGACAACAATAATAATACATAATTTATTATTTACATAAATTATTTATGCATATTTTACATGTGTGCGTGTCTAAATATTTGAGTTGTTGTTTTATATTGTAAAGCAAAAAGGATTTGCATTTTACCCTTGAGCTTTTGTGATTTTGTAAACAAGCCAACAGGCTTTTTCCACATACATACATGTGAATGAAAGTATCGTTGTTATTGTAAATATATTTTACTTCCTTAAATCTATTTCCACTTGCCATAAATGCTCATTATTTTCTACTTGAAAATGTATGGGAGCGTGTGTGTTTGGCTCTGTGCCTCTGTGTTTGTGACTTTATGCATGATTTAAGTGCTGTGCAGTTGTTAAGCTCCTTAAAGTATGCAATACAAAGTCATAACATATGCAATGCATATTTAACACAAACAGTGTTGCCAAGAGAAAAGATTTGCTGGTTATATTTTATTAAATTAAATGTAACAAATGAAAAAAAGAATCGAATTTATGGCATTCGATATCGATCAAAATTTGTATTTAAATTGTATCGAGTACCGTATTTAGCTGCCAGGTACATACGTGATGGAAATCGCTTTCGAAAACGATGCAATATTAAAATGTGTTTTTAGGGTTCCGTACACCAATTGAGAAAATGGACTCTATTGTTTTCGCTGCGGTGTCCATCCGTCTGTATGTCTATATGCCTGTAACAGGCTTCTATCTGAAATTTTCACAGAATATGTGTAAATATGGCCGCTACAACAACAAGTACTAATAGTTTATGAAACTTAAAAATTTAAGGGTGTTCTACAGCGAGCAACGAAATATGCTTAAGTCCTAATTTATGTAATATGCAGATGCTTGATATATAGACACTTGACATTTTCAAAGTTAGTGTATAATTATACTGACTACAGCAATAACTACTGAAATTTAAGCAAAATAAAAATTAAAGGGTATTCTATCAGTTAATGTAATTTTGACTATGCGATTTTGACAATCAGCTGTATCTTCGGAACCGTAAGAGGCAAACTCTTGAAATTTTCACAGCTTGTGCAGCATTTTAAAGGCAACAGTAACAAATGCTAAAAAACAAACAAGCTAAAAATTAAAGGATATTCTGTGACGTTATGTAATTTTTAAATTAAGCTGTATCTTATGAACCGTAAAAATTTAAGGGTGTTCTACAGTGTGCAACGAAATATGCTTAAGTCCTAATTTATGTAATATGCAGAAGCTTGATATATAGACACTTGACATTTTCAAAGTTAGTGTATAATTATACTGACTACAGCAATAACTACTGAAATATAAGCAAAATAAAAATTAAAGGGTATTCTATCAGTTAAGGTAATTTTGACTATGCGATTTTGACAATCAGCTGTATCTTCGGAACCGTAAGAGGCAAACTCTTGAAATTTTCACAGCTTGTGCAGCATTTTAAAGGCAACAGTAACAAATGCTAAAAAAAACAAACAAGCTAAAAATTAAAGGATATTCTGTGAGGTTATGTAATTTTTAAATTAAGCTGTATCTTATGAACCGTACACTTGAAACAAACATAACACTCAACAAAATTAATAATTACATTTATTAATAAAAGGAACAAGCCGCAAAATTGCCAAAACGAAAAAATTGCTAAAGAAGAAAAAGCGCTGAAACGGAAAAAAGTACTAAAACGAAAAAAATTGTCAAAACTAAAAAAAAAAATCAGCAAAAAAACCAATACTAAAAAAGCGACCAAGCTAAGAAACCCCAAATTAAAAAAATTGTCAAAACGGAAAAAACCGCCAAAATGAAAAAAAACTAAAACGAAAAAAAAAATTAAATCGAACAAAATCGCCAAAGCAAAATAAAACCCCAAAAATAAAAAACCCAAAAATAAAAAATACCCAAAAACGGGGAAAAAATTGCCGAAATGAAAAAGGCGCTGAAACTACAAAAAAGTACCAAAACAAAAAAGAAATCGCTAACATGGCAAAATTAAAAAAGTACATAATTAAAAAGAATAACTAAGCGATAAAAATCGCCGAAATGAAAAACAAGTGCTGAAATCCACCAATACGAAAAAATAGCCAACTTTAAAAATCTGCCAAAAAAACGGTACATGTTGTTTCCCTACTAAAACAATTTTATCACAAAATTATAAAAATTGGATGGAAAGAGTATTAAGAAACTCTTTTAGACTTAGTTTTCAAAATCGATTTCCAAAACATATCAAATTCAGGTAAACAAAGAAGCATTCAAAAATGTTTATTAAAAAAATACCAAATATCCATTTCAACTTAATATGTTGGCGAAATACCATTAACAATTGGTGAGACAAAAAATATTATATTTTTTTTTAAAAAACCCATATTAAAATGAGTGAAGATGTTTTTAACAAGTTTAATACCAATTTATTTAGGTGATGTGAACAAGGTGGAACTCAATATTGCCAAAGTATAAATAATATGATATAAATTCCACTTTTCTATTGTAAACGTGCTTATTATTATTTTTTAACTTTGTAATTTTTTCTGTTTTATTTTAGCTTCTTATTTTTTAAGTTTTGACAATTTATAAAGCCAGCTGCACAGAAATGTCATTCGCCTATACATTGCTACAGATTGTATGAAAACATTCTACACATATGTGTGTCGCCCACTTAAAGTTTTTTTAAGTTTAAACATACTTATGCTTTGACTATAGTGAACAAAATTTTTAATAACTGTTTTTTAGTTTAAAGTAATTTCTAAATTAACCCAACTTTGGTGTTAGTCTATGAATATGGGCCACTATTGTACTTGCTTTTAAAATGTACTTTTTGGTAAGTACATATTTAATTAATTATTCATTAATTATACATATTTCTTTAAAAAGAGATATTTTCTTAAAATACCCTTTTCTCAAACGGTAATAATTCCCATTTTTCAGTTTGGGCTACTTTTCAGAATTTTTTTTAACAGAAAATGGCGGTCTTATATTCCTTTCTGAGCCTAAAATTAAAAATAATAAATTATCCAAAAACTTCTACTGAGACCATTTTTCCTAAAATTTTCAGACTTAACTGATTTGGAGTTCTTTTCCGATATTAGAGAAATTTATTTAATAATTTTATAATATTTTCTGTATAATAAATTTTGTTCAGCTTGAGTATTGAAAAAGAGTATAAAGCTCTTATAAAAATCGTTATTTTTAAACAAAATTCATTTTTTAATATGAAAAAAAGGTTGGACAAAAAATCATAACTTTTTTAAAAACAATCAACGACAACGCTGGCCATAACACACTACACTAATATTATTTATAGTTTTTTTGCTGCTTTACTTTTCTGCTATAGTTTTGTTCATTTTGTTTGCTGCTGTATTTCCCTTGTACTTATAGTATGAATCAATATTTAATGGCATTTTTGAACTTCGGAAATTGAAGGGGGAGCATGGTAGGTGAGATTTGCATTAGTGTGACAGATTATTTGCTTGCAGTCGAGTCAGAGAGATTCAAATAGATTTAAGTAAAGTGTATTCGAGCGCTCTTCATATAATTTAATCTTTTAAAACTTTAACATCGATTCTTTTAGTTTCTTCTCAATTTTGTATAATATTTTTTGTTAAAATTATCTCGATTGACTTTTGTATAGACTTGGGAGAAAAATTTTAATGCATTTGGAAGCATAAACTTTAAGGTTTTTTAATAATAAATGTGCAAATAGTCATAAATGTCGATTAAATAATTTAAACGTTTCAAAACAAAAAGAATAGAAAAATTCAATAGTAATTGTTCTTTTACAAAGTATTGTTTAAAGGAAGAAGGAAATAATATCAGTTTAATGTAAAGTTAAAAATACATGTAAAATCAGATAATATTCTTGAAGGGAATTGTGCAGCAGTAATAAAAATGAATAATGCCAAAATTTTAGGGCATCTTTTTGGGTCAAAAACTATCAAAGTTCGGAAATAGTTTTTAAAATCGGAAAGTTATTACCACAGGCTTGAGTCAATGTAGTATAATGAAATAATTCCGTTAAACAGCTGATATTGATAATAACTGACAGCCGCCTAAAACTTGGAATAAATAAACATATGAATGCTGATGAAAGATTGTTGCGCTCTTCGAGAACAGCATGTTGCTGCCTTTTCTTCTTCATAAAAATAAATTTAATTAAAAATTTGAATAAACCAACTCTGGCCAGTGGCGCGACTCTGTAACTTTTATTACGATAATCGTATCGCTGAAATAAAGATAACGAAAATTTATCGAATTTGTTATTCAGTAACATTTATAACGATATTCGGTGTCGGTTAACTAACGACAATAATTTTTCTGTTGTTAATATATAGAGTCAGCTGTTCAGCCGAAGCACGTACTTTATTCTAACAACAAAAGTTATTGCTCTAGAACGATATAGAAACATATAAACACTTTTATGTACATATAAATAACAATATTTCTATTATTTAAACATTTATTTTAACATATATTAATGAAAAAAATTGTATACATGTACACTGTTTGGCATGGACAATTTCATTTGTTTTTTTTCTATTCCTCTTTGCGCTTTTCGCTTTTTTTTTAACAGAGATGCTGCATGATATCGAATTAAGTTACACAATCATACTATCGTTGCTGCAAGCGACTAAATATTTCGACAAATGTTACGATTGTCTAAAGTCATATACACCATACTTCATATCTAGTATACATAGTTGTAGGGTGTTTACTTGTCTAAATTTAATTATATTTTAAAGCTATAGCTGAAGGAGTTTCTCTTTATAGATCCAATAAAATATTTTATGACAATCGCATTTTGTAATTTAATGGAAAAGTCTTTAAATTTTGACAAAATGTTTTAAAAGATACTTAAAAAGTTTGAAAAATATCATCCTACAGCCTATTTCACCAATGCTATTTAAATATCAATTCATATTTAAATGTCAATTTTCATTCATTTTTGTATGAAAACATTACTTTTAAATATGATGTGCTATTTAAATAAATTGGTGAAATACGTTCTTAACAATTAAAAGTGGTATAAAATTTAAAATTTTTGAATGTCGTGATTTTATTGAAATATAGTTCATAGTTTTGATGAAATAATGCATTATATTTATGAAAGTCCGATGAAACAAATCACATCTATATTTTCTTTCATTAACAATCACACTCTTATTTATTTCAATAGTTGTCAACCAAAAGCGAATAACAAAAATAGTTTTGTAGTCTTTCTAATTATTATACACTCATAGACAGCGATGCCATTTGTACAGTTTTTTTACGATATGACATACTGTGTTGTCATTTCGTAAGTTTTTTACGATATGACAACACTGCGATATGTCAAAACCGTGTATGGCTATCTTAGTGTTGTCATATCACAAAAATCTTACGATATGACAACACAGTATGTCATATCGTTTTTGTCATATCGTAATAAAACTGCATAAATGGCATCGCTGCTCATATAGGACATTATTTTGAGAGTGCTGTTGGCTGATGTCGTTAAGGCGTTGTCTATAAAACAAATGATGGAAATCAGAAGTCCTTTTAAGTGCAATGCTGCGAGCGGTCGTCGACATTAAAAAATTTTTCTAATGTTCATCAGCAGGGCTCGGACTTTCATGCAAATGCATGTTTTTTGTGGTGATAGATAAGGAGATATTGGCTAATTATCTATGCGAATCATCATATTTTAATTAGTTTGAAATCGATTTGTAGTTGCATATTTTTGCATATTTTGGTGGTAAGTGCATATTTTTGCAAATTTTGGCAATAAGTGCATATTTTTGGGGTTATAAACATTTTTTAATGCATATTTCTCAATTTTTGGAAAAAATATCAATAGGCCGATTATGGATGGCAACCGAACCGAGCCTCAGTTGGGTTGCTATTTACTGAAAATGATACTGCTGATGGCAACTGGCAACTGAGAGCTGTGAATTTGAGTTGCTATTTAGTGCCTTTCTGGCAACCATTGCTTTTCAGTTTACCATTAAATAATAGACTCAATTATGTTTGTTTTGTGTTTTTTCTCTAATAATAATAAAAAATTAAAAAAATATATATATTTTGATATTATTTTAGTTTTGGTACTTTGTTCGTAAGTACCTATTCTATAATTTGTATTACACATATTCTATATTACACATATTCTATAACACATATTCTATAATTTGTATACACAATTCTATTCTATAATTTGTATTACACATATCTGGTCAATCATGCTAATACTGTACTATAATTATAAGACTTTAAGTCTTGTTGTATAGGAATACAAATAAATAAATAAATTAAATTAAATTAATGATATTTAATAAATTCATATTTTTGGGCATATTTTTAATTTTTAGGTGCATTTGTTAAGCGCTTAAAATCAATTTTTAGCTGCATGATAGTCCGAGCCCTGTTCATTAGTTTCTATTTTTCGTATTCGCACCATTGAATTGTCAATAAATTACAATAGACAATAAAACAGATAAAGTTAATGAGCCTACTTAATAATGAAAACATTTTATTAAAATAGTTAAAAAAATTTATTAAAACTGTAAAATAAATTCGTAAAATGAATGCAATACCTTTATTACTTTGTTACATATGGTCAGTTCGAGTTCGCGACCAATCAATAAGGCTTGTTTTTTTTTTCAAAGGGAAGCTCATGTTTCTTTAACTTCTTTATAGAACGTAAGTAGCTCTAAGCTAAGTAAAAGAGAACAAATACTCAAACTGCATGGCTCTAACATACAATTACAATTACTTGATCGCGAACGGGACAAAAAGTGGACTTTTTGGTGGAAATGCCCATATTTGCTGAAATTTTCATTGAAATATTTTAACGAAACTTGTTTCATTAATCCATCGAATCATGCCGTTCGTTAAATTTTAATGAAGTTTTTCATTGGTTTAGTAACGAATTTCATACAATTTATGAAGAAAATTCTTTCAGTGTATTTTTGTTCCATTCGTTGGTTTCTTTTCATTGCATGTTTTCCTTATGTTTAATTTTATTTTCCTTTGAGCGCGTGACACTGGCTTTATCCTGCCAAACTTTACATCAGGATATGTCATTATCAGGCTTTGTCTCCGCATATGATTTCTATTATAACGAAGTGTATATGCATGTAACAAGGCTTTAATTCTCATATAAGTTTGAGAGAAGTGCATTTTCTGATTACCCAGCATCGAGTCAATTATGTTGTTTGCCAATTCATTGCATTTCAAAACTTTTTTCTTCTGTCCCATTTTGGCAAACGGTCCTTTCATATTAGAGCTCAACGACGACGATTCTTGCCTATCTGCAAGAGTGGATTTTTAGCAATTTCATATAAGCAAGTATGTAAATGAATAAATCTTCCGCGTTCTTGCATATTTTTCTTGTATATAATGATAAGCAAACAAAAAGGACGACTGAAATTATGGGTGGGAAAATACAAGTCGTTGCACTCTTTTTTGTTGTTGTGCTCAAATGACTGAATATTGTTTGCGCTTAAGGAACAATTAATGTGGTTTTATGAATTTGAAAATCAAAAGGATAGTTTTAGTTGGTTGTTCGTTTCTATCAGCATGAGTAAATATATTTTATGCTGGTATCTATGATGCAGATAATGGTTGCGGTAATTGAGCAATTGCATAAATAGTTACGGGTATGCAGGTTTATCATGTGTGTATTTAGTAGTTGCGGCGGAATGCTTTTGAAGCGGTGTTTTTATCAATAAATGTATTTGTGAAAGGGTTTAGTTGTTAGTATTTTCAAAAAGTAAAAATGCTTTTTAAAGCTTTAAGTTTATTTGCAAACCTAAACTATTTTTTATGAATACGAGAGACCAACGACAATTAATTAAATCGAAATCGAAGGAGAAGCCGCAGAACACTAACAATAGGTTGAGACAAATGTAGATACATATCTAATGCTAATGAATCTAATATTACAAAATTTAAAAAGTGTATTTATCTGCTAAGAAAAAAATTAATATAGAGATCAGATTGTCATATAAAAAAAAGAAACGACGACTTTAAAACATAAATATCACGCTATTACAAAATAGCAGTTTTTTCAGTTTAAAAACAACCTAAAAAGGCTTGGATGAGTAAATCAATTTGTCATATTCAGAAATTTGAATACACCCTCAAACTAAGAAGTTATCTATAAAAACGACTTTACAGACAAAAGAAATTTCACTAAAGATCTGAAGATGAAAAAATATACTAAATATATTTTTTGTGGGCTGTATTTCAAAGATAATTTTGTGACGATCACATGATGGATGCAATCGCTAGATTCTGATAAAAAATAAGAAAGTTATTAGCCCTTAAACGAAAACAGCTATATTATTATTTTTTAGTTATTTTTCATACAAAATTAATTTAAAGCATTTTGCATTAAAAAATTTTTTTATTGAAAATTGTTTTGTATGGGAAATAAAATCAGCTTTCTTCACTTAATGGCTTATAACTTTCTTATATTTTATCAGATCTCCTCGATCTCAAAGTTTTTTCATTCGGCACAAAACTGTTATTTACGTGTTGCCTTAAAAAAATTATTAAATTTTTTTTTCTATATTAATGAAGCTAATTAAAATAAAATTCATATAATTTCTCGCAAAAAATAAAAAAAATATTTTTTGTATATAATTTAGCTAGATGCAACATTCCGGAGGTATTCGAAATTTATTGGATGAATTTTTTTTCCTTCATACACCAACGCTCCACTCTACTGATCAGATTTCAAATTAAACAAAAAAAATTTATTTTTCTATTTTTTCGAAGAGTTTTTCTCGTTGTATATTTGCTAAGATGTTTTTCTCCACTTCGCAATTACATATTAAGGGTGGGCAAATTTGAAGTTAGGAAGTAAATAGGCTGTCATATGATGAAATGGCAAGAATTGAGCTGTCATTCTTTGGCATTTATTTAGTGAAAACTTGGGAAATTTTGACCATGGAACACTACACTCTTGAACAACAAATTTTAAACCATTTTGATAGTAAGTGCTCGTAACTGAAATTCGTTGCTCAATAGTGTAGCGTTCCATGGTTAAAATTTCCCAAGTTTTCTCTAAATAAATGCCAAAGAATGACAGCTCAATTCTTGACATTTCATCATTTGACAACCTATTTACTTCCTAACCTCAAATTTGCCCACCCTTTACATAACACTGTACAACAAAATCATTTCTTTTCTTTTCTTCAAAACTACAAGGTTCTGAGGGATGATTCAATCTGCTTCAGCGGCGATATAGCTTGTAAAAATGTCCCACAAAAAATTTCCTCGTGGTGTTTTACATAAAAGTGTTGAAGACATCTTCTACCGGAAACGTAAAACGGATTACGAATAAGTGCGAAATAAACCCAGAAACACGTTTTAAGTTTTTAATCATTATCTAGTGGATAACTATGGTAAAATTTTATGGCAAATATTTTTGTAGAGCATATCAGTCTGCTATATCGCCACTGAAGGGGAGTTTTTTTGCTCCTTTTCGAATAAAGGGACAAAAACAATGAAGACTTAAGATGCATAAAATGTTCTGCAATAATCTTTCTCACGGTATTTTAAAGAAAAGTGTTGCTTAGAATATTGTGAATATATACGAAATTATTCCTTAAACACATTTTGAGTTTTGAATGATTTCTGTCGTTCAAGATGATGTCTTTAAAGACCTGAAATAGAATTTTGTGGAAAATATTTTGTACACATTTCAGCCTGCTATATCGCCGCAGAAGGGGAGTTTTTTGCCCCGTTTTAAGAAAGAGACAAAAAGACTCATACAACGAAGAGTTAGAGGATTAAAACTTTCCATAAAAAAGCTGAACACATCTTATGCCTTAAACGTACACAAAGAAATATTTGATATTAAAATCGGTAAAAACAATGATAACTTAAAAATTTTCGATAGTGATTTCGCTTCATAGGTGCTCCATGTTAATTCAACATGATTTTACAATAATCTTCGAATAAGATTTTTCCTTTTGAAATAACTATATTTCATGTTGTTTTAATATGCCAGTGCAGTTAAATCAAAATGAAGTTAATAGTGAAATAATATGAATAGTCATGTTGAATCAAAATTTTTTGAAGTTAAAGTTTCAAGTTGAGATAATATGAATTTAATGTAGCTATTTTAGTAATTATTTTGCTTACCTGTGGTGCGATTCTCTATTCAATTTTAACAATAGTTGTCAATCAGAAAAATTCGTGTTGTAGTTAGCTGCCACAGCCAAGATTTGAGTTCGGTTCACCGCAGTCACAATAGCTTCAAACTTTAATTTAGATGTACACTAAATAAATACCATGATAAGTAATAAAAATTTCATTTTAATTCAACAAGTAAATCGTTGATATAACATAAAATTTTTTTCAAATTAAATTTATGGTCATGTTGATAACAATGTTATTTTAACAATGACAAATATTAAATCAACGAGATTTTAGGTTAAATAAACAATTCTTCATTTAAAATTAATATGAAACAATAGTAATTTTAAATCAGTAGCAGGAATTTTCGCTGTTAATGCCAACAATACGAACATCAAAAATAACAAGTCACGCAACTGAGCACAACAGTGCATGTTAGCTATTTACAAAGCAAATAAACACCAACACACTTAATCAACACATTATTTCTTATAAATTTTATATGATAACCAATCAAAATTGCGACATGTTGATTTTACATTGGTATTTTTTTCTGTGTGTAAGGTCTACAACATTTCCTGTGGCAAGTCACTATAATTATCTGCAAGAGAGGGAAATTAAAATGAATCCAAGATATAAATTTCCAAAACGCTGATATACGTTAATATTTTTTGATGCCCTCTGCGAGAATCAGTCTTTAGAACCATGTATCTTTTTTCTGTTGTACACTATAATTCTATAAAGTATGTGGCTCTGCAAAAATTTAAATGCACGCCATTTCAATTAGAAAACCTATTATTGTTTATTATTTAACCTCTGTTTAGTTAAGTGTGGTTTGTTTAGTTTGTTTATTATCATCACTGTTCACGTTAATGCATTAACCATGTAAGATTTTTTTGTTACAAAACTGAATATCGTCAAAAATACGCACTACAGTATTATTGATGCCCGCGGCCCCCTTAACAAATCTAGAGATATTTGCAACTTTGTTGCAATTTACCATTATTGTTGTAAGGCTTCCTTCACTCTCTTTCAACAATAAGTTTGCCAGCTTGTAGGCAAAAGCTGCTATTTGTATTAATAGAAAATACTCTTAGAATTCATGGCAATTGCAAAGCAACAACAAAAACCAATAACCGCGAAAATGTTTGTACAATAGTGGAAATGTATGAACATTTTACAAAATGTAAAAGAATTAATTCATAAATAATATTAAAATCATAAGAGTGAACAAATTTATGTAAATCGAAATTTAGATAGTAAAATCTATAAAAAATTTGCGAAATTAGAAAAAAAAATGTCTTGGTTTTAGGCTTTAATCTATTGAATAACGTAAATGCGGCAAGAACTCGACCGCCAAACGCATGACCATTTTACACACATTTTTTGTTATTAATCAAGAATATAAAATTTTTTACTTAAAAGCAGGCTGCGACTCGCATGGACGTTAAGCTTAAAGTCGTTGAATTACGGTTAGACACTGAAAGAACACGATTTCTGCTCAGAATGGTCATCAGAAAGCTGTGACGGGTGTGACCTTACAAATCTTGGTTGTGAAGAATTACAACTTTCAGTATAAATTCTGTAAGATTTTGAGTATAAAGTACACAATAGTTTGGGCATAGCTAATTGATCAAAGTGTTTTTAATTGTGTTATGCATTTAATTTACTGTTTGACAAAAAAAAAATTTCTTAAAAAAAAATTGTTTTTAAAATACGACCGATGTGACCGACAGGTGTGACCTAGTATGAAAATTTAAAAAATTAAAAGAAATAAAACTTTTTATTGATTTGAAAAAAATATTAAACATATAAAGAGGGAGAGCAGAGTGTTTAGTATTAAAATATTAGAAATGTCTCTAATTGATAAAAAAAAAATAAACATAGTATATTTTATTTGTCTATAATTGTCATTCTCTTATTGAAATCAATTGAGTGATTTTTATTAAAAATAAGAAAATTATTTTTTCCCGCTGTTGGGCCGTTTTACGTGGAATTGCCCAGATGCTACTGGGGACTATGTTTACTCCAGATATGGAACAAACGATGGATTTTTTATATAAAATTTGTTATGCAAAATTCAAATCACTGAACCATATGATATACATATGTTTGACTTCAAGTAACGAGCTGAATATATAATTCCGAAAAGTCTGTTTAAATTCACATTAAAACTAAAACTATTCTGCTAATGCTAAGTGAAGTTTTCTGCCAATATAAGCAGCCGTTAACAAATTTCTAATCTTTTTCCAAAATGTTCTAATTCTACACCACTGTGCCTGATAACAACTTCTTTTAATGAAGTAAAGCGATGAAATAAAAATTAAAGAACACATCAGTACCGAATTAATTGGCTAGCACACATTTGAGTGAAATCGAACTTAGTAAAAAGGGTTGCATTAATTCTTTTAATGCTCTGCTTTATACACAGAAAATATTATCAGCTAAAAATATTCAAACAATAGTTTGTCTAAAATAAAATTTTATTTTCAGTAAATGTTCTTTACTGAATCAGTGAAATTTTTGTTCGACTTATTTAGAACGCAAATGCCAAAAACAACAACAAAACCCAGTTTTCTCTGTCGTAAAAAAACAACACCGATGACGACATAGACATAAATAACAACAACAACAATGATAGCAAAAGGAGCGCGATTGTAACAACTTTGTTTACTCAAGATTTCTGAGTGAATCAATTCGTTAATGTTGTTGCGTTAATTCTCATTCAGTTTTTTCGAGTCTTTTGATAAAAATTCAGAGTTGAACGCATTAAACAAAGTGGAATTTCATAAATGATGATATTATTATTTAAAACCTAAAAAGTTTCATATTGCAGAAATATATTACAGAAAATACAGTAAATCTGAAAACGAAGCAGTTTTTTAATAATATTTCTTTATTTAAAACAATTTTATCACAAATATTAATAAAAATGTCTGTTTGTTACCAAAGAGTTGTATCCCAAAAATTATAAAAATTTTATAAAAAGTGCGTTAAAAGTGACTTTCAAAAGTACAAAAATAATTTGTAAATATTTTTAGACAAATTGTTTTTTTCTGTGAACTACTTACCTCTTCTGCATTGAAAATTGCAATTTTAAATTGTTTTATAAAGCACTGTAAAATAATAAAAAAAAAACAACGAAGTAAAACAAATCTTTGCTGCCTGCACGCACTTAAATAGATATTCAACCATGTACGACTGTTGCAAGTTCTCATATGTATGTGGCAATATAAATGCAAAACAAACATGCGGGAACAATATTGTGGAATTTTGTACAATATTCTAAGTGGTAATTGTTTTCGTTGTTGTTTTGTTCGAAAAAAAAACAACATACGATACTGCGAGTATGTAAAGTGTTGACTTAAGCAATGTGTTATTGAGGAGAATTAAAGCTGTTCGTTCGAATTGTATTGATATGTCGAATGTGTGCGAAAAACTGTGTTTTGCTTGGTCTTTTTTATACGAGAATTGCATTTACATATTTTTTATATATGTACATATCGTCACTTAAAACGCCAAATGCTCTAAATAATATTTATATAATTTTAAAAATAGACGCAAAAAAATATGATAAAATGAAAATAAAATAAAAGAGAAACCTGACGAATTCATTAATGTATGCAATTTGTGTATTTATTACGAGCTATGTCTTTTCATATTTTTGTGAAATAAAAAGTCCTAATTTACTGAAAGTTTTTTCAAGTTAATATTTTAGTACGTAGTAACTGTATCCATTTTTCCACTTTGCTCTATCTTGCGTACCCTTGATATTTGAAATTTTTACACAGTACACCTAGAAAAAAGATTGGTTAAAAAATGGCTAGGCCGATAAAATATTAGTTAAATAGACGATGGCCCTAATTGTGTAAATCACATCACCGAAGTGAAATTTATATTAAAGCAAAAACAAATTTGAAAAAATTTCAAAAATTTGTTTTTTTTTCATACAAATTCTTCACCAAATAAACGCATAGAAATTGAAGCGTTGCTTTTCCTTTCAAAAATTCTAAAAATTTTATGAAAAGCAAAACAAATTTATAAAATATTTGAAATTTTGGTTTTGTGCTCCATATAAATTTCACTTTAGTGACGTGATTTACACAGTTAGGGCCTATATTTCTTCAACTCACGCTATCAATTTTCTATGAAGCCAAAAATAAAAATTCATGTGCATTACCATAAGAGCATAAGTGTGATAAAGATGTGATTCTGACACTTCTTAAATTGATAAGACCAATCGATCGTATTTTTTTTTTTTTGTCATTACTAACTAACGAATATGATAAACCGAATAAAATATGAATTGGATTTTAGTACTAGTTTTGGTACTTGCAACTAAAAAAATTTTCTTTCTAAATTTACTTTACATTTTATCGGTTGTTGCAACTAACTAGTGGTTAATTTTATTATCACTGATACTCCTAACCGTTTAAACGGTTCGCATTAGCAATTATTTATTATCTTTCTTCTTGTGAAAGCTGTAATAGTTGGTGCAACTGCCAAAATTCGATTGGCAACAAATTCGGTTGTCTCAAGGAATCTGTTTTCTCTGTGTATATATTATTGTAGGTGCTACAACAGCATATACTAAAAATAAAGAAAGCTCAAAATGAAAGGATCAGTCAAATCATTTAGCCTGTATTTAATATTTAACTCTTGCTTTCCTAAAATATTTCCAAGTGGTGGCAACCGGTTCTGACTCTAGAATATTATATAAAAATTACCTGTCACTTTTACGTAGCGTTATTACTGATGTGCGTCAATGGTCATCAGATGTAATTGGTCCAGATCTAACCAGTGGCAGTTACCATAAGTTTTGTGTTGATATAAATATCTTATTATCGTGATATATTTCGCAAAACCCGATTTATAACTCAAATATACAATCAAACTGTTTGAGTTTTTAAATGTGTCGGTGTTTATTTAAAGTAACAGTCTTTATTGGTAGCTTGATTTTCTTAATAAAATCGATAGTTTTTGCTCGAGGAAATCTGAGTTTTTTGTGGTGATGTATTTTATTTTTATAAAGTATATCGAATTTATAAAAAAGTTGACTTGAAATTTTTTGTCTGTTCAGGCGGTTTGCATTTAAGGTGACGATACGCAAATGTATGTATGTATTTATGTATATAAATCCCATGTGCTGCAAAATTCAAAATGACAATCGGAAGATTTAGTGCATTTCAAGTTAAGTTCGGCTAAAATATATTAAAGGTATAAAATCTGTAGGTGAGAGGTAAACTACACTAAGTCACATTTTGGAAATTTTACAGGATACCGCTAGAACATGTTAAATTTCACAAATGCTTCTAGCTCTATAGTATTAACTTACCCCGAATTTTTTATAACTCTAATATTATAACTTAAATATTTTCCTTGTAATGTGTACGAAAGTTTTGTATATTCTACGAAAAAAGTAATTGCGAAAGTTTTTTCAGTGTAGAATATTTGAAAAAAAAAAGATTTAAATCCAATTAGCTCTTGACGTCAAAAACAACTTCGAAGTTGTCAATTTCATTAAAATCAATTGGTGAGTTCGAGATATATCTTTGTTGACAAAGTTCGAAAAAGGTGTTCTTTTTTCCTAAAATTATAGCGAAACTCATTTTCTAGAATCTATCACTTTTTAGAAAAAATTAAATCGGTTACTGCCTCAACTTTTTTCAAGTTTTGTTTCTAATACTTAAAAAATCAAAAGATTTTTGAGCGCTTTGATTTTGAAACTTCCGAAAGATCTAAAGGTACCCCGCAATGTCATCCGTTTTTCATATTTTATCAATTTTATACTAGCGTCACAACATAATTTCAATTATAGTTTAATTAAACAACTTAAAGCTTTTTTTGTATTATATAAAAATATATTTTTCGCGAATTTCCCAAATCGATCTTAAATATTTTTAAGAGGGTGCTTCGGTAGGCTAGTCGATAGTGTGATATCCTCTGATTGCGCAGGTTGTGTGCAGGGCTGTCAGACTTTTTCGGACCTATTTCGCCAAATTGATTTTAAAAATTGCCAAAAGTCACCAAAATCAATTTTATACACTTTTTCTTAATATATATTTGATAATAAATTTGTTTTTATATAACACTTTTTTTAATATAAATTTTTATAAATTAATCATATAAAAATTTAGCAGAAAATCACCAAAATTAGAAATAAAATCGCCAAAAATTATTTCTTGTAAATTGTTCTCATCCAAATTCAAAACGCATTAATGACTATAATTAATACAGAATAATCATCAAAAGCAAATTGTTTTAATTTCTTGCAGACGCGTTTTGGTAGGATTTATTTTTGAAACTAGTCCTTCAGCAAACAAATTTTCCTCAATTAAAAAAATTTTTTTAAGTTCAATTTTGTTTAAAAAAAAATAGCCATACAAATCGTCAACAAATTCTCCAGAAAAATCACCATGTTGCGAAATCAAACATTTAGACGCCAAAGAATTTGAAAAATCGCCAGGTTGGGCGAGAAATCGCCATATATGTATGTCAACCCTGGTTGTGTGCGGGACTCCCACATAAGACTTTGGTTTGCTTCACTATAACGAGTGAAAATTTCTGTTACTATTCTCTTTAAAATTAAGTTGTAATTTTATTTTTAACATTTAATATGTAAATAAAAAAAAGTTAATGTGTCTATGAACTTTACAAACATGAAAAGAATAATATCAATAATAATGAAACAATCGATATACAAAAACCACATGGAATGACAAAAACATAAATGTCTCCCAGACAAAAAAAGGTCATATAACAATTTCAAACTCAACCTACATAAAATTTAAAGAACATAAAATATTTCTATTATGCGTAGTTTAAGGTTACAAAAATAGATCCATTTCGATAAAGGAAACAATAATATGAACAAAAAGCTTTTGTCCGAAAAATTTCTAGTAAATTTACATATTTCCTTTCAATGTAAATGTATTGGTACGAGTACTTCAACTTCTACTTGTTACAGTTTCTACAATTACAATGAAAATTGTGGGTGCCCAAAGTCATCATTATTTAAAGCCAGAATTGTTATAGAAAATTTTTCAATTGATGATTTTTACAGTAGACTTTATAAATATTTACAATAAAAAGAAAAGTTTGAAAAACTATTTTTCTATTCCAATATTCTTTTTTGATAATAACACCTTATGCCAAGTTATCATCGATGCATGTGCGAAACATGTCTCTATTACCAACGATGAATTGACAACACTCCAAACCAACTATTGACGACATTTTCGAAGAAAAGGCGCACAATTCGTTGATGACAATATTGTTAACATGGTAACTACTAAAATTGCCGTTAATGAAGAATATATAATAATATTTAAAAATGTAAAATTTAATGGAATCCACAACCTCCGCACTGATAGCCTAACACGCTACCTACTAGCCTACCAAAGAGATACTCAAAAAACTTTATACAAAACAGCATTTTGTGCGCAACTTAAACTCTTTAATATTCATAAATGGAAGCACGATAACTTCGATGAAGTTTTTACTCTTGTTATCAGCAATAAAAGTATACAGATATCGTATTGCATGGCAGTTGTTCTTCGTCTTATCTTCAATAAGGCTTTGTATCACAAATTTTTATAACCTTGTCAGAAAAAATTCTTTATACGCTACAACTAGGATATTCACTCGAATAATGTTTGCTCGATTAATCGAATAATTAAAGTCAAATAATGTTCGATCAAACAAAAAATTTTAATTTCGAGTAAAAATTTATTCGAGTAATTTAGGTCGATTAATCGAATAACTCGATTAAAAAATTTTATGTAAATTTTCTTTTTTTATGAGTTTTTGTAGATTTCTTAATAAAACGTCGTAAAAATTTTTTAATATATATGAAATTTGACATTCAATTCTAACGTTATTTCTTACTAATAGTAGTAATAATGTAGCAACAATAATAGGAAGAAAGAAATCAACTTCAAGTGTCTATTAAAAAAACTCGGAAATATAAACATAAAACAAAAATTATTTGAAATAAAGAAAATAGGGTACTCATTTTAATCGACTTTTCAATTGTTCGATTAATCAATTAATCGAAATTGAGGTTGTTAAATTACTCGAGCAATCGAGTAAAACTTTTATTTCGTTCGAGTTATTCGAGTAAGCTTTACTGCTAAAAATGATTCGAGTTAATCGGAAAATGTTTGACTTTAATCGGTTTTTGTACATTTTTGTGGACAAAAATAAAACAACACAAGTTTTTTTTCGCTTTTTTATATATTTTAATAATCAAAAGAAAACACAACATTTCTACATAAAGTTGATCATAAACTGATCCTTTAAAATGGTTTTTTTTGCTATCCCAATGTCGCGCTTTGAGAAAATTTTGCGCCAGGAAATATTTAATACCATTCCGAATCGGAATTGGCATAAGATTATTGTTGTTATATTTGCCCAAAAAAAACGTAACCACTACATTTGCTCAGAGTTAGTTTGATTTAACTTGTTTTTTATATCACAAAATAAGTTATGCTGCAAAAAGCTATTTAATATTATTTTTAATAAATGCGAACCCATGTTACGTTTTTTTCGGCAAATATTTGCCAAGTGTGACCGTACCTTAAGGCTTTTATAATTCTAGTTGCTCTCGAAATATCTTCTTTATTTCAAATAATTTTTGTTTGATGTTTATATTTCTGAGTTTTTTTTTAAAGACATTTGAAGTTGGTTTCGTTCTCCCTATTATTGTTACTACATTATTACCAACTACTATTAGTATGAAATAACGTTCGAATTGAATGTCAAATTTCATATATATTAAAAAATTTTTCCTCGTTTTATTAAGAAATCTACAAAAACTCATAAAAAAAAGAAAATTTACATAACATTTTTTAATCGAGATATTCGATTAATCGACCTTAATTACTCGAATAAATTTTTACTCGAAACTAAAATTTTTTGTTTGATCGAACATTATTTGACTTTAATAATTCGATTAATCGAGCAAACATTATTCTAGTGAATACCCTAATAAATAAGTACCACTCATTACTTTGTAACTTATTAATAAAGTACTATCGACTACAAAAAGGGCAAAAGTGTTTTCTGGGTTATAAGTTAACAATGGCTGAGTGAGTAAAGCACTTGTCTTCAAATCTGAAATAGCACAGGTTCCCAGCTGGTTCAAAAAAAAACAAGGTGTGTGCCTATAAGAAACCCCTTTTTTATTTCTTTTGTTTATTTGAGTACTTATTTTTTAGCTTCAAGTAAGTCAAATAATAATTATTTTATTGCTGTTATAATGTAAGTGCATTTCTATGCGAACCCTTTACATTTTGAACTTCTCAAACAAAAAAAAAATAGTTATCGATTAAATTATAAGTAGTTACTATATAAATCTTCATATACTTTTTTGCCTACCACAAAGCAAAGTTTTTGCTGAGTATTTCTAAACGTGTTTTATAGGCGACAAGTCATTGATTGTTTTGCCGATATCATCGATGAAAAGTCGTCGGTAACAACTGGTCCTATGGAAAAATACAGTATCACACATACAAACAAAATGTGTATTCGCAAGGTAGACAGACATTGCAATAATTAGAGGGTAAAACTTCGAACTGAAACTTATTGAATCTTTCGTCTTAAAACTTAATTTTAATTCCAAAGGATAATTATATTAACATGTATCGATAAATTATAAATATCTTTAAAAAATAAAGAAATTAAATACTCACAATATGATATTTTGGAAACATTAAACACACAACAGAAAACAAATAGCAAGTTTGTCATGACAATATGTTCTCAATTTTAACGATTTTATTACAATGAATTTTTCGATAGCAAAAATAGGAAAATGAAAAATAAAATTTGCCAAATTTTAATATTGCCTTCATGGCGGTCTGTTGCACCGATAAACAAATACAAACAAATGTATGTTGTGTTGCCATGTTTTCCACGTTGTAACTAAGCGTGTTGTACTTTTTTCTTTCTGTCATTCATTATTTTACTTTGTTAACAATTCAAAACAAAGTTGCCAACATTTCTAACAATTCTATTTGCAACAGCGAATGCAATTTATTGGATATGTATGTTTTTTATGTAATGCGACAAAAATAGAATTTTTTTTCTCAAACACAAAACATTCAGTGTGTTGGATGTCAACTGTCTGCTGCCGGTGCTGTGCATTGACTTGTTATGAAACAATAGTTTAGTCGTAATTTTTTTCGCAGAATTTTGTTTATTTTTAGCTTTTCAATTGCAAATACTCACTAAAATAGAATGCAGTGCGACGACAACAGTTTAAATGCGTTAAAAATAAAGAAACACAAAATTTTAGAAAGTGTCTAAACAATGTTTTGTTGTCACTATCAACAGTAATTGTTAACATTAAATCTAACACACCCCCAAATTCTCACACCTGTATAAAAGAAAAATAGGAAAAAAAACACCAGTAGAAAATGCCTATACGAAAGGAAAAGAAAAATATGCTAAAGCAACAATAAAATATGCCTCAAACCCCAACAACCACAAACCGATCTACCTCGACAATAACAATAAACTAAAAACCATGTGATGTTGTTATCATATATATATAGCATACATACATATATAGCATATGTATACATATATGTATGTATGAGTATTTGAACGTAAATGTGTGTATTTCTGCCGTCTGAAAACAAAATGCAGGCAATAATATGCCGGCAACAAACATTATTAAGACAAAAAGGCTAAAAACAAAGACAATAAGCAACCACAATAACCAAACAAACACATCCTCAAATATGCAGTCAAACTTGTGTTTAAACGTTTAACAAAACAATAATTGTCTCCTTTTATGGTCAATAAATGAGTGGTTTTGTACTTTCTTACAGAAATTTTCTTATGGCGGCATGAAACGCCGTTCAAAATTTGTACATGATGCAAATGTATGCCTTTGTTTTGTTGTACCAAGTTTTACCGAGCGCTTCGCTACCTTTTTTGCTATAAAAATACAACGAGTTTCAGTTGCAGTTATTATTACGTTAAATTTATGTAAATGATAAGCCTGAGGTCACTTAAAAAAACGGTATAAGAACTTGTATAACGTTTTATTTTTTTTAAGTGACCTCAGGTTCATCATTTATATAAATTTAACTTCAAGAAAATGTTGAAAAACTAGCAAAATATAAATTATTCTTACGTTTTCATTTTCAACATAATTTATATCTACGTATACTTAACTTCGAACTTTGCATAAATATAAATAGCGTATACGCCCAGTATTACTTATTATTAGGGTGCCACCGTTCGACGACGTTCGGGTTCGGTGTCGGAGCTCGGCAAAAAACTCTGTTCGGCATTCTGTAAAATATTCACCGAACACAGAACTTTGTATAAACTTTTTTTATATTTTCATATCATCAAAGATACATAAAAATGTAGTCTTATAAAATATTATCAAAAATGTTTGCAAAAATAAACCGACTATAAAACAGGCTCCCGGAACTTAATGTGTGTGTAAAGTCTTCTAAGAATCGGTTAAATAGAAGTAGCTGAAAATAAATTTTACTACGTTTAGGCGTGGCACTGCCCACCTTTCTAACCACAATACAGTATTGAAACGGAAGCTTAATGTGTGTGCAAAGCTTCATAAGAATCGGTTGAGTAGAAGTAGTTAAAAACGAATGTGTATTTACTTTGTATGGGCGTGGCGCTGTTCACTTTTCAACAGACCCAATCTTTATAGATGGCGGAGTTCTGATGGAACACACAAAATAAATACATGATGAATTGATAACCTTTTTGAAGTCGTTTAAAAAGGAAATTAGTTCGAAATAATCACATCGAAATTTTCTTTATAGCTTTTTTTTGGGCTATCAGAAAGGGGCTCAGTTTTGGGGCGTGGCATAAAGTGAGTATTCTAAAAGATAGACATACAAAGTCTTAGAATGTCTTTCTTCCCACATGAAAAAAATTGGTCATTAGCAGGGGAGGATCCGAAATGACATCAGTGGCGCCCAGTATTTGATGTCAAATTAAAAAACCATCAGAACCAAGAATTAAGCCACAGTTAAGCCATAAAAAACGCTATGCAATGTGATGAGATCGGGCTTTAAATGGGGGACGCTATATATAAAAAAGTAAAAAGTGTTGTATTTTGGGGCCTGAAAAAATTTTTCCTGTTTTAGAAACGTCATTAGGCGCGGATCCAGCATAAGGAAAAAAATGGATACATCCCCTTCAAAAACGAATAAAATATACCTCATTCCTATTGAGTTTATACACACAAAATTTCAAAATGATATGTTTGATTTAAAAGTTCCCCTCCCAATAGCTTAAGCTGGATCCGCGCCTGAAGGTCATTGGCATAGTATCTTTGATTCTAAGGTATGACAGGCATAACTTTTTTTGTATGGAGACCAACTGTGTTTAATATATATTTACATGCCGCTCATTGCAACGTCGTCATAACTCAAAAAACATAGTTTTAAAGAAAACGAGTCTAAAGTTTTCAATTTACACGTAACTTTATGGAGAAAGAAAATTGCATTATTCTCTCAATATACAAGATACTTATATGAAATTTTTTACACAATATGAGGGACGATATAGGGAATAGTTCTGCTTAGCTTAAAAATGAAAATTGTTAAGCCATGACGACGTTGCAGCAAAAGTGCGATGCACACATCAAAAATAATTGTATTGAAAAAAGTTTTTTAATCAAACTTTGGAAATAGATTCCACCTTGATTCTCTTGATTTTTTTCAGAACTGCGTTACGTAATATATAAATAGCCCCTTGTTGGCTATTCCGCATATTACGCTGCCCGACAGCACATATTACACTTGAATTGGATGTTATAGAATACAATATAGCTAGCATGTGGAGCAAAACTACCTTTTCAGTTTTTTTATTGCGTGTTCTTTTTAAAGGACTGAAAAGTTTCTAAGGACATAATAGTTAAAAAAAATGTTTATGCTATTATATCGAGCCATAACCGCCAAAAAAGCTCAAGCGACACGCTTTTCGAAAATCGTTTTTAAACGAAAATCGATTATTTACGATAAATCGGACTATCTGTTAAAGTTTCAGAGTCCTGCCATGTTCCGTTACGGAAATACAGCAAAAGAAATTTTAGCTTAAGTGCAGTTTCCCTTTAAATTTTTAGTTTGTTTACATTTTTTTGTAACTGCAATGTGTCGCTTAAGCTAAAATTCTCTTTTGCAAGTAGAGCAAAACTAGTGTCAAAAACGGCAAGGACCTCAATGAAACGGTTAAAGAACAGCTTGATAAAGATAATAATTACTAGTTTTAAAATAATTTGATTAAATTAATTGATTTTTCATGGCATCAATAATATCTTAAAATATCTTAACCCTTACAAACATGCGTTGTCTTATAGGAAATTTATTAAAACTATTAACATTACATATAACAATCCAACACAATCCTATATAGCTAATATAAGGGCTCTACTTCGATTTAAACCAAGGATAACTAAAAAATATTTCTCCTGTAAAATTTACTTTATGGCGCTTAAGCTTTTTTGGCGGTTATAGCACGATATGTTCTAAATTATTAATATTAGTGTGGCATGGAAGAGGACAATTATAACCTTTTGATCAATTATTTGTATATCCCTCTAAGTAAGCATAAAAATATTATACCAGTAATCCAATTTCAAAAAATATTCGAAAAAGAATATTGATAAGCACATAGCATTCCTCTAACTTTATTAGTGAAATGAAACGAAAAGTTTATTGCAATTAATTTAAAAGTCGAATGATATTAAAAGGAGTTGTGAATGTTGAGAAAAGATATATCGTGTAAATGGTCACATATTTAAAATTTTTAGTCAATTAGTTGGGACTCGGGCTTGTCCCGTAACTATATTTAGATATTAACTTTAGCTTAACTGGTATTTATCACTTTGAAATATAAGGGCCCCTGTGGCCAAGTGGTTAGTGTGCTAGCCTGTCATGCCGGAGGTTGTCGGTTCGAATCCCATCAAAGACTCTGCTCAAAAATTAAATACAATTTCTACTTGCATTTGTAACAATAAAAAAGAAATAAATAAGTAAAAGTGATTGGTCCGCTTCATAGGAAGTGTTCAAATTCGGAATCGGTCAATTGATTTGTTTAGTGTTCATTTTATTTGTTCATTTTATTTGTAACATATTTAGGCATATAATTTAAGAATAAAATTTAAGATTTTATTCATTTTAGATTTTTTATGAATTTTTTTACAAAAAAACATTTTAAATTTTCTTGAAAAAATTTGATTTTTTTGCCAAAATTTTTCCAATATCCCTAAAACTATAAGGCTAACCAAGAATTGATAATAACATATTTTTAAGATAATTTTAGTCCAAATTCTTTGGTATTTTATTTAATTAAATCGAACGGCTAATTCTCGAGTTATAGCAAATTATGTGGTACAACCTCCTTAATCTGAATCTCTAGAACCGAAGTCAATTAAAAAAAGTAATTTATAGGCATTGAGCTGCAGTACTATATGTATCCAAATTGACTTAGAAACCCCATGCCACAAAATCCATGCTGCCCTGTATAATCTTTCAGAAATCTAATAAATTCAGTAAAGTGCGACTTTGGCTCGTTTTCCCTTTTCGTTTTTGCTAATTTTTCATTTTGAACATTTATTTGCTGTACTTTTTTTTTGTTTAATTTTAATTTATTTATTTGTTAAGTTTTTTTCGTTGTTGTGGCGATTTTTTGATTTTGGCGCTGTTTTCATTTCGATGATTTTTTCGTTCTTTGGTGATTTTTAGTTTTTTGCATTTTTTGCCGATTTTTTTTAATTTTTTAATTTTTTTTGGCCTTAGGTTTTTTAGTTTAACGGTTTTTTCGCTTTTTGATGAAATTTTTAGTTTTAGCGACTCATTTTAGTTTTGGCGTTTTTTTCAGTTTTGGATCTTTTTTTAAATTTTGTTGATTTTTTCGGTTTTTGTGATTTTTTTTTAGTTTTTGCGATTTTTTTTTGTTTTGGCATTTTTTTCCATTTTGGCGATTTTTTCGGTTCTTGGTGATATCTTTTTGTTTTTGCGCTGTTTTCTTTTGTTTGGTGCTTTTTCCCGTTTTGGTGTTTTTTTTTCATTTTGTGATGATTTTTTAGTTTTAGTTTAGTTTTTAGTGTTTTCCTTTGAGGGTTTTTTTTTCATTTTGGCGATTTATCGTTTTGATTTTTTTTTTAGTTTTGGAATTTTTTAGTCAGCGTTTTTTTTTTTAATTTCAAGAGTTTGCCTCTTACGGTTTCCAAGATACAGCATATTTTACAAATTACACAGTCAAAATTACATTAACTGATAGAACACCCTTTAATTTTTATTGTTTGAAATATCAGTGTTAATTGGTGTAGTCTATTCTAGAGACTACTCCAATTAACACTAACTTTGAAAATTTAAAGTGTCTGCATATTACATTAGTATTTCAACATGTTTCGTTGCTCGCTTTAGAACACCCTTTAATTTTTGACGGTCATATATTTGTTGCTTTAACAGCAAAAGCAGTCTCTGAAAAGTTCAGGTCCGTTGCTCTTGTGGTTCCAGAGGAAACAGCCTGTGACAGACAGACGGACCGACAGACAGACAGACGGACAGATGGAAATACAGACGGACAGCGTAGCGAAAACATTAGGGTGCTTTACATTTTTTGCATACGGAACCCTAAAAACAAGAAAAAAATATATTTCTCTAATAAACTGCTTTTGCAATTAATATTAAGACATATGAGTTTTTTTCTAATTTCTAAAAAACCTGCCAACTCGGCAACATTTCCCCCCTATTAATTGTTTCCCATAATACAGCGGTGAAAAATATCCATAATATTCCCCATGTTAGAAAGATAATAAAATAAGTAAAAAATGTTTTTTAAGTTAAATGGTTTTATTGTAACAAAAGCTGAAAAATAATTACGTAGTACAAAGTGTCAGCTACCACACTAAAATAAAATCGTGGGCGTTGTTGACTATAGATAACCGAAATTTGATGTATTCTAGTAGCCAAGCGTTTTTCATGTATATAGTCCCCCATTTTGTACTGGCCGCCATTTTTAATTTGCATTTTTCCATTGTATGCTGTAATCTACCAGACAAACCCTTTCATTTGATATCCATAACAAATAACTAATTCGCCATTTTGTGGCGGTGGCCATCTTTGATTTACAATAATACTGAATACACATAATCGTATCGTCATCAGATCAATCGGTCATTAAAAGTAAATGTGTTCACCATATTTCAGATCAATTGGTCAACAGAAAGGGGGTAAAACTAAATATAACTTTTTTTGGGCGTGGCGCAGCTCACTTTTTTTGAACACAAAATTATATTGTCGTGAAAGGTAAAGTCATTTACCAAATTTTAGATCAATGGGTCAGGAAGGGAGTAAAAGTCAATATTACTTGTTATGAGCGTGGCGCAGCGCACTTTTTTAATCTCCAAATTGTATAGTAGGTCAACAGAAAGGGGCTAAGTGTTCAATTATTAGATTTGAACCAAACTTCACAAATTCCACAAGTGCGGTAAAATAAATAAACCCATTTAAAAATATGCAGGATTATCCTTATTTTGATAGGAACTTGCCCTTATTTTCATATATATGTTTTTGTGCAATAAGGCTCTGATATGTAACGGATTCCGTCAGAGGGAACAAAAGAAAACGTGTATCGCAATTGAGCCATAGATAAGTGGGACTAAATTTCAAACTAAATATTCGTATTCGAATTCGTATGCGTGTTCGCGAATACTCAAAAATGGACATTCGTAACGTCACGGGCGGTGTTATAAATATTATACATGTTTTTGCATTTTTATTTTCAATTTACTATTGATATTAAGTGCCACGCCATAATGTTTGCTGGGTGGCCTACCGTTTTAAAAATATTAGTCCACGTTACTTGAAAGACACAAAAAAACTACCAACAGTTTTCTATGTCTCGTTTTAAGCATGAGTCTGCATGTGTTTGTGTCCTAGTGAATGCCATATAAGATTATTTTGCTATAAAATCCAAACTTAATTTTCATGCCGCATTGCTTGAGGGCCTTTTCAATTATTTTCTATTCTTTCTATTATTTCTTTAAACACACAACAAATTACTTGTATTTCTTTCAAATTTTATTCTCATGTTCTAAATTTCATTAAAATTCTTAATCTGATTTTCAAATTAAAATTTAAATTGTGCACAAAATTTATTTTAATGCTTAATTACTTAATTTTTCCTTTTTGTTTTTTGCAGGTTTCTTAAATTATCATCATAAAAAATGTTTAAGTGATTTAAGGAGACTTGAAACAACAAATTCTTTTTGTAGTTTTCTATTTAAATATCGTCTTCTAATTGCCTGCTAGTTTTCGTCTTGTAAAATTGGATTGTAAGGTAAGTGGTTAAATTTATTACTAGAAAATTAAACTCAAAGTGTTAATTGGCCGCTAGAAATTAAAAATATTATGTAATAAAGCACACAGACTGTTTAAGTTTGATTATAATTTAGAGCTCGTGGAGTTTTAAGCAAATACGAATAGAAAAAAAAATATGTTTGAAAAGGATGTTGATAATAATATTATAATTTTCAAGCTTTTGTACGGATTTCCCATTGTTGTGCTATAATAAAAATTATAGTAATTACAAAGAGCGGAGGTAAAGGATAACGTAGCAAACAAATTTACATATATATAAATATTTTTTTGTCGAAAGGATTATTTTATCACAATTTATTTGTGCATTCAGGTGTTGTAAAAAATATTTGCAAGTTTTAATTGTAATTTACTTAATTCCAGTTTTATTCTTTTAGTTATATAAAACGAATAAAAAAAAACTTTGACTTGTTACTTCTAATTAAAACTTTTTCATTTAATTTTCTTATAATTATTAAAAAATCAGTTTTTTAGAGCCTTTAATCAAAACTCATGTTTTAGTTAAAAAACATTTTTTTTTTCACTGAAATTAAAAAGTTTTAAGCGTAATTTCGTGTTAATACTCTCCCACTTGCTGTAAAAGATTTTTTAATGAAAACAAATACTCGTAATAATGAATGATTTATAAGCTTTTTCTTTTTGTATTGAAGTTTTTTCTTTGACCTTGAATTTATTTATGGAATTGCTTCGGAAACAAACGCACGCACACTTTTCTTTCTATGGAACTCATTTATTTTTTTCTAGTTTTTCTTTTGAATTAAAATCAATGGCTCTTAAAGGTCCTGCAATATACTTAATTGCAAAAGGTTTGTGATGAAATGTAAATTAATAAATACTTGTGGAACTTAATGATGTACCGATTTTCTTTAATATATATTATGAATAACACTATGCAACACAAAAAAATAACATGGTTCTAACGACTGATTCTGGTACAGGTCACCAAAAAAAAAAAAAAAAAAAAACTACGAGTTCCTCCCATTTTGCAGATACATATTTATAAATGACTCGGGCTAAGAACTCCTATAATGCTTACGATTAAGTTATAAGCTGTATTTAGCATTTTTATGTTAAACATTAAGAGCAAAGTTGTTGTGAAGCATTTTAACGCTCTAACTGTTCGCTGGATGGATGTTTTTGTCCCTTTCTTAAAACAGGGACAAAAACTCCCCTTTTGCGGCATTTCAGGTTTTCAAAGACACTCAAGCTCCATTATCAACTGGAACGGAAGAACCCAACTAGAAATTTTTTTTCAAATCCATGTGGGATCTAACTGGGATCCCAATTGCGATGTTACAGAGAAAATACCTTACCCGATTGGTTTCCTGTGGTGAAATATCAAAATCTTGCAAAATTTTTGAGATCAGAAAAATAGCAAACTCTAATATTGAATTAAAATTTCTGAAGCTGTCAGAGGGTCAAAAGTAGACATAATTACCTCTTTTGAAGATGAGCAAAAAATACGTTTAAAAATCTGTGTTAGATTTTCCCAACAAGTTTCCAACAGTTTCCCACTTTTGGGAAGAAGTTATGTTAAGCCAGTAATTTGTAGAAGGGCTATCCCAACAAGTTCCCGGTCAGCTCCCAAACGGGATAACTCTTTAGGGCTTGCCACATGCTTTCCCAAACGGGCTCTAATATGAGTATATACATATATAGCTTGCTAAAATGTTCTTCAAAAATATTTGCCGTAAAATTCTACTTCAGGTCTTCTTGAACGCCAGAAATTATACAAAACTTAAGATGTGTTTAAGGGCTAATTTTGTACTTCTGCACAATTATTACTTGGCATGAAAAATATTGTAAGTCTTATGTTTAAGTTATAAGATGTATGTAATTTTTATATAAAACATCACGAGAAACATTTCTGTAGAACATTTTAGCCCCCTAACTCTTCGCTGTATAGGTCGTTTTATTCGCTTCTTAAAAAAAGGGGGCCAAAACCTTCGCTTCAGTGGCGATATAGCGGGAGCAAATGCTCTACAAAAATATTTGCTATAAAATTCGACTTTAGGTCTTCAAACAACCAAGCTCCAGACTCATCGTGAACGCCCGAAATGCGTTAAAGGGTTAATTTCGTACTTATTCACAATTAGTACTCGGCATAAGAAATCTTGTATGTCTGACGATTAAGTTATAAGATGTGTTCAGCACTTTTATGGAAAACATGTCCAGAAACATTTTTATGGAAGATGTTAACCCTCCAACTCTTTTTGTCCATTTCTTAAAAAAGGGGCAAAACCCTTCCCTTCAGCTGTGATATAGCGGGCTGAAGTGTTCTACTAAAATATTTGTTATAAAACCCTACTTCAGTCCTTCAAAGATATCCAAGCTCCATACTCATCTTGAACGCCAGAAATCAATCAAAACTTAAAATGTGTTTAAGGATTAACTTTGTACTAATTCGCAATTATTAATTGTCATGAACAATTTTGTAACTCATGTCTTATATCTTAAATATGCTCTGCATTTTTATGTAAAACACCACGAGGAACATTTTTGTAGAACATTCTACGTCCGAATATCGCTGCTGAAGGGGAGTTGTTGCCCCTATTTTGAGAAAGCGATCAAAAGACCAATACAAAAAATATTATTCTGTTGTAAAATATAATTTACTTGCTAATTTTCAAATAATCATTTTGATTTTGATTTAAACTCGAGCCCCTTTCAATGTTTAATCAGAAATACAATTGCTACATTTGTAATCAACATAAATTTCATATATAACAATGCCATTACCCATACTTGTGCCTAGAAGTTCTTCTTGTTCATTCTTATAACTCTTTATTTTACCTGTCCTGCCAAAAACAGACTTTTTTGTAAACTCAAGCACAACAACACTTCGAAAATTAGAGCCTTTGTTAGAAGCAAAATATACATTTTTAGATTTGTATTCCTTGGCAACATCACATGTTGTTTAGAGTATCACTCGTATATTACACAAACATTTAGAGCAAATTAATGCTTTTACTTAAATTTGCTATGCAGGCAAATTAAATTTTTTAGTTTTATTTGTTTAAGTCCTGTAACTTTATTCAAATATTTTTCTACTCTTAACGTTTTCATCATCACTTTTCTTTACATCTTTGAGTTCTTCGTTTTTATTCGCCATTATTATTCTTAAAGTTGATTGAACGTTTTTTTTCTGTTTTGAACTGTTTCATTTAATTCTTTGCTCTAGCTTAGAAATGTTAAGTTTTATTTATGTGGGTGTATGTGTGTAAAAGTAATATAAATCTCAATACTAAAATCTTAAAGTATAGTTGGCTTTTAGGCGAAGGGCAAGAAATATGTGCTCCAAAAGTGCTGATTACTTTTATATTAAAAAATTAAACAAACAAGCAAAACAACGCGAATACCAAAAAAAAAATTGCTAAAATAATTTATACATGAAATTTAGAGAAATTTATGTTACCTGAACACAGCGTTCCCAGTTTTAGAAATTTGTCCCCAAATAGGGGATTTTTTTCTTTGGAGTGGGGATAAAAATTCCGCAAAATCCTGAAACAATTTTTTTTTTGTGGAAAAGCACTTTTTTCGCTGGGGATTTTTGGGGATTTGAAATCTATTTCTTCTGCACCAAAATAATATAAAGATGTCAAATACCCTACAAATATGGTCTGATGTGTGGCTCACTAGATCTCTTTAAGGCCACAGAAAACAAGACCTAAAGAGGCATAGTGAGCATTAACTGATTATTCAGAAGATTTTCATTCTGAAGTTTTTCAAATTATAAATATTGATATATATGCAATTGTCTTATTCTTGTGTGTTTTTAAATTAAAATTTTTAAAAACCTCCAAACGTCTGGTCCGATTTTCTTCACGCGTAGGCTAGAAGATTTTAGATCAAGTCACTTTTCAAACAAATATAAACTAAATACACATCGGTCTAGCCGTTTGTGAGCTACGATGCCACAGACATACAGATTCAAGAGGATACAGCTAGAAAAGAGGAGATAGCTTCTAAGCGGCTGGACCAATTTTGTTCAAGAACAGAACACTCTCGATCAAGTCATCTGTCAAACAATAAAAACTAAATCAAAATCGGTCCAGCTGTTGGGCTGTACGATGGCTCGTTAGTCGGGGGCTAGTAAAAATAATTTTAAAAATATTCAGTACAATATATTATATATAATATATTATTTAGATGGATTTAACTAAATAAATAAATGTACGCATATTTTTCCTTTGAAATATGATTTTATGATTTTATTTTATTTTAAAGGTACTGTGCTGTATTTAAAAGGTAAAAGCTGTTTTGGTTGTGAAATAAAACTGGGAACCCTGCCTGAGCAGTTCAAATAAACTATAATAAAGAGCATAAACATTTTAGATTTTCTCCTTTTTTATAGCCATTTGAAAGTGGTTGGTTGCAGTTGTTTTATGTTCGTTTGCTTTTAAAGCTTTAGAGCTTAAATTTTACCAAAGTTTTATGTTTAGTTTGAGTAAATTTTGCACTACTTGTTTTGTTATATTCTTTTGCGAATAAGGAAGCTTTTATAGTGGAAAAGCTTTAAGTACGGTGGTGTAATATAGACAAATTTGGAAAGACAATTGTTGTTGCAAATTATTATTTATAACAACAATGGTACGACAATTCCGAACACTTTTATTTCGCATGGAATACAGAACAGACCTAATAATTTAGCAATTGTGTGATAAAAGTTTAGGTGTTTTGGGTTCAATTTCTACCAAGGAGTGAAAGTGCTTGTCATTATACCCCTAAAGTAAATTACAAGATAATTAAAGAAAATTAATGACAAAAAACTAAATCGATTTATAAAATATAAAAGAGGCTGCAATAGATAATTGCAATTATTGTCTCTATTTGAAGGCATTATGGCATTATAGGCCAACACATGCAAAATGGAATACAACGCATCTCATCAGCATCCAGTTATCTTGGGTTTCGTTGAAACTTCAATAAAATCAGCCTTGCTGAAAGTATGACGCTAATATTAAAATCACGCGTTTTTTACCCGAACTATCATTAGAAAACATGATTTTTTGTGTATCTTTTTTTTTCAAATAAACATAAAAATTTTACGAAAAATTAGGAAAAATGCTCTAGAATATTTACTTATGAGCAAATTGGCTCGTAAAAGCCAAATGTACAAAAATGTATTGCTAAAGGCAAAATAAGCAAAAATATGCTTTTACAAATTAATGCCAAAATTCTTCAAATAATCTTAAACATATAAATAACACATTAACATGTTAGTACGACGAACTGAAAAAAATGCTATATCATATTTTCGGTTGCCCTAATCATTACTAATATGCATATGACGAAGAAACTTATAATTTTCCTTACCGCATTCCCACTGTTAAGTTTCACGCGAAAGAAGCTTTTCACCATTTTATTTATCAAGCCCATTTACTCACCAATCAAACTAAAAAGCTGTACTCAATTAAAAAATTCAGGCGAAGGGAACTCTTATTCTCATGCTCACGCACACATATAAAATAAAGAAATTCCTGCACACAAACACACTCTTACATATATGTACAAATCCTTTAATCAAACAAAAACAAACTTTACAAATACATACACATAAACCGAAAGCGTGACAGTCGTTTTATACAACTAACGAAAACTTTTTTTGGAGAAAATTTTAAAAACTTCACAGCAGCGCATGATGAATAAGAATTTAGTTGACATACAACATTCAATAAAAACGGTTCCTAAAAGCGCATTAATGCGCGTTTTAACGCGCTTCGTGTGATGAAATACAATTTCTTAATTTTCTTTTATGTGTATGTGTGCTTGTGTGCATAAATTTAAATGTGATTTGTATTGTTGTGTTGGGAATATACACACATACAAGAAATAAATTAAATTTTAAATTACATATGTACATATAAAAATTACATGTATTAATTGTTAAAATAAAAACGAATTTAGGCTTTTTCTTTTAAATAAATATAACGAAAAAATTAAATAAAAATTGATATAAAAGAAAAAATAGAAGTTTAAAGAGCATTTATTAAAAGTGGGTTATAATAAAATTTAATAGATGTTTAAAAAAAAGCCACACCAATGAAAAACTAAGTGTAATATTTGTGTATACCAAATTACTTTTAAAAATATATATTTAAACACATATTTATTAAACATAAAAAACTTATTTATTTAATGTACAATTTCTTTTGTTAACCTTTGTTGTTTTTTGAAGGTTTAAGTGTATAGAACGTTTTTTTTTTGCTACCATTACATACAAATGTACACATGCAAATTCGTATAAATTACTTTTATGTCTACCAAACAAAAGCTTAAATTACATCCATACACACACACACACACACATACACACAAACTCTTACACAATTTAAGAGTATTATTTATCCAGCAAAGAAAGCGGTTTTTATTACAACACACAATTTTCTATAGAAAAAGAAGCACAAAACGAAAAGGACCTTTTCATTATTTTTAATATATTTTTTTTTGATTATGTATATTCCTTTTATTTTATTTTATTTTGTTTTATTTTATTTTATGTTTTATGACAATGCACTGTGGTTTTTAAATGCTTTTGAATATTTTAGGTGTGTTTTTTTATTATTTTATTAAATCTCCCAAGGGAGGTAATATTCATCAATAAAAGGTATAAATTTAAATAAGAAATAAACAAACGAAAATTTGCATATTTTTCTATGAATTCTTAATACCCCCCTTTGGGAGTTGTTCCCATACAACGATCGGCTGGAAATGGAAAGAGTTTCTATAAACTTATAAAATTGGCACACAATTATGAATAAAAGAAGGAAAAGTAATTCAAATGTTAATGCAACGATTCAGATACCTTCCATATAATAATGAAATTGTATTTTTTTACGGTTTAATCGAAACAAAAATACAACGAAACCTTAATAACAGAGGTGAATCCAATTATATATTAAAACTACAAAGAAACAAGTTTGAGCATAAATAGTGCATCGAAAGAACAAGTCTGTTCTAAATATAAGGTTTTCTACTTACTTTTAGTAAAAGTCTTAAAAATTTAAGCACGACTAACATTAAATTGTCAAAGTCAATCCCACAATTCTTAAATCAAGTACCAGTCAAGTAAAATCGTACCAAAAAGAAAAAAACTTAGCATTTGATCGTAAATAATTTTATAGATTATCTCGTAAACTATAAGAAACGTGAACATTTTGTACGGAGATTTCTTTTATATGATAATACTATCTACAACTCCCTCAAACACATTTTTGTTGTAAATTGTATAATTAGAAAGTTATAGACCAAAACATTGAAAATTATGCGATTTTTCTCTTGAAAGCGTAATAACTCCATTGTTATTGATTTTAGTGAACAATTCATCAAGCACTTTTTATAGAGAGCTTTTTAACAAATAAGTTGATATCTATGTTATGTAGGGTTTTTTTTCATTGCTTGAGATATTTTAATACCTCAAAACCAGCAACAGTATACAGGTATCCAGTCAATTCATTGTATCACTTCCATGAAAATTACATCCACGACGGATAAAATTAAAACCCTTAAAACTTTTTTCAAGATATGGTTAAGAGGAAAACACAATCAGATTTTACTAATTAGAGGTATTTATACCTTACTACAATTTTTAAAAATCAAAAATAACAGCTTAAACTGAATATCTCTTTCAATAATTTTAAGACATTGCAATAAACTATTTTCGCTTTTTTAGCGACTAAATTTAGTTATTTGTATCATTGCAATTAGACTTTACAATTAATGATCCAACATATGAGAACAAGGTTCGCGAGGAAAGATAAAAGATAGAGTTTGATTAGCTGTATATTTTTTATTTTCTTTGGACGCTATTCTAATGTCACGTACGTAGTCAAAAGCATTATATGTCTACGTCATTTGAATTTGACCGATCGCAACTGTTTCAAAATAAAAATGTAAAGCAAGATATTTTTGTCGCAAACAGATATTGATCGAAATTTTTTTTCAACTTGGTATAATAAAAAATGTTATAAGCATTTAAGCCTCTATGAAATTTATTTGACATAAGTTTATTTAAAATGCAATTTATTTGCTGGTGTTTAAGCATTGTCTATTATTTATTAGATTCGTATCGAATAAAAAATTATTTGCTGGGTTTTGTATAATTTTCAAAGCCTACTTTGCTTATTTTTTAAAATCATTTACATATTTGTGAATTCTCAAATGGTTTTTTAAAGTCTATACATAAGATAAAGGGTTTATAACAGTTCAAAATTGTGTTTGAAGTTTACTGACGATTTGGTAAAGCACCAATGAAATGCTGCATATGGACAATGCTTAAACAGCATTTTCCATAAAACTGAAATTTCCATAAAATTTAAAAATAAAAAAACTTCATCCGTTTTCATGTCATGATAGTCAGGTTATAAATGATTCTCGAACTGCGTATTCATTAAGCGAAAAATGCAAGTTAATTAGTATGTACTACTCTGTAGTAGGCTAAGGTGGCGCCGTAAACTCAGCGCTCAAGTATATAGTATGCAGTACGAAATGAATGTGAATCTTGATTGTTTTTATTGCTATTATTACCAAATATATATTTTTTATTTGTTCTTAAGTTTTTGTTTACATATATTTACAAAACATATATTTCATTACTTAAGAATACTATAAGAGAAAAATCTGTCACGTAATTTATGTCACGCACACTATTAAATTTATTTTCATTATGAAATCAGCCAAAAGTTTTTTTATTTCAAATTTACGGATAATAAAGAAAAAATAGTTTGCTTCGTGTAAAAAATAAAAAAAAGAACTTCAAAATTCGCAGATTTTTGAATATTTTTACATGCACCTTAACATGCTTTCCGTTTTACGTCACGTACGCTATGCCCTTATTTTCCTCGATATTTTGGACAACACACATAGTATCCTCTGAATGGAACATAACGACAAACTTTTTTTCAGTTACTCCTATTTTTGCACAATCGATTCCACTTTGTAGGCGTACAAATGTCACGTACGCTGACATGGGAATGCATATATGCACTTCAACATGCAAAAAATGCCGAAAAAATTTTTCTTTGCAAGGTTAAAATTTTTTCTATTGGTTAGTACATTCATTGAGAAGTTACAAACAATAGATGCCACACTGTTTCGTTAGTCGCTAATGCTCACCAGACTACTCGAAAGGAGCACAATATGTGAGTAAAATTAGATTTTGCTCTATAAAGCACAAATTTTTTGGAGCTTTAAAGCAATTTTGGTAAAGTAAAAATTTAACCTTTAAGAAATTTATTATTTGACATATTGTCATAATATTCTTTTTTTTAATTTTTTTATTTATGGTGTTTTAGATATATTTATGCATATTATTGTTAGTAATAAAGAAAACTCTAGATAATATTTGTATATGTAAAATTGTTTGTTAAAAAGTGCTCTGTATAAAAGCCGCTTATAAATTTTTGTTAAAATCAATGAGACAAATCTCTTAATTTTCAATATGTTTTTATCTATGACTTTTTAACTGTAAAATTTACAACAAAAATCTGTTTACGAGTTGTAGATAATAAAGTTATCTAAAAGATAACTCCTACAAAAATTTCACATTCTTTATAGTTTACCAGATAATTTAAGAAAACTATTGACTGTCTTATTTTCAAAATAACTGGCTGTCAATACCATGAATGTAGTGCGATTCCTTATTCAATTTTAGCAAGTTCTCATTGTTAAAAAATTTAACAAGCAAATTAAGGATTTTGCTATTCTGTAAACTTTTTCACCATATTTGCTGTCGGTTAACTAACGATAACAATTTTTCTGTTGTTACCGAATAGACAAAGTTCAGTTGCGCAGCCGTAGCGCGAACTTTATGGCAACAATTAAAGTTAATATTTTACAATAAATATACAAACATATAAAACTTTTACGTATAACGGCCCTTTTCACATTGTACGATTAAAAGTTAAGTTGGACTTTAACGGCAAGCTCGGCATACAAAATTTGCCGTTAAAGTCAATGTTAACTCTTAACCGTATAGTGTGAAAAGGGACGTAAATAACAATATTTCTTTTATTTAAACATTTAATTTAACATTTACTTAACAAAAATAAAGAAATTAATAACAACATTTTTCTGTACACTGTTTGGCAATCACAAATTCATTTGTTTTTGTTATATAACTCTTTGCGCTTTACGTTTACTTTAACAGAGATGTCACATGATGTCCGATTTAAACAATGTTGTTAACAAGAAGTCACAGAATCGTAGAATCGTTAGAGCAAACAACTTAATAAGTTAACAATATAAAAACTGTTGTTATTGTTAAAAGTTACAGAATCTCACTACTGACCCTGACCGCGACCCCGAAAACTCTAACTTATGTTCACAACCTCCAGAGAAGCTAGCGGGGTAACAAAAAAGGCACGAATTGATTTTTGGGGGGCTTTTTGATATTGCTCTTTATCATTTTCGTACTCACAGCATTAAGCATTTCTATAATCCTCAAAAAAGGCATAAAGAAAAAGTCTGTAAGGTTTTAAAAGAAAATTATCAAAAATAGGCAGGCTAAAAAGGCATAGTGTGAAAAGGCACTAACTAGACACAAGCAAAAATTGCATCCATATGAAATGCAAAATGTATTGCTTAGTTCACTGGACTAGTTAGAAATATAAGCGTATGAGCAATATTGTATATATCAGTCATACGCCCTACATTACTACGCAAAACGTACAAGTATAAAAATTACTAAAGATACATACGACAATCGTCATTAAGTAAAACAAACTAATTGCGCTTGAGATTTAAAAATGAAACAGCGTGCGTGATTTTTAAAATATAATCATACACTCACGAAATAATATTTAAGATTGACGTAGTAAAATTCCTTTGATTAAAAATATTTTTTTTCAAAATTTGGATTTCTTCAAGTCTCACGTTCCAAATTGATGGTTATTTATAGAAAAAAACTACCCTAAAAAAATTCTGCTCAATCAGTTGAACTTGAGGGGTGTCTCTCGCCCACCAAACTTAGAGCAAATGCTCTTTTTCTGCTTTTATGTCTCGTAACTTAATTAATATAGTTCTTACAAAAAAAAAAATTATTCTAAAATGTTATTGTCCCTAAAGTGTCCAATAACTTTTGCTGTACTAGGTTTTATTTAAATCGCATATTTAACAAAATAAACAGCAAAATATGAAATAGGCTATAACTATTAAAATAAAAAAAGCTCATAAATATACACATTTCGGTAAACTTTTTCGTTCCCTAGAGCTTGAAGTTGTTTATTTACTTTTTAGGACCGCTGAACGCGAATCTGCAATCCAATTTTTTATCACCTCTAGTTTTCGAGACACATATACCCTTAAGGCCATGATTCACTATTCTACACAGTCGCGCGATCCGCCATGAGTGCTAAACAAATATCGTAGTTTGGACTAAAAATGCAACTGTGTGACAGATTTCCTGGCAAGTCGTGCGATTTGGAAAAATTTATGAAAATTTTCATAAAATTATAGTTCCCATGCGATCATGTGCATACACAAAGCAAACAGATGTTTTTGTATCATTTTTGTATAATGGTGTGGCACCTGCAACGCCATTTTCAAGCGATTTTTTAAAGACTGTCAGACTTCTGTAAAATTTTCCTGTGAATGAATCGTGCGATCGTGTAGGATAGTGAATTGGGGCCTTTATGTGAAAAATGAAGGTACTTGCACGACATATATTAGAATAACTGTAGCCGTGTTCTCTAACTAATGTGACAACCTTTCAATCGAGTAAATTGTTATCATCCTGTAGAACACAGGGTGAGTAACAAAAAACTTAAATTTTCTATGCTTATTTTAATGTATGCAGTTTAATTACTTTATAAATCACTCTGCAAAAAACGGGATGACTAATATAATTATTAAATTTTTCTCGATGCGAAAACTTTTCACAAATTACAGAACATGGGGACTGGAGAAGGGTTTGCCGTATTCACTAAAAAACAAAAAAAAAACAAAACTACAACAAAATTATCTTTAAGCCTAGCGAGCCATGTTTCTAAATCTGCCCATTAGTTTCATAGATATCGTAAAAGTTTGAGTCTAAAAATTAAAAATTTCATAAAAAATGTTAAATTTTTTATTTTTAAGTCCTAATTTTGTCCAGTATCGTCTATCTTAATATATTCCAAGGGACATGAGCCCTTCTTCGTTAAAATTGGTGCAGAACTTTCGATTTTATTCACAATTTAGTGAGAGGACCTTTTAAATTTTTTTATAAAGCTTTACGGCTGTATGCAAAAATACTTAAAGTAGCTTTGCCAAGCCATTTTGAGTAAAGTTGTATTCTAAAAAAATTATTATATAAAAATTTTAAAGTAGGCGCTCACGTTTGTTAAGACTACTTTAAGTTGATATTTCCAAAATGTGTAGTTTTTACCGCAAATATTTTTGTTAATATAGCACATATTGATTCCTGTTACATCTGAAAATGATGCTTGGAGTCTTAGCTCTTAGATTATTTTTATTATTTGTTTCATGTAATGGAAAACAACACCAAACTATCTAGTTGATTCGAAATACATAGAAAAATTCATAAAAAATATAAAATAAAATAAAAATATAAAATCATGTCTTAGTGATGTATATAAAATCAAAACAAATCGAAAAAAGCAGGATTTTCAAATCTCATTCATTCGAATAAAAGAAATTGTGTTAATTCTTCTATGTTCATCATATATTTTTACTTTTACTTCATAGAAATGTTTCTATGCTTTACAACAATGTCAGAAGCTCATATTTTTTGAATTAAGTTGTTTTACTTCAAAGTAAAAATAGTAATTTAATAAAATAAAAAGTTATTTGACTACTCGAATGAAGTTTGTATTCGTTTTTGTACATAATAAACTATGAACTGGTTGTTGAACACGGTGGTGTTACCAGTATTTATTATTAAATCACAAAATAGTTAAAGTTGTCTTTTGCATATAATTTCTTAACAAAGTTATGTTAGCCTTAAAGTGCTTGGTAACTACTATGAACTTTAAAGCTAAAGTAAAATATTTTTTAGCATACAGCCGTTAGATTTTTACGCTTTAAACTTTTACAATATCTTTGAAACTAATGGGCAGATTGAGAAACAATGTTAGGTACTATGTATTATAAATTTTTGCGATCTATACCATTGTGCGACGTTTATCACAAACAATCTTTCTAATATTTCAAAGGATAATGTCTCGCTATTCCAACCAAATAAATAAATTTCAGTTAAAATATGTTTTCTTCCTACTCATCTGTTTTATACCTAGCCTACGAAAATAAAACAAAGAAAGAAAGAAAGAAACTAACTGTAAACAAATGAAAAAAGAAAAAAAGGAAAGAAAAAGGCCAATGTAAAGTGAAAGGAAGAGTATATGAAAACTTTCTCATATACGCATTTTTATTTTTTCCTTAAAAGAAGTGATAAAAGTAAAATCAGTTGCTTGAATACTTTTTCCCCCAAAGTTTATTTTTCTCTTTAATGTGGCTCCTGTTTTGACGCTTAAACGGATAAAAAAATACACATAAAAAAGGTGTGTTTGTGCTGTTTGTAAGTGTTGTTGGGCATGTTGAGTGTAGGCTGCTTTTGTTGTATGTAAATGTATGTATGAAATTTGTAATTCTGACATTGTGTGTAGAGGGGTTTTTTCTTATTGTTTGTGGCCTACGCTAGTGCGTGTATGTTAAACATGACTGTTTATTGTTTTCCAAGCATTTAAACATAATTGAATTCTTCTGCAACAGCAGCATGTCTGTCTTCTTTAATTTCGAACATAAATGAAGAGCCGCAAATTAACATTGTCAAGAAATTGAATTCCACAAAATTAGAATGATACTTTTATATTATTTAATATTAATATATTTTGACATAAAGCAACACAGTTGTGAAAAAGCATTTTTGTTACTTTTTATGACGTTAACATATACACACAAATACCACGAAGAGCTAGAGGATTAAAATTTTCTACAAAAATGAACCAAGATGTTTTACATAAAAGTGCTAAACACGTATTATACGTTAAGCGAAACGTCTACATGATATCCTATGTCGAGCCAATTCAACTAAATGCAAAAGGTGGGGAAATTTAACTCCCTCTAAAATGAAACTTTCAAAGCGCTGATTCATGTATATATTTTTTTGGTAGCCTATACCAGAATCAGCCGTCAAAACCTTGTTATTTAAAAAAATTTATTTTGCTATACAGTGTAAATATTCGAAATTTTTATTTTGAATAAATAATGTTAGTTTTATGTTAATTATATGTGGCCTTATGATTAATTAATAAAAATTTTAAGTTTTTGCCATTTAAAATTTTTTATAAGTTAAAAAAAATTATAATTTTCCAATTTGGCCTAAAATTATTCCGATCTGAATAATTCTAAAACATTTGAGTGTTTTTTTATAATATTTAAGCAGCTCAAAAGTAGTTTTGTTTTTTTAAAGGGTTTTGTAATAAAATTGGACAACCCTCTCCCAAGTTATGATAAAATCGGTGGAGCAGCCTCTTCAAAACTCGACTTTTTGTGAATAAAAACAATATTTATCCAGTAATTTTCATGAAATAAATTTTTTTTACTTATGATAAAAGAATGAAAATGATATCATTTTGCCATTTTCGTTTTTTTTGTGCATTTTTAAAAAATAAAATCTTCTCAAGCTTGCATAAAAATATATATTTTTCATCATTGCGGTCTGAATAATTCCGAAAGCATTGACTATATAAAAAATAATGTTAAAATGGCTTAAAGGTAATTCTGTTTCAAGTTTTTTGGTGTTTTTTTGAAGTAAAATTGTACAACCCCTTTCAAAGTTATGATAAAATCAGTGGAGCAGAGCAGTCTCTTGAAAAATCCCAAATTTTAGAAAAAATTAAAAAAAAAATTATCAAAATTTAAAGTCTCGACTGTTTTTGTATTTATTGGTGCTATTTGGCATTTTTTCATGTTTCTGTCTTGAAGACGTGTTCAATTTTAACAATAGCTGTCATTGTCAAAAAATTTAACAAGCAAATTGTCGATTTTGCTACTCTTTAACATTTTTAATAATATTTGCTGTTGTTTAACTAACGAAAATCATTTTTCTGTTGTTAAAGAATATACAACGAACGGGTCATCTGTTTACTTTTTTAACCTTTAAGAAATTCATTATTTGACATATTGTCATATGCACTGCATTGGCGCTTTACCAAATCGTTAGTAGACTGATCGTTAGCTTACTGACGATTTGGTAAAGCAAACAAACCTCGGTTTTATTCACAATTAAGTGAGGGGACATAATTGCAATTTTCATAAAACACATACACACACAAATTAAAAATTTTCTGCTGTATATAAATTGTGATTTTTATCATAAAAATTAATAAACTTAATTTTTAATAAAATCGACATTTGTCCATCAATTTGAGTGTTTGATTTACTTAAATCGGGTAAACCGTTCTCGAGTTATGATGAAATGCATTATCGTGACGCGCTACATCGAAATAAGAAATAAAAAAGTCAAAACACAAAGCATACCATAAAGGCGCCCATACACTACGCCAGTATACACGAGCAATCAAGTGTTGGCGCCAGTGGTTTGGTCGTGTATGGGCATTTAGTGCGATTGTACGGTTTGCTGTAGCGATGTCAAACAGAGTTTGATATTTTGTTGATGGTACCAGTTTGTGGTATTGTGTATGGTGAAATTATCTAAGTGGAGAAAAGTTGTCAAAGAGTATACGTCGGGATAAAACATATTTACTTGAATAAAGGACTCATAAATCAATAAAAATAAAAAAAAATTTAATATACATCAATTCAAATATTGAACTAAAAGCCGATATAATAAAAAAATTTCAGACTCATTCCTAATAATTGTTTAATAAAAAAACACGCGTTTTCTTTAATTTTTATTTTCAAAATAATATCAAAATAAATGCGGTGCGCACTAGGTACAACAAGTTATCCGTACAGAATTTTTAAAGAAATGAATATTGCATCAGTATGCTTGTATGGTATGTCTTTCGAGCACGATTTAACATCACTTGTTTGTGCCAGTATACTGGAGTAATGTTTGATTTGCTTAACTCATTTATTTTTTAAGCGATTTTAATATAATTAAAAATTTTGGAAAGCTATTTTAGTGTTGCTTTTCACACAAATAAACATATATGTATAGTGTTTTGGTATCTCTTAAGCAACTTAGAGCCTGGGGAAAATAAAATGTTTTTCATAAATGTGTATGTTTTTACACTTAAACCACTCTTACTTAACTATTTACTAGCCGATTTTCAAAAGACATGCCTTATTTGAAAGATAAGAATCGTATCTTTCAAATATGAGATTTATGAGAATTTCGTAGACATTTGGTTTGAAACAATGAAGTTATGACCGTTCAAATTAACTTGAAACTCTAAGATCCAACAAAACAGAATTGTTGCATGAGAACCCTTGGATAATTTTCCTGTATTACAGTGTAATTCACAAATTTGTCTTGCACACATAGGATTTTCTTTTTAATGCATCCAGTATGGAGTTAGTGTAGAAGTGAAAATTTCCCTATATACAAGAATTTTAAGATGATTAATGTGCTGTTTAGAGAACCCTAACAATCGAATTGAGTGAAAAATTTTTATGAAAAGCACTCAGTTTTTCCAGAGGTCTGCATACAAATTTTCCACTTAAGTCAATTGCTTGGGTTCTAAAAACAACACACAAATTTTTTTTTAAATATATTATTTAAAAAAAAAACAAAGTCATTTCCAGTTTTCTTATATTGCTTTTATATATTTTAACTGAATGAAAAATATATCTAAATATGTAATACTCTACATAATATAACTTATTTTGTTTGAGGTATACCTATAAATACATTGACTTTTTCCAGAGTTCCATATAAAGTTTGCTATAAAAGTTTTAATTACATGGAACAGAACTTTGTGTCCACTTGAAACATACTTATTTGCACAACACTATATTAATTATTAGTATTTTTTTACATAATCGTTTGCTGGTACTTCCTACCTGCTTTTCTTCTTTCATTCTTATTAACTCATACATAAATAGGAAATTTTTACTCGTTTAAATAATGTTTTCATGGAAAAATTAATAAAATAAAAGCAACACAATGCAACAAAACTTTGTGCAGTTTTAGAAATATAGATAACATGCCAATCAAGGATATAGAAAGAAAAAAAGAACGCACGGTGTCAAGGGACATCAGGTTAGAATGAAGTTTCTTTCAGGTGCCGCTTATTGGCAAGGCCATCATATTAATTATTCGTAATAGACTTTTCAACTAAAAATATTGGATATCCGCATTTTCTTCACATTTTTTGAACTGAAAATTCATAAACAAATTCCCCTTTAATATATTGATAAAAATTAAAAAATTATGTTTACTACAGTTTTCATGTAGGTAAATGAAATGCTTCTAAAAACTTGACTATTTTCAGAAAATCTGCTCTTCTGGCCAAATTTTAGAGCGGACGGATAACAATTAAATGCTAGATTAATTATATCAAATATTCATATCTAATATAATTTGTAGAGAAGTTTGAAAAAGACGTTTGATTTTTCTTAAGAAATTAATTTAGAATTTTGTAAAAAAATTCAGAATTTTCGTCCAACGCTGTATGTAGCGTGCAAGCTCTAATCGATCTAAAATTTCAAATGTAGTAATTTTTTAAGTCTATTCTTTTGAAATATTGAGAAGAAAAAATTTTAGTTTAAAAAATGGTTGAGAAAAACGTGGAACAATTAAGCTTTATTTTTGTCAAAATTTAGAAAAAAATTTTTTCTGCGCATATCAAGGATAGTGCTAAAAATCTTAATATTTTTTGCGCTAGTTTTGGATATGATATTACTGGAGATATTAACGAAGTAGATAATAAACTCGAGGCCAAAAATCAAAATTTTAAAATTCAAAACCAAGTATCTGTATCACAGAAAATAGTTGATAAAAGTTCATAATCTATTGTTCATATATTTTATTAATTTATGAATAAAAAACAGGAATTAATTCATTCGCAGTATGAATTTAGTTTTTAATAAATTTATTTATGAAATGAAAAAAACTTTCAACTTTTTTGTCAACAAATTCCAAAATCTTTGTTGTAGTTATATAAAGTAAAAATATAGTTCGTTTCAAATAGTCTGTTGGCAGAAAGGAAGGAGTTGTGTGTAGTACAACAGGCTATACAAGTTCAATACTGAATTTTTTAAACTATATTTATTAAGAAATATGAATTAATTTAGGTAAAAATTACTAACTTCAATGAAAAAAATTGCAAAAAAAATTTCATGTTAGATTCATAGCATTTATGAAAAAACTCCTTGGATATAAGTAATATTTTTTTCTGTGTAAATAGTAACGATATTTTAATGACATAAACTGTATTTTCTTTGCGCATTTATAATCTTTACACCAAGCTTAAAATCGGATATTTGTAAAAGTTATGAGGCTGACAAAGTTTTTCATGCCTGGTGTTTAGCCGATACAGCTTCATTTAGCAAGTGCACCAAACACTAGACAAGGATTCCCAACCTAGTCCAAGGATTCCCAAAAACTCTGACTAAAATCTCCTCATAATCCCAAAAATTCCCCGGACTCTCAAAAGCTAGGACAAAAATCTTTCGAAAATCCCAGAAATTCTTTGGATTCCCAAAAACTAGAACAAAAATCTCTCCCAAATCCCAGATCTTCCCCGGAAAATAACGGCAACACAGAAACCCCCGAAAATACCCAAGCAGCAATACTGTGTTTTTAAGGAATTTAATCTTTGCGCCGGCCTCTTGCCTTCGTTTTTTCGCTACACGTATTTCTTACCAGTATTCGTTACATGTCTTTCAATTAAAAATTTTGTGTACCCCCACAGAAAACATGTATATGCTCCATATCATATGCACAACGTGCCATAAGGAAATTGGTTCCAAGTTTTTTCAATCCTTATTTACATGAAAGTATTGATTAATGTGCTGTTTCCACAATACAAACATGCGCTGCTTGTCTAAAATTGTATGGAAATCACTTAAAAAACTGAGTGCTTTTCATATAAATTTTAGACAAGCAGTGCTTGTTTGCATTGTGGAAACAACAGATAAAACTACCTCCACTATAAAAACTATTTAGTTCGAACTAAGTGGATTCCAAAAAATAACGTCTTTTTTATTTTGTAATAAAAATTAAGATCGTTAACTAATTAAAAAGTTTCTTGAATGGGCATTTGCGTAAATACCACTACAGTGTGATTGGTGATTGCTTACATTTTGTATAATTTGTAGTTTAATCATATTGTTTCATTCTCCTTAAACAGAAAAAAATAAGTTTCGTTTTTGATAACAAAAATCCCGGTATTCAATAATTTTTTTTTCAAATTTCCTGTGATAAAGAATTCCCCTATATTGATAACAAAATTATTTCAAAATAAAAATATATATATAAATTAAAAAAATGTTGACATGGCTGGAATACGAACCCGAACTTTCCGGACGTAAAGCATACACTCTCTAGCTGAGCCATATCCCATTTATTTTTTTATGGGATACAACTTGTTTTAAGTACTTATGTATAAAAAGAAAAGAAATAGCCGGCATGGAAAAGAAATACTTACAACGAAATATTTTATTATGTTAAAGACAAATGTTGTTGAAATTCATATTTTTTTTAATAACATGGTTTTATTGAATATAATTCTTGTCTATTTTTTTCTGTGTAGAACTGCTACTTAAATTATATAAAATTCTTGTGGCTTAGTGTAATGAATTTTCACGGTATGTTATTTTCACATGCCCACTCTTGTATCCTTTGTAATAATTACATAATTTATTATGTCGTAAACTTTTTCTTCTTTATTTTACCCTTCACCAAACCTGCAAGGGGTTATAAGTTTTTCATCCTGTTTGTAATTTCTACAATATTCATTTGCGACCACATATAGGATATATATTTTAAGTACTTATACAGGATAGGAAAGTTGGTGTCTGTTTGTCTGTCCGCAGTTGAAATTTCCTAAAAGCTCCATAAAACTAACTAGGGTGAAGGGTATATACAAACCTCTCTAACTTGTGTTCTTTAGCACTAACTTTCTTTCTCTTTTCTCGCTTTCATTGTAATTGCATTCATATTATGTGTTTAATCTTTTGAAAAGTCTTGTATATTAATCGTATAATTTTTGTGTTTTATACTGAAGTTGCGAGCATTTTGTATATCTATTTATAAAATGAATTTATCATCATCATTGTCGTGCATATTGTGACATTAATATATGGAGTATAGAAAATTTTACAAGCTCTAACACAAGAAATTAAATGTGACGGAGCATAAATTAACTTTATAAAGTGAACGAACTGAACTGTTTAAATTAAATTAAATTGCGCTATTGAAAGATTTTAAATATACACATTTCATTTAATAATATAAAATATCTTTTATTCAGGTCTGTAAAACACCACGAGAAACATATTTGTAGAATATTTTAATCCTCTAACTCTCCTCTGCACAGAAAAAAATAAGTTTCGTTTTTGATAACAAAAATCCCGGTATTCAATAATTTTTTTTTCAAATTTCCTGTGATATAGAATTCCGCTATATTGATAGCAAAATTATTTCAAAAGAAAAAAATATAAATTAAAAATAATATTGACATGCCTGGGATACGAACTCGGGCTTCCCGGTCGTAAATCTTGCTCTCCACAGCCGAGCCATGTTCCAGTTATATTTCTATGAGATAAAACTTGTTTTAAGTACTTTTGTATGAAAAGAAGAGATATAACCGGCATGGGGTAGAAATACAAACAACGAAATATTGTATTAAGTTAATGACAAATGTTATTGAAATTCATATTTTTTTCAATAACATGGTCTTATTGGATATAATTCTTGTCTATTTTTTTCTGTGTGTATGGGTTTTTTTGTCACTATCTTAAACAAAGGAAAACAACTCTTCTTCAGCGGCGATATGGCGGGATCAGATGAGCCGCTAAAAGCGCAAGAGATTCATGTGCTAAAAAGAAAAAAGCTTTTTGTTCCTATGCATTTCATACTTAAAAATTTGGCTTTGCAATGCATACAGTTAATTGAGGTTATCATGCAAGTCTGAATTTTTGTAGAGTGATAGACATTCGTATTAAGTATAGATTCCTCTAACTAACTCAAGTTGTTTAGTATTGACACTTGAATGCCTTGTGCTCTAACCTCCTCAAATGTTCTACAGAAATATTTGCCATAAAATCCTACTGTAAATCTTCAACAAAGACACTCAAGCTCTAGACTCTATTTGAACGACAGAAATCAGTCAAAACTTAAAATGTGTTTAAGGGTTAATTTTGTACTTGTTCATAATTAGTACTCGGCATAGGAAATCTTGTAAGCCATACGTTTAAGATACAAAAGGTGGTAAGCCATTTTATGCAAAACACCACGAGGAATATTTTTGTAAAAAATTTTAACCCTCTAACTCTTTGTTGTATGGGTCTTTTTGTTTCTTTCTTAAAAAAGTATCAAGAAGTCCACTTTAGCGGCCTAAAATGTTCTACAATAATATTTGACATAAAATTCTACTATAAGTCTTTAAAGACATCCAAGCTTCATACTTAACTTGATCGCCAGAAATCAGTCAAAAGTTAAAATGTTTTTAAGGGTTAATATCGTATTTATTCACAATTTGAACTCGGAAAGCCTTATGTTTAAGGTAAATGATGGCTAAACACATCGTTTACCTTAAACGTAAGGCTTGTGTAAAACATCACGAGGGACATTTTTGTGCAACATTTTAAATTTCTAACGGCCCTTTTCAAAATGTATGATTAAAAGTTAACATGTACTTTAACGGCAATTTCGGTATAAAAAACTTGCCGTTAAACTCCATGTTAACTCTTAATCATACATTGTGAAAAAGGCCATTATTACAGCTGTGCGTTAGTTAACGTTAAGATTTTGTCGGACGGATAAAGGGTTTATCGTTTATTTTTCCCTTGTTCCTTGAAATATTAATCTGCTCAATTCTTTCTGAGTATAACGTTACGAACCTCAGCCTAATAATCAATTTGGATTCACAAGCAAATACGTTCGAAATAATCATATTAATAAACTGTTTATCATTATTATAACTTTACTTTAACCTAAAGTGAGCGATAAGTTAAAGGCATCTTTAACCTACCTGTTATGTTAAAGTAAAGTTGTAATAATGACAAACTGTTTATCCGTAGGACGAAAACCTACTTTTAACTAACGATAAGTTGTAAAGCTCGATTATTATTGTTTCCGAACAACATTTTTGTCCGAACAAAATTTTTTTTTATATGTAGCTTGACGTCTCTCTTCTTGAGAGAGAGAGAGAGAGAGAGAGAGAGGGAGAGAGAGAAGAAGAGAAATAATTTTGTTCGGAACATTTTCATTTTAATTTTTTTCCGGACAAAGTTGAAATGAGTTGCCACATCAAAGAATATTTCGATAGCAATTCTTTCATTTCTTGTTTTATTTCTATAAATGTTCTATGCGAGTAGTATTATAGTATTTAGTTCAATAGTTATTAACATAAGCACTTGTATTTTATCCTTGCTACAAAAAATGTGTCTAAAATGTTTATTTTTGATTTACATATAACATATGGTAGCTTTGATTTTCCAGACAAATTGTTGGAAATGGTGGTAAAGGCTGATTTAGCCGAGCGTAAATGTAGAAAACGTTGATATAGTTGCATGTGCTGATCGTTTCTGTCACATTGAAAAGCTATGAGACAGAAACGATCAGCACATGCAACTACATCAGCGTTTTCTACATTTACGCTCGGCTAAATCAGCCTTAAATCGTGTTGCAAAAAACTCTCAGTAAAAAAAATGTTGTCCGGATAAAAATTTTGCTCGGAAATAATGGGCCTTAATAATGGGCCTAACTCTTCGTTAGAGAAAATTAAAAAAGTTTTCTTTTAGCCCAGAAGCTAAGCACATTTAATTTGAATTCGAGAGCTAGAGCGTACTTATAAATTCACTTATACTCGTACGAGCACAGAGTAACAAGCCGATCGGCTCAAAGCCTGCTCAAGAGCCGCCGCCGATTTTCAATGTAACTTCAAGCCGCTGCCGATCCATGCGTTTAGCCTGTTGTTTTGTTGAGCGAATACTAGTTTTGGTATTAGTTTTTGTGTGAGTGTGTTAATCTACCACCAGAGTTTCAAAGCATTGGATTATAATTGAACTTTTTTTAACACATCCCGCGAAGCGATTTGCTTGTCTGCGGAAAACACCCACGGTCTTTGACCGGAATCGAACCGGGGACCTCTTTACTAACTGGCTGCCATTATTTAGAAACAGAACTTTAAAGGCTTTATATTGTAATAGAGTATTAAGGCTTATTCTATGAGCCTGTAAACCTGAAGAGGATCTTGAAAAAGTCTGTATGCGTACCAAAAATGTTACAACTTCAGTGGACATAGTGAAATATAATACCAGCAGTCAGTAGACAAGATAACATTTAAACCTAACAAAGTTTTGTAATTGCCATTCTCTCACAAGTCATCATTACTACCACGTTCTGCTTGTAAGCCAAAAGCTTAAATTTTTCTTTTCTGTCACCTTCAAAATCATCAGTCATGCCCTACAAATTTTCATTATAAGTATCTACTGATAATAAAAATAACTTCTCCCGCTAGAAATAATTTTGTCAAAACATATTTTTTCCATCAGCCACCTTAAACTAATTTTTAACCCTTTAGTCGAAAAATTTTTTAAAAAAAAAACATTAAAAAATTCCATTTTGTCCCTCGCTTTGTGATTTTTCTGCATTTCATATCTTTTTCTCGCTTCTTTTTTAAATTTGTTTGGTATTTTGTATTGTGTCCGTGAAGTCTTGTTTAGATTTTTCTCTATTATTTTCTCTGTTTTAGGATTTTTTGCTTTGTTTTTTATTTCATACACCATTTAAGTTGTTTTATACTCCATTAAGTTTTTCACATAACCCAAATTGCTTGTTATTGTTGTTCGTATTGTTTGTTTCCAACATCAATGGGTTGCTGGTTTTAGAAACACGTCAATGTTCTTTACAAAATTTTGTAGTTACCTTTTTTATGTGTTATTGAAGACAACACATCCTTTTGCTCGTAACAGATTTTATATTTTCATTATGAAGTTAAATTATCAAACTATTGTTAAAACTTTCAATTAATTTTGCCACAGTCAACTCGACTAAATTTAATAATAAATTTCATTTTGTGTGTTTTGGAGCAATTTGTTGTGAGCAACAGCAGCAATTTTCAAAATATTGTGATTTATGGTTTTGCAGATTAAAGGTTAAAATAGGCAGTATGAATATGAATATGTTCAATGTATCAAGTGATTTATATTCATTTATATACACATAAGTTTAAGTAATTTATAAAATTTTTCCCTAATTATGTCACACAATGCTGGCTTTTTCATGACATTACAAGCGTATGTGTTAAGAAATTCATAAGCTTTTAAGATTTAATTTAAAATCCATAAATATTCTTTATTTTTTAATAAAAGTCACAATATGTGCAAAACATGCACTTACTTTCTTTCCCCTTGTGCATTATTCATTCTTAAGTCATGTTTTATGTTTCATTGTTTGCCCAACGGGGCGTATAAGTGTTGGCTGCATTTGTAATTAACTCTTGTTACTCATTCGTTCACTTGTCCACTCACAAATCAAGTTAGCAGGAAAATATTATAAAAATGTTTTAAAATTTTCCTTTAATAAAATTAATTATAAATGTGTATTATTGTGTTTTGTTTTTGTTTGTAGACATAAACTTACGCTGTCACACTCGCAAACACGTTTATTAGGCTTGCGAAATTTATGTAAAGCTGAAGAAAATCTTCTATCGTCTCATTTCTAAGTGAAATGTAAGTAATTAAAATGTGGATAATTTTTAAAGAAATTAAACTGTCATTGGCAAAGTAGTTCGAGAAAAAGACTCTACTTACAAAAAAAAACTCTACATAGGGAAAATCAAGCACTGCACTTCACCCGAAGAAAATTATACCGTTAGTTAAACATGGTGGTAGCCGTGTTAAGGTTTAGGGAGCTACAGTAGCGTTTTCAGTGAATATTTTAGTCTTTGCCGGAGTAAGTATAGATCCCTATTAGTTTAGGAGCATATTAGAGCAACATCCCAGAGCCTTTGCTGATAGCTTGGGGCAGAAAATCAATGGTGTCTTTAAAAATTTTTTCTGTTATATATTTACTATTATTTTCCAAGCAAAAAATAAAACTCAGAAAAAAATGTTAAAATTGATTTTTGTAATAAAACTCAAACAAATGTAAATTAGTGCAGCCAAAGATAGTACCCGTAATAAGGATTAGTTTTGGAATACATTCTACTTAATCTTATAGCATTTCTTTTTCATTACGATTTTGATATTCAAAATTGAAAAATAAGACAGTCCCACAAATTGACCCTTTTTCTTTCCGTTTTGAACAAAATTGTGATCACTTGGATGCCCTAAAAAATACTGTGTTCCCAGTATTTCCTATCACTTACAGATTTTTTTATGAGCGTATCTAATATTTCCACTAGGTACACCAGTATATTTCACCTTAACTCGAGAACAGTATCTCCTCGACTCGAGAACCTTAACTCGAGAACAGTATTGACCCACGAAACATTAACGGATGCATTATAAAATTGCCTTCAAACTATCTTAATACAATTAGGGCTAATAAATCAGTGAACGCTTAAACGATAGATTAGTTAAACTAAAGTAAATTTTAGTTATAGCTTAAACTTAACAGCAGTAAGTCACTTTCGCATGTATTATGCCTAGTTTAAATAATAATATGGCACCACTACGGTAAATGTAAAAAATAGCTGGGGGCTAATTCTCGCATTCGCTTACGAGCAAATTCTTACTCAAACGTGCTAGTTTTTTCACTTTTGAGACTTTCTTATTCGATATCTAAAAAAGTGTATCGAAATTTCTAGTGATGACATTCGATAGCGAGCGAGCATTCGAACGCAACCTTGTGAATTTTTACTCACAAGCAAAAAGGCCATCGAAATGACATTTTTCAAGAATAAAAAAGGTAAAGTGGTGGTTATAATAAAATATTATTACATATATTTTTTATACATTTGTCATAACGCATTCTTTTTTATATAAAATAGTGCTTTTCGCTCTTAAACAACCAATTGAAAACGAATTATTAACGCAGACAGCTCTTTAAGTAAATGTCAAACACCATACAGGAGGCAGTCTGTATATGGTGTTTGATAGTTTGAACATACTGGTGATGTTATGAGCATATTATCAACATCCACTAAGTTTGACGTTTAATAAGGCTAGTCAGCTGTGCTAGTGATCCCACCTGTTAAAATCTCTTATATATTTTTCAGTGTCGAACAACATATTTATTTACGCGTTTTACAACACAGAAACAAAAACTCGATTCTATCGTATTGAGTAACATCATTAGATAATTTCACACCATCGAAATTAATTTCGATTCGAATGTAATTTCGATCACGACTGCGAAAATTAGCCCCTCGATTTGCGGCGGATTATCGATCGAAAACATATGGTTTGTATTAGCATTTTAAACAGCCAATTTTATGCGTTTAATATATAATTGATATGTTTAATGATTTATAGATTTACTGGCTTAAACACATTTTATACCAAAAAGAGAGATTAACTTGCACTGACTTATTAGCCCTTAGATGAACAAATCAGTGGTTTCTTAGTCATTCTCCAATTTGTAACCAAAAATAATTTTTTTTTTCTGAAAAATTTAAAAAAAATCTAAGGACTTACGAATAAAATAAGACATAAATCATGAAAATCGATGCACAAATGTTGATTTTATTCGGAACTAAGTGAAGGAATTCAATTGATAAAAACTAAAATTTCCATACAACAGGAAAACTTTAATTTGGGAGAATGTGAGTTGTATGGAAATTCTGATTTTTATCAATTGAGTTCCATCACTTGATTGTGAATAAAATCCACATTCGTTCATCGATTTTCATAATTTATATCTTATTTGGTTCATAAGACACCTGTCCTTAGCACGCATATTAAAAAATTTTAGTTTTTGCAATTTTAAATTTCTTATGAGTTTTTAGAAATTTTTTTTAATTTTGCATAAAAAAACACTAATTTTCGACATAGTGGTATATCTCGAAAATTAGAGCTGATTAAAAAATTTAGTACAGATTCGCATTCAGCGTCGCAAATAACTATAAAAACAACTTCAAGTTATAGGGAACGGAAACGTTTACCGAAGTTTTTAAAATTATGGGTTTTTTTTTAAGTTTCAATAGTTATGGGCTTTTTTCCATATTTTGCTGTTTATTTTATTAAATATGCAATTTGGATAAAAGTCGGTAAGGCGAAAGCTGTTAAAAAGTTCCCAGACAACATCTTTTTTAGGAGAAAATCTTTTTGTAAATACATCTGTGCTAGTTTTATATGAATTCAACAAAATTTTATAGCTTGTGGGCAGACGCCTAGCCCTGGTGCAATCTGCCTAAAATTTTCCAATGTGTATTTTTTTTGTGGAAAGTTACGGCGCAAATTATAATTTTTTTTAAATAAGGTGCAGGCCAATACATACTTTGAACAATTAAAATTAAAAAAACCGATTTTGAAAGAATGTGCACTAAAAAGTTAAAAATAAATAAAGTACATATTATATGCGTGTCCTACTGAGTTGTTTGAAGTCGCCGCCAAGAAGACAGTAATAAATTTATGGATTGAAATCTTAGTTTATTTATATGTTTAGTTGTCAGTCTACTTGGCACTGACTTCAAATAGATCAGTAGGTCACGCATATGACAAGTATTTTAGTTATTCTTGAACTTTTTAGTGCATATTTTTTAGGTCGGTGTATATTTTTATTTTATTGCATCAATTTTAATAAATATTTCTAATTAGAATTTTCTTTTAATTAGAACAATCAAACAATTTGGGGCCAGACTAGTATTTGTATGTATAATCTCTGCAGAATACTAAATATACATATATACACTTCAAAATTATTATATGAATATTTAACATTGAAAATAATGAGAAACACTTCCCAGTGGTAAAATGTAGCAGTATGGAGGCCTTATAGAAGGCATCTTTACAAGGAGAAATACTTCTTTTGGAAGGAGAAATACTTCTCGCCATTCCGTCTACATATATTTCTTACACACGTTGTCATTGCGGGGAAGGCCTTCCTATCGCTTATTCTGGAAGGCCTGACAAAGGACCTTCTAAAATGCCATTTTGAAGGATTTCATAAAGCAAATGGAGGTAGATTTTTGTAATCTCGGTATTTTATAGCGGCTTCTCTATTTTTGATTAACATGATTTTTTATTTCGAATTATTTCCTTCCATATAGAGTAATTTTTTATACATATGACTAAAGCTTCTGTATGTACATGTCTATTAGGAAGGAATTGGGCATGAATAGTTTCGTCGAAATAAGTATGAGTTAATCAGATCCCAAATTAATGACATAATAGCAGCATGTATGATGTCTCTTGTACGTAAATTTTAGTTTTATATACGAATTACTTGCGATAAAAGAATACGAGAATTTTTGTTATTTCTAAAGTAATTTTTTTGTTGAACAAAACGAAAAATGTAAAAATGGAATACTACTTCCTCCTTCCTTCTAATAGATTGCCTTTTCTTAGGGAGCGCCGAGGCTTTCTAAAAGCGGGTGTAACTAGGACTTCAAGAAGAAATGAAATGAGAAGGCCTTTTTAGTTTTACTGCAGGGTTCTCATTAAACAAACATATGTACACACAAACGCACACTACTTCTTCTTCTCTTCTTTGTTCAAATGAAGTCTTTACATAAGAAATATTTTCTATGAATGACAGTTAAGTTAAGTGGCTGCTAGACAAGTCAATATTCAGCTGCAATATATGTGTTTGTGTGCGTTTGTTTACAAAAAAATTTATACACATATACGGAGGGGAAATATTGAAGAAACAAGTTTGACCGACATGTCTAACATCAGAAAAAATCTGAGAGTTCACCAGACAATCAGCCGAGTTGTTTAAAATTCCCTCAGACATTTGTCGGAGCAGTAAGCAGTTTTCTGGTACGACGTTTCTGCACATTGTCTGAAATATTATCGGATTAATATTAGAATAGTCTGCAGATTATCCGAAGGCAAATTAATTTCCTTTAAGGCATTTAACAGAGTAGGCTGTACATTTTCTGATTTACGTCTTACAACTTTTAGCAGTCACTTCTGCACATTGTCTGATTTTAGTTTTCGTTGCAATTCTCATTTATCTCTTGAGTTTGTACGCACAAATATTTGAGTTTTTAAACTTATAAAATATGTGTAAATGTTTTCTGATGAGCTGCCATAAGCAGCACAACAATGCATGGAGCATTTTAAACGATATTTCTGATAAATTTCTAATTTTAGCTCCGACTTTTCTCTGACGTAAAACGTATCAGATAAATCGGAAAATTTCCTGATGTTTTGTCAGACATTTTTCCGACATTTATAAGACATGTCGAAAATTCCTTCAGAATTTCCCTAGGAAATTCGTCGGAACTCGTACAGAATTCTGCTAGACCTTTCGGTATAGTTTTTAGAATTTCCTAAGATAAAGAGATCCGGTGTCTTGTCAAACACTCATATGATTTTCGGTACGTTTTCTGACCGACATCGGATACGAATTCGGCATCTTGGGCAGACTTTCTGATCGGCTTTGGACCGAAATCGGCAAAAATTGTTTACTGCGCGCATTTGATTTTCATAACAAACCCACACAAATACATATATTGAAGCCTAAATATTGACTTGTCTAGCAGCACTTGTCTAGTAGGCACTTGTGTGTGTATGTATTTTATAAAAAAATTTTAGATAAAAAATTCAAAAATGTGCTGCATACTTTTACACAATAAAAGAACCAGAGGCTGCGGAGTATACATATAGGCGTTGTTAAAATATGTAATAAAACATAAAAAATAATTATTGTTTTAAAAACAAGACCCTCCATACTGTCCTTTGCTTTAAGAGATGCTCCTTTGTAGTTGTTTACATGCAGCAAAGTTTTACATAAATACATATGGTAAGCTGAAAAGCAAAGCTATGTAATTGACAAAAAACAATTTAAAATCATAACCAATAATTCTCAGGACTTTTGACAAAACAACCTAAGTTGACTTAATCGAATTTTCCATATTTCTAATTCTGGTGGCATCGGGAGTACTAACAAATAAAATGGCTTTCATTAATATTTTTGTACTAAGAAAAAATTTCAATAATCATTCATCTTATGCGTTCTAAAACCGAGTCGTTTCGTTTCTGCTTTATGAAGTGGATGGTTTTATTCGATAAACAAAACTTCTGTACTGAAATTACTTTATTTATTAGCTAATTTTACCTTAAAGTATCATATAAAATACGTTTTTTTTTTTGCAGAGTAAACCTTAGTTGCTCCAGCTTATACATCTTGCCATTATACTTAAACATAATAGTTTTTTTGTTTACTTTTCTTATGAAAACACTAACACAATAACAATTTGTTGCTAATTTCTATTAATTTCATTATTTTTAATGTTCATATTGTTGTTTCTTCTAACAGCATCATCAAGAAGAAAAAGGACATTAACAGCAGCTCAAACAGCAAAATTGAAACTTTTGACGACAAAAATATTGTCATAATCATTAATTAGTTTGTGTACTTTCATCAGATCTTTGCAAAATTTTTTTTTATTTTTTGCTGAGAGAAGGTTTTTCCGTTACAGTAATACCTTCTTCAGTCTGATATATTTTGAACCAGAGGATAGAGTCAAGCATGACATTCTTAGGTTTGTGCAATGTCTTAAGTCGAAATAAACCCTTTTGAAAAAATCTCTCCTTAATTGATGATTTAACATGAAATTTATTTGAAACTAAAGTTATTTATAGTCACGTTGATTTAAAATCAAATGTAACGTTGATTTTTGATTGATTCACTAAATTAGATCCAGCTTTAATTTCACGTGAAAAAAATTTATTTTTACAATAAAACAAGGTTTAATGGATTCAATATTGAACAATGTTGTTTTAACAATGCAAAATATTAAATCAGCGAGATTTAAGGTCTTAGTACTTTTATAAAATTTAATATGATTTCCAATCAATATTGCGACATGTTGATTTTACATTGGTATTTTGTTTCTGTGTGTATGTTGTAAGTGAGAACATGAGCTTTTGAAAGTGCTGAAAATGCTATTATAATACCCAGAATATGCATTGTAATGAGTGTTTTAATAATGTGATTTTCATGACATGTCTTAAAGTCTACGCGTTTTAACACCTAAGCCTAAGAAGTATACCATGTAGCAGAATTGTCAGGAGAAGTGTGCAAATATAATTTTGTATGTAAAAATGCTTATGAAATTTGTAGCTATTATGGAGGTTGTACTGTGCATATACTATTTCACAAAATTACAATTCTAGTTTCTCTGTTCTGTGAACTTCATATGATATAAAAGCAAAAGTAAAGAATATTTTCTTATGTAACTACAAAAAATAGAAATAAAAATGAATAGAGAAAAAAGAAAAAGTTTGCGAGACAGTTTGTTTGTGAGGCAGTAGCACCAGCTGACACCTTTTTGTTCATAACACAGCGAGATCTTAAAGTTTTTTCTTTTTTTGTTTTTAAGAAAACTTTTTTGTTTCATTAAATGCTGTTTCTTAATAGTTGTTTTAAGTTTCATTGTTATTTTGTTCTTATTTTTATTGAAATTTAATTTTTTAATATTAAATAAATAAAATCATTTCAAATCTAATCCATAACATAACAATCCATAACAAAAGCCGTAATAAAGAAATGCCTTAACAAAATCAAAATAATGAATAGAATAAAGAAATTACTTGATAAAACTTAAGATAGATATTTGCTCCCTTATGTATTATACTTATCAAAGGTTTATGAAAGGTTTATGAAAGGTTTATGAAACAAATTTTGTATGGAAATCTATTTCATAAACCTTTTATTAACATTTGATAATTTATTATGAATATAGCCCTTAATCCCTGCAAGGCTATGACAAGTAGTGTTGTCATTCGAATAAAAATTATTCGAATATTCGAACAATTTGTTTTTCGTTTTTTTTTCGAACCAAAAAAATTTTTCAATTGAGAATAAAAAATTATTCGAACAGCTTTTGTAGAATAATCGAATATTCGAATAACTTTTTTAAGCTACTTTTTATAAAAATTGATTGTATATTTACAAAAGTAAAATAGCATTTTAAATGAATTGAGGAGTGATTTTTCTAAAGGTCTTATTTAAACTTCCGAACTTGAACAAAGATAAGAGCGCCATCATGCTTAACAAAGAAGGTATATTTCCGTGGATAAAAAGCAAATTTTAGTACACAAGGGCTCAGTTTTACCTAATTGTTAGAGTTTGACACAAAAAAAAAGTTTTCTATAGTCGCTATAAGTGCTTACTTATATCACCTACGGCCACTGCGCATGCGTGCCACCCCTCCGACAACTTTATTAACCAGTAGCGCGATTCTGTAAATTTTATAACGATAATTGTATCGTTAAAATAAATATAACGAAAATTTGTCAAATTTGTTATTCAGTAACATTTAATACGATATTCGCTGTCGGTTAACTAGCGATAATAATTTTTCTGTTGTTAATGGATAGACAAGAGTCAGCTGTTCAACCGTAGCACGTACTTTATGCCAACAGCTAAAGTTATTTTTCTACAAAAATATTGAAACATATAAACACTTTTATATATAAATGACAATATTTCTATTATTTAAATATTTTTTAAACATATATTTCTCAAAATTAAAAAAATTAATGAAAAAATTGTACACTGTTTGGTATGGAAAAATGCATTTGTTTTTATTTTCATACCTCTTTGCACTTTTCGCTTTTTTAACAGAGATACTACATGATATCGAATAAAATTACACAATCGTACTATCGTTACTGTAATCGACTAACTATGTCGACAAATGTTACGATTGTCGGATCATTAAAAGTTATAGAATCCCGCTGCAGGTGTGATAATCACATACTTAAGTATCCACTTTAAGTACAAGTAAATACAAATAAGTTAGAATAGATTCTTTAAGCGACTTAACGTATTTTCTCATTACTGAAACTTAGTTTAACATGGAAATAAGCCCTTTTAAAAAATCACTCCTCAATTCCTTTTTTATGTTGTTAGCAACAGGATGTGCTAAGTAAGCAAATCGCACCGTATTATAAATATTTGTATAAATGGTTGTCGACATACATACATATTACGTAACGCCGTTAAAGATTTCGTTTTTAATTACAGCATAAGTGTAGTTTGAAAGTATTTTGAGGAAAACAATCAGAAAAACCAAATTGCAAAAGGTGTTCTAAGGCTTACAAATATCAGGGATCAATAACTTCTCTACTCTTTTACCATTTGCGTAAAGTACACATTATACAAATTGATAGTTTCAATGAAGATCCAAAAAAGAATAATTTGGGCCCAATGACAAAATGTGTAAAAATAAGTTATCTTAATTCAATCGAAGAAGTAATATATAGGAAATATGTTGGCTGAAGAAGTCGAAACATGTGATACACTCTAAAACACCTTTGTTGAAAGTTAGGTCGATAATAGTCGGCAACACTTTACTGATTATTATCGACCTAAAATTAGACCAGCATTCTATTTGTTGATTTTTGAACAAAATATGTTTAATACAAAAAATAAATAAAATAAAAACGCGTGCGAAGCGATTGTCTGTGTCCAGCTTTGAGCCGTGACCTCCTGGCTGATATTCTATCGTAGCTACTATTCAGCCATAGGCGTATTATACTTTATGTTAAATTTTTTTCACTTGCACTAAATATATTTAATTTGAAAAGTTTTTTCTTTAATAAAAATGTATGAAGTATATTTTCTTAATTCATTACATATATTAAAATAAAAGAAAAATCCTTAGAATTTTGTTTATAAGTTAGCAATATTTACTTGCCAATACTTACAACATTTATATTTAAAAAACCTTTAAATACCAAAAATTAAACGTTGATGACCGAAGAAAAATATGGCGTGCTTCTATTGTTTAAAAACTTTTCTGCTGTTTTTTAGACAAATTGCTTAATATTAAAATTTTTAATGTAATCTAGACATACTTTGTTCAAAAATAAATACTCTTAACAGCAGATTCGTACTTTTGCGAAAAATTTTACAAATTATGTTTTTTTGTTACAAATAACTACAAACTGGACGCAATTTTAGACAACAAATACACTCAAAATAAAATGATAGGTAAATCTAACCAATATAAATAGTTAACCTACTGTAAATGTAAATTGTTGTTGCAATTTTTATGAAATAACAATTTTCGTTGGTTAAAATAACTTTTTAAAGTTGTAAGTCATTTCATGTCTATGGTTACTTTGTGCTATCGTTATTCAACAAGATGACTTAGCTGAGATGGTAAAGGCGTCTGATTCATAAACATGAGAACCTAAGATCGAGGCCGAAATATTACATTTTACTGAATTGTAAAATATATATTTGGGAAAAACGACATTTTAAAAATAAAATTATTTATGATGGCTAAAATTATTTAATTATTTAATCTCTAAAAATTTTTGTACTTAAAATTGCCAATTTTAATGGTTAAAATTACCAATTTAAAATAATAACTGCGAAAATAGTTATTTCACAAAAATTACTGTATTTAAGTAAAAGAAGTCAGCACATGTTTGTGTATACTTTGTTCTATCCTTACTTATCAAGATGACTTAGCTGAGATGGTAAAGGCGTCCGGTTTATAAACATAAGAACCTAAGTTCAAGCCCAAAAATTACAAACAAACAAAAAAAATTTGTTTAACAAACACGCTTACTGCTTAAGCCTTGACAGGCATCGAACCTGCGACCTTCCGGTTAATAGTTTTGCACACTATCAACTAAACTACAATTTCATTGGTTGATTTTTACTGTATTTTATGGGTTAGCTCAATTCTAACCTATGAAATTAGTTAGATTTACAAATATTTTATTTTGAGTGTATATCGACATCGATATACATATATTAATATATTTTATCACTTCATCATTCCTAAACAATACTAACATATTCTGTTTTGTCTAAAAAACATAAATATCATGAATTAAATAAATAAATAACATTTTTAAAATTTTATTTGCACAAAATAAATAAATTTAGTTTAAGTCTTTTCTCTTGGTCAAACGATACAAAAATAAATAAATAGTAAAACATTGAAAACTATTGACCTTTTGGTGGTTTATTTGTTGAACAAATATTTTATAGCATAAAAAAAATTAAATAACTTTTCTTTATAACTTTTAAAATTTAGTCGAAGTGGGATCAGAGACATTAGAAATAGCGTTACGCAATATGTAAACAGTCCCTAAATTTTGTTAGCTGTCATTTGTTGGAAACTATAAAACATAGATTTTTTAAATGTTTCTGCATTTTTAAGGTAAAATTATTTTGCTTTCTTTAATTTACAGCCTTTTTGAATACCAGACTAAGTTTCTTCCTCAATTTAATAATATACCAAGCAGTTGTCATTATTTATGTCCTTCTCTCTTTATGAATTTCCTCCTTGTTTCATTTTTCATAAAAAAAGTAAAAAACCCAACATATTTCTTTTCTATAAAATCTTTTTTTCTACTGCAATATTGCAACATTTTATCTTTACTTTGGTGTTCTTTACGACTTTGTCAGCAGTTAAAGTTGTCGCATTATTTTAACTGTTGTTCAGTCATACAGCAGCCTTCATATTCAAGTGTCACTTCCCTCGTAATGCTCTGTTTTAATTTGACTCATAAAAAATGTGGCTTGAAATTTATTTTTTGATTTCGGCAAATACCAGTATGTGCTTTGTTGACTTTACAGATTTAAGTGAACCGAAACGGTCTTGTTTTCGATAAAAAAAGTCTTCTTTAAATATTCTCTACTTGCTTGTCTTTTTAGTTTCTTGTTAACTTTTCGGTTACTTTTTGTGAAAAGTTTTATGATTAATTTATGATATAAATATAATTTTGCACATGTGTATATTAGGACAGTAACAGTTATTTGGAACTGTAAAGGAAGATTTGTTCTCTTTTTACTTTAGCGTTAGTATTATTTATTTCGCTAAAATTTATCTAATTTATCTGGCGTCATTACCTTTTTAAAGTTCAAATAACGCTACTATTTTTTTAGAATCAAGATTAAAAACCCGTTTTTTTTGTGAGTCCCTATCTGCCTTTTTTAAAATAGTTAGAAAATTTTTCAAAGTTGCTAGTGAGCGTGGTGTCAAGATTATTGCAAATAGGAAGTTTTAAAATCTGAAAAATAAAACTGAACATGTTCTTTTGGTAGTCACATCGGCAAATAAAACTTTTTTAAAAACAAAATTTTTCTACTGAGAGTTTAACGATAACAAGAATTTTATACTGTAAAGTTATCGATAGCAAAAATTTTTTAATGAAATAGATTGGTTACAAAAATGCTCTACAGAAAATTTTACAAAAGCTAAATTTCTTCATAGACTCTCTATATAAAATTAATTAATAGTGAAACGTTTATAAAAAATTATAAAATCGACTTTATATCCGTAGAAAATGCTTAGTGCATTTTTCACATCAGTAACAAAAAAATTTATCGAAAACAAAAATTTAATTTTTAGTTCAAATTTTATAATTGAAATTTATCGATAACAAATTCATATGAAATAATGACTAAAGGTCAGATTTTGTAAATGCAAATGTTTTTTTCGTTTTGAAATTTGAATGGAAAAAAGTTTTTGAAACGTATTTTAGTTATTTTTCATACAAAATTGAGTCCTTTAGAAACGAATTTTTTTACAAAATCTTCCTATAAGACTAAAATTACATGATAAAATATTTCATGAAATTTGTGGCATCAAACTTCCTTTATTTGCTAATAGAATGGACAGAAAAAAAGTCGGCTTCAAAAGTGGTAGAAAATACAATTTCAGATGGTTTTTGCAAATTTTTTACCTTATTCGCCGCTTACAAAAAACAAATAAAAAAAAGTTTCATGACATAAATTTCATGAAAAATTTCATAGTATAAATTTAGCATACTAAAAGCTTTCAATAAAAAATTAATCAATATCAAAATTGTTCCACAAATAATGGACAAGGAAACTAGTTGGGTCTAAAAACTGGTAGGACATAAAATTTCAGATGTGCTTTGTAAATTTTTTCTATTCCATTTGCAATGCCGCACTTGCAATAAATAAGGGTGCCCCTCTGGCTGAGTGGTCGCGATGCTAGCCTGTCAGTCCAGAGGTCGTGGGTTCGGTTCCCGTCATAGACCCTGGGTGTTTTCCGCAGACAAGCTAATCGCTGCGCGGGTTGTGTTTGTTATTAAAGCAAATAAAAAAAACTTTCATGAAGAAACTTTCATGAAATAAAAAATAAAAGTTTTCTATAAAAAATTAAACAATATCAAAGTTTCTCCACAAAAAATTTATCGATAACAAAAGTTTTCCATAATTTTTTTTTCTTAAGGAAAAATTTCTGTTAAAAATTTATCTGATTGATAACAGAAAGTATCTACAAAAAAATTCGATATTAAAAATTTTATATAAAAATTTTATCGATATCAAAAAGTTTCTATTGAAAATTTATCGAGACCAAAAATTTTGTATAGAAAATTTTTCGATATCAAAGATTTTGTATAAAAAATTTATCAATATCAAGAATTTTCTATTAAAAATTTTTCTATACGATATCAAAAAATTTCTATAGACGATTTATTGATAACAGAAATTTTATAGAAATTTTATTGATATCAAAAAGTTCCTATTGAAAATTTATCAATACGAAAAATTTTCTATAGAAAATTTATCGATACCAAAACTTTTGTATAGAAAAGTTATCAATATCAAAAAGTTTCTATAGAAAATTTTTTTATACGATATCAAAAATACTCTATAGACGATTTATATCGATTTCAAAAATTTCCTATAGAAAATTTATCGATATCAAAAACTTTCTATAGAAAATTTATCGGTATCAGAAATTTTCTATTGAAAAGCTATCGATATGAAACATTTTCGATAGAAAATTTATCGATATCAAAAATAGTATATAGAAAATTTATCGATATCAAAAATTAACTATAGAAAATTTATCGATATCAAAAATTGTCTATAGAAAATTTATCGATATCAACAGTTTCCTATAGAAAATCTTCTATAGAAAATTTATTGATGTCAAAGATTTTCTATAAAATATTTATCGATATCAAAAATTTTTAATAGAAAATTTATCGATATGAAAAATATTCTATATACGATTTAGCGATATCAAACATTTGCTATGAAAAATTTATCCATATCAAAGATTTGCTATGAAAAATTTATCGATATTAAACATTTTCTATAGAAAATTAATCGATATCAAAAATTTCGTATAAAAAATTTATCGATATCAAAAATTTCCTATAGAAAATTTATCGGTATCAAAAACTTTCTATAGCAAATTTATCGATATAAAAATGTTTCTATTGAAAATTTATCGATATCAAAAATTTTCTGTTGAAAATTTATTGATATCAAAAATTTTCTGTTGAAAATTTATCGATATCAAAAATTTTCTGTTGAAAATTTATCGATATCAAAAATTTTCTGTTGAAAATTTATCGATATCAAAAATTTTCTGTTGAAAATTTATCGATATCAAAAATTTTCTGTTGAAAATTTATCGATATCAAAAATTTTCTGTTGAAAATTTATCGATATCAAACATTTTCTGTTGAAAATTTATCGATATCAAAAATTTTCTGTAGAAAATTTATCGATATCAAAAATTTTCTACAGCAAATTATCGACATTAAAAATTTTTTACAAAAAATTTATCGATTTCAAAAATTTTGTAAAGAAAATTTAACATAAAAAAACCTTATAATTGTAAAAGTGTTATAGCATAAAGTCTTGATTTGTTGGCAAGAGGGGAATAAAGAACAGAAAGTGGACAGATATAAATATGTACATACATACAGGGTGTTTTTTTTAGAGGTATAGAACTTCGAATTGAAATAAAACACAAGAAAATCGTTTTAATGTCCATCAATTTGGCTTTATTGGAAGGATAATTTTATGCCATAAATGTTTAAATATGATTTCGGGCATGTTTCCGCCGCGGCTGGCTCGAATAAAGCCAATTCTACAGGTCCAATTTTCAACCACTTTTTCGAGCATATGGGGCCGTATGTTGGCAATAACGCCACGAATGTTGGCTTCCAAGTCCCCTAACGTTTCTGGTTTGTTGGCGTAGACGAGCGACTTCACATATCCCCAAAGAAAATAGTCCAATGGTGTCATATCACACGATCTTGGTGGCCAATTGACAGGTCCATTCCGCGAAATTATGCTCTCATCGAATGTTTCCTTCAATAAATCGATTGTGACGTGCGCTGTGTGGCATGTAGCGCCGTCTTGTTGGAACCACAACTCATCCACATTCATGCCATCCAATTTGGGAACAAAATAGTCGGTTATCATGGCTCTATACCGGTCTCCATTAACGGTAACTGACTCTCCAGCATTATTTCGGAAGAAGTATGGCCTAATGACTCCACCAGCCCATAGAGCACACCAAACAGTCAGTTTTTGTGGATGTAATGGCGTCTCAAGGGTCTCATGTGGATTCTCTTCACTCCAAATGCGGCAATTTTGCTTGTTGACGTAGCCATTCAACCAAAAATGAGCCTCATCACTGAACAAAATTTTGCGATTTTGCTTGCGGTAAACTTCGCGAACTGAACCATTATTTTCGAAATAAATTTGCACGATTTGCAAGCGTTGTTCTTTTGTCAACCTGTTCATGATGAAATGGCAAACCAAACTAAATATTAATCACTTGACAGCTGACAAAATGGCCGCCAGTTAAAAAAGTGATGCCAACTTAAAGTTCTATACCTCAATAAAAAACACCCAATACATGCAATTAATATTCGTTTTGTTCTCTCATTTGTTATTTTTAAACTGATGAATATGTGTATGTCTGATATTGATGCATAAAATCTAAAAATTTTGTCAAGAAAAATTTCAAACTGTGAACGCAATTGCAAGTTTAAAGAAGAAAGAGTAAAATTGCAGCAGGAAAACTTTCATGCTCTAAACCACGACAAACAAAAATACCATCGTTTAATAATGTCTCTCAATGAGGTAGGGGAAGCAACTTTCTTAACTACCAAGTAAAATGTTCATTGCGAAGTAAAAATGCTGATATATAAACATATGAAGTCTATAATGTTCACTACTTCTACTTTGGCATTTTGGCTCATTGTTCTTTAACATGGCGATGTCTTTCTTGGCCTGCATATACCGAGATCAAAATATCATTATCCAGAAAGCACCGACAGTCAAATCAGAAGAAAAAATTAAATCTGCATTGGGACGAACTGATTACCCCTCTTATATGATAGCCGACACCTGCGCCACACAGAAAATAAAGCACATACTTGCTTGTTAACTGACTAGTAATTAATCGCGTAACTACTTTAAAATAATGTGGACCTTATGTAGCTTGTGATTGAAAAGTGTCCGGCAATTAATCAACACAAAAATTTTTTCATTAACACAATGTTGCAACAACAAAGATATCATTTATGGAAATGAAAAAATATAATACCCATTCATTCGTGTGACAAAACAAATCGAAATTTTTATCGTGAAGTGCGATATTAAAATAAATAATCTACTCATAGTGTACAAATACTTAAACCTCTGATAAACTTGCTTAAAAAATAACACCTTAAATTGATTTTTTTATGATTAAAAATTAAATAAATATTGTAAAAGATATAAAATCAGCAAAAATCATATACAAATTTTCATACGTATACATCAATAATTTTATTTTAATACATTCCATCCCTTCCACTCCCCGAAAAATAAAAAATGAAATTTTATATAATTGCATCCTTCCGTTAGTCGTGCCATATGTCTGTATAACACGCGTTATTTTAACACAAAATTTATATAATTAATCATTTCTTATTTTATTTATTTATATGGCCACATGTATTCAATTTTCAATTCACATTACAATTTATTTCATTGTTTGAATTAAAAACATGAAATAAGGCAAAAGAAAAGAATACAAATTATACACCAGTGAACAATATGCTTGATTAAAAGTCGCCCCTAAAACTGAAAACTTTTTCTTTAAATTAGTCATATCTTTCGTAATATGAAAACTCTATTTATAAAACTTGCTTCATTAGAAAGTGCATTGAAATGCCTTTCGATCACGGTATAAAATTCTTAATTTTTACTCTGCGAACCAAATGCTATTTTTAGTGTTTAATATATTTCTAAATAAGACTGTTGGCTTACTAATCAGATAGGGAAATTTCGGCAAACTAAGTTGAGTTGCAATAAAAATGAATACAAGAATTTACATGAAAAACTCTATTTCGCGATAAAAATTAGTTAAATAGCTAATTTTTCCTTGTAAAAAGCATCAACCTTCATAATTGGTAAAAGTGAGCAAGAACGCTGATGAGACGGTGTAGTGGCCTGTCGAAATCAATAGTACTGATCCGTTCTGCTAATCTGATTTGAATATTCCAACACTCCACTCTTAATAAAATAATTTTAATTTACATTAATTCAAATATTGAACTAAAAAGCCAAAATAATAAAATTTTCAGACTAATAAAAATTGCGTAAAAAAAGTACATATGTATTATTGTAAAAATTGCATTTTAAAATTTAAAATTGTATATACCAATGGAAATATATTTTACTGTAACTTTATGTGACATTACGTCTCATATTTTGTAAGATATGAACTGCAAAACTCTGATTTCGTCACATGTACATGAAAACAATGGACAAAAGTGCAAGAGAAATAAATGAAAATATTTAAATGTAAATCCCTTCCATTCAGCTAAATCAATTACTGCACTAAAACGTATAATTACTAGTTCATAGTAATGATGTAGAAGTAAAAAATAATAAATATAAAAAATCCACGCAACTAGCAGCTTAAGTAAACTAAATTAAAACTAGTGCATTAGAGCAATCAAATATTTAAATTTTATTAAATATCAAAAGCGTGTATCCATATGTTTACTAAAATATTTTACACAAATGTCATGTGTGTACTCGTACTAAACAAAAAATGAATTTTTCTACATGCGTGTCGTCAATGCAAATAAATAATTTTGCTATTTACATTTTCGTTATTATGCAAAATAAATTCATTTAGCTCAAGGACACTATTCACACGAAGATGAAAAATGGAAAATATAAATTCTCTTGTATAAAAAAAATATAAATAAATATTTTATAATACACAGAAAAAATTATCCTGCCTGTTTTCTAAATCGAGTCAATTTAAAAACGCTCGATTTAGAAAAATTAAATCCACTAGTAGCGAATTTTTTCAGTCTTTTTTATAGTTTTCTTTAGAGCTTAAAATATCAAATCTGAAATTAATATATTATGCATGATTTAAAATACATCAATGAGGGCATTATTTATTTTTCGAAAACGAGAAATTCACTCGGATTCGGTTTACAGAACATGGCCGTATGATAGGCTTTTATTTTAACACACATGTGTTTGAATTTGTTTTTAAATTTCATTTTATAATTTTTTTTTTGATTTTTTAAATGTTCCAGTCAGTGCATTATTTGAATACAAAAATATGTGTGTTTTTTTTATTAAATATTTAAGAATCTTAGTTTTCAATATAACGAATTTTGTGGCAGGTCACATATCCTTAAAAAAATATTTGAATTTATAAATTCAGTAATAGAATACGAACTCTAGTTTTTTCTGTGTACGCAGAAATTAAAATGCAAAAATGAAAAAGAATGCATTTGAATGATAATTTTAATAAAAACGTAACACTATAAAAGAATAAAAACGCAAAGAAATGCTTTTCTAAGAAAAAAAAAACAAACGTATTTATGCTCCGGACATAGAATAAAGAAAGTTAAGCAAAAAAAGAGTTGATAGGAAACACCTTGAGCAAAAAAAAAAAAAGAAAAAAGAAATTTCAATGCATTAATAATGAATCAAGCGAACATCCGCCTAATGTTTTTTAAAAGATGCTGCTTCGTTACAGAATAAAATCCCGGCTTATATATAAACTTTATTACATAATATCCATTAATTGATTGCTGTTAAACTTTCGAATCATGTACACAATTCTTAAGGAATAACAAAACTTTTAGCGAACTAAATACATGAGTTCGAAAGACAGAAAATATTAATATTCTTAACATACCACTATGCGCCATACTGATGTTTAATAAAATAACATAGAAAAACTGATTTTATTATTATTATTATATTTTCTATGTTTTATTAAATGGAAAACTTAAACTAGAAACAACTACTACACATTTCTACCAGATGTAGTGTCTTGTTCTCTAAAGTTGGTAAACTTTTATTGTGGCTGTGAAATATTTACAAAACGTTTACATTTAGCTATTGAATATTTCATTAATTTCAAATATGCACACAATTTGCAAAAAGTAAAAGTCTGCGAGCGCACAGTGAGAATCGCTTCGCGTGTTGTGTTTGTTAAAAAAAAACTGTATCTTCAAAAAGTCACACAGGAGGATTGATCCTTTAGCAAAAAAATTCATTAAAAAAATGAGCTTGTGGGTATCAAAAAATCAACCACAGTACAGAGAACATTATACAAAAAAAAAATAACTTGGTTCCAACGACTTTCTTAAAAAGAGGACAAAAAACTAACCTTCAGCGGCGATTTAGCGGGCAGAAATGTTTTACAAAAATATTTCCCACAAAATTCTACTATAAATCTTCAAAGGCTCCAAACTCAACTTGAATGGCAGATATCATTCAAAACTTAAAATATGTTTAAGGATTAATTTCGTACTTATTCACAATTTGTACTCGGCATGCGGAATTTTGTAAATCTTACGCTGAACTTATAATTTGTTCTTAGCGCTGTTATGTAAAGCAGCATGGGAAACATTTTTGTAAAACATTTTAACATTCTAAGTCGTCGTTGTGTGGGTTTTTTGTCTCTTTCTTAAAAAAGGGGTAAAAAATGTCCCTTCATCGGCATTATAGCTGAAATGCTCTACAAAGGTATTCGCCATAAAATTCTAATATAAGTCTTTAAATACATTCTAGCTCCAAACTCAACTTGAAAGCCGGAAATCGTTCAAAATCAAAAATAAGATTAAGGATTAATTTCGCACTTATTCACAATTAGTATTTGGCATAAGATTTAAAATACATAAAATGTGCTCAGTCAGCATTTTTATGCAAAACACCACGACGAACATTTTGGTAGAGCATATTAATCCTCTTAACTCTTTGTTGTATGGGTCTTTCTGTCCCTTTCTTAAAAATTGGTGAAAAAAACTCCCCTTCAGTATTTTAATATTTGGCAAAAAGTTCTGCTATAGGTCCTTAAAGACATCCAAAGATCCAGATTTAAAGTAAACGCAAGAAATCATTAAAAACTTAAAATATGTTTAAGGATTAATTTCGTACTTATTCACAAATATTACTCGGCATAAGAGATATTTTAAGCCTTACGCTTGAAATATAAGACGTGTTCATAACTTTTATGTAAAACACCACGAGGAACATGTTTGTAGAACATTTCACCCTACTATATCGCCGCTGAAGGGATAATGTTTGCTCGCTTTTTAAGAAAGGGACAAAAGGCTCATACAGCGAAGAGTTAAAGAGTTAAAATGTTCGATGGATATGTTCCTCGCGGTGTTTTACATAAAATTGCTGAACACATCTTATACATTAAAAGTAAGGGTTACAAAATTGCCTCTGCCTATGTATAATATACATTGTATATTTTTTTTTGGTGCCCACTACCAGTATCAGTCGTTCGAATTTTATTTTGATAAAAAAAAAATTATTTCGTTGTACATTGTTATACAAATTGTATTGAATGTACTTGTCCAATGACAGGAGAAAAGAGGAATGGTACAAAATGTTCCTGATTCCCGACCGTTAAAAACATTAGCAAAATACCCTCACTGTACAAGCATATTTTCTCCAAATCCAAAATATTTGTTTAAAGGTATTAATGAAACCGCCACAGGACAAGTATCTGCCTTAAGTTTGGGTCTATAACCTATCACTGAGTATCTTAATTACATCAATTGACTTCCTCCAATAACAACTTCTTGTAAAAGTTACCGGTCTCTTTCATATAAAGTTCAGGAAAAAGAGTCGGTTACTAGTCCTTGGGAACCAGGCACCAGTCACCAGTCTTGTGACCGGTCACGTGACTTAAGTTTTAACAAAATGTCTTAATCGATACTTAAAATTCTTGAAATACGTTTGTATGTATTTATGTACTATAAAAATTTTTTCAAAAATTAAGAATTGTATGTCCTTGAATGTCAAAATTTGTAATGAAATGTATTTCATTGTTGTTGATTAACATTTTCATTGCATTTATGAAAGACCGATCAAATATATCATACATAGATTTAATTTGTCAAAAAAAAAACATATCCTTATGTATTTCAATCGTTGGTAACCAAAAGCGAACAGAAAAATACTTTTATATATTTGTTTTTACTCTGCCTTATTATTATACACTCATATACACATTGTTTTAACAGTGATGTTGGCTGAAGTAGTTCAAACGTTTCCTATAAAGATAATTATGAAAATCGGGTGTCAGAATTTCATTAAAATAATGAAATCATTTTATGAAAATAATGAAACAATTTCATTAAAACGATGAAATAATTTCACCAAAATAATGAAATATGTTCATTAGCTTAGCGAAATTATTACATTGGATCAATGAAATTATTTCATATACCCTTATACAAAATCAAGAATTTGTCTTTGTCTTTTCAATTATATATTACATTATATATTATAATTTTATTATAAATTATCTTAAATGAATAATAAAATTTCTTTGGATTATTTAATTTATTTGATGAAATTGTCATTCAAACATTTTTAACGAAACTTGTTCCATTAATCCAAGGAAGCATTACGTTGGTTGAGTTTTAATGAAGTTTTTCATTGAATTAATGTTGAAATTCACAGAATTAATGAAAAAAAATTCTTTCAGTGTGGTATTGCATGAACAAATTTGTTACGATCTCGAAAAATCTCGTTTACAAAATATTCCTAAAAAAAAAAGAAAGTGAATTAACGAAAAAAAAACTAACTGGCGCCACTGGCTACTAAAACGAATGCAAGTACAACAACACATCTTTCCATCTTCATTTCTCTCACACATCCCCAGGATTACAGTCAGATTCATTGGTATTCTTTTAGATAGAAACTTCAACAAAGTGCAAAGAAAACTCTAAAGCTTATTTATAAAATACATATTTAATTTTAAACGAACATACAGGAATGAAAGAAAGAATATTTGCACAAATATTCCTTGTTTATTTCTATGAAATTAAATTGAAATTCAAGTATGCGTAACGAACAAAAATGAAGAAACAAAATGGAATGCATAAAATATATTATGGAAATGAATAAATATATTCGCAACAAGATTGTGTATCAACGTGACACAATTTTCTTCTTTTCATGAGAGATTTTATTATCGTAATCAACGTGAGAATTAGATATAACCACTGCTCACATTATTGAGGTACAACAAGCCTATGCATAGACGTTTTGTAGCTATGGTATCCAATGTATAAGAACCTATCTATTTTATATCAAATACATATTGAAATTTCCAAGTTTTTAAAAATTGCTTTAAATTTGGAAAATAAGAAAATAAATACATAAAAGTTTTTCGAAACATACTTTCGAACATACCACAAAGCAGTTGAGCTCAAATATATGCATTCTTTATATATATATATATATATATATATATATATATATATATATATATATATATATATATATATATATATATATATATATATATATATATATATATATATATATATATATATATATATATATATATATATATATATATATATATATATATATATATATATATATATATATATATATATATATATATATATATATATATATATATATATATATATATATATATATATATATATATATATATATATATATATATATATATATATATATATATATATATATATATATATATATATATATATATATATATATATATATGTATATATATATATATATATATAAAATTTTCTAAAAGCAAATAACTTTGCTTACAAAACTTTACAAACCAAATTGCATGTCCATAAATATATACAACATCAATACATAGATCAATACCTGTGATGGTCCTGAAGAAAAGGGACCTTATATTCCGGAGGCCGAAATTGACTTAGGTAAATTTCTTAAAACTAAATATAATTCTGAAAATATTGCCATTTTGTACCGCGAAGTTTCAAATATTTAATGAGATATAAACTTCTTAATATATGTAATAAATATAAAAATATCGCTCATTTATTGTAACGTAGTCATATTTCAAACGATAATTAAACTTGGCAAATCGCGTTTAAAGTTTTAAAATTGTTAGGGTCTTAGTGGTTATATCTTCAGTTTAGATTAAGATTTGTTTCTGAAAATTTGTTAACATATAAAGAAGGTATTAATGAAGACTTTTTCTTAAGTAACTTAAAACTTTTGGTTTTTTGAGATATGACTACGTTGCAATAAAGTAGCGATATAGTTTTGAGGAAATGAGTGTTTAAATTTGGCAATACTACAGAAGCTTTCCCGCAATAAAACCGATTAAATAGTTCGATCGTTTAGCATTTTGTATTTAGTTTTCAAATCTACAACACATTTTTCTTAAGCCCTTATGACACTTGCTTTTTCATTGTCTTTTTAAGAGTTTGGAAAACAGTAAAGATATATTGTAATATAAAATTTCATCAAGAGCGAAGAGTTGAGCTATATTAAAAAAAATCCCAAAATGTCAAAATTTGTATTTGTGTTATCGATAAAAAAAAGTCTAAACTGTCATGAAAAATCTATTAATTTTAAACGTAAAACTGACATTTCGAACTTAAAGCGTTACACTGCTGTCAATTCAAATATAACGAATTTTAGCGCTAATTTTTCCAAATTGTCTATTTTTTGCAGAGTAAAAAGAGGCAGCATTGAAATTAAGCAACAAAAAAGTAGTAAACAAAAACATATATTTTGTACATTTTTCTCTTTCTTATATTTCTATTTCACTCTTTCAATCTTAGATTAATAAGAGACGGAAAAAAGCAAGTATCATAAGGGCTTTGGTATTGTTCCGTTTTTCTGGCACGAGTGTAAAGCTGATTTAAAACCTGAAATTTTGTGTATAAAAATAGCATTTTGGAAAAGGGACCCTAAGTTGCACACGGCATTTCATATGTCTGAGCAGTGGGGTGGGCCAATTTTTTTTTTCATTTTGTACTCTGAAAAATAGGTTGGTAGAGTTATCAAAACAATTCTCTCCAAGTATGAGCTCTTAATTTTAATAGGAAAGTCCTCCGCCTCTCAGCTTTTTTTCCCTTATTATTAGAAAGAAAAATTCATATCTCGGTATTTACTATTTGGAAAAATATCTCGTCACATATATTTGTATGAAATTGAATTCTCTAGAAAATATTCTCTTATAATTTTTTTGTAAACCTCACCGTTCAAAAGTTATTAAAGGTTGAATTTAGATTATTTTCTGATTATTATTTTTTGATTATTATCTGCCTGAAAATAATCAAACTTCAACCTTTAATAGCTTTTGAACGGTGAGGTTTACAAAAAATTTGTTAAAAACCTTTTTTGTAGAGAATTCAATTTCCTACAAATATATGAGACGAGATATGTTTCCAAATAGTTAATACCGAGATATGAATTTTTCTTTCTAATAATAAGGAAAAAATAAAAAACTGAGAGGCGGAGGGAGGACTTTCCTATTAAAATTAGGGGCTCATACTTGGAGCGAATTTTTTTGAGGTGTCTACCAAACCTATTTTTCAGAGTATATAATGAACAATAAATATTTTTTGGCCCACCCTATTAGCAGTGATAACAACCATATTCTCAAAATCGACAATATATACAAAAAAAGCTATTTTTGGATCTACTGAAAATTCTTGCTGGGAATATAAGGTCCCTTTTCATCAGGATCATCACATACATATATGTATAATCCTATATTTGAATGTATGTATTTAAAATAGAAAATATTTTCATAAAATCTTTAGAAGTATGCTACATATTTTGTAAAATCCATTATAAACTATTTCTTATCACTTAAAGCGATTAAATGCATATAAATATTTTTTTTGTATGTTGTATTTGCCTGCTATAGCAACCAACTGTTGAAGACTAAAAGCAATTACTTTAAATATTTGCATAACAGTAGCCTTAAAGTAGGATACAGCCACAAAAAATACACTATTTATTTTCTTGTTAACAAAAGCTTAGAAAAATCGATACATTTTAAAATCAAGATTAAAAAAAAACTAAAAACATTTTTATATTACACTTAAGCTTTTATATGACTGCAATTTAATGTCGTTTTAAGTTACCTTAGAAAATCTTCTTTAACAACTAAAAGATACACAAATTTTGTTATTATACTTTTATAAAAATTGTTAAGCTGTTGCACAGTGGTGCCGATTGTAAAGTAAATGGCAATGAATAGATGTTTTATCTCTTATTTCTAAACTAATGGTTCCATTTATTTTAGATTTATTTGATCATCAACACAGAAGAAGTTAAGCTATCAGAAGATATATATATCTATATAAGTAAAAGCTAAATTCTTTGTAACTACCCAACAAATACTTTGTATACTGCTAGGCAAAAAAGTATATCAGGATTTGAATTGTAACTATTTATAATATGACTCCATAACTATTTATTTTTGTTTGAGAAGTTCAAAAACAAGGGGTACAGCTTACAAATGTACTTACATTGTCATAGCAATTAACTACCTATTATTTAGCTTACTTGAAGCTGAAAAATAAGTAGTCAAATAAAAAAATAAAAAATAAATTAAAATCACTTTATTTTATTTATATTTTTTACACTTCGTTTTTTTTACCAGGCTTGGATAGGAACCGTGCTCTTTCACATTTGAAAACAAGTACTTTACTCACTCAGTTATTATTGACCTATAAGTTTTAGCGACAAAAATAAGTTTTCATATACAAACATATGTTGACTTAAAAAGGGCTTGTCTACTTATTTTATTAATACATAACAACAAATTATAACCAGTATAAAATTACACATGGACATAGATGAGGAGTATTTTTATTTAACTTTCGGAAGATTAGCTTTACATATTGCCTAGGAATGAAGCTGTGAGGTCCGAAAGAAAGGTATGTAAAATTTTTATGGTCCAATATTTTCAACAACTAATTATCACAATTATTTCTTTGTTAGTTAAACAATAAAGTTTCAGGTAGTTTAAAAAGTTTGATGGAAATATTTCTTTGATTTTGAAAATATACAATTTGGAAGTTAAAAACATTTAGAATTTTTGAAAATTTTTTCTGAAACACATTTTTTTTTTAGGAACATATAAATATTTCAAATGTGTCTAAAGGGTACCCTCACAGAGATGATTTTAGAAGAAAAAAAATAGTCCAATTTTTTGTTTTTGTTGGCCCGGTCGCTTCCGAACTCGACTTACTTTGCAGCAAAGTTTTCTTAATGCTATAAAATCGTTGATTATTGATATTTTCGAATTAAATTTTTCAGTTGTATAGGAATTTAGGTACTAAATTATTTTTCCCCCTTTATTTATTCCACAGGGGAACATAGGTCTTCTAGAAACGTTTTCCACTTTAATCTATCGTTACACACGGGTAGGGTAATCTGATAGTGAATTTTACGAGAAAAAAATGCTCGAAAAAGTGAGTGTGTTCAATTTATTTGAACACAATGTGTTATTGTCTTGTTACACTAATGACAGCATGCGGCGACATGAAATTTGTATTGATTGCTAGGGCTAGTTCAAGCTTTATATGCACTTGCAATAGCGCCATCTATTGAAGAAAATCTGCACATTGTTGATTAACTAAAGTTTTGGTCCATGGGTGTTTTCCCTGTATTTCGAATGGAAAGCAAATGCCTTCGAATTGCAATGTAAATAAGATACAAATTAGAACAATTTTCTTTTCGAATCGAATTACGGTGTTACCCCGCCTGTATTATAATGTTCTAATGAATTATGGCCGCTATTATGATTCACAACTCAACTTGGTTGAGTTATCAATGTTACGACCCCACTCAACAATTTTTTGTATTACGATTCGCAACTAATTTTAGTTGTCTTCGAAATAAATTTTTTATCTATACTCTCTTTTTTTTTAAACCATCACAAAATATTTGAAATATTTTTAGTTTTGCCCTTACTATTTTTTCTTGAGATTTTATGTTTTATGGATATGACAACAACATTGGTTGACAAATTGGATATATTGGCGCCTAAAATCACCCTTTTAAAAGTAATCAAAAGTAACACAATAGTCGAAATAAAAACCAAAACACAACTGACAAAAAGCAGTTGTCTCACTTTTAAGAAAGTTGAATCCGTAATAAGAATTTGACAACTACAACTCAACTATTAATATAGTTGTGAATCATAATAGGGGCCTATGAATATTATTATTATGAATATTTCTGCTGAATATTACTTTACTGAACTTCCCACAGCTTGGCAGCTATAATCGGCTCCAATTGTGAAAAAAGATATAAAAAATATTAATTTTTGGATATTTGAGCAATTTTGAGGCACTTATGCAATTTTTTCGGGTTAATTTGTTTAACACATTTTTTCTCCTAGTCAATAGCTACAATTGGCCCGAAGAACGGAAAACAAAGTTCCAATTGTGTTCCGAGGTATAACCCTTAGAAAATTTGCATGTTCTTCGGAAAAATTAAGTTTTAGCCAAAAATATACAAGAGGCCATAAAATCCGAACAGTAGCTAAACTAGAAAAACCAAAATGGGGTTTTGTTAGCCTCGATAAGTACTTCAAGAAATTCCACATTAGAAAAATGTTGAACTCGATAACTTCAAAAATGTTGCACAATGTAATTATATGTCCCTGCTTTTTAAGGCCAGAAAATTTTTTATCTTAAAATTTTGTTGTTTGACTAACAATGAAACATTTTTGATTGTGCTATTTATCTATGAAGGGCTATAAGAACACAAAAACTTTTTGGAATTGGACAAGAAACGAAGAAAATTGCAACCGTTGAAAATGTTTACATTACCGAAGTTCCTCACTTTGGAACTTCATAGCTCCGCATCTGCATAATCTAGGGAGCTTAATAGAAATACTCCTCTGCTATGTCCATTTGAAATTTTATACTAATCGGATTATCCGTTTAGAAATGGCCAATATATTTCCAAAATATATTGATTCTGTCCCACTGTGTATTGTGAAAAGAAGGTACATACATAAATACATAAAAAAAAAATATCTTCAGCAACTATTGTTTATAACCACTTATTTAGCGATCAGCCCCACTATGTGCTGTTGCTCACATACTGAAGCAGAAGACTATTTCTGTAAAATGTATTCCCCACAATCTTTATGTCTTTTTAAGTGATACTTTTTCTCTTGCACTCTTTTCATTGTGGTTCTGCACTCAATACTACTTGATGATGTTTTCCTTGTTCCTTTGCCATAAAAATGAGGATGCCATAAATATGAAATGTGTGCAAGTGTGTAATAGAGTGTTTAATGCTGTTCCCCATTTTTTCAATAAAGGCATACATTATCAAACAACATTATCATAGGAACGAACTGCTATAGGCAAACCACACAACTAGTACAAACAATAAGGACTTCATTGAGTAGTTAAAATAGAAAAGTAAACGAAAGTTCTTTACATTTATTTACATAACAATCAACAACTTATGGGGTCTGATGATGCATTTGTTGTTTTAAAAATTCATATCTTAAGCTCTTAGCACGGCAAGTATGCACATAAAAAAACAAGATTTTGGTATAGTTTGTTGCATTAAGTTTTTAAATAATTTCTTTTTCATACTAATATTTTTGTTTTCTTTTAGTAATAAAAGTTGAAAATTAAATTAAAATTTCAACTTTGAAAAAGTGCTCAAACATATTCTTATGAAAACTGTTGCCACAGCAGTCTAAGGTGGTTCTTACTCAGTTACCTACAAAGTTCTGAACTATTTTATGGCTTTTAATATTTGAATTTCATTAAAAAAAGTTTAAAATATTTCTAAAATTTAATTAACTTTGAGTTCACCTGCATTGTGTTTAGACATTTTAAAAGGCTTTGTATGTTAATATAGCAAGTTAAGTTAAATTACACAAGGCTACACTGGTTGAATTTTAAGGAAAAGTTTTTTTTAAACTCAACCAAAGAAATTCTTTCACAATATTCGTGAAATTTTTATTGGATTTTGTGAAATTTTCATTGGATTAATGAAAACATCTAATAAAATTGTTTCAACCAATGAAATTCTTTCACAATATTCATGAAATTTTTGTTGGATTTGTGAAATTGTCATTGGATTAATGAAAAAATCGAATGAAATTATTTCATTGGTTTTATGAAGCAAAATTCATTTAGTGCATAATAAATTGAAATTTTTTCATAGTTTTTGTCTTTCATTTCATTGGGACTTATTTTATTTGTTTGCAAGGGAATTAATTCATTATGAAGTAAGTCTGGAAAATTGAGACTTACTGCGCGTTTTTATAAAATGAAACGAAATTTTTTGCGAAAATTTATGTTGAAAACAACAACAAAATACGAAAATTTGTTTTTGTTTTCAACATAATTTCTCGCACGTAATTTTCTTTTCATTTTACAAAAACAGTCAGTTATTTAATTTTTTGGTTTTGGTATCTAATTTCACTGGGATTTATTTCCTTGGAACTTATTTCATTGGGCTTTATTTCATACATACATGTCCAGATAAATCTATGACAGTTTTATTTTATATTAATTTACTTTAATTTGAGTGGCATGTTTATACAAACATAACCTAAAAACTTTAACTTTGTAGAGACAGGTATGTTTGTGTATTACTTGATACTTAAATGAACTTTTTGTAAAGATAAAAAGGATAATACAAAAGAATGAAAAAAAAACTTTTATAACCCAGCGGTAAAAGGAAGGAGTAAAGAGGACTTCTATAAGGCCTTATTTAGCAGTTTATAGTATTTCCACTCCAATTGCATACTCATATTATTTTTACACGCGATGTCATTGGAGACCAAGGCCATCCTCGACACATTACTCAGCAGGCCTAATTGAAGGCATTCTTTAGCAGGCCTATTTGCAGGTCATACGTGGTTGAATTGAACATGGTGTAGTGGCCGCAACATAAACAACACAATAGCAACATGTATGACTCCTCTTGTGCATAAATTTCAGTCTTATATACAAATTATTTGCGAAAAAAGAATACGAGAAAGTTTGTTATTTCTAAAGAACATTTTTTATTAAACAAAACCAAAAATCTAAAAATAGAATATTCCTTCCAAAAAAACCTGTGTAGAGGCCTTCTACAAGGCCTATCCTTAGAAGGCAGAAAAGAATTTATTTTGGATCTTAAATTCATGTCTTTGAAGGCTTGTAAAAAGGTCTGTTTAGTGAATGACTCGTAAGTTTTAGCGCTGGGAAAGTCTATACATGTACTACTGTTTTAGTATGCAAACCTACATATGTACATTAGGGTGAGTAGATTGTATGGAAGCAAAAAAAAAAATCGTGGGAAGAGGGAAATTTTTTTACGAATAATTCTAAGCAACTTTCCCATAGAAAAAATGGATTTCACGCTTGCTTAAATTCCTAAATATGTTATAAGTGACTTATGGCGTTTTCTATTCTACAAAAAAATTTGACATTTTTTTACTTTTTATTCAAAAAATTGCAATTTAACATTCCTTTAAAGGAAAAATTTCCCTTCGTAAGGGATGATACAATAATTTCTAATAAATTCACTTCTTCGAAACATGATTATATTGCAAATTTTCATTAAAAAGGGCAAATAGTGCAACACACTTTTGTAGAAAAGAAAACGCCATTAGTTCGTATAAAACCAAACGGTGAGTGATTGAGCCAGATCACCTCCGAATAGAATAAAATTGTTGTGATACGAGTAGTTTAGCATTGTGCAACTAATATTTGAGCAAAAAATAACAGGACTAGCACTAGTGGTTGCCAAATTATGTTGCCTTTGTTACAGGAAAAATGAAAAAAGGGCTTCAAGTACTTTGTCTCAATACAGGAGGCGTATGAGTAGCATTCTTTAATATATTGATAATATATTAAGTATACGCTACAAGCACTTTTTCTAATTTTTCCTATAATAAAGGCATCATAAAACATATGTTGGAATTTCCGCAAGCTCGAAATCCATTTTATACCCATGGTTTCTATGAAAAAAGTTCCTTCAAATTTGTTTATACATTATTTTAGCACTATTTTTAACAAAAAAAAAATCAATCCCTAATGTACATACCTATTATTTTCGTAAGTATGTAAATGTAATTTTAGTGCGGGTTGTGGTAATAGGAGTAGTTTTATACAACTCTTGTATACAAATGCAAATATTATTGGAAAAATATCATCATCAAAAGTAAATGTAACAAGTAACACAGCAGTGACAACAGCACCAACAAAAACATCTTCATCATATTCCATCTTTAACATCATAATAAAGGCTGACTGTTCTGTTGTTTTTTTTATGTTGCTTCTGTTTACCGTTCCTTATTCATTTGATTTCCTTTTCTGTTTTTTTTTTAGCTTTGAATTTCCACGTCATCTAGTGCTTTTACAGTCTGTATGTGTGTCTGTATTTATTTAAAAGGATTTTTCTTCTGCTACTTGAATTAAAGTGTATCTCTGTGCACTTGGGTTAGTATTAAAGTACCCTGTCGGAAAATCAAAAGCCGACTACAAAAATAATCAACTTATAGTTAATTTTTCTTAGACTAACTAAAAGCTAGCTACAATGTAATCCAGAACTGACCCAAAATCAATTCTTAAGTTGAGTACATAATCGGATTTGGTGAGAGCTAACAACTTTACTCTCAGCTACTTTTAAACTCATTTCAAGTTTATATTAACTTTTTGCTGTCATTATTTTAAATAGTATACGTGTGATACATAGTTCGAACCCCAGCAACATCTTTTTGCAAATGTACTAACTACCAGGTGACTTAAGTTAGTTAAAAAATAGCGCGGAGTGGGACAATTGACTACCGTCTAGGACATCGCAATGTTTAAATATTTAGTTGTGTCCATTGGATAGTAATCCAAGTGTCAGTCAGCACTAGCTGCGAAATAGTTAGCTCAAAGTCAATTTAAAGTTAACTCAGTTTCCGACAGGGCATGTATATGTGAATGTGACTTTGTTGATGTGTCTGTTGTCATATGAGTTTTTTATTTTGTAGTCAACCAACCTCCTGGTGTCATTTGTGTCATTATTTCCTATTGTTGTCAAACGTATACGCTCTTGTTGTATGTAAACGTACACACACATAGATCTTACTTATACATTCACTTTAACATTTGCCTTGTTTTGTAGATGTGGGTATGTAAATATGTGTGAATGAATGAATATATGCATTGGATTGCAAGTGTGTACTCTTGTATGAAATTTGTCTTTTGTTGCCTTAGTTTATTTATACTTTTTTTTAGTTCTACAGTTGCTTATACCCGTATACCCGTATTTTTTGCATTTTATGGATCTTTCTTGCCATCTTTAAGCACAGTGCACAGTGAAACCGATTAATAAATAAATGTAAATAAATAAGTATAACTTTTAAGCTGCAGGCTAAATGTCGCTAGAGGGAAAAGAACCAGTCACAAGACAGGTCACGTGACTGGTTCCCAAGGACTAGCAACCGGTTCGAGTTCCGGAACTTTGTATGCGGGGGGATCGGTAACTTTAACTCAGTGATAGGTTCTAGACCCAAACTTAGGCTACTTGTCCTGTGATGGGCTCTTTAATACTAGCTGAATTACTGTACATTAAACAAATATTTTTAATTTGGAGAAAATCTGCTTGTGCAATGAGGGGTTTTTCCTAACATTTTTCTTCTAGTTTTGTGAAATGTTATGATATGATTCTTTTCACCGGTCACCATTCAGGAACATTTCGTACCATCCCCAGTTTCACCAGTCATAGGACTAGTACGTTCAAGAGAATTGGTGCAACATTTCCCGCAGCGGTATTTGAGAGGAGTTACATAAATTTAGAAAAAGTTTAAATTTTAAAATATTGTCTGCAAATGCAGCCATATTGAAACAAAGCTTAACGCCTCAGCTAATTACGTAAATCCGAACCTATTTTAAAGCGTTCCATTTATTTTTATTGTGCTGGGAATGATATGATTTAATTTTTTTGAAAAAGTAAATTATAGAGTTTTGTCATGTTTTTTGACGCTTTTTGGCTTATAATTGTGGAACCTGCGTTTACACTAAACAACAAAATGAAGATTTTCACCTGTTTTGATCTCATCTTGAAAATTGTACACAATAAAGATATGTCATTTGGCTACATTCTTCAAAAAATACCATATTTCAGGATATTGAAAAATAAAGGATACTTTGACATTTGAAAGCGCTTGATGCAGGAATCTATGTCCTTTTTAATCCCTATTCGTTAAGAGGAGACTGAAACCTTTCGAATGACATCAAATTTATTCCATCTTTAATATGTCGAACTTTTTTCAAAAATGCTCGAGTCTCAAGAGTACCCAAGTTTATTTTAATTTTTCGCCATGTTGCGCGCACACAACAGTAGAAAATATATATGTAGAATTTCATTAAAATCGGAGAGGATAAAAATCCAGAACCATGTCGAAAAGTTTTGTATTTTTACTCTATATTAGCCCAGCAAAAACTTGGTACTGAATTGTCATTACCGAACAACATACTTTTCAACCACAAACTACATGCCGTCTGAATTACTTTACAGTATGTGAACAATTACTTACTAGTAATTAAACAAGCCATCTATTCTTTTATTGGCAGAGTACTAGTGTAGCTGCTTTACAGAGGATAAACAGATCAGTCCTTGGGGAAGCAAAAGAGATTTTTTTTTTAATAGTGTTCATGTTTGTGAAAACAAGTTTTAAGACCGTAATAAAATAGTTGTGTAGTAGCTTAGTGAGCAAAATACTTGGCATAAAATAACACAATAGCTGAAAACGGCATAAGTTCAATACTTAGCAGATACATTTAATTTTTTTTTATGTTTTCAACCGACTTCAAAAAAGGAAAAAGGTTATTAATTCGTCATGTATTTTTTATGTATGTTCCCTCAAAACTCCGCCATTTATGAACCGATTTCGGATTTTTTTTTCTTTATTCCAAAGGATGTACTTCCAGATTGGTCCCGTTGAAAAGTGGGCGGCGTCATGACCATACAAAGTGTATACACATTCGTTCTCAACTACTTCTACTCAACTGATTCTTATGAAACTTTAGATACACATTAAGCTTCTGTTTAAATACTACATCAAGATTAAAAAGGAAGTGGGCTGTGCCACGCCGATGCAAAGTAAATATTCTTTTTCAACAACTTCTACTAAAGTTATTCGTATGAAACTTTGCATACACCTTTAGTTACCATTACAATACAGCATTATGTTTGGAAAAGTGGGCAGTGCCACGCCTATGAAAAGTAAATAAGCTTTTTAACTACTTCTACTTAGCCGATTGTTATGAAACTTTGCATACATGTTTAGTTATCGTTACAATACAACATTGTGGTTAGAAAAGTGGGCAGTGCCACACCCATGAAAAGTAATTATTCATTTTAACTACTTCTACTTATCCGATTCTTATAAAACTTCGTGCACACAATAAGTTCTCGTAAAAGTTCATGATGATTAAATATGTGGGCGGTACCACGCCTATTTTGTGGTCGGTTTTTGTTGCAAGAATTATGTGTATTCAATGCCTTCTAAATATTGAAATTTATAACTGGTTATTTATAATAGTAGTGAAGAGTATGTGTTTTAGTATTTTAACCCATTACTTTGCTATCAACATTTTTCTTCGGACATTATGGCTCAGAAGAAAAGTTTTGATGGCAAAGTAATGAGTTAAAAAACAAATAAACATACCCATAATTAATTTCAAAATTACATAACCTGATAGAATACGCTTAAATTTTTAAATTATTTTTTAGCTTTCGCTACTGTTGCCTTTAAAATGCTGCACTAGTTGTGAAAATTTCAAAAGTTTGCTTCTTACGGTTTCCAAGATACATCCAACTGTGAAAATCACGCACTTAAAATTACGCTTTAATTTTTATTTTGCTTAAATTTCAGTATTTATTGGTGTACTGTGTATAACTTTCAAAATTTCGAGTGTCTATACTTAAGTGTCTCTATCTTACATTAGGATTTCAATATGTTTCGTTGCACGCTATAAAGCATTCTTTCATTTTTAATTTTCATATATTTGTTGTTGTAGCGGCCATGATTGTACATATTCCCTGCAAATTTCTGATCTTTACCTTTAACGGCTCTCGAGAAAACAGCCTGTGACAGACAGACAGAATACGGAGGGACGGACAGCGCAAGGAAAACAATAGGGTTCGCTTTCGCTTTTTGTATGCGAAACCCTCAAAACTGAATTACAGCTCTATTGATTAACTTGAAAAACACTTATGGATTAGAGTGATTATTCTGAAATCGGCCTAAAAAGGTTTAAATGTGAAAAAATACTGTCATATATTTTATTCTAGCCCACTATATATCTGTTTTTTATAACATCCTTGTTCCCAATAAACTTTCAAAGTTTGTTGCTATTGTGTTTGCTGTTGTTCCTTTTAACGTAAGTGAGTGACATGCTGTCACTTTTAGCACATTTTTTATTTTTTTTTTGATACAACAGTTTTCCTTGTTTTTAATCTCAAATCTTTTTGTTATTCGTCACTTTTTATTTCTATCCGTTTGTTTTTTTATTTTTTTATTATTAAACATTAATGTTTTTATTTTCCTTCCTTGGCTTTGCGTTGAAAAAAGTGAAAACTTTTATTTCTTATATTTAATTTCTGAAAACTTTTTTTCTATAAAAGTCGGTTTCTCATTGTTTTAAGTTGCTATGGCTTTTAGCACCAGAAGTTTGCTCGCTTTTTTATGTACTTTTTAAAAATAATATTCATTCTATTAATAAAATAAATGGAATGTCAAGAATTAATTGAATGTATGGCAAACATTTGATTAAAAAATGCTGACCAAAAAAATTTAGACCAAAGTTCTTAAGATTTTATGCAGAAAGAATGGGACATGAGTCAATATATCAAGGAACAAGGGAAAAATTAAAAAAAAGAGAAGTGAGAAAGACGACACATGGGGTAAAACGATGAACTTATCAATCATTTGGAAACTTGTTTAATGAATAGTTCTCGTATTTAATTTAAATTTATAGCCCTGGTCTACAAAAAAAAATCAGTCCTTTAAATAAAAATATGTAGAATATAAAGGGAAAATATATTTTCAGTTATTTTCTATCACGTACAAGTTTCTTTTTATGAGTTGACTAATCTTTCCACTAGATATATACAGTATAAGTATACTGTATACAGTATTTTGTTAAAAAAATACAAGTTATATATGCAAAATTATCTTGAAATTTTTTAATAAAGGATCTATTCAGAAATTAGTACCGAAAAATAGGTTCTTCATGCAAAATTAAAAAAAAAATTCTTTCTAAAAACGCATAAAAACTTTAAACTACAAAAACTTTATGCTAGGAACACAACTCGGACGAACGACGAATTTTTGGCCGCGAATATTCGTCGAAAAAAATAAAACACATTTCGGTATGTGAAAATACACACAATAACGACGTCAGACGAAACTCGTCATACGCGACGAACTCTGAATATATTTATTCCTATTTCTTACCCCGGCGAACAACGAATAAATCAGTACAAAGTGACCATGTTTGATTTTAGTTTTCAAGTGTTTTAGTAAATAAAGTTACTTTTTACTATAATTATTGTTTTATTTTTATTTTATAGCATATGAAATAAATATAGATAATAATTAACTATAAAAATTGGTGTTAGTTGTGTTTTTTGTTAGTGTTTAATTTTTCAAGTATGTATTATTTTTTTATATGGTCACACTTTACACAAATAGTAAACAACTTTATCAACTATATAACAGCTGTAATGTTTTCGTCGCTATTGTGCTTCATACGACGAATTTATACAGCGAATTTTAAACGACTAGTTCGCCGTGTTGGGCAAAATTCGTCGTTCGTCCCAGTTGTGTTCCTAGCATTACTTTTTATGTACACTCAAAATATTCTTCAAAATCTGTTAATTGAGCTTACTAAAATAAGTAGGACTTTCGCTAAGATGTTGTTGCTGCCGTCACTGGTAGTGTAGGTAAAGGGCCCTGATGAGAAGATTGTGGTGGTCTCGAAACATCTGATGTTAGTTCAACCTTCCGTACATCCAAATATTTCTTTGAATTTTAAATATTTATATGCTTTAGAATTGCTTTCTTAAATAAAAAAATAATTTGATCGAAAGATTAAATTGAAAACGAACTTAAGCCAAACTAATGAAATAACTTTGGATAGAAATATTCTGTACTTAAAATTAACTGAAATTGCAATATAAAATGAATTAAAACTTTCGGTCTACTTATTTTTCATTCAAGTTTAACAAAAAGTTTACTCAATTTTAAATATTAAAAAGTTAACAGACTTAAAACCATAAAAAATTAATGTTTCCTTATTCGTTCGGATAAATAGCACCTTCCTCAAAAATAAAAGAGGTTTCCTTGTTTCTGCTATTTTTACTGTTAAATCAACCTGAACTTCCTTAAAAATAATTGGTTTTTTCTTTATTTTTAAATGTTACAGGATTATTATTTCGTATCTTTAATTCTTATTCTTTTTATTAAATTTGACCACGATATACAACCCGTACTATTACAAAAAACATAGAAAGTATTAAAAAAAAAGTGTTTATAATGGAATCGATAGAAATAGAAAAAATAATAAAAAATAAATTGTGAAAAACAAAACTTTGACTCTTTGATAGAAGAAAGTCTATTATATTTTATTCTAGAAAAAGTTTCCTATCCAGAGTGATTTCCTTTAGTATTGTTTTTGATACTCGTACGTTATAAATCATTACTTATGATTTACGAAATCCATTTTTGTTTTAATAAAAGATTATGTTAGCATATTTTCTGAAAATCATGACCGTTAAAAAATCTGTACATGAAAAAAACTGAAAACGGATTTTTATTATGGTTCTAAACTCTCCGCATTAATTCGTAATACTTATCTAAGGTTTATAAGAGGTTTGTGAAACAAATTTTGTATGGAAATTCATAAACCTTTCATAAACATTTGATAATTTATTATGAATAAGACTTTTTGTATTCCATATATTTTTATGCCTACTAGTAAAGCAGGGTACATATTGCATTGCTTAGCAAGATTTAACTGAATTGCTATAAAAAGAATGTAAACTTCTCTTTTTATTTTATATGTATTTGCAATTTAACTTACAATAATAAATATTTTTCTTGTTTTGAAAATGAAACAAGCAATATTCCTAAAAATATGCAATATCCACTTTAATAAGCCTCAAAGTATACAAACTAATGTTTTCACAATATCTATTTCTCTCCCTCTTTTTAGCATTATTTATAACATTTTCTCAACAGATGATAATCTTTTAATGCCAAATGCCATAAAGTTAAGATAAACTAATTTTGTTTTTGGCATACAAGTACATACACGTAATCATAGCAAAATGTATTTTAATTAAACATCTAAATGGGGAATTTCAAAAATAGACATTCTCTACAATGAACAAACAGACACAGAAGTTCAAATTCATAGTGAAATGGGACAATTTTTAAAATGAATCTTGTATATGCCACATTTGAAACAATTTATTACTTAATGTCCTTATTACTTAATGTCAGTTTAATAATTACAATTGTTGTCAGTCTCTGTTTGCATTAATAAAAGTCTTTAAAATAAAAATTGACATTTTAAATTTATATGAAAAAATAATAATGAAATGTTTATTTAATCTTTACTACATCTTTTGTTTTGCATTGTATTATTGTATATTGTATCCATCCATTCTGTTGTAGCATTCATACGTCTGTCATTATTATAAAATTAAATATTCCTCATACGTCATGTATGCCCACAATAATATCATTATGAAATACATACTTATGTATGGAACTAGATTGTATGTGTGTATTATTACCCTGTTAGCATTTTATGAAATTATTGATCATATTCGAGAATTTTTCGACTCCTATGCGCGATCAAAAATGTGTTTATGCGCTCGTTTTCGAGTCGAATATGACTGTTCTTTCGGGAGAAAATGGTACTCTAGCCGCGCCTTTCTGAAATAGTCTTTAAATACTTTTTGATCATCTAGGGAGTCGTAAAAGACTCAGTTTGGTGATTTTTGCTAAAACAATCTTCCAAATGCTAAGTGGGTATTTTTGTTATCTGCTTTCATATTATTAAGAGTGATTGATATTGAGGAAAAAAAGTTCAAAAAAATACAATGGCGACAAGAACTACAACAGCAGCAGCAGCAGCAGCAACTGAAATCTCATTATATGACAAGACAATGTGAACAAATACTCATAAATGTTAATAAATATTTACGATACTTAAAGGGCAAACAGGAATGCTTGACACATGTAAAAAATATGAAGAGAAGACTACAAAGTGGAATGGATATCAGTACATTTTTTTATTTTTCCATTCAATTCTTGCAGCAAAATCGTTGTACTAATTTTCTCAATTCCTTTAAATAAAGGCAGTTGATTAAAAATTGATTTAAAAGTTTGCTTTCATTTTTTAGAGGACAACTATTATACAATTGTCTATTCTAATCTGAAACAGCATTTGCTACGTTTCCTCTTTTGCAAATTAATCAACTACATAAATTGATTATGTACTTAGATAAAATAAAACTTTCATAAAATAGTGTCCATCTACTTTGTTTTTATTTTTCTTTATTATCCCGCGTCAAATAAAAGACTGTTTTAAGTTTGAAGTGTGTATCTGTGGTTGGTCTGCCGCAATGGGTTAATTCAACATTAAAGTATCAATCACTTGGTTACTTCTTCTTATATTCATGATTTGTCTAAGTAGGACTTGAATTTATAAACTGCAAACTTTCATTGGAAAATATCAATAATGAACGAAAAATTTAAAATGCACAAAACACCATATAGCACAATTTTTCAACTTGTTTGCCATAAGTCTTTCATAAAAATTTTAATAATTAAAATCTGAATACAGCATTGAAAACTACACATAATTTTGGTAATTTTGATAGGCGAGTAAAAGTAATGGACTTAGGGGCCATTCACATATTACGTAACGCTCCATGGGGGGGAGGGGGGTTAAAGATTTGTTACGGATTAGATAATTTATCCTGAAAATTTAAAAAGTGTTACGAAGGGGGAAGGGGGGGGGGTATAAAACCTTCAAAAATAGCGTTAAGTAATATGTGAATAGGCCTTTAAAAGCAAAAACTCGTACTGATCTAAGGAGCAACGAATGAAAATTAAAATTTGGATGTGTTCACTAAATATGTTGTAACTTTCTCATATTTTGTCGGATGTAACCAATTTTATGCTTGCTATATTTCGAACAAAATTTTCTTTAAGATGTGGGTCCAAAAAAAAATTTTTTTTAAACTTTATTTTGCCTTACTGGAGCGACTTAAAATAGTACAGTTAAAAAAACGTGGAAAAGTTAAGTTTTTTCAAATCTAAAGACCTGTAACTCAGTGAATTTTGATCCGATCAACACATTTTGAATATAGGCTGAAAGAAGAAAAACATATCTATGCAGCAGTGCAAAATTTTTGTAATTCAAAGGGGCTATTCACATATTATGTAACGCTATTTTCGGAGTTTTTATACCACCCTCGCCCCCCCTTCCCCCCTTTACGCGTTTTACAAAATTTCTTGATATAAATTATCTAGTCCGTATAAAATCTTAAACCCCCCTACCTGGAGCGGTACGTACTATGTGAATAGCCCCAAACAAGCAGTTCTCAAGATTTTTGGAAATACCTTTATTAACTGTAAAAACACGTTTTTCGCGAATCTCTTGAAAACGGTTCTTAAGAAAAATCATCGAATATCATATTCGTGTTTAGTGGCTCCAAATTAACTTAGAAAAGATTGCATTTTTGCGGTGATTACAAAAAGTTTAATATTTGTGAACTAGTGTAATCAACTATTATATATGAGGGGTTAGAGCATAAGGCGTCCAAGGGCCAACACCAAACATATTGAGCTAGATGCAGGAATTACCACTTAATACTAATATCTACTACTCTAAAAGAATTCAGACATTTATGATGGCCTCAAAAGCCAAAATATTCGGCAGGAAATACATAGGAACAAAAAACATTGAAGCTTAATTACTGAAAATTTGCGTTTATGCTTAAAGCCCCTTATATGAAGTTTTAGGAAAGCTTATAGAACGTGTATAAAAATGTTATCTTCTTATCTACAATTCCGAGATATTATGTTAGATATATGTTTTCACTTTATTTGGGCTATTAGCGAACTCAAACAAAAACTGTTAATAAAAATAAAATAAAAATATAGGCTGGTGCCACCTGGGATACGGACAAAAAATATGATTGTTATGTTAATCCAAATGTATCAATTTCATACATTTTTTTGTTCTGTTTTAACTTTAATTTGTAATGCATTTTATACATACCTGCGCACCAAAGACAACCAAAGAACCAACTTGCCAGATAAATGTACACATTCTGAAAAATAAAAATATATAATATTTTGCATAAAAAATTGCACTAGAGAAAATAAAGTAGGACATTGTAGTGCCTGAAGCTATTATATCAGTAAATGAAATGTAAACATTTCATAAAATATTCCTTTTTATATTGTTGGACACAAACAGAGTAATTAAAACATTAATTATTACCGAACTGAAAAGGCAGTTGTTAAAACAAGAGTACGAGTATTCACAAACTTAATGATACATATTAAGGAGAATACTTGAAAGTCAGCAGAAAGATTAATTTTAAATTCCTTTTGTGCAATTAAGCAAAAAGAAAAAAACTTTCCTTTTTTACTACAAGTAATAAAAGCATATTTTGTTTAAGGTTTAAGTTTTAATTATTTGTCTCTTAAGTTAACAAACAGCAAAATCAAACAAAGTAAATTATTAAATCCCCCCAAGCCTAAAATTGTTTATGGCCCAGACTAGAAATTACATAATATTTTGAAAATTGTATAGTAAAATTAAATTTGCTACAATTACTTAAGTAATTAAACATTTATATGTTTGATACCATCAATAGTAGTCGTTATTGTTGAACAAAACTGCAATTTTAGAAATAACTACAACTCTAACAACATAGCAAGTTTGTAATAATTTTAAAAACATTTGCATAAAATTGTTCTAGCCTACATTTAGAATTTTGTTAGTTGCATTGCATAAAATGTAAATTGGAACAACAAGAAAAAACGCATTTAATTTCAAACGTACTTTACAGAATTTGAACACAATGAAACTTTTTTCTTTCTTTTTTTAAATTGAGCACACAAAAATCAATAGTGTGAAAAATAAATTTCCAAAATGTAAAACAACAAAAAGTATGCATATCAAAGCTTTAAATTGCAAACTCTTAAAGAAGCAATAATTTATTGTTAAGACAAAAAAAAAGTTTATAATGGGAGCAAACGGATTTTTAAACTACGAAGAGAAATCAATAAGGCTTTGCCAAGAAATCATCAAACGTACTAAATAATGCAGAGAAAAAATGTTGCTTTAAATATTTGTACCTAAAGTGGAAAAATCTAAACCAAACGAATGATCCTATTTTAACTTTTACGGCAATTGCTTAAAACTTCCCGGCAAAAAGAGTGCATACCAATCAATATTAAAATTATAGATGAACTGAACACAAAGTAGTTTTATCGGTTGATTTATCAATGAGTTTAACACGCGGTCGTAACCGGATGGAAGTGGTCCAAAGAACTGAGCGGTATGCGATTAAAAGATTGTCTAGATTTTCTAGAACAAATGTACTTGTTCTGCTTGGTATGCAATGAAAATACTCTGCCTTGGAAACAAATTCAGGCTTTTTGTTCTGGGATATTTTGGAGCAGTCAATATTCTCCACAAGTCCTATGCAATTTGTCATCGGCTTAATTAAACAATACATATTACAGAAATCTACAGTCGCAGCTACTTTCGTTAAAACAATATGCTTTTGAGAGTACCACTCTGCTCCAGTCTGATATCAATCATCATTCTTTAAAAATGGGGAAAGTAAAGCCAAAGACATAAAGAACATAAATCTTCTTGAAACTTAATTATTATTACAACCATTATATGCTGATTATACTAAAAGCGAAAAATTAATACGTTTAACAAGTATGAACAGAAAAATAAAAGTTGAAGAAAATTAAAGAAGAGAAAAACTACTAAGAAAAACACTCGCTAAGGAAAAGCAGAAAGGCAAAATTAATGGCTCAAAGTGGATAAAAAAGAAAAATGCAATACAAAATGAATGTAATAAATACGCTTAAGTTCTAAGCCTTTTAGGCAATTTATATTTAGGCTTAAGGCTACTTAACATTAACAGCAACAAAAACTCATTAAAGTTGTTTAAAAAAAAATATTGAAGACTAAAAGGGGAATTGAAAATATGAAATAAACCAAAGAATTGCTATTAAATAATTAATAAAATAGATAAGAAAAATTCGTTTAAAAGAAAAATGATTTCAACTTAAACTAAAGAAGCTCCTTAAAGCCCTTTTACACTATTTCACTGAGTAATGCGATATTAAAGATCCCTAATTAAAATGAGAAAGTATATACAAAGAAAAAAATTCTGTGATGACGATTTTAGTGTGTTTCGTTTAATAAACAAATTTGTTTGTTTGTTTTATTTTTTCTTAATAATTTCTTAGAAAGTTCTATTCATTATGTTTTTATCATAAAAAGATAATGTGTGACAATATTGTGTAGCAAGTTCTAGTCTTATCAATATTACTTCACCGATTACACTATGCGACAAATGAAGATTTTTGGAAAAACACATGGACTGGACAGTACAGGTTCGATGCTACTATCAAAGGGTAGTAAAACCCTATACTCAGTTTGGCGAATTTTTATGAGCCTCCAAAGTTTCTGAAAATTAGTGGGCCCTCAAAAAAGGTGTCATCAGTTTTTGGCCAACAGCTAATTCAGACTTGGTGATACCGCTTGACTATATATGGCAATAATGTATCTATGAGTCCGCTAAACAAATCTTAGGAGAGAAAATAACCCCTACAGCGAAGAGTTAGAGCGTTAAAATGTTTTACAAAAATGCTCCTGGTGTTGTTTTACATCATATACCTTAAACGTAATTCTTACAAGATTTCTTATCCCCCCTCACTATAACAATCTGCAAAAGGGGGAATTTTAACTCCCCTTAAATGAGTCCCAGACGTAAACATTTAAAATGGCGATAGACGTATATGGCTGATTCTCATTTCAAATGCTTTTTTCGTTTCCGTTGAAAAATATTTCATAGAATAAAGGCATAAATTTTAAAATGAAAACTGCTTTAGCGTGACTTAATAGATTATAAATAAATCTACATAAGTTTTTTGTGTTAAAAACGAAGAACGAAATTACTGATTTTACTCTTTTCATACAAAATGGCGTGCCCGTAATGCATGCTGTTGATTTTCCATATTAATAAACTATGCATTTTTCCAAAAACGAAAATAAATTTCTAACGGTTTTAGAATATTTGCATTTGCTTCTCTTATTTTACACTTAAAATTTTTAAAAAATTTTTGAAATTATAATTTATTTTTAATTGTTGTTCTCCACAGTCTTGTATATTGAGCGTTATGCTTTTTTAGTACGCTTCATTACTCAGTTTAATTATTAAAATTACATTAACAGCATAAGCATGGCACTCTGTTCATCATTTCGTGCGAAGTGCTGTTAAAAGTCCATATCAAAATATTAACAGGAATTGCTCATGAAAAATTGGTGCAGAAGTAGTACTCGGTTTATTTTGTGAAAATCATATGAAATGTATCTACAACATTTCGAGTCTTCATGCGAAATAATATGAGCACCACTTTTTTCGTGTGGAATTTACAACAAACACATTGCATTTTTTACAAACGTAAACAATTGTAGCATTTTTTCAAGGCCTAGTTATGATTAGTTACTTGTCAAGTTTTACGTATGAAAAAACCAATGTTGATCAAAATGTTTCGCAAATTTGAACAGAGTACTAAGCTATACGCTAAAATAACAATGTAGGTTTGTACTTCTAAATATTTAAAAGTTTTGTGAACGTTGTTAAATAGTCTTATATTCTAAAAAGTTTCGTCAATCAATCATCGTTTGTTTGTGTTGAAAAAAATATATTGAGTGTTCTCCATTTTTTTTAATATAATTGAACTTTTTTAGTAAATACCTAAGGAGGTTATGTTCAAATACATCGAAGATTATGCATTTGAATTGTACTGAATTCAGAATAAACTGTGTGCTGAAAAAAATTTAATTCGTATAAAAATTTATTGAGCGTTACTTAAAAATTTTTTTAAATATATTTTAAATGAAATTTATTTGTTGATAGTTAAGCAATGTCTATATGCATTTTATTGGTGCTTTACCAAATCGTTAGTAGACTTCAACCACACTTTTGAACAGTTACAAACCCTTTATCTTATGTACAGCGTTTCAAAAACTATCTAAGAATTTCCAAATGATTTTGAAAAAAAATAAGCATGGTAGGCTTTGAAATTTATACAAAACCCAACAATTAATTTATATTCGATATGAATCTATTTTATTTTTCTACACCTTTTTAAATATAATATATCTATAAATTTTTTTGGACGTTAAAAAATTTAACAACAGCTGAAAGGTAGAAACGATATAAAGAACATTATCTTTTTATAAATTTCTGGTTTTCTTTGAAAAGATTTTGCTTCCTTCGCACTGTGGGTTGTTATATATTCGAAGAATGTATTAGCTAGGTCGTATTTTGTTACAAAAAAAATATTGGAAATTGACATAACTTTTGACTATTTTGGTCGATTTGATTAAAATAAGTCTTATTTGAAAGAAGAGTTAAAGAAAAAAGAGTTTTGCTCGTGTATAAATGTTTGTAAAGAATTGTTTTAAAACATACAATTTTATCTGTATGGCCAATGTAAATTTTTATTTATTGTATTTTAAAATGAGCTAATACGGCCTAAATATCTCTGTGGAAATAAAACAAAATATTTTATTTCATTTTTCCTGACGTTTCGTCAATTATTTGTTCCGTTTTTACCAACGTTTGATCAATTATGTGTTGACCTTATCAAGGAGTTGGAAATAATAATGATGTATTTATTTTTTCTACGTTTTAAAAAACATGTTAAAGAGGTTTGCCTAATAAATAATTGATCACATTAGCGCGAATTACAAAGTGGCAGTTAAATAATAATAAACAACCTGTGATATAGTTTATTAAGTTGTTTTTTTTGTTTTGTTTTTGAAATCAAAACAATTTTATTTTCAATTATATATTGGGCAAACTCCTTTAAAATGTTTTTTTAAAACGTGAAAAAAATAAAAAATTATTATATCCCACCCCTTGATAAAGTCAAGAAATAATTGAAAAACGTCGGGAAAAATTGGAATAAAATATTTTGTTTTATTTACATAAAGAGATTTAGGCCGAGGGGTGCTATAAGTTTGGAGTGTGTGTCTGTGTATCTGTGTATATGTACAAGACAGCGTATAGTCAAAACGTCTGAACCGATTTATATGTAATTTTTTTCTGTTTAAAATGTCACTTGATAGAGAGTGTTCTTAGCTATGTTTGAAGAAAATCGGACCAACCGTTTAGAAGATATCCTATCTTTTAGAGATGTATCCTGCTGAATCTGTGTCTTTCACAGCGTAGCTACAAAACGGCTAAAACGATTTTAGTGTAGTAAATTTTGTTTAAAAGGTGACTTGATCCAAAATCTTCTAACCTATGTTTGAAGGAAATTGGTTATCATAAATTTTCTTTGGGGGTTTTTAAAGTTTTAACTTAATGTTATTTTAAAATAATTTATTTTTCCATGTGAACCCAAGTCAAAATTGAAAAAGTGGTCATAACGTTTATTAAAAAATCGAAAAATATAATTTTATTTCAGGATCCATTGAATGAGGCGAAAACTATAAGATGAATCCTAACTTCTTATATTTCATTTAGTTACCATTGGTGAAAAAAAGAAACCACAACACACAGAAAAACGTCAATGCAAAATCGTCGAAAACCAGGTTAATTTAACATTTTTCGGTAGTGATTTTGTTTCATAGGCGTTTCGTGTTAATTCAACATGATTTACAATAATATTAAAGAAACATTTATCCTTTTAAATTAAATATATTTCATGTTGATTTAATATTGATCAAAATGAAGTTGATACTGAAATAATACGAAAAATCGTGTTGAATCAAAGTTATTTCGAGATGAAACAACGTGAATTGAATATTAAAACAAACACTAAAAATCATGTTGAATTATAGTTATATTAATCTGAAACAACGTGACTTTAATATGTAGCTATTTGATTGATTATTTTACTTACGTGATGTGTAGTAGCATAGGCATCAGAAAACTTTGTGCTGTAGGTGGCTGCCCCAGCCAAGATTCGAACTCGTGCAACTTGCATGATAGTCCGCGCGGTAACCACTTCAAACTTTATTTTAGCTATACACTAACAACCTAATTCACAAAAAAAATTTTGATTAATAAGAGACTTATTAAACGAATTTTTGTATGAAATTTTGTTTTTTTAATCTGTTATAAGTCAGAAAATGTTTTTATGAATTAAGGCATAAATTAATAACCATCGTATGTTAAATGAATTTCATTTTAATTCAACATGATTTAATGATTTTTTAAAATAAAACTTATTTGAAATTAAAGTTATAGTCATGTTTATTTGAAATGAAAAGTAACGTTTATAACAAAGTCCTTTTAGCAGTGAAAATTTTTAAATCAAAGAGATTTAAGGTTAGATTAAAAATTTTTCATTTAAAACTAATGAAACAATAGGTTAGATTAATAATTTTTCATTTAAAACTAATGAAACAATAGTAAGTTTACACCAGCAGCAGTAATTTCGCGCTGGTAATTCGTTTTTTGTCGTCTACATAACCGACACATGCAAAAATAAACAACAACAAGTCACACAACTTAGCATAACAGTGAACTGTTGCAATGGACAAAGCAAATAAACACTAACACACTTTAATGACAAATTATTTCTTGTAAATTTAATATGATTTCAAATCACAATTGCGTCATGTTGATTTTACATTCCCTTTTTTCTGTATGAACATGTACGTATATATTTTTTGGAGCTCTCTGCCAGATTCTGTCGTTAGGACCATGTTATTTTTTTGTACAGTGTTACCAATAACGATAATCGGAAATAAGTCTATGATAGAACTTTTATCATTCCTACACAGTACAACATCGTTACTAAACTCATGTTTAAAATAATTAAAAACTAAAATAATTGATTGCCACAAAAGTATGGGGAATAAAGCAGAAAGCATGCCACAATCATATCTTTTCTCTGCGTGAACTTTATTGAATTTATTAATCGAAAAATAAAACCACGTAAATTTTTAAGATTCTTTAAACAAAACCACAATAGAAAAACTTTTACTTGCGTCACTCCTCCGTGTTTAGGTTTGATTTGTTAACGTTTTGCTATGGCCAAACACCTTTCCAAAAGTTTAAATTGCAAACGTTTTAAGTTAGTTTGTTTTAATTGTTTTTTTTTTCTAATACTTCAACCTGCTCATTACGTTCCTAAGCAAATAAAATAAAACCATTTTAATATCTAAATACATGCATACATACATAACTCTTACCCTATTTTTTAGTTACACAATTTTTGAATGCTTTTTCTTTTTTGAGGATTTTTATTATTTTTCAGTTAAAAAGAAAGGTGTCAATGTACTCATCATCATCTCCAACGTCACCATCGTCGTCGTCATCACTTTAATCCTCGTTATCGTCATTGCTCTAGTTTATGAATTTCTAGTGCACACTCTTGTCAAACATTGACCTTGTAAGGTTAGTGGCATGCTGTGTGTGAGAATCTCTTTTATGCCTTTTGTAATAAGTTTTTTTTTACGATTTGGAAATACAAAAAAAAAACAATTTTTATAAAAGATTTTGTATGCTTCTATGCTACGATTCCTATTGTCATTTTTATATTGCATTCTTATGCATGAAGGCTTTATTGTTTAATGACAACAACACATTTTGTTTATTTATTTAAAAATATTGTTTTTTTTTATATTTATAGGTAAGGTTTCTTTTAGCCCGGCCATTTAATAAAAATGTTGTTATAGACGGATTAACGATAATAGTTTTTCATATCAAAAAAATATCAGAGTCCAGTCGCAAATTTTTAAAATATAGATAGACGCTTCTTAATCAATTCAATATCTGCATATTAAAATTATACTTACATTTTTCCTATGTAATAATAATGCGAAAATGCTTTTTTTTTTTTTGTTTATAAAAGTTGTGTATTTTGTCTGCTTTGAAGTTTCAACTTAATAATATCCTATCTTTTTTTATGTTAAGAACAAACTGTTAAAACAAATTTTTTAATTATATTTTTATTGAATTTTTTCCTTGAAAAACTGATATTCTTAATAAGTTTTGTTTCCCTTTTCTATTATCTTTTACATCTTTGAGAAAAATCCCTTGTGGCAGATTGAATTTTATGAAACATAATCGTAACAGTTTTTATTCATTTTTCCCAACCTTATTCCTCTTGATATCAATATCAGTATCCACTAAGAATAGAATTTTCATGTTTTTAAAGGTACGGTCAGACGAGCAAATTATATCGAGTCTTTGTTGCAATAGAGTCATAACTCAAAAAAAAAGTGTTTTTTGAGTTAATAATGCAGCATTAATCGTCTTATCGTTCTTTATATTGTGTAAAACTATCATGAGAGAAAAAGAGAATTTCTTGTACCATTAAGTTCCCAGTGGTAAATTAAACAAAGTACCTAGATAATAATCAATGATGTCAGGATGACGTTCTAAGCGAGATTGTAATGTGCATATAATGTATTTCATAGACTTTATCATAAATCACGCAGTAGCGATACGTACTGACATCGTAGCCTACATTTTAAGCGAGAGCGCACCAATTAAACAGCCTATCGCACCCTATGTTAAATCTAAGTTGGAAAATAAGCCAACGCGTCATCACTAGTTGTTACTAAATATTGCTTACATCAGCGATTACGTAATGGGTATTATTACCACTGGGTTGTTGGTAATTTTAAAACTTTAAACTTTATTTTTTTAGTTATAACTCTATAGCAGCAAAGGCTCGATATGACTAAATAAAAGTAACCACTAAATAGGATAAAATTAATCCTATTTAGTATACTCTGGTTTTAATATGAAAATTGTAACGTAGTCTCCTTTCCCTGACGAGGTGCATTCAGTCCTTCCAGGCTCTTAAAAGGTTGCTTCCTTTGTAATCCTGGTCACCACACTGCAGTCGACTATGGGTGCTTACGTTTGTATACGCTAAGTACTAGGAGCTGTAAACAGACGATCTTAAACTTCTCCCACTTGGTCGGTTGCAAAACAACACATATATTTATGACGAAATATACTCTTCGGATAATGCTTAGATGAGTACGGTTCGGTGAAATACTTCGGAAGATATATCTTCTTCAGATATCCTTCGATTAATTAACATGCACTATGATCGTATATCGTTTGGTAAAATACCTCGGATGATATAAATTCTTCATATATCGTTCGTCAACTACCATGCGCTACGACCGGACGATATAAATGCTTCTGCTATCGTTCGGCTAACTAGGGTTCGGTAAAATACTTCGGACGATATAAACTCTTCAGATATTTTGCGGAAAAATACGCTCGGTAAAAATTATGATACATTACGATACTACGATACTAATGAAAAGAATCGCATTCTAATTCGCTCCTCCCTTCTTGTTATCAAAACTTGCTTAGTTATGCTGTACAAACCACGGGTTTCGGGGTTAACACCTGGGACTAATTTTAAGGGGAGTTGAACTTCCCCCCTGTTGTTATGCACTAAAAAAAAGTTTGCTTCATAAATCCCATGAAATAATTTCATTAGATTTTCTTAAAAATTCTAATGAAATATTTCACAATTCTAATAAAATTTCACGAATATTGTTTAAGTATTTCATTGGGATTGGTCCATTAGCTTTCACAGTTTCGTTAGAACACTTCATTGCATTTATGACAATAAAATTTTGTAATTTTATGGAAACCCCTTTAAGTTTTGACAAAATGTTTTAATTGATACTTCAAACTCCTGAAATATATACTACAAAAAATTTAAAATACATTAAACATGTTTTATTTTCAATGAAACGTATTTCATTGTTTTGATGAACAATTTCATTGCATTTATGAAAGGCCGGTCAATGAAAAGCATATCTTTTAAGGTTTCGCCCTTTTGGCCTGATCGTGCAGCACATCGGAACACATGAAACTATGTGCTCTTTACGTCTGAGGTGTAGGGTATGTTAAGCAACTTTGTAGAAAATATTAGGGCAACTATTTTTGAGGAACATATTAACCCTCTGACTACCCCAAATAATGGTCATTTTTGGCTAATTTTCTAACAAATCGTAAAAACCGCACTAAAAACGGGGGACTCCGGGGATAAAATGTCATACAAAAATGTTGACCATACAATTTTACTATAGATCTTCAAAGACAACCAACCTCCATACACAACTAGTACACCAGAAATCATTGAAAACTTAAACTATGGTTAAGGGTTAACTTCATACTTATCACAATTAGTCATCGGCATAGACAATTTTCTAAGTCTTACATTTAAGGTATAAAATGTGTTTAGCACTTTTATGTAAAACACCACGAGAAAAACTTTGCTGGAAATTTTAACCCTCTAACTATTCTCTTTATGTGTCTTTTGTACATTTCTGAAAAAATGGGCAAAAAACTCCTCCTCAGCGGTGATATAGAGGACTTAAATGTTCTACAAATATATTCGTCATAAAATTCTACTATACGCCTTCAAAGAGACCCAAGCTCCAGACTTGACTCGGACGCTAGAAATCATTGAAAACTTAAAATGTGTTTAAGGTTTATTTTCGTACTTATGCACAATTCGTACTCTACATAGAAAATCTTGTAAGCCTTACGATTAAGGAATAAGATGTGTTCAGCTTTTTTAAGTACAAGACCACGAGTATTATTTTTGTGGAAGTTTTTTTCACGCTATATCGCTGCTGTAGGGGAGTTTTTTACCCCTTTTCTAAGAAATACACAAAAAGACCCATAAAACGAAGAGTTAGAGGGTTAAAATGTTCTAGAAAAATGTTTTTCCTAATATTTTATACAAAGTGGCTGAATATACGCTACTCCTCAGATGTAAAGATCACATGGTTTCATGTATCGATATGCTGCACGATGAGGCCAAAAGGGGGAAACTTTAACCCCCCTAAAACAAAATTTCGACGTGACCTTGCAAAACGCCGTCACACGTATATTACTTTTTGGTCTCCTCTACCAGAATTGGCTTACAGAACCCAGTAATTTTAAAAAAAGTTGGAAATTGTTGTATAGTGTTATTATGACAGTGCTGTTACCTGAAGGAGTTAGTTAAGACGGTGCTTATAAATCAAATGATGAGAAGCAAGAGTCTGAGTTAACTACTGTGAGCGGTCAACTTTACAAATATGTCGGATGTAGATTGGCGTCTATCGAAGGTATTTGTCGATAAATTAAAATAGTCGATAGAAGAGATGAGCTAATGGGGATGCTAAGTAATCTAATAATTTCATTAAAACAATGAATAGTTTTCATTACAAAAGTTACAGAATATCATGAAAATAATAACAGCATTTTATTAAAATAATTAATAGGTGCCTGTGCTTATGTTTTATAAAAGATAACCATCCTCCACTCCCAGAACACAAATCGCTTATTGCCATTTTCCGTCGTTCCAAATGCTGTTTTTCTAAAACGCTAATCGACAGAAGCAGCCACCATTGCTGTTGCTCACAGACCTATGAGCAACAATCTAAAAAATATTACATTAACAGGGCATCCTCACTCCCTCTAGCTTCTTTATCCTTTTGGCTGGTTTAGTTGTAAACTAAACACGCTTTTATTTTATGAAATATTAGCCCCATCTGACTGCTCCTTTGAAATATTTTATATTGTCCTCCATTTTGCCCATTCAAGTGATGGTTAAAAGCAGGGAGAAAGAAGAATCCTTAAAACACTAAACATGGGTGAAATATTAGCCCCATCTGACTGCTCCTTTGAAATATTTTATATTGTCCTCCATTTTGCCCATTCAAGTGACGGTTAAAAGCAGGGAGAAAGAAGAATCCTTAAAACACTAAACATGGGTGATGGCATTGAAAGGATGAATAAAGCACGGAACGACCAGTAAAAGGAAAAAATACAACAAAAAATATCAAGATGATGCATGGCAAAGAAAATTTAATGTCAGAAAAGGTTTCATGGTTGTACACAATGCTAGAATACGTATTTTATATTTATTTAAAATAAAAGAACTCATACAACACATGCTGGTTAAGAAAGAGGAATGCTGAGGCAAAGTTTTCATTTAATTCTAATATAAGTTTTATTGTTTTTCTATATTTACAAAAACAATGTAACTCTTTAAACTGGTTTGCCAACATAAAGATATTTATTGTTAAACAAAAGAAAAACGTTCCTCAAGTATTTACTTTTTCTTGTGTACTCGTATTTTTCATCTTATTTCAGTATAATATGCCAAACCAATTTGTCAATTTAGTTTTTCCTTTCTTTTTTCTTCGTACTTGGTTTGTTCTTGAATTTTGTAAACAAAAATCATACATTTATCCTCATTTAGTGCACAGATAATAACCCAACAATATAAATCTTAAATAAGCTTTAGACAACAAAGAATAAATATTTGCTAATTTAAGCCATTTCTTTCATAGAGAATTTTCCATAAAAATAGATTTTATGAAAAATATGTTTTCTTTTTGAAAATAAATTTCGCACTTTGACACTCATGTCTGCTAAAAGCATATGAGATAAAATTTCTTTAAATGTTTAGTGTTGGAAAAACTTTAATTTTATTTTAAAAGTTTATTTTATGAAAATATGTATTTCACAAAAATTTGTGCCATCTAACTTTAGAGGGTTAATATTCAAGATTTAATAACTTTGGAGCACGTCATTTGATTTTTATAAAAGCAATACTGTTCGAAAGATTTAGATTTCTTAATGTAAAATGTTTAATAAAAATTATATATCTTCCTGTTGGACATTTAATTCGAAATTTCCAAAGAAACTTGATTTTACCAAAAAAAAACCAAGATTATCTTGCGGCACGTGTTGTTTTTAATACTAAAAAATTTATTTTCATCAAAGGGAAACATTTTACAGTGCATCGGAAAAAATTCAGTTTTTAACGACCAGTCTAATGTACATACATACACATATAAGCCGTCTCTGAAAATGAAATACACAAAGAGATTGTTTTGCAATTGCTGTTGCTAGTCTCTCAGCATATAGAAAGAAATTAGAGTTATTTCACTCATCGAAAAATTCATTTTGGGTTATGTGACGCCCTGTCATCTGAATTCTGCCATCAATCTTATGTCAACTGTCATCAATAAAGCGAAAAGTGACGTCAAGCTAATGTCAACTGTCGCCATAATAATTTGTCATATTTTAAATGTCATGTATGTTTGTCATAACATCAATTTAATGTCACATTTTACAAATGTATTAATAGCAACAAAAAAGGTATTGTTTAATATATGATTTTTGTTTTTAAACGAATATTCAAAAAGTGAAAAAAAAACAAATCGAGCTGATGTATGTACATCTTCGTTTCTATGAGAAAACTAATAATAAAATTTACAAGAATGCAGAACAGTGTAGTTCATAGAAATGCGTAAGTGAACGATAATACAACACCTACCTCGTCTTCATATTGAGGACACTTTGTCATCATATGTATATCGTATCAACATTAAAAATACTGATGTTTATGTTGACTTTGTGCTATAGATATTTTAATTGCTGAGGTAGCAAAGGAGTTGACTTATAAGCATGCGATGAATAGAGAGCACTGAGATCAAGACCACAATTATAAAAATAATTTTAAAAAGTGGAATTAAAATAGAAACAAATAAAAATAAGAAAATTAAAATTTAATATTTTTAATCAGTCCATCGATAAAAGAATTTTCATCATTGCCATTGATGACAAGATGGCCAACTAATATCATGATAGCAAGTGTCATGGGGTCAAAAGCGAAGAGACTTATTATAGTATTGATATGAAATGTCATCAGTATTATTGCGATATTTTTATCAGTCTAGGTGCATTTTGTATCTTGTCAGTATTTATTTCTTTTTTATTTGAGTTCAATCTCACACATAAATATTTATCCACTCATGCTAAATCTTTACTTATCCTGCAAAGAATTAAAATGGATTTATACTAAAAACAGACTTTCATCATGAAAAAGAGACTAAGACGCGATGTCCATCGCCAATAATTTATCAAATATTTAAAGAGTATAAAGCTACGGTCACACTTGACAAATATTTGCCGAAAAAAATGTGACCAACAGACAAGCTAAAATTGTTTTTCCTTTCATTCCAATATTTTTTTTTTAATGTGGGTTCGCATTTATTAAAAATAATATAAAAATAGCTTTTTGCAGCATAATTAACTTTATTTTGTGATATAAAAACCAAGTTAAATCACACTAACCCTTAGCAAAAGTAGTGGTTACGTTTTTTTTTTTTGGGAAAATATTTGCCAAGTCTAAACGTACCTTAAGTGTTTCTTTGAAACGGTGTCAATGCAGTATAGTATATGCACATGTAGTATATGTATGCGTGCGTGTCCTTAAAACACATGTGACAAATTCATTTTGTGTCAAAGGAAAAGTCAATGTAAATTCTGTTGAGAAATTTATATTACAACATGACAATATTAGTTTGCCCATACCACATACCATTACAGTTAATATCATGCACTTTTACAATCTAATATCACATTGTATTGTAAATGTCTGATTGCACTTAGAAAAACACTTTTCACAAATCTTACATCCACTTGTACACATTAACAAAAGTAACAAGTTATATTAAAACAATAAACATTGAGTGTTGTGTTTTTCTTCCGACGGGGTTTTTTTGAATTTGGAACGATTTTCCGTCATCCCACGTCAAATTTGGTTTGTAAACAGACCGGTTTCGGCTATGTGCCATCTTCAGTGTTCTATTGAATTCAATAGTATTCAATAGAACACTGAAGATGGCACATAGCCGAAACCGGTCTGTTTACAAACCAAATTTGACGTGGGATGACGGAAAATCGTTCCAAATTCAATAAACATTACTTTGTGTCAAAGAACGGTTCGTCCTATTCGGTCAAAATTTAGCTTTCAAATAGTTCCGGATATATTGAAGAACTTGTGGGAAAAATTTTTATATTTTTAAAAAATTTTAAAGTATTTTTTTAATGCAGACAAAAAGCTGAGCGATATTTCATTGAAATTGAAGCACGAGTTTTGATTTTATTTTAAACTACACTCAAAGAAAAAATCACCTTTGGATTGATGACGCTTTGTTATCAGAATCAATCGTGTGACAAATGTTATCAATAAAGTAAAAAGTGACATCAATCTGATGTCAAACGTAATCATAGAATTTTTTCCATTTTAAATGTCATCTTTGCTATGACAGAAATGTAATGACACATTTTGTATATTATCGACAGGTAAAAAATGCATAAATAAAGTAACTAAATATTGTCGCCTTAGCTGATTTAGCCAGCCTAGCTGGTTTAGCCGGCTTAGCTTGTTTAACGGGCTTAATCGGCTTAACAAGATAAACGGCTAATTTTGTTTCAGAAACCCAGCTAAGGTGGCTAAGACGGCTAAATCAACTAATTCGGTTAAGCCAGCTAAGCCGGTTAACCGGCTAATATTGTTAGTCAAGCTTTTTAGCCAGCTTTGCCGCCTAATTGTACAGCCCTAGCTCTACTGTTTACGTCAGCGAAGCAGAATTTGATATCTCGTCTTCATATTGATGACACTTGGTTGCATCAACATCAAAAAGAATTATGCTTATGTTTACTTTTTTCTGTCGGTATTTTTTCGGTTTTGACGAGGTTGATGTCGTAAAGGTGTTGGCATATAAAAATGTGATGAATTGAGGAGACTCAAACCAATATCAATATTAAAAAATAAAATCAAATTAAATTAAATTAAGTACAAACAAGTAAAAGTAAAGAGATTTAAATGTGTGTGTGTGACACTTTTTACATATAAATCGCATTATGAAATCAAAACTGTCCCAGTTTAGGCCGTCTCTCAGTATGAGTTTTAAAACTTCAGCATTTAACATCTGATTCGTTGTGGTATTCAATTTGTTTTCTATAGCAGACCAGTAATCCCCCATTGTACTCTGACAGAATTGTATTCGATTCTTTTTTCTCACGATTGTTACTATTTACAGCAAACAAATAAAGTCTTGTTATGTTGCCTTCAGTGCTCGGTTCTCTAGATTTTGTTTTTCTTCTTTCAGATTTTAAATTTTCTATTTTTTACAATGAAAACAACACGTAATCCTTTTGCAATTCCTTTTTAAAGACTGATTTTATTCGTTCCCTGTATTTTTTGTTTTTTGCTTTTGAGTTCGCATGTGTTATTTCGTATTTTGTTTTCTTTTCGTTGTTAAAAACTTTACGTTTTCTGTTACAATATCAGGAAACATGATTGGAAAGTAATCGAAATCGGGTTGATAGGGAGTTTTATTGTATCGAACTTATCTTCCTTTTTTCAACTGTATGTATGGACATGTGGGCACATACTTAATTACATATCGTCATATAAAATGCAAACATTTTTAAAAAATTTTCAATAGAGACAAAAAACTTAATAAAATGCAAACTATTGTTAATACAATCATAGGTTTTTGAGGTTACTATTATTAATTCAAACTTAATTAATGATACTACTCAGAAAAACTCCTTTTTCATACACAATCACAATAGTATGCATGTCATTAAGTTTATTATCTCTTCTGAAAAAGTTTTAAAATGCTGTTAGGCCCTTTTGCATTTTATATGACGATATGTACAATCTACCCAGGAGAAAGAAAAGTGAAGTAGTTCCAAGAAGGCTTTTACGACTTCCTCAGCAATATAAACACTAAATTCTATTTGTATTTGAATCTGTGATTGATTAAGAACTATTAATATTTCTCTTCGATATGATATGTATCAAATCGTACTGCCTTTAAGATGCAATAAAACCAAATCAAAGTCCGTTGAATCATTTCGCTACTACGTGCAGTACATTTTGCCTCCCATACGTAAAAATCAAAAATCACAATCCCCACGAAACGAATGAATGATAGAAAAACTGTCATAACGCTAATCTAATTTGATATCAATATTCGTTATTGATCCAATGACACTTGTCATTATTGCAACAACACCCTTTACATCACTTGTTCATCTTGTCATCAATCACAATGATGACGATTGTGTCATCAATATAAAGATTAATTTTACTTTATTTGGCATTAGCGGCCAACGAAATTCAGGCATATAGATTAGCTAACCCACAACAAATAAATATATTTTTGAAACTTAACGTTTTACCATCTCAAACGCTTCATTTTTTTAAATTTCGACAGTACAAAGTCAACATCATTATTTTTGATGTTGATGTCACATACACACGATGACTAAGTGTCATCAATATTAAGACGACGTTTAATAGTCTCGTTCGCTTAAGTGGTATGACTAGTGGACTTTATTTAGTATTAGTATTGTGATAGTAACGATGGCAATGCACTGTCATGTTTTTGAACTTTTTTAATCATTCTAAAAACAAGAGTGACAAATAAAACGAAAAACTACCTTCTTTACATACAAATAACAAACATAAGAGCAATATTTGTTTTTATATGTAAATATTGTGTCTATTAATAATATATAAGACATGGCATCTAATTGATGTCGATGACTCTTAAATTATGACAAAATGAGTGATAAAGTTTGTCATCAGATTGATGTCACAGTTCTGATGACAGAGTGTCATCAATTCCAATATATTTTTAAATGAAGTTCAACACAGAGACAATCATCGCAAATGATTACCAATTTTTTGTGATCCTGACTGTAGCTTAAATATAATTTTTCAAATAAAATTAAACATGATTCTCCTAAATTGAACCGGTTAATCATATTTTGCTGGGTATTTTACAAGTATGGAATTGTTTTTTCATGTTTTTGTGGATCAAAAGAGTACAATGATAATATTTTTAACGGTTTTATTTACAAATATTTTGCTGTTTTCGTATAAATTGTTGTTACTTTAGGAATGCGTTTGTTGTAATTGTTGCTGTGTGTGTGCTTGTGTATGTGGGATTGAGCTGTAACTAGAAGAACATAAAAATACATCCTGTTTCCTGTTAATATCGATACTTTATTGGATTTGCAAAGCAGGCACCCACATGCGGCGACATAATCAGACAAATGCATTTAAGTGTTAGTACTGTATCGGTGTTTATTAATTTATTGAGTTGATTTATTATAAAAAAATCTCCAAAGCCTTTTTAGTATTATTGTTGTATTATTCAGTTCTTAACTGCAATATTCATTAGAATGTCAGTATCTTTTCTTATATAAATTTATAGCAAATTTAATTTCGTGCCTTTATGGTCAAAGCTAGAATTTTTAACCTTATCTAACATTGTTCCAGCGCAATTAAATTTGATCAACTCTAATACTTCCACTCCACATTTCAAGCACTCATACAAATATCTCTACCACCAGTTTTTATATACATGTGAACTTTTTATATACATGTGAAGATCGACCTTTAATCCTATTTTAAAATCATTTTATTTTGTTAAGCCCTCTTGTTGTAACTGCCTTTGTTGTGTACGCTTTTTTAATTGTTTTACATTAAAGCAGTTACGATTACAACTCGTTGCAACAGCGACAGTAAAATAGCAACAAATTTTATTGTTTTACTATCAAAGAAATCCTTTCGAACATACACTAAAATACATTTTGATTTATGTTTGGGTTAAACACTTCCCCTGCAGATCTGGAAAGACCTAGTAATTCAACAGGTGTTGTGTTGTCAGCACTCATGATAATATAAGTCACTACTCAACTTATAACGTAACTCGTTTATTACAAGTTATGACAAGGGGTTATTACTAACATGTCCAGACATCCCGCATTTGGCGGGAGTATACTGCTTTTTTAAGGTCGATCCCGCACGAAATTAAATTTGCTTTCTTTTTTGACTCATTGTTGCAAAATACTTATAGTTTGAACTTCACTTCAGCAAATGTAATTTGAAACTACTAACGATCTTCAACTTGCCACCAGCAGACATACTTCACATCCATATTTGCATTATACTTAACGGGAAATCCCATTTTTCTGTTTTAGCTTTGTACAAACATTTTCAAATTAATGACGCAAATCGAAGCCTCTAACGGCGCAACTTCGAAGCCATGCGACGCAAACTGAAACACAAACGACGCAACTTCGAAATCACGGGATTTTTAAAATTCGAAGCGACGCAAACCGGGATATTGGTGTACATAATTCTTATTGGAATGCATTTCATCGGCGTAATGTTTATTTAAATATTTTTATTCAAATAATTTATATTCGAATAATTTTTGTTCGAATAATTTTTGTTCGAATAATTTATGGCCAAATAATTTCTATTCGAATAATATTTATTCAAATAATATTTTATTCGAATAATTTTTACTCGAGTAACTTTTATCAGAGTAATTTTTATTCGAATCATTTTTATTCCAATGATAATTCTAATAATGATTTATAGAAAATTATTTATAATATTAAAAATAATCTTAATATATACACCAGGCGCAGACCTAGGGTAGGGGAAAAAAGGATGTTTCCACTCCCAAAACGAATGAAATATACCTCATTTCTATTGAGTTGCTAAACGATAATTTTCAAAATGGTATATTCCATTTAAAAGTTCCCCTTCCAAAAGCTTAATCTTGATCCGCGCCCGCTGTACGCTATATGTAAATATATGTATATGTAAATATATCCGCGCCCGCTGTACGCTATATGCACATACCAACACAGATTTATAGTGCATGTGTGACAATTAAATTTTTGCGTTGTAAAGTAAGCCCAATAGTTCTGAGAACTATATTTGAACAAACGCTTTAGGGTGTTTACTATTCAGCTTAAAGTTATGTAACTTAGGGCCATTAGTATAACTTGGGAATATTTAAAGGCAGGATTTTGTCCGACGGATGACATCTGACATAACCTCTTAGTGTTCACAACAGCTCAGTTTTTTCACAATTTTCATAAATATATTTAGCGCTCTATGCATTTTAATGTTGTTCACCCAAACCACAATTTTGTTAATTCAATACAGCTGATGTCATATGCTTTGTCAGATGAAAATAGAACACGATCTAATTGAAAATTTTTCATATGACTTTGCTTCTGTAAATGTCATCTGACAATGTTTCAATGTTTCGCACGGCATGTATAACCTTTGCAGTGGGAAATTTGACAAGTCAGATGTAAAATACATGTCGTCTAAAGTCAGCATTAGTAGTTTTGCACGTACATGTATGTATGTATATATGTATGTACGTGTACCAAGAAGAAGTCAATTTTTCTATTCTATTGGCTGCTTGAAATAAGTAAATTGGTTATGTACTCTACTGCAGAAACGACTGGGTGCCTGAATACTTTCACTTACATTGAGGATAAATATGAATAAAGGCTAAAAGTACATATAGAAATTTTTTGGCATTTGTTGGCAAAGAAAGACCAACCAAGAATTCACTCTTTCTCTTCCAATTCATTGCTTGTATTCATGTACATAATTGTTAAATATGTTTTATTGTAATTTTTTTATACGTTTATTTCATGTTCATGTGGGTATCTGTAAATATCTTTACTTATTTAAGAAGCCCAAAAATTTATTTCTTGGATTAAAGCCAAAATGTCATGTTCCAAATATTTTGGTTGGGAAAAAAGTACTAAACAAACAAAATTCAAAAAAAAGGCAGCCATTTACAAAAAATTTTATATACAGATTTTTATTTAAATTTATACAAAATGAATCCAAAAGATACAAACAAACATTATCAAGCCAGAGCTATTGCCCAATGAAAGTAATGAAAATTTAACCATGAAATATTGTTAATAAAAAAATATTAAACTGGACATGCTAAATATTTATTTAATTTATTTCGTTATAATGTGTGTGATTTTTTGCGTCCTGAATTTGTAGTGTAAATCATATCATACAAATAAATAACAATCATTAAAAATATATAAAATATTATTAAATAAGACTAAAAACGAAAAGAACTCTATTGATAAAAAATTAAAGATATTTATAAAAATAATTAAAGACTTGAAATTTCAATCAATGTAAATTTAAAAAGAATAAATAACCTCCATCTATAATAATTTAATATCGTCATCTGAGTGGCATATCAAATTTTGCTTTGTTAAAATTACAAAACGTATAAAAATCCTTCATCATGCTGGGCTGTATCTATCAGTTATGGGATTGGTAAGTTAAATATGTTTTTTAAATAACATAAAATATGTCTATTCATACTTCTGTATAATTTTAAAATTATATCTAATTTTGTAATAAATGTATTTTAAATGATGTTGCAGATATATCAAAACTGCGCATTTTAAACTTTATTAAGTACGAGGTCGTATGAAAGTGCGAATGTACTTAATAAACATAAAATGTTTTTATATCATTTACCTCAAGTGCTTGTAATTGAGTTTCTACTTTCCAATATTTATTTGTTTTTTTTTCCGAATCAACTGGTTTGTTTTATGACGATTCTTAAACCATTTGGGTTTGTAACAAAAGGTCCTTTTTTGTGTTTTTATTGTATATTTCTGTTTCTTGTTTTTCCAAGACAACATATTGAAAATTGTGTTCTTTTCAAAATTGAAAATAATCAGCTTAATTCTACTTGTATACTAGTGGGTTATTCTGCAATTCGATTCAAAAAGAAAACTGTCAGAACTTTTATTTGAATTGTAATTGGACAACATTTTCTTTCGATTCGAATTGCAAAGTAACCAGCCAGGTTCACTTTTCATATTTTGTGAAAGACATGTAAAACAAAAATAAAATATAAAACATTGATGCTTACGCCAACTGTTAAGGGGTTTGTAGCGGTCTTCGAAAACATCGTGTTGTTCCGATCTGCTGTATTATATTATATTTTCATTTGTTTCATTTATTCTTTAAAAAGTATCACGGGTTCTAATTTTTTTATTTTTTTTGTTTTTCATACTCCGAATACGACAATGCAAATTACTCTGTACAACAAAATCAGGTTTAAAATTGGAAATTTATAATCGCACTATTTCCCAAAATTAATATTTTACTTATTCAGTAAATTATTAATTGTTATTAACAACACAATGATATTGATCACTGAGGGATATTAGCTAGTTCCTATGCGTATTTCACTGAACCTTTACCGAGAAATCTCATAGAAAAGCTAAATAAATAGATTGTAGCAAACTTTTATTTAAATATCTAAGAAGCTTTAAATAATATCAAAGCATAACCATGAACTCAGTGAACAATAATTTTTTTTTAATAATTGAGTTATGATTTTTTTTTATTTTCTTACTTTGCCGTACTGCACAGGTGAGCTTTTTTCTCCACTCTAATTGCAGCCGTAGAACTAAAAAATTTTCAAACAAAAGTTTGTCTAAAAATAAATTAAGTTTTCAGGAACGTTCTTTACTGAATCAATGAATTTTTTGTTTGACTTTTGTTTAGGACGCAAACATCAAAAACAACAAGAAAACTCCGTTTTCTGTGTCGTAAAAAAAACAACCGCGATGACGATATACACACAAATAACAATACCAACAAGTTTATTTACTGAAGATTTTTGAGTAAATCAATTCGTTAATGTCGTTGCCTTAATTCTTATTAATTTGTTTAGAGTCTTTAAACACATTAAACAAGGTGAAATTTCATAAATGCTTAATGGATAATGATGATGACCCAGACAAAAATTTGTTCTGATATATTAAAAAAATCCAGTAAATATTTTTGTTTGATTAAGTAAACTATTTTGTTTAATATTTGTTAGTATTTTTAGACTAACTGTTTTATAAATTCAGACAAAAATATTCTTTGATATTTTTTAGAAAACCCAGTAAATCTTGTTTGGTTTAGTAAATTGGTTTGTTTGTAATTTGTAAATATTTTTAGACAAATTGTTTTATAGAGTTAAACAATTTGTTCACTTAAAACAAAACGTTTTTTTCAATGAAATTGTTGAAATATTTTTATCTATCTTTACAAATTTGTTTGTAGATCCGTTTCTAGACAAAATGTGTACCATTTCATTGAATTGCTGAATTACTGAAAATGAAATTTAGTTTTTTTGTATAAGAAGGTATGGAGAAAAATAAATGTAAAAACAGCAACAACTGTAAAGTATATATAGTGTGATATCAAAGAAGTGCTTTTGGACAGGTGTTGCCATATTTTAAATAAGTGATTTTTATTGGGAATTGCTAAAATTTTAGTTTTTAAATTTATATTTAGTTTTTCTATGAGATTTTTGGGTACAGGTTCCCTGACGATCTGCATTTAGCGGCAGTGAAGTGCACATAGGAACTAGCTAATACCCCACAGTGATCAATCTCAATATGTTTTTATAAACAATTAATATTTTACTGAATAAGTATAATATTAATTTTAAAAAATAGTGCGACTATAAATTTAAAAACTTAAATTTTAGCAATTCCCCATAAAAATCACTTATCAGCTTTCTATAACCTTTAAACAAATTTTAAATGATTTCTAGCGTTCAAGTTGAATTTGGAGCTTTGGTGTCTGTGAAGTCCTACAGTAGCATTGTACAGCAAATATTTTTGTTGAACATTTTATATCGCTACAGTGCCTTTGAAGACTTTACATAAAGGTGATGAACATATCTTATATTTAATGTTAAACAGACTGGGAGGGAAGGAGGGAACTTTACATCCCCTAAAACCAATCCCAGATGTAGACTTTCTAAACGCCGATACACGTACATTTTTGTTTGGTGCCCTCTACCAGAGTCAGTCGTTAGAAACTTCTTATTTTGAAATATTTGATTCTGTTGTACAGTGTTATTTTGAAAAAAAATTTTTTTGTTGTACAGAGTAATTTGAAGGGGTTAAGAACAAAATATTTTTTTTCGAGTCTGTATTAAGGGAACTGAAAGATATCCATATCCTTCTTGGAATCAAATTCTCAAAGGATTTTTATAATTTTTCATTGAGGAAGCTATCTTCATTTAATTGCTTCCTGCAATATAATTTTTCTAATTGATTAAATCCTTTTTCAAATGGTTTTCTAAATGAAAATTTAATTCTACTAAAAATTAATAAAACCTAAAAATCATAATCGTAACGTTATACCAACTATGTTTAAAAGAACAATAACCTAGATTCTGGTTTGAACATTTTGACATTTTATGAAACAAAGGATACTATAAGAGCACATTGTTGTATATATCATTTATTTTTTCTGTGTGCAACATGTGCATATTTAATATTTTGATGCTGACCATGCGATTTTTGTAACTTACTACAAATTAAAATTTGGTCGTTTCTCTACCTTTTAAATCCATTTGGTTTGCTCATACTTGGCTTTTGTTGGTATTTAATCAATTAAAAGCAATTATGTGTGGTTGAAGGTTTTAACTTTGTAGTCATGTGAACGCTGTTGTGTGGCATTCGATTTTGCGTGTGTTTTTTTTGTTTGCTCTTTTTTCTTTGGAATGTTGTAAGTACCCAGCAAACGTGTCAAATGAGAATGATTTGAAATCAAGTTTCAAATGCTCTACATGATTTGCAGATTACACTGTACAACACAAAAAATTTAACGGCTCTAACGCGTGATTCTGGCAGAGGGCACAAAAAAATATATACGTGTATCGTCGTCAAAGTTCTCCCCTTTTGCACATAGTTATACAGTGATAGAAAACTCCTCATAAACGCTGATGTAATTTGACATAAATGATATGTCAAGTTTGTATGTTTTTGACCCCATGGCACTTTTCATCACTTTGATGACAACCTTTACATCAGCTGGTCACCAATGCCAACGATGACCAATCTATCATCAATGCAATGACACATCGACATCAGGGAAATGACTAATTAAAATTAATTTAATGACAAAATGTCATTAACGTTGATGTAGTTTGACGTAATATAATGTAATTGAAACAATTATATATATTTATATATTTTTACTTTTACTTGTTTTTATTTTGCTTTTATTTTTTGTTGGTCTTGAGCCCAGGCTCCTTAATTCATCACATATTTCAGGTACGTCACCATGCAAAACATCGGTAGCACAAAGTCAAAATAAGCATTATTGTTGCGACATACATATGATGACTAAGTGTCATCAATATGATGAAAAGGTGTCATACTATCGTTTGCTTGATATCTGTAGATGTACGCTGTACTGGCTTAGTTGTTAAAAAGACTTGCCCATTTTATTACTAGCTGTGTCATAGTAACGATGATAAGTCTACATCAACGTAATGTCATGTTTTTTTAACTTCTTAAAAATGCGTTTGAACACAAAAAATAAAAATAAGACAATAATATTTGTATTAAAATACAAATTACAAACATTGTTAACTTATTTCTTTTAAACATATTTTACACTTTAATAAATTTATAATAAGTGACATAGTATTGATGTCATTCCAATCGTAGCATTGATGACACTTAAACTATGGCAGAATTCTATGATGACGTTTATCAGCCGCTTGATGTCTGTTTTCGTTTTATTGATGACATTTGTCATACCATTGATGCCAGAAATGTTCTACAAAAATATTTTCCGTGAAATTTGACTATGGTTATATAAAACATCCAAGGTCTAGATCGAACTTGAACGCTAGAAATCATTTAAAACTTAAAATGTGTTTAAGGTTAATTTTCAACTTGTTCACAATTATTACTCGGCATAGGAAATCTTGTAAGCCTTTTGTTTAGGGTATAAGATGTTTCTAACTTTTTTGTAAAACACCATGAGAACAACAACATTTTTGTAGAACATTTCAGCTCTCTATATCGCCGCTGAATGGGATCGTTTTCCCACTTTTCAAGGAAGGAGCGAAAATTACTTTACAGCAAAGAGTTAGAGGGTTAAAATATTCCACAAAAATTTTTCTTTTTTGAAATAACCCTCAATTTAAAGTAAAATTTTAATCTAAAATATCTGTCTCTCTGGTACGATTTCCATGTTCGATTTGAAATTTAAAAAAAAATTCTACTGAAAGATGAATTGCTTATTTAGACGTTTTATTATTTTCAAAGACTAGAATATTTTTTTTCGATACAAAACTATAAAAAGGGCAAATTAGTAACTTTTCAGTAGAATTTGTTTTGAAATCTCCGCCGATTCAATCGACCGATTTCCATCATATACGAGTATGTTTGAAAAATGTTTTCAAGCCTTATGCTTGCAGTCGATTGATAAAACTTGCATATATCATTCATTTGACTTTATGTTTGTTGGGTAATAAATCACGTTAGAAATGTAAGTATATGTGAGCAGCAATCTGTTTGACTTAAAAATTAAACAGTTTAACATTTGACAAATTTTCTGTGTAATTAGGTTTTAAACTGTGGACAATATAGCAAAAAAAAAGTAAAATACAGATGGTTTTATCAGCTGAACTTAATTTAAAAAAATTATTTATATTTCCCCATCAAAGCTACAAATACAATAAACCAAAATATCATTATTTTTAAATAGAAATTACCCTTTCAAATTACAAATTCTATTGTTTGTTTAATTATTTTTCATTTTCATTCTAATTAAAGGTTAGAAGCGCCACCGCTTTTTAATGCGGGCACAATGGACGCAAAAAAGCTACAGCAATTACAACAGGCACAACTCTTACAAAAGAAAATACCATTAGCTTATCAAACGAATATTGCTGACTATCGTACGACAACACATTCGCCAGTCTTCCAACAGCAACAGCATGGCAACTATCATCTGGCACATGTAACAGCCGCCCACCAACAAGCGTATCAACAAAGCCCGACAACAACATCATCATCAGGACCACTAACACCAATTGATATACAACCGCATGCCAGTAAATTACTCTTGAAGCATCAATTACAAAGTTCAGGGAGTGGTGGCAGTTCTGCCCATAGTTCGCCATATCATCAAGCCTCCACCTCATCAGGTTATCCCACCAGCAGTACGGGTGGTACTGGTGGCACAGACCAATTGTATCAGTCGCCTACAGAACGTACATATTTAGCAGCAGCTGGACGTAATAATTCTGGCCACAATCAGGCAACAAGTTTACAATTACAATATCAACAGTTGCAACAGGCTAAACTACAGGCACAATTGGCAACACAAAATGAGGCAGCTCAAAATCAGCAAAGACAGTTTGCTTTGCGACAAATGATTAATCCTCCTGTGCCACAGGGCCATTATCATATGAGTCAATCATCAAGTATAATGTCTACATTGACACAAAAACAGCAGCAACAGCAGCAACAGCAGCAACAACAACAACAGCAAGCGAGCCAACAACAACAACAGCAACAAAGAGCACCTCCCTCTTCTTTGAATTTAGCAAATCAATTTCAGCCAGCTGCTGGACCATTAAAAGTAACTCAACAAAATGCCCACAAAGCAGCGCAACATTATCACCACCACCAACAACAACAACAACAGCAAGAGCAAATTTATGGGCAACATCAGCATCAACAATTACAAATGCAATTGCATCATCAGCAACAATTGCAACAGCATCATCATGCTTTACAACAAAGATCCAAATCTGATTTGCAAACACCACAAAGCAGTGATCAAAGTCCCATTTATATACAACAAAATCATCCTGGTCATGTAGTCAATCAGGCAGTACAAACACAAATCTCAACGGTGGCAAAAACCTCAAGTAATCCTCCGCAGATGACTAAAACTCCCAGTTCAGAGGAATCTTCATCGGCGTCAGCCAAAAGTCCTACACACGCACCCTTGGATCGTAAAAAATCGGGTGGTGGTTCAGTATCAAATTCTCAAGCTCTCAAATCACCCATTACCAAAAGACCACCCAATTCTCCTATCACCATATCAGGTTGGCTATACAAACAAGGTTCAGATGGTCTTAAAGTTTGGCGTAAAAGATGGTTTGTATTGGCAGAATATTGTCTATATTACTACAAGGGACCGGAAGAGGAAAAGGTACTCGGTTCTATACTATTACCCTCCTACAAGGTGTCTGCTTGTTTACCTGAAGACAAAATCTATCGTAAATATGCCTTTAAATGTGAACATCAAAATATGAGAACTTATTGGCTGGCTGCTGAAAATGCCGAATCTATGATTCAATGGGTGAGAGGCTTAAGTGCCGCCACTATGATGCAGGCTCCCAGTAGTGCTGGTGAATCTTCCGAACATCCAAGCGGTTCTTCTTCTCTTAATCACAGTGGAGAAAACTCGGATTCGGGTATACATACACTGCAATCGCAACAAGGCAAGGGACAAGGACAAGTTACCCCAGCCTCCGATAACGGTGGTGTAATAACATCTAGCAGTAGTGGTGCGGGCGGAAGTGGACAACCACTTTATGCCAATGCTCCTCCTAAGCCTAGACGTATAACAGATGGTGGCTATTCTTCACCTAGTCCTGAACATTCTATAGACAATGAAGGAATAAGGCAACATCAAATCCATCACCACCAACAGCAGCAGCAGCAGCAAACTAGTCGCAGAACAGGTATAATGTCTCCCACTTTGCAACAAATGCAACAATATCAACAGCAACAACAATCAAGATCCCAACATCATGCCATATATGACACCCGCACGGGCAATGTCTCCTCAGCCATGAGAATACCAAAACAACAACAGCAACAACAATCAAATTATCCTGTAGACAATTTAGAATCACAATATCAACAGCAACTAACCCTGAGTCCCGACGATTATCCTCAATCCCCTTCAGCTCAGTACATGGATGCTCAAATGGAGCAACAAATAATGCAATTACAACAGCAACGTGTGGCCGTCGATGACATTTATGGAGAACGTGAATTGTATATGCAACGTCTTATACAACAGCGGTATCCACCCCACATGTCAGCCTATGTTACGTCGGCCGAACGACGCACACCCGATGCGTACGGGCGTTCGAAAAATCGCATATTTTCCGACTATGAGGATATATATAATTTGGCTGCTGGCGCAGGAAATCCGTCAGCTCAGGAAGCTTTAATACAAGAAGCAGCCAGTTATCGTCGTCCCTTATCGCCACCTAGTTATGAGAGCAACAAACATGTACCTTCCTCGATGACTTCGCATTATACGCCAAATAATTTGGAGGTAAGTCAATCATAGATGGTTATATAAAATATTTTGTTAGTTTTCGAGGTATGTTTTTTTAAATTTATTTATTTCTATGAGTTTGTGTATGTTGTAGACCTTTTTTATTAATTTAATATGTAAAAGAATTGTTCGGCTTGAGGTCTATAGACCTCAAGCCGAACAATTCTTTTACATATTTATTTATTTCTTTTTTCAAAAAACATTTTTTGGAAAAAATAATTTTTTTTGTCGGCTAGTCGGTTGTATGCTACACTCTAAAACATTACTTCAAATTTACGATCATATATTGTCTAAATTTGTGTTGAAAATTTCTCGTTGTCTAAAATTACACCGATTTTGTAGTTATTTTATTAAAGAAAAAAACTTTCAAATTAAACATGTTTAGTCCAAGTGGAACAAATTTAACATAAAGTATAATAAGGCTATGGCTGAATGGTAGATACGTCAGACTATCAGTCAGGAGGTCGCGTTTCAAACCTTCACGCAGCCAATCGCTTTTTTTAGTAAAAACATTTTGTTCAAAAATAATGCGTGTGTAATTTTAGGTCGATAATAATCTGTAAAGTGTTGCCGACTATTACCGACCTAATTTTCAACAAAAGTGTTTTAGAGTGTTGTCTATTAGTCTGAAGTTAGCGGGTTCGATTCTCCGCAATGGTTCTGGTTTTTCTAACTATAAGGTCGGCTATAATTTGTAGTGCAATATTTAAAACAAGGAATAAAATGAAACCAAAATTATCATATTCCATTTACATTAAACAAAAATCTGAAGATAAAAATCTTGAGAAACTTCTTTTCGTCACCTTTTAAAAATTCGAAATCTATTCGAATTCGGCTCACTTCTGATATTGCTTAAAATACACTATTGATATCACGAACGAAATTCCTAAATCGAGGTTTTTTAAACTAAACTGAGCAATAGATGTACTTCTTTAATTTTTTTGTCAGCTCCGAATGTTTTATATGAGAAATGTTCGACATATCGACCCCTTTGTGCGAAATGATCGTAAGCGACAAAAATTATATTTTTCAGGAGAAGTCTTTTTTATTGCATTTAAACATGATTTATATTCAAATCTTACAGCCTGTATTTCAAAACCTTTAAACAATTTTGTCCTTTTGACAATTTTAAAATATGGGTAGGATCATAAAATTTTGATTTAAAAAAAATAGTTTCTTACAAAATGTCGCTTATGATAATTTCGCGCAAAGGGGACGGTCTTTTCAAAGACAGTATCGGAAACGAAAATCTTGGTCAAGTGGACGGAATGCATTCACGTGTGTTATGCGTGCATGTATTAGTAGAAAATTTAAAATCTTATAGCTTTTAAAATACTAAACCGATTTTAATAAGATATAAATTGTTCAAATCTGCATATAAATACCTTTAAAATTATATGTTTTTTGTCTAATTTGGCTGAATAATATGAGTGTAAAAGGTATACAAAAAAGTGTATATCCTATTTATCGTAAATTGTATTTATTGTTATTTTAGTTAAGAAAAAAATTTTGAAAATGTGTTAAACTTTTAAAGAATACAGAAGGGGATAAAAATATCAAATTTTATTATCCCGATGTCAGATTAGGTTTTCAATGTTCTGCTCGTATATTTCTTGTTTTTTTTTTTGTTTGTTTTTTTTTCATTGTAACTAACATGTAAATAATAACACAGAAAAATTATCACCAAAAATTTTTCAAACAATAGTTTGACTAAAAATAAATTTCATTTTCAGTAAATGTTCTTTACATAATCAATGAGTTGTTTGTTTGACTCTTATTTAGGACGCAAACACCAAAAACAACAAGAAAAACTGTGTCTTAAAAACCAACCCCAACCAAACCAACAAATAACTACATTAACAATGATAGCAAAAGGAATGCGATTGTACCAAGTTTGTTTACTGAAGATTTTTGAGTAAATCAATTCGTTAATGTTGTTGCGTTATTTCTCATTAATTTTTTTAGAGTCTTTAAGCCCTTATGACACTACATTTTTCTTGCATTGTTTTGCTATAGGATTGAAAGAAAGAAATAGCATATGATAGAAGGAAACAACTATACAAAATGTAAACAAAACGTAATGGCTTCTTTAAGTGCTGCCTACTTTTTATTATAATAAAACGGCAAAAGAAAAAAAGTTGAAAAAAGAGGCGCTAAGTCGCTGAATTCGTGAATAAAGCGATAACTTGGCAACACTTTAATGTTTCAAGCATGAAACGTCAATTTTAAGTTGAACATTTTTACATTTTTTTTTACAGGCCCCCCTTTTTATCGATAACACTAGTAAAAGCTTTGACAATTTGGTATATATCTTAATATAGCTGAACTCTTTGCACCTGGTAAAATTTCCTATTATATTATATTTGCACTGTTCTCCAAAACTTGAAAAATGAAGAAAAAATGTAGTGTCATAAGGGCTTTAGATAAACATTCAGACTGGAACTCATTTAACAAAGTGAAATTTCATAAATAAAATTTTTTTTGATATATAAAAAAAATCCAGTAAATATTTTTGTTTATTTAAGTAAACTATTTTGTTTAATATTTGTTACTATTTTTAGACTAATTCTTTTATAAATTCAAAGAAAAATATTGTTTGATATTTTTCAGAAAGTCCAGTAAATATTTTTGTTTGATTTAGTAAATTGTTTTGTTTACAATTTGTAAATATTTTTAGACAAATTGTTTGATAGATTTAAGCAATTTGTTGACTGAAAAAACACGTTTTCTTCAATGAAATTGTTGAGATATTTTTGTCTATATATACAAATTTGTTTGTAGGTCCCTTCTTAAACAAAATAGTTACTATTTCATTGAACTCCTTTACAGAAACTGAAATTTAGTTTTTTCTGTGTAGGGGAAGATACGATTTTTATTATAGCTTTCCCCTCGTTTAATGGCTCCTGAAATAAAATTATGTATTTAGATTTTTCAATGAACTATGCATCCACTCTCTAAACACAAAAAATTATAATAATCGCAGGACGAAAATAAAAGTTATGACCACTTTTTCAAATTTAACTTGGGTTTACATGGAAAAATAAAAATTTTTATATTTTAAAATAATTCTTTACAAAAATTTATACATAAGCAAAAAGTAGGCTAACTCTTCTCTTAAATAAGACTTATTTTAATAAAGTCGACTAACAATGCCAAAAGTTATGTTAATTTTAAATAATATTTTTATAAAAAGCAAAATACGACCTACCTAACACATTCTTCTAAAATATAACAACCCACCGTGAAAAGAAGCAAAATTTTTCCAAAGAAAACCAGAAATTTGTAAACAGAAAACGTTGCTTACATCGTTTCTGCCATTCAGCTGCTCTGAACATTGTTTAACGTCCTGAAATTTATAGTTAAATTATATTTAGAAATTTTTTTACGTAACATTCAATACATTTTTATACGAATTCAATATTTTTGCAGAACATACTTTATTGTGAGTTCAACAAATTTCAGATGTATAATCTTCGATATATTTTTACATAACCTTCTTAGGTATTCACTAAAAAATTTTAATAATATTAAAAAAATATGGATTACCCTCAATACATTTTTTTTTGATACAAACGATTGATTGATATTGATTGATGAAACGTTTCGCAATATAATACTATTTGACAAAGTTCACAAAAGTTTTAAATATTCAGAAGCACAAACCCACACTGTTATTTGAGTATATGTTGTTAATGCAATTTTAATAATTAAACTAAGTAATGAAGGGTAATAAAAACCAGTAACGCTCAATACACATGACTGCGGACACCAACAATTTAAAAAAATATATATAATTCCTAATATTTTGTGAAAAATATGATGTATGAAAAAAGACAATCAAATGCAAATATTCTAAAACCGTTATAAACTTAATATTGTTTCTGAAAAAATTCATATTTTCTTAATGTAGAAAATCAACCATGCTTTACAATCACGCCATTTTGTATGAAGAGTGGAAAAACTGTATTTTTTTTATCGTTTTTAACACATAATGGACAGTCAGTCTTACACAAAAAAAAAATTATGTACATTTATGCTAAAGCAGTTTTCATTTTAAAATTGACCTGTTTATTCATGAAATATTTTAATATACTTTCAACGGACACGAAAAAAACCTTTGAAATGAGAAGGCCTTCTATACTTTTACTGCTTTGTTATAAGACTTACTTGAATGCATGAACATACAAATATATATATAAAGAATTGGTAAAAAAAAGTAAGAAGGAGAAAAAAAGAAAGAGCATACACTACGAGTACATTAGAAGCAGTCATCATGTGCACCACACTATACCTGGAGGAAATAGGTCGTGTCAAATGCGTGCTGCCAAATGATTTAAATGTACTCTGGAGTAGAAAAAATCTAAAAATAGAAATGTGCTTTCACGTATGACTTGATCCAACAAAACGCAAAGAGGGTGCTAATGGTTTTTCTATGTTTAAATTCAACACAAAAGTAAAATGAAAAATATATGTATACCTGTAAGAACGTTTTGCAATTGGACTCAATTAAAAAACAATAATAATTTTTTTTTTAAGTATTTTAAAAAATTTACTATATAATAGTCAGGAGAATAATATGTTTTGTTTTTGCAATGTTATTTTTACAGTTTTTACTTTATTAAATTTGCTTCAAATGAAAAGGACTCTTTTGCAATTTCTAAAAGTCATATTGCTTGTGTTCATGTCTTCAGGTGTTTCTTTTTAATTTCTCTACATAAATATATAAAATTCTTTTTTTCATTTCACTTTTTTTTAATCAAGCTGTTTGCATTGAAGTGCTTAAAAGCAAAAACTTTCTTATATTCACTACAATATACATTTTCCTTTACAATATTTTATCAAAAAAAGGGCATTGCTTTAAAATATTTGCTGCGTTTGTAGCTGTATAAATTGTGTGTGAATTATACATATAACGGCCATTTTCATAATATACGATTAAGCGTTAACGTGGAATTTAACGGCAAGTTCGGCATACAAAACTTGTCGTTAAAGTCCACGGTAACTCTTAATCATACGTTGTGAAAAGGGCAGTAAATGGCTTAGTTTTTAAGGATATTTCAGCTCTTTATTTTAGCTTTATTAGTTAACAAAATATCTATAGTTTATTATTTCGACTAAAAATGTCAATGCATTATTCGAATATTCGACAAAAATATATGTACTAGCTAAAAAAAAATTTCGTAAAGTAATTATCTACTTTAATTAAAAGCTTAATTGATCATATTAGGAAGAAAAAACTATCTATTTTTAAAACGTCAATAGTTTTTTACCATCCCATCCTTTTCAATTTAAGTTCATTTTACGCTTGTTGGTTTCACATTGTACAAAGTCTAGAACACGAACAAACCTGACTTGCATTATTTCCAATTAGAAACCACAACTACATTAATTAGTTTCACATTGTATTTCTTAACTATCTCCAAATCTTAAAAGAAAAAATCTATTTTGAAACTTATTTGCGAATGCATACAAAAAAATTATTTTTAGACATTTGAATTGCATATGCACGAACAAAAAAGAAAGAAAATTCATTTAAAATAGTTTTCTCCTAAATTACACTACTCGACAGCAAAAAAAATTCTTTTGAATCCGAATCTACTAAACAAGCAATATTCTTAATTTTTGCAGTTTTTAAAATAAAGAGGCTTTTTTCTTCCGTTATTTATCGATATATGGGTGATTCTTTTCTAGCTGTCATTTTTCATGTCCTACACTGTGCTGTCTTACTAGTCATAATTATTAATGTATTCATGAATGTTTTATATAAATTCGGTTCTCATGAGCATTTTGCGTCGAGTTATTTTGAAATTTCAAATTGAAGTCGAAAAAAACTTGCAATATCTGGCATGTCCGTACCTAAAGTTTGTCTGTAAATTGGTTATTTTCTTCGTCCCAAGAAATCATTTAAACAACTTTTATTCCATATTCTAGTCCATATAATAAGATTTACTAGAAGCAGAAATTTGTATCTCAATATATCTGCTTAATATTAAATGGCGCCATAATTGTTTTTTTTTTTGTCCACGGATTTTACCAAAGCCTGTTACTTCAGATTTGAGCACCTCCTGAGCCTTCTACCGCGAAATTATTGAAACAAGTAGTAAGCAGTGCTGCCAAGTTAGGGATTTTCACCCTAAATTTAGGGTTTAGTTTTGCGGTTAGGGTGAATTTTAGGGAGTAAAAAGTAGTTAGGAGGAAATTTAGTGTGCGAAAATGGTATTTGAGGATATTTTAGGGTTATACAAGTGCTGATTTTATTTAGTAGTAGTATCAATATTTGCCTAAATATTGCTGCTGTTCATGAACTTTTATTTTATTTTGATTTAAATTTCTTGCTATCCGAAAAAAATATCAGTGAAATAAAGCTGTAAAATATGTCAAAGGAAAGAAAATATTCCCAAAAATACAAAAAAGAATGGACAGAAGAAAACGAATTTACAAATGATTATTTGATATAGGTTTTGTTATAAGAAAGTTTTATGGCTGCATTTCATTGGTGCTTTACCAAATCATCAGTAGACTTCAACCATACTTTTGAAGTTTTAAAAACTTTATGTAATCCTGAGTACACATTATGGTATTTTGTGACATCACAAGCAAACACAACAGTCTCTACTAGTGGCAATGTTTGTCATTTCCGATTGTGTGTAGCCTTATGACACCACAAACTGACAACAAAAGAAATGCCAAAGGTGTACTCAGCATAATGCACTGACTTTCAAAAATAATTTGAGCATTTAATAACGATTTTTTGAAAATCACAATAGAATAAGCGTAATACGATTAGAAACTTATAAAAAACACAGCAATCAATTTATATTCGATATAAATAATAATTTTCATAAAAAAAATTTTAAACAAGCTTAAAATTCATATAATAATTCAAATGGTAATAACTATGCCAGAAAAAATTAATCTACCTTGTATACTTATACCATAGATAAAACTAGTTAAAAGTTTGTTGAATATAGTTGTAAAAGTATCGAGTATTTTGGTATTGAGTACTCAATTCCTGTGGTTTTTTAGGGTACTCGATACTCAAAAGTAGTACACACACAGTACATACGTTGAATGAAACATGGTAAAAAATTTTAAAAATTTGTACGAAACGTTTTTTGGAGTTATTTTATTTTGCCTCAGTGCAAATTTAGGCGGTATTTTTTTGATTTGGGGCTATTTTTAAAAATTTACTTGGCAACACTGCTAGTAAGGCATATTAAAACTTAGTCAACGAAGCAGTGCAAGGAGCTTGTGTTATATAAAATCAAAATTTTAAAGTAGTTTGTCATAAATTGATATGTCAGCTCCATGGGATTGGGTAACTAATTAACCTGTTATTATTTTTATTTTCACATATGCCTCTACTTATTACAATTAGTTGGATATTGTTAAATTAGTAGCCAATTAACTACGGTTGCCATTTAAGTTTAAAAATTTCAACTTCGTCGATGTCAGTTCATTTTAAATATTACAAAAATATACTTATATATAAATAAAAATATTTTTATCAACAAGGCCCGTATACAATATGAAATAGCCAGTGTTACCATTGCAAAATTAAAAAATGGTCCAAAAAAGGCTTTTTAAAAATGGAATTTCAAATTTGATCATCATGAGCGAAGTTTTACATTTGCAGCGAAATCCTGTTGTAGTTTAATTTTTACTATAAAATGGAATAATAATTTGCAAAAAATATGTAAAAATATTTAATTTGCTAAATGAAATTGGAGATTTGATCATCATTCGCGAAATTTTATAGTTGTAGCAAAATCCTCTTGCACTTTAACTTTTACTATAAAATAGAATAATAAATTGAAAAAAAAAATTTTAAGATCTCTTCTAGAACTCAATTTTTTTTATAAAAAAAAACGACAGTTAGAAAAGAATTACCCATATATTGTTTCGATATGAGTTAGATTCAAAACAAATTGATATTTTTTATTTTAATATGGGTTTTTCCTGCGGGCTACTGGTGGTCAACAATTTATTTGCAAATGCGTATAAAAATTAAATAATTTTTATTTTTGTTTAGCCATTGCGAATAACAAGTGAAATTTATATTCCCATGAAATTTTAATTTCCCTTCGAGGGTAAATTGCTATCGAGAAGTTAACGCAAAAAATATTTAAAAACATGTGAACTTTAAGTGTTTTTTGAAAAATGAGCTTCATCAATTTGCTAACCATTCGTCATTCGTTACTTGAATATTTATTCCGAAAATTCACGCAAATATTGAAAGGCCAAAATTTTTCGAAAAGAACAAATTGTGTTTCAATCGTAATAATTTGAGTCGTAAACAATATAATTATATTAGACCATTTGCTTAAAATTTTACTGTAAAAAAGGAAACATGTAAAAGATTGTAATTCGTGACTTTTCTGAAAATCATTTCGTTTTGAAATCGCCAAATTTCAGGAAATAATTCAACTAAAAAGCTCACTTATTGTAGATTTTTAATTGGTCTTTATGTTTTAAATGTTTTAGATATTTTATCCAAACTTAACTTCGAATGCACTAAATTGTCCGATTGAAAGAACACTGTTTTTCTTTTTTGAAATTTTGCGATTTCAAAAACAAAATGGTTTTCAGAACATAGCCGATCATTTTGGAGTTTAAAGCCGAAGAAAACTGAATTAAACAGACCAAATATCCAAAAACGTTATAGAGAAAAATTAAGACTATACGAAAAACGGTATACAGAATAAAAGCAAAAAGCAAGGGAAAATAAAGAGTATTACTTTTAAAACAACTTATTTTATTTGTTAATTTCTTGGCTTTGATTTAAATAAGCTCTAAGCAATTAAAAGAAGCTGAAATAATTTAGAAATCATATCGTTCTAAAGTGAGGTAACGAATGACAAAAATATTATGCGTTGAAATGGTAAAACAAAAAAATATATAAAATACATGCTTTTTTAGGAGTGTCCATAATCTGCAGACAATTTCTCAATCATTACATATATTAAAATTTGTACGTAATTATTATTTGAACTAAAAATGTGTATAAGTCGGAAGTTATTATTATTTGGCTTAAGTTCACAATAATTGAATTAATGTAAATTCAAATTATTTTTAAGAGTGGAATATTAGAATATCTAATCAGACTAGCAGAACGAATTAGTACTACTAATTTCGACAGCCGACCTCCGACTTATATATTAAAATTTTAAAAGAATAAAGTTGATATATAAATTTGTTTACGTAGTGTACGATATTAAATAAATTTTAGACAGATATTTAGATAGATAACAATTCAAAATAAATTGTCACTGTAACAGAAATTTCTTTCAGTGCATAAATTTTTTCATTCTTTGCAAATTAATACCAAAAATGTATAATTGTACATATTGTATGTATATTGTGCACATATGTAGATGTATATCTATATACATATGGGCCTTTACACACACGCCAGAAGAAATGTTCAACAAAAATATTTGCCATAAAATTCTATTGTCAAAACTTAAAATGTTGTTAAGGACTAATTCAGTACTTATTTACAATTAGTACTTGGTAAGGAAATCTCATAAATATTACGTTTAAGATATAAGACGTGCTCAGCAGTCTTATATAAAACATCACGAGGAAAATTTTTCTAGAATAATTTTGCCCGCTATAGAGTTGCTGAATGAGATTTATTGGTCTTTTTTTTAAGAAAGGGGTAAAATGACCTATACAGCGAAGAGCTAGAGGAATAATATATTCCACAGAAATGTGCTTGTGGTGTTCTACATAAAAATGCTGGACATATTGTATACTATAAGCACAAGACATACAAGATCTTCTCATGTTTTATTTTAATTATATTTTTTTTAATTTTCAAAAATCGAAAAAAATTGTTGTTATGGAAGTCCCACTACCGTACCGAAAATCGAAGGATATACCATAGGGTACATAGAGGCCAAACAGAAACTTCAAAAACCTAAGTGTGCTGTCAAAAACCTAAGTCTAAGGATGTATTAGTAGAACATTTTGTATTAGTATTGGTTTAAAATAAAAATTTCCCCACAGCACTAAAACCGCACTTGGTTGTAACAAAAAGTATTCTAAACTATTTATAGTTTTTATACATGAATTTTTAGAAGTATAGGCAATTATTGTTGTATTAATTAATGAAAATATGAATTTAGAATGCTTTTTAATACATTCGAGCTCAAAAAATATAGATCTGCTAAACATTTGTTTGCAATTTTTCTATTTGGTACCAACAATTTTTATCCCAAAAAGGAACAAAAATACAATACTGTTCAATGAAAAATAGGGTTGAAAACTTTGATAAATTTCAACACACAAATGTCAACAAACTTAAACAAATATTTTAAAATTACAGCAAGAAGATATATAAAATTTATATTAAAACAAATAAAAAATTAAATAAAACTAAAAAGTGTTTGTGCGTGGAAAAAAAGTTACGATTTAGTGCATTTTCAAGTGGAAAAGTGATAGTCTCTCAAGTGTGTTGAATTGCAAAAATGGTGTCCTCTCATTTTTGTTGAATTCACAATATCTATATGTGTAAATAGAGTTGTCATTATTTTATTGACAGTGCGAGAGCTTGCTATCTATGTTTGTCAATGGGATATACTCACTTTGAGAAGTACTATTTGAAGTGTCAAAACCAAAAACCAAAATAAAAAAAAAATTCTGAAAAGTTGTTTTCTATTTCTTTCTGGGAAAAATATCGAAAAACAAAATATCCAATTTGGAGCATTATCAACAAAGTTATGAGATAAATGAACTAAAAGTATTTTTTTGTAGATCTAATTTCTTTTAAACGAGCAATAAAAAAATTGTCAAAATTTACCAGGCAGGCTCTTTTGCAAGAAACTAAAAAATATCACAAAATTTGAGCAATCAAAAAAAAATGTTTTTTTCAAACCTTCCGATTTGGGGTGGAGTGCCACATATGTATATATATACATACATACATACATACATACATACATACATACATACATACATACATACATACATACATACATACATACATACATACATACATACATACATACATACATACATACATACATACATACATACATACATACATACATACATACATACATACATACATACATACATACATACATACATACATACATACATACATACATACATACATACATACATACATACATACATACATACATACATACATACATACATACATACATACATACATACATACATACATACATACATACATACATACATACATACATACATACATACATACATACATACATACATACATACATACATACATACATACATACATGCATACATACATACATACATACATACTCACGTATGTATCAAATGCACTTGCCTGTTTGATTATTATGTACTTTGACCCTTTTGTTGCCTGCAAGATTTGTTTCTTCTCAAAAAAGAAAAAAAACTAAAAATAATAAGAACCATGAATCAGACTTGGATTTGAAATTCTACGAATGTTTGCATCTGCATGAAGTTGAATAATTAATTGAAATTCTAAAGTAGTATTCTCTTAGTCTTTGATGATCCGGCACAAAAAATTTGGTAAAAACGATTTTTCTTTTTTCGAAAATAAAAAGAAGTTAATAACATTAGAAAAGATAAATGACTCTAAAGGATGTGCATTAAAAAGCCTTATTCGTATTTGCAGAATTAAAACGAAATTCCAACTACTTATATTTTTCTTTGTTAGATAAAAGTTAACATTATTTGTTTTTTGGAAAAATGCATTTTTGTGTTCATTACTGATTAGAAAACAGCATTTAAGAGAATAAATTCTTAAAAAATTAACATTGCATAATAGAGGGCTGCAAAGTGGGCTCAAATGTATTCGTAGAATGTACTCGCATGAATTTTTTGTGTGTGCATAGATGTATATTCTTATCTATATACTTACCCAGCGGTAAAACTTACGAGGCATTCACTAAACAGACCTTTTTACAGGACCTGAATTCCAAGACCTGAATTTAAGATCCAAAAGTAATTATTTTCTGCCTTCTCAGGCAGGCCTTCTAGAAGGCCTCTACACTGGCTTCTTTTGGAAGGAGTATTCTATTTTTAGATTTTTCGTTTTGTTTAATAAAAAATGTTCTTTAGAAATAACAGACATTCTTGTATTCTTTTTTCGCAAATAGTTTATATATAACACTGAAATTTACGTACAAGAGGCATCATACATGCTGCTATTATGCCGTTTATGTTGTAGCTACTACATCATGTTCAATTCATGAAATTTAGCCTCCCTCATATGTTTAAAAAATAACTTTGGATGAAAAGGAGTTCGAAATAAATAAAACATCATGATAATCAAAAATATAGAAGCCGCTATAAAAATACCCAGATTAAAAAATATACCTCCATTTCATTTTTAACAGACCTTACCAGACCCATTTTTGACTTCATTCTAGATAACAATCTAGTAGTTCTAAATCGGGGTTCAGAACCCACCTTTGCGGTCTCTAACAGGCAGGAGGTCTTAGACATAACACTTGCCAGCATGAGACACGCACATCTGATTCAGGGGTGGAGAGTCTCAACAGACTGCTCCTTTTCTGATCACCGCTATGTGGTATTTTCCATCAGCATAGCCAACAGAGTTACAAGATCTTATTTAAACAGACGTAGAACGAACTGGGAGGAACACAACAGCATTCTTACCAGTCTAATCGCGCGCCCTCCAACCATAGAGGTAGTAGCAGACATTGATAAAGTAGTAGACAAATTAACCAATGCGTTTAAGGAGGCCACAAGCCTATCTTGTAGACCATCCATTCAACGTCCTAACCGCAGACCACCATGGTGGTCTGATAATATTGCAGAATCTCGTAAGAACTGCCGAAGGCTGTTCAATGAGGCTAAGAGAACAGGCAACTGGACACTCTATAAGTCCTCCGTGAACAAATTTAAGAACCTTGTCAGGAACGCTAAACGCAAGTCTTGGAAGGAATTCTGCAGCAATGTAGAATCCTTCTCCGAGACTAGCAGACTGCGTAAAATCCTAGCTAAACAGCCATCCATACCTGGATTTATCCAGAAATCGGATGGCAACTGGACCAACAGCTCCTTGGAGACTCTGGAGGTCCTGGTTGACACCCACTTTCCAGGTTGTCAACACTACACGGAAGCGCGAAATGCGGCTCTCCCTACTAGCCAGTCCCCTGTAGCCATAGAAATCACTGTGGACATGTTACACTGGGCTATTAAAAGTTTCCATCCGTACAAATCACCTGGTCCGGATGGCATAATCCCTGCAGATCTGCAACACAACTTAGATCTTGCTACCCCCTGGCTAATTAGCATATACAGGGCCTGCCTTTCATGGTCATATATTCCAAACCAATGGACAAACTGCGATGTTATCTTCATCCCGAAAGGGGGAAAAGCATCGCACTCCAAGGCGAAGGACTTTAGACCCATCAGCCTTACCTCCTTCCTTCTAAAGACACTGGAGCGGCTGATCGACGTTCATATCAGAACAACTGTCGACAGTACTCTCCTCTCAGCCTCTCAGCACGCCTATACCAAGGGGAAATCAGTTGAGACGGCCTTGCACTCGCTCGTAGGATACATAGAAAAATCACTCGAGCATAAAAACTTCACACTGGTAGCCTTCATGGATATTGAAGGCGCCTTCAACAATATTAACTCGGCGGCAATCATCCAGGCTCTCATGGAGCTAGGGATTGACCGATCCATATATCAGCTCATAAAGAATATGCTTCAAAGTAGGACGATCACATCCACTTTGGGTGTAGCACGCATCACCAGGCACGCACGTAAAGGCACGCCGCAAGGTGGAGTACTATCACCCCTCCTGTGGAATGTGACGGTAAACGCTTTGCTTAAGAAATTGGAATCCATGTATATCAAAACCGTTGCATACGCAGACGATGTTGCGGTGGCGATATCTGGCTTCCATCTAGACACGTTAACACAAAGGCTGGAGACGGCACTTAACGAGGTCAGTGACTGGTGTTCACAGAATGGCCTAAGTGTCAATCCTACCAAAACGGAGTTAGTACTCTTCTCAAGAAGATACAAAATTCCAGCTTTCACGCTACCAAAATTAAATGGCACCACACTAGCCCTTTCGGACAACGCCAAATATCTCGGTGTAGTCCTTGACAGCAAGTTAACATGGAGGGACAATTTTCATGCAAGAGCAGCTAAAGCCTTAACGGCAATTTATGTTTGCAGAAACGCCATTGGCCCCTCCTGGGGTATATATCCCAAAGGGGTCAATTGGATATTAGAGACAGTGATCAAGCCTATACTTTTTTACGGCATATCCGTCTGGTGGAAAGCACTGGACTTGGCGAGCAATCGATCTCGTATAGAGAGGGTTCTTCGCATAATGGCAATCATGATAACTGGTGCCCTAAGATCCACACCAACAAAGGCTCTTTTCGCTGCGTTGTGCTGGCTACCAGTGGATCTGCTGGCCAGAAAGCAAGCACTACGTACAGCAATTAGGCTTAACGCAATCGGCGCATGGAACCATCTACCGTGGGGTCATGCTAGCATTCTAGAGACTACCGATACCATTCCGGATCTCATTGACTACTGCACTCCGAAGCCCTCCTTCAGGAAAGAATTCCGATACTCCTTGACGGGGGACTTTTCCCCAACACCACACGGGGCCATACACATTTATACCGATGGCTCCAAATGGAGAACGAGAGTTGGCGGGGGTGTCTATATCGCTGAGTTCGGGATCAAAATGTCTTTCAGACTCCCGGACGAATGTAGCATCCTACAAGCAGAAATATCTGCCATCAAACGAGCAATATACTGGCTAAGGTTTTACCGGATTTCAAATGCCGACGTTCAGATCATAACTGACAGTCAACCGGCGATTAAAGCACTCACTGGTGTGTACACCACATCCAGCCTAGTCCTGGAATGCCGCACAGCACTAAACACGATGGCGAGCAATCTAGGTATCACCCTCAGATGGGTAAGGGGACACGAGTCCGTTTCAGGCAACATCATTGCGGATGATCTGGCTAAGAGGGGAACCTTGCTTCGGGATGTCGATATTGACGATCTCTGCGGGATCCCACTCTCATCTTGCTGGAGACGAATTGACGCTGCCTTCTTGCAGTTGGCTCAAACCAGATGGTACAATGAACCAACTTGCTCTATTGCGAGAACAATATGGCCTCGCCTTGACATAAACAGAACTAAACAACTTCTAGATTTCACGAAACCACACCTACGCAACCTCATGGCTACGGTCACGGGGCACTGCACCTTTGGAACCCACGCTAGACGTATGGGTCTCCCATACAATGACTACTGCACAAGCTGTAATGACGTAGAAGAAGAAGAGAATGTAATGCACCTTTTATGCCTTTGTCCAGCTCTGGAGGACCACCGCCTTCGCCTACTGGGCAAAAGTTTCTTCGGTAGCCTCTCCGAGTTCTCAGAAATAGAACTCAAGAACATAAGTTCCTTCATTAGGAGCAGCGGGTGGTTCACTCGCTGACTACCCAAATGGCGTTTCTAAAACACGAACGACCCTTCCTGCACGGAACTCCGTACGCCTTACCTCTTTCTCTCTTCTCTTTGAACTAATTTCTAATACCTCTATTAACTCCTCTCCTTTCACTCTATTTGATACACTGTTCTGTTCTCTCTTTCCTTTCCTTTCCTTTACAGGTATCACAAAGGGACCATTATTATTGGACCCAAGTGGGCTGGAACCCTTTCTTTATAATTTTCACCAGCGACCTGATAACCTAACCTAACCTAACCAGACCCATTACTTAGCAGGCCTTCTATCAGGCCTGCTGAGTAATGGGTCGAGGAAGGCCTTCGTCCGCAATGACATCGCGTGTAAAAAAGAAAGGAGTATGTAATGGGAGTGGAAGTACTACAGACTGCTAAATAAGGCCTTATTGAAGGCCTTTTTAGTCCTTCTATTTACCGCTGGGTATGTATGCAGGCATGTTTATGTGTGTACATACATAGCCATGACCAAACATGCATATATCCATACATATATACACACATATATACACATATATACACACATATATACAAAAACAACATACATGCATACACACACAAACATACATACGAGTACTTTCGAGTATATTCGTGCAGCCCTCTATCGCATATTTGCATACATGTTTGAGATCTTTTTCAATAGAATTCATTCGCAAACAATATAGTTTGAAAAATGTCAAATCAGTGCGAACTTGATTGACTTGATTGAAGCATTTAAAGCTGCGGTATTTCGCTATATACACCCGTGGGCTCTCTCACAGCCACAGCGAATAGTTTTACTCGAATTACTCGTAGAGTCTCAACTGCCACCTAAAACTTTCGGCTTTAATTTTTAATTGATAATTTTCAAACAATGCTTGAGTACTTATTTTCTGTGCTGCAATGCACTTCACCAGCATTCAGATGTCTTGGAGTTCGTTGAAACCTAAACACTATAAATTTCCCTATTGAACTCGCTAAAAAGAAAAACTTTTCTAAACTTTAATTTAGTCCTCAAAGAAATTTAATTAAAAGAAAAATTCCTTAAATAGACATAAAAATATGATAAATTCCACTGTGAATTGATATTTTTACTTCTTGAAAGTGTTTTCCACAAAAACTTTTTTCATTTTGTTTTAAATTGGAGCTTGAGCACAGCAAAAAACTAAAGCAAAAGTGACATCAATTTGTTATTTTAAGGGTTTCATTTTTTTCTTTTTAGTATTTACAAAAAAGTTGTAAATTTTTCTTGCTGAAAAGACCCCATTTAGTCCATGATGTGTTTCTTTTTGTTGTCAATTATTTGTTTAAAAGACTTTTAGCAGACATGATTTGAACTTTTAATTAGACTTTTTAGTGTGTCAGTAGTAGCAAAGGCTTAAAGGGAAAATTTACATTCATTCTAAGTCCAACAACAACAACAAAAACAACGACTGCAACACAAACATTAGAACAGAAAACAAAACATAACAAAAATAACAAATAGCCTGTAGTAGTTGCAAACAACTTTCGTTTGATAGATGAAAGTAGCAGGTATGACATTATAACAAATACTAAGTAACACGCGGGCATATAAACTCACTTACATAGGAACTAGAATACTTCCACCAGAAGACCACCCAACCACCCACTTAAAACGTAAGTTGAATATAAAGTGCAACCTACATTTTGCAACAATCAGCAACACCAACAGATAAAACTGCATCTGCATACATCACAACTACTACAGCAGTTATGTTGCTGCTACCAACTGCCATTAGTTTAGATCGCTAAATTTAAATATTTTATACATATGTATATATGTACGTACAGTGCGAGTCAAAAGTGTGCAAATATTATCTGTTTACTGTTTTCGATAAAATATCTATAGGTCACAAACACATTGGGTGCGTTCATAAGACGTAGCTGTTGAGTTCAACTGTTGTAAAACTGTTGGCAACTGTTGCGCCCAACAGTTACGTCTTAGAACCGGCTTGATGAATATACTGGAATATGAACAGCTGATAAATGTAAACAATTAAAAACAGGCACAAAAGACATAGTTAAAATTATCTAAATTAATTAGTTTAGCACTGAGTTTTGAGCGCATTTTGGTTCTATAAAATATTCTGTAAACATGGTATCCAAAGCACCATACAAATTGTCCATTTTCATTTTATTTTAAAATTTTCACCACAAAGCAAAAAACACTGCAATAAAATAAGAAGTCTGAGCCGATAATTTTTTTAATTTAACGCTAAGCCGCCACCGTGTTAAAAAAATGGTTCAACATTATAGTACATTAAATACTATGTAATGTAGTAAGTAAACATCACAATAAACATATGTATATTTAATGATCTTAGTTTTATTTTAATTCTATTCCTTTATTTATTTACTTTATCACATTTGTAATGCAACATTTATTAAACTAGTTTGCAGCGGCCACATAATAAAGCGGCGTTGTATTAGAATATAAACGGCGTATTAGAATATGATCAGATGTGCATGATAAGCACAACATGTTGACCATAGGTAGCGAAAAAATTTTATGATGGAAAAAATGGCAGCAAATACACAACTGTTGTGTGTAGCGGAACTAGTCAACTGTTCGTTTCTAAGGCAAACACACAACAGTTGCACAACTGTTACGTCTAATCAACGCGACCATTGAAAAAAAGTTTTTTGTCTCTAAAAACAAACAAGTTATTCAATTCATTTATATAGTTGTGTTTCATACTATGTATGTAGATATATGCATATACAGCGGCGGACAAAACGAAAGCATGGAGTTTCCCGCAATGATGTTTAATAAAGTGAGTGTGTAACAGACTGGGTCTATGAATAACTAAACACAATCGTAGGATGTCAACTCTATAATGATTTATCACAAGCTGTAGATCGTAAAATATGTGTTATCTGCAAAATATTGTCAATTAACACGAAGAATTTTATTTGTTTATGGGTTGTTCTTAAAAGTTCAGTGTATCACTTAATCATTAATTCAAATAATCAATCTCCTAATTCTGAAAGAGGGTCATAAACGTTTTCTTTTTTCTGAATCCATCATTGAACGAAGTTTAACACTTTTATTAGATAATATCATGGTTTAGTTTAGTCTGACACTGTAACAGCATATGTATAATATATGTCTATTATTTGAGTGTTAGTGTAATAGAGTGTAGGTGTGCTATATATTTCCATAATCTTACGTGCAAATTTCTATCACGTGAACAATTTTCATTTTGCTGCTTCTAATGTGCGAGTACGTGCTTCCATTGAAGCCTCCAAGTATTCTCTAAAGGATTTTTTTATCAGTGGAGAGTTGTTAACACATGAAGTTAAGATTTCATGTTTTATGTTAAATGAATTTATTCATTTAAGTTTTTTATATTAATGTACTCTTATATTTTGTACAGAAATATACTTTATATTTTTGTTTTATAGCTTTATCCAAGAATTAGACGTACCAAGCTGAAGTACATATATATCGCAAAAACATGTTGTAACTAATTACACATGCAATTGAAAAAAATTCAGTTGCAATTATATATAATTGTAATTGAAAAAACAATTATAATTATGTACAAGTAATTGGCAAAATATTACCTTAATTAAATAATTGATTTAGTCCATTTAAAACGAGCCAGTGATTGGGCCCGACCTCCTCCGAAAAGAACCAAACTTGGTATGGTAGTTAACTCTTGTATAACTAACATTTCAGCAAAGAACTAGAGGAGTGGTGCCCAAATTATTTTAATGTAGGAAAAATTACAAAAATTGCTTCAAACTGCTTTGATATCATTGCTTATAACTTTTTTATTACTTAAGCTAGAGTAATGATTTAAGTCTTCTTTTAAAGGTATTATTATACTGCCTTAACGGTTATAACATTAAAAATAATTATCACAATTGTAGGAGTTGTGTTTTCACAATCTGAAATTCATGATGCTATAATTAAAAAAAATGGTATTTTAACATCTTTCAAATATAAATATGGGTGTTTCTCATTTCAAATGTGTTTTTCGTGTCCGTTGAAAGTATAGTAAAATACTTTAGCATGCTTTAATATATTATAAATAAATGTAAATAAGTTTTTTTTTTGTATAACACTGTCCTTATGTGTTAAAAACGAAAAACAAGAATACTGTTTATACTCTCTTCCTACAAAATGGTATGTCCGCAATGCATGCTGTTGATTTTCCACATTAAGAAACTATGAATTTTTCCAAAAACGAGATTAAATTTATAACGACTTTAGAATATATGCATTTGCATCTCTTAGTTTGCACATGAAATTTTTTTTTAAATATTAGAAGTTATAATTTTTTTAATTGTTGTTGACCGCACGCAGTCTTGTGTATTGAACGTTACGCTTTTTTAGTATACTTTATAACTTAGTTTAATTATTGAAAATGCATTAACAACATACACTAAAATAACGGCGTAGGCTTGTACTTCTAAATATTTAAAAGTTTTTTGAATTTGGTTAAATGTTTCATCAATCAATCTTGGTTTGTATCCAAAAAAATGTATTGAGTATTATACATATATATTTTTTTTTAATTGAAATTTTTTAGTGATTAACTAACTACACACATAAACATGCATGTATCCATAAGTATATACATAAGAACATACCATCTATGCACACACTAAATTCATACGAGTACATTATACGAATACATTTGAGTACACCTTGCAACTCTCTAATAAAAATGTATTGAGTGTTACGTTAACAATATTCTTAAATAGAATTTATTTATAAATTTTAGGACGGCAAAAAAAGTTAACAGCAGCGGAAAGGTAGAAACGATTTAGATAATTTTATTCGTTTTAGAAATTTCTGATTTGGTTTGAAAAATTTTAGCTTTTCCCGCACTGTGGGTTGTTATATTTTCGAAGATTGTATTAGGGGCTATTCACATATTACGTAACGGTATTTTCGAAGCTTATAGCAAAAAAAAAAGTTATTTTTTTTGCAGTGTAATTTTCTTTACACACAAAAAACTAAAATACGATTTCAATTACATAAACTGCAGATACAATAAATATGTAGACAATTATTTTAATTTATTAAAAAATTTTGTTGTTGATCGCACGAGTAATTGATTCAATTACTAAATTAATTGAAAGCAAATTTGAATTTTGTTAAATGGAGTTTATTGCAATTTTTCAAGGAATTATTTTTCTGTGTATGAAAACTACTATCGCCAAACATGTTTTGTTTTTCTTAATTTGCAAAAAAGGAACGTAAAATGATTTACTGCATATGTACTCGTATGTATATTTTTAGTAAAGTTTCCTTTTTATATTCTCAAAGAGGAAGCTTTAACTTGTTTATACTCCTATAAGACAAAGTTTTGTTTTAAGGACTTAAAATGTTTTTAAAAAATTAAAATAAACGAAATTTTATGGGTGTATGTGTGTGTGAAGGAAGGAATGAAGGAAGGAAGGAGTTATTGCTGTAAAACGAAATAATGAAAAATTGTCTTGCAATATGCATGAAACTAGTTGATGTTGTTGTATGTTGTACGAAACTATATTATACTTTATTTGGAAACTTATTACCAAATTAAAAATTAACTTGAACAACTGCCACAAAATTACATTTATATTATTCTTATTTTATTTAATTACAGTCATCACCTGGACATAGTGCTGCTGTCAGCAATATGAATCTCAGAGCCAGACCTGCAGCTGCCATTGTACGCCCCCATTCGGCAGACTTTTTAGAATATGAAGCTAGAGCTGAAGCTGCGGCAGATGCTGCTGCTATAGCTGCCACTTCCTCAATGATAAAGCCAGATCCAGTAAGAGCACCACGACCAAAATCTAGTCTGGACATTAATCGTACACCAGATAGTTTTTATTATTCTGAGGAGAATTATGCGGAAAAAATGCGCAAAAGCGCCCTGTATTTGCAAAATCCTCAAGCTCAACCGCAGCAGCCCGGTTCATATCGTACTGCAAGTGGATCTACAGATTTTCTTAGTCCTGTAGCAAGTGGTATGAATACAATCGGTTATGAGAATCCTTACGAAAGAACATACAAACGTAATGAATTTTTACAAGATGCTTTAGGTAATCAAGCAGGGCATACTAGCATACCACGTATGAGTCGTTCACAAACAATGGGTAATGCTTCACAAATTCGCTCATCCTCCACTCATCCTCATCCCTCACAATCACCACCATCTCAGCAACAAGAGCTACAAGAACAATTGCTATTAAATCAGTCGCCGGCATATCAACAAAAACAAGCGTCACAATCATCATTACTCTCATCAGGTCTCACAACTCAACAAATTATTCAACAAAATGAACAGTTCCTACGTTCAGCTAGTGCTCGTTTACCTAAACGTTCGTCGACATTTGACGATGAACCCTCATCGTCAGTTAATCCTATCACTACTACAACAGTTACTTCTCCACCCACAGGCACCATTTCACCTCCAGCCTCAACAGCAGGAACTGGAACTAGTGGTTTAACACAAACTACTCCCACTTCCCATTTGGATGGCGAACGCAAACGTGAAGAATCCATGAAACGTTTATTGGAATGGAAGCAGCGTATGCTTCAATCACCACTAACACGTAAGGGAGCTCAACACTCTATGGTGTCCAGCACGCAAAATGGCCAAATTGTTGCATCCAACAGTAATATATCAGCCATGTCAAAACTAGGCAGTAATCCCAACATTCTATTGGCCTCAACAGCTGTTGCCAGTGGAGCCCACTATCCCAATGCAGTTACTGCCACTAAAGGCGGCATGTCTGCAAAAACAAATACTGCTGTTGGAATACAACGTAGCCGTTCTGAAACACATGCAAACGCTGGTCCTACTGCTGGTTATAATTCCTATTCTTCAGATGATGAAGGTAAGTTATTATTTGCTGTTAAATAAAATAAATAATTTTTAGGCCTTTAAATTAAATTGCAAATTAAACGACAATAAAAAGGCCCCACAAAAAAAACCTCTTTTGCATCTTAAGTAAAATCACTTGTCGGTATAATTTTATTTTGTGAATTTTTTTTTTCTTCTAAATTTCCCTATACATTTCCCTAATTCCTGTGATAACTCTTCTCATTATATATCTCTTTCACTCTCTATACATGCTATATATATATATTTTTCTCTGTCTTTTTTTTTATCTGTACTTGGAACAAAATAGTCTCTATGTATACTATTTCGGGATATTTAACGTGTAAATTATTTGTATACTCTTTGGGTTAAATTGAAAATGCAAACCCTTGAAAAAGGATTACTTTTCGTTTGCATTAGCTTGTGTGTGTCTTTTTTTTTTTGCTGTACTTTTAACCTTTAGATTTGCTATAGTTTGTATGTAGATACATTTGTATGAATAACTAGCATGCTTTAAAGCTCTACAATATTTTTCTATCTCTTACGCTTATCTCTATCTCTATGCCATTTAATTTTTTTTTATTTAAAGTTGTTCTATGTTAGCTATATATGTATGAGTATATTTGTACGACTGCAGTAAATAATTACTTGCTTGCTAATTTTCTCTCACATTTGCTTGACTTAATATTTTTAACTTTAATTTCATAGAAATACATACATACTATATTTTTGTAATATTTGCAATGTAAGTTTAGCGTAAAAATAGTTTGAGGTAAGAACAAATATTTTCTTGCAAGATCTAGATTAAATTAGTGTATTTACATTTTGGGAATACGCACAATTTTCTTTGTCGAAATACATACACATTTAAATGTTTATTTTTCTGTCATTAACGGCCATTTTCACAATGTACGATTGAAAGTTAACGTGGAGTTTAACGGAGAGCTCGTCATACAAAACTTCCCGTTAAAGTCCACGTTAACTCTTAATCAGAAATTATAAAAAAGGCCGTAAATCGAATGCCTTACGAATTATCACCTATGTGCTGAAAAACGCCGCGCGATTGTTAAATTACTTGCGAGTTTAAAATCGCAAATCTCACTTTTGCAAGTGCTGATGCTCGTGCGTTCTGTTTATTTTTTAAATAATCTTCGAGAAACGTTCTTATATATGCTTATATATGCGCTTTGTTTTTTGAAACCATAGTATCCAACATAGAATTTTTCAACTATTTTTAGTTTTGGCCTTGCTTTTTTTTCTTGCTATTTTACGTTTTATGCATCTGGCAACAATATTGGTTGACAAATGTGATAAGTAGGTGTCCGGAATAATGACGCGCATTATAAAATCGCCATTTTTTAAAGTAAACAAAAGTAACACAATAGTCGAAATACGATAAAGCAGCATGCTTTTTAATTTAGTATTTTGTATTAAAATTAATAAAAATTCAAGCTAATTTAATTATTTTTGGCTTGAGTTCGGTTTTAATTTAATTTTTCAATTAAATTATATTTTTATTTAGAGATAAATGTGAAGCATGTAGACAAAGAAAATCTTGACTGCGTGGAGGGTTGAACTGACGTTTCGATAGCTTCCGCTAATCTCATCAGAGTTCTTTACCGTTTAGACCACTCGACGAAGTCTGTGGTTTGCAGTCAAGAGTTGAATATTTAATTTTTTTGTCTACATGCTTCCCAATTTATCTCTAAATAAAAATATAATTTAATTGAAAAATTAAATTAAAACCGAACTCAAGCCAAAAATAATTCAATTTCTTTGGAAATTTCGACTAAAACTTAATTAATAAAAATTGTGTATTTTTTTAAGTGGTATTAAATAAAAATAAATTAAATTTTATTTTTGCTATTTGATACAAAATTTTTGTAATATACACAAGTTCACTTAGTCTCGATTTTTGAGATGTAGGTTAAGTCTAAACTTAGTTTAACGTAGTCTGAAACTCTGGATTTTCCGAAATTTGATTTTTTTTATTATTTCATTAAATACTAACATTTTAAGCAAAACTAAGCTGTTCCGTCAAAATTTTGTATACAAACTTGGTAATGGTGCCACAAATCAGTTTTCAGATTTACTAAACCTAGTTTAACTGAAATCTCAAAAACCCAGCCTTAGAGTTCACATTACTCTTTGCTTGCGAGTTGAATTAGCAAAAAATTTTGTGATTCCAATTTCCAACACACCAATTTAGTGACTTCGAGTCGAAATCGTTTTTATTTTGCGAAATGCGATTTTCAGCACATGGGCGTATGCTTATACTATATATGGGGCATTCCATACCAAATCGGACGATTTGAACAAAAATATTTTTTTGATTTCCATAGTTTTGTGATATTTTTAGTACCCCTCAAAAGAGGCTTCCAGGTAAATTTTGAGATTTTTTGATTACTCGCTCAAAAAATATTAATTTTCAAAAAATCATTTTTTATTTTTTTTTTCTCATTCATATCTTTAATAATGGTTCAAGTTTGATTTTTTTTATTTTTGTTTTTAGATGTTTTTTACAGAAAAACCGAAACGATATAAATTGAATCGCTTGTTCCTAAATTAATGCTTGATCTATATTCATCTGATTAATCTAAATAAATAACACTTGTAACTATATTTAGAACAACTTGCCTAACAGAATATAGTAGGATTTTTCCGGGAACAAATAATTGGGAGAGCAAAAACTCCCCGGCGTAATTCATAATAGTGCTGGATATCTTTAAAGAGCAAAAATTTATGAGTATTCAAATCTTTTTTATTATTATAAAAAATGCGAAGCCATTTTATAAGTGCTCTTTTAAGGGTTTTAATAAATGCTTTATTTTGCAATAGGACTTATATGTAAATAAAACATGAAAATAATTTTATTTAACTATTCTGTAGAAAATTCGTGATTTCTTAAGTATAATTCTGTGCTTTCTATTTTTTTTTTATTACCTTTATACCTTACTGTTTATATGTATGTATGTATAAGTTTTAACAACTTAATTCATAAAAAAAATTTTAATTAATAAGAGGCTTATAAAACAAATTTTTGTATGAACATTTGCTTTATTAATCTGTTATAAGTCAGAAATATTTTTTATGAATTAAGGCATAAATATTTTCAAATAAAATTTTAGTTCTATGTCGGCTGCACTATTATTTGAAATGCTTTAAAACAACTTATATCGCCAAATTTGTTTGTACTTTTTTCTTTGTTTTATATTTTTTTAATTCAATTTAATATTTATTAAGAATAACTCTCAAGCAAACGTACAATTTTATATAAACGAAAAAAATATGCAAAATTCAACAACAATAGATCCTTCCTGCCGAGCGTTTTAACAGCAACAAAAATAACAAAAATAATGGCATTTGCATTTGCATTTCTTTAATTTATAATTAGTTTATAAAGAAATTAAAATGGATAAAAAACAATATGGAAATAAATTAACAACACTTGTTTACTAAATATTTATAAGGATTTTAAATGAAATTAGTTAAAGTTAAAAAAAAAGTTTGGTACAGGAATTAATTAATTATTGATATTTTGTTATAATAATGTTTATTTATCAAATATTTAAAATTAGAAGTATATTTTATTTATTTGATTTGAAGGAAAAAATTATTATAAATCGCAAAAAATTTAAATTTGGACTTCTTCAAGTCTCATAACCCTAATCGATAGGTATGTATAAAAAACTACCCCCAAAATTTGCATAGCAAGGAGTTCAGATTAAGGCGTGTCCTACGCCCATCAAAGTTTGAGCCAATGCTCTTTTTCTGATTTTACGTCTCATAACTTAATAAATTTTATCTAAAAAAATCTTCTTAAAATTAGTTTTCTGTAAAGTTTCGAACAGTTTTGCCTTACCGAATGGGAAATGAGCCCTTTTTCGTGAAAATCGGTAAACAGTTTTTGATTTTATTCGCAATTTAGTGAGAGAACTTTTTTAAATTGTTTTATGAAATTTTTAATTTTTAGGCTAAAACTTTTACGGTCTCTCTGAAACTAATGGGCAGATTTAAAAAAAAATGTTCGCTCGGCTTAAAGATAATTTTGTTGCAGAATTTTGGCTTTTCTTTTTTACTAAATAGGGCGAACCCTTCTCCAGTTATGCCAATATGTATATGTCGTGCAAGTTCCTTAAATTTTGACAGAACGCTATATCTCGGAAACAAGCGCTGATAAAAAATTGAGTGCCTATTCGGAGAAACGTTTTAATGCTGATCTTAGTTTTGGAATTACACAGAGCCTATATGACTTTTTAGATAAAGATCTATCTATGTTCTAAATTTCATTAAAATCGGTTTGATTTTTTCGAAGAGGCAGAAATTTCCCCCCAATCACCCTCCTGGTCCTACTTTCGACAATCTGCATAACCTATGTGTCTTTTTAGACGCAGATCTATTTATGTTCTAAATTTCATTAAAATCGGTTTGGACGTTTCGGAGAGACAGCAATTTCCATTCTGTTGCCATCCTGGTACTAGATATAAAAAAAAATCATATTCTATAACCTTCCCAGAGTTGTACAGACTAAGTGCACCAAATTCCATCGCTATCTGATAAGCGGTTTGGCCGTGCATAAAATACGAACAAGCAAATATTAATTTTTATGTATTAGATGAGACATACAACACAGAAAAATAGCATTTCCCCAAACTTTGGTGGGCCCCTCCTTAATTGTACCTGATTGAACTGAATTTTTTTATGTTAGTTTTTTTTATAAATACCCATCGACTTTAAGAAATCAAACTTTGATTTTTTATGACGACTCTAGTGCATACCACACCGGCACAATTAAGGAAGCTAAAAGAGTAAAAATTTAGTCATATACTTCCCTAATAAGATGAAGTTTGTGCAGCACATTAATATTTTGGTTCGTTATCTTTAAAAACTAAAATTACCACAATAACAAAATAGTATGCATAGTTTTGTTTTCTATTAGAAACAATAACTTAATATTACTTTCATTAACCCTTGCGTCAACTACCAAAATATTTACTTAAAATGCACCCAGAAACTTGAAATGTTTTTTATAGTATTAAAGGATTTTTTATGTAAAGAGACTTTCATATTTTTTTATTGTCTTAATAAATAGAAATTCATTACGTATTGTAAGATTTTACATTAGTTTAGCAGAATTTTCAGTACCATTTGCAGCAAAATCCAGAGTCACACGCACGGCTTTCGAGGGCACTAGAAAGCTTGATGACCAAACAATACTTACGAAAATGCTCCTCACTGAGAAGGAGTAAAGATGAAAAGAGAATTTTTCATACAATTATTAAATTTTTTAAATTTATTATTTGATATATTTGTCCCAATGTCTTAAAAAAAATATTTGTAAATTCTCAAATGCGTTTTGGAAGTCTGTACTTAAGATGAGAGGTTTGAAAATTTTCAAACGTATGGTTGAAGTCTACTGACGATTTGTTAAAGCACCAATGAAATGCATATAGACATTGCTTAACCCTTAACAAATAAATTTTTAGTTTTAAACTATATTATATATTCTATTAATAAACCAACCACTTTAGTACAAATTGCGCCTCCAGACCGGAACTAGAACCGCGCATCACCATCCTCTCGAAACCATAGCAGCTACAAGTAACTCCCAAGTGGTAAAGATGCAGGTATAAATCGTATATCATATTAACTTTTAGACCGACTTATGATAATAGAATACTTATCAGATGAATGGTACCATCGTAAAGATATCAGGATATTTGTGTTGTACCAACCATTGCAAAGCTAATTAAAAAAATAATCCTCAATCGCATAAAGGAAGAAAGTTTTCATAGTGGATATTCCTGCACGTATCACATCAATATCTTACGCATAATTATTGAGCAGTGGCATGTGTCTCTGATCAAGGAAAGTTATGACCAGAGTGAAGTGTGTCAGGGATGCATATTATAACCTCTCTTATTTTTAGTGGTGGTGAGTGCCATAGAGAACAGAAGACAATGAATTCAGTGGCAAATCAACTGCAGTAGATATTATATTAAGCGCTATTGGGGCTTAAGAATAAACATCAGTAAAACAAAAGCAATCAATGGGAATCGATATACTAGCGCCACTAAGTACCAAAATCGTAAAAAGGAATAAATATACAGTTATGCTCTCAGTGCACACTGCCCTGCAGAGGAATGTCTAGTGACATGATAAACTGTGAACTGAGGTTCGGCAAGAGGTTCAATTCTGCTTAGGGTCACGTGGGAGGAAAATGGTTCTATGGACTCTAGAAGTTTATGTTGTTATACGGATGGATATGAAACGGAAGATGGAGTTGGCGCAAGAGTCTTCGGCCCCAACGTAAAAATCTCTGACCGTGCCCATGGCCTACGTTATTTAGGCGGAAATACAGGCGATTAACAATTGTGTACTTATTAACTTAAGTAGGAGCATTAAAGGTGTGCATATAGCTATATTTTCCGATAGTCAGACAGCTCTTTTTTTAAAGAGAAGTAACACAATCAGGCAATTAATGGCTACCAGTTAATTAATTAATGTGTTACCTTCTTTGGGAAAGGGATAGTGTAGAGAGAACAGGTGTTAAAGTGGGAGAGAGATAGAAAGCTTAATTAATTTACAACCGTGCTATTGCGCGTCTTTTTTTTACAGAGCAGTGTTGCAAGCCCCTCTGGTGTCAAGTAGAAGCATTAAGTTGTTTAAGCTGTGTAGCCATGTTATTAGTTCTTTTACTTCGCCGACGGTTCTGCTACAATACCGACGAAGGAGGGTGAGGTGAAGTGCATTAGGATATGTTAGTATTAAACGCTGCCAGTACTGCCAAGATGATCAGTGCTATGCCTTCATCATTTTAACAGCCCAACAACAACCAACACAATAACACACCAATGCACATGAGAAAAATGCATGATGTTGTTGGCTTGCTTGAAACTACTCTTGAACTCAAGACCTCAGGGTTTGTAGTCAAACGCACTAACCACTCAGCAAACAGTACCATACTAATTAAGCCACTCTTCATAGGAACTCCGCTTCAAGTTTGCTTTAGAGTGCTTTGACTCACTACAGAAGCTATCGATACAGAACAAGGTTTCCATTTACTGCATACCTGGCCTAGCGATCATACAGGTAACGAGAAAGTATATGACCTTGCCAGGAGGGACTCTGCTGCTCCTCTATCAGGTCTCTAATCTCATGGAATGACATTTCGACCGCAAAGGAAGTGTGATTGGCTTCTTCGGGCTTAAGGCAATCCAAATTATTGAAGCTGCCATTTTCATACAGTGGCATACTGAACTTCAAAAAGAATGAAAAGGTAGCCAAGTTCGTTCACCCCTGTTTCGTTTATGGTTAGAAGAAGACGAGACAACAGTACACATTCTCTGTGAGTGTATTGTCTTATGTAATAGTAGAAGGCGTGTTTTTCATTCTGTGCTCGGATGATATTAGGCGGGCTTATCCAACCTCTATGCTGACATTCATAAGGACGAATCATATAGTGCTTGAATTATGCTTCCTCTATTCTATTCTAGATGTAGACGGCAGAATTATTCTCCAATAAGAGTTAGAGGATAAAGGTTATTTTAAAATTGGATAATGGCGACTTTAGTTTCCATAATTCTTTTCTATTTTCAAACAGCTCCATATCATTACTCTAGCTTGGCATTTCGCTATTCGCTTTAAGAAGTCTCAATGAAATACCTGAATCGCTTGATTTCACTTTTGCCTGAATATGAATACACTTTCACTTTGATGGCGCATTGGAAGAAAACAACTTAAAATAATAATTCTAGTCTAGTTTGTTCTGTTCTGTTAATTAAGTGATACGGATCTTAAAGCGAGTTCTACTTGCAGTTCACTTTGATCCTATTTATTTATTACTCTTACAGTTTTTAACATCCTAGTGAAGAAGGAGCTTTCAAAGAAGTCAACAAGATCCTGAACTTGCGAACTGAAGATGGTTCCATTCCGGATAATTTCTAGTAATTATTACATGGGCTTTTCATTGCTGGAAGCTCTCTCTTTTATTCCTATTCAATGAATATGAAGTCATGTTTATTGTTGAAAAAAAAACTTTTTTTTTTTAACTGCTACAAATATTGTTTGTTTTGTCCCACAGTATATTCTTTATTGTAATTTACAATATGTGAAAAGCGTCATCGTTGTATTTAATTTTTATTCGCATAATTTAATTTTCATCATCTATAAAAGCAACAGCACGAAGCTAGCATATACATAAAATAACTTTGAGAGTAGCTAAGAGACTAAAAGCCTTTGGCAGAGAGAATTGTGGAAGAAGAAGAACATTTTTATTCACTATCTGGATGTTGTTAATAATAACTTTCTAAGAAGTTGAAAATATATACTTATTGATACTTTGGAAGCAGCTAAAATATAGCTCCTTAAAAATAACTTCCAAAATATTTTACTGGGATTAATTAAAAACATATTTATTTGTACAGTGTAAAAGCACTAATTTGACTAATGTTATTTTAATGTGTTTATTTTGAACTAATTTGCTTTTTAATCTAAATAGGCTTAGAAGGCTCGAAACGCTATATTCAGAAAGAATTAGACATGATCAATATTCCAAGGAATAAGGGAAAATTAACATCAAATTAATTAACAAGTAGTGGTAAGTAGAGAAACACATAAGCACTGACGATGAGAGTGTAGCGGCTTCCGAAAACCACGTTGTTCTATTCGTAGAAAATTAATTTGATGTTTATTTTCCCTTGTTCCTTGTTGCAAAGTTCAATATAATTTTTCAAGATGGTCTAAAGTTTTGTTCCCAATAAATTAGAGAAATCATTATCAAATCTATAGATAAATTTATCAAATATGAGATAAATTTATATACTCGTATTCATCTTTAGGTAGGTTAAGCCATTCTATATGGCTGCATTTTGTTGGTGCTTATGTCAACTCATCAGTAGACATTTAACCATATATTTGTCCTGTTGAATAAAAGTTGTTTGTTCTGCTGTTTGCATAAGGTTTTTAGGCTACCATTTTGTATTTAAGTAATTCTCATTTGTTCTTTGAGAATTTTTATATAGAAGCATACGAGTTTAAAAACTCTTCAAACATAATGGTTGAAGGTATACTGGCGAGTTGGCATAAGTATGTAAGTACCAATCAAATGCAGTAATGTAGACTAGCATAACACACAACCAATAAAAATTTTTTGAACAATTAATTGGGAGAATATATCAAAAAAAAATTAATTGAATTTGTTTTTGTATATTTCTTTTAATTCCTCGTATTTAGAATAAATGTTTAGATTTTGGAACTGGATTTTTACATATTAAAAAAATAATAATAATAAAACTCATTAATAATATTTTTCAGATCTTAAGATTCTTTGGGGTGTACGGTTTTTAAAATTTCATGACATTTACACTTTGTTTCCTGTAGTTAATTTGTTTAAAAAAACTTTGGCTGTACGGTTTATATTTTCTTATATTTTTTACTATATAATTTTTTTGTTCGTTTTCGCACTAAATACCATCATTGTTTAATCAATTTTCAGAACATTTTTCCAAATAAAAAATTTATTTGTTTTATTAGTGTTTGTGTTTTATTCAAATTATGATTTTTTTTTTCTTTTTATTGTTTTTTTTAATTGTTCATAATAAATCTTTGAAAATGGCTCTGTATTGTAAAAAATAAAAATGTATTATCACATAAAAATAAACACAGCTGGAACGATTACAAAAGCGCCGGCAGGAAGGTCCTCTCTACGTGCCAAAACTTCTAAAAACGGCCACAACACTAGTTCTAGCCTAACTACCATCACAACCTCTTCTAGCATAACCACCTCTGTCATCACTAAAAACAGCACCAATACAACCACCCAAAAACCACAAATTTTGACCACTACTACCCTAATGGCATCTGGTGGTCATGGTTTAGAAAAATACAATGCAACATGCAATTTACACAATGACAGTACAACAATAACAAGACCAAAGAAAGCATTTGCTATAAATGACATACATCATCAACAAAAACAACAAAAGCAGCAACCACAAGATATAGTAGAATATCCAATGACCACTTTTTTGACACGATCAACTGACTTGACATTTACGTCTACAATATCACAAAACCTCCCACCTGTACAAAAAGTTTTGAAACCAATTTTAAAAACTAAAATAATTAATGTTAGACCGACACCAGCTACAACTTCACCTTCTGCCTCATTTTTTCAATCAGACTTAGAAGATAGTTTAGATAGTTCTTTACCTCAAGCAATATTACCCAAAATCCCCAATGCTATAGCAATACCTTTAGACGAAAAGCTCATTAATGATCCTTCTTCACCGCTTATTTCCTCCTATGTGCCAGTTTATAGTACTAAGACCGTAGTGCCCACAAAATCTCGTAAACTTTCCTCTAATAATAATGAAAATTGCGAAATACTGCAAACCAAAAGTTCAACTTGTACACAACGTAAGGAGGCTACCTTAGACAATGAAGAAGCTATTAAAAGTGATACCAGTATTTTAGTTAGCGTAAATGAAATTGAAGAAAGTTTAAAACCCGAAAAGAATCTAGAGACAGAAGCTATACAAGATGATGAGGCTACACCCATGCTAATGAGTCTGAAACGTTTTAAAGAAAATGAAGAAAAACGAAAAAAACTACAATTAAACTTCGAAGAAACAACCAGTAATGAAGATGATGTAATTACTCCCACTCAAGATACCATTAGTATACAACAGGAAATAGATAATCAACAAGTTCTAGGTGAGCATCAAACAGAAGATGATGATGAGGATACAACATGTGAATATACTGATGATGATTTGGATGAGGCATTAGCCGAAGAAGCTGATGTTGAAGAAGATGCAACAATGGATAGCACACAAAGTCAGCATGATTTAGATGATGACAAGGAAATTTCAAAAATATACGAAAACGAGCCAATGACCCCACAAGAAAATGAGCAAAATTTTGACGAATCTCATTATTTGCCCATGACACCCAAGAAAATAGAATCTGACCAGTCCGGTAATACTGAAAGAAGTCTTACCATAGTTACTATGATGGAATCAACTAATGAAGAAGAAGAAAATCACTATGTGGAAATGACCAAACAATTGCAAGATGAAGACTCTAAAAATAATTATGAAATTATGTGCATAAACAATTCATCAAATAACACACCGTCATCGTCCAACGAGGCAGGTTGTAAACCAAAACTATTGAAAACAATGAATGAACCTTTGTACATGGAGCTGCAGGGTATTAAGGCGGGCCAAAAAACTACACAATCCAAAGAGGATACTCCTTTAGCCTTGTTCAAAACCTCAACATTAAAGAAATCTAAAAAATCAACTGATACTCTAAAAAAGAAATCGAAAAAATCTCAACAAGATCGCAATCAACATAAAAGGAAAGATTTACCGGATATTTTGAAGCCTCCACAAAATTCGATGGTCTTAAACTCGGACAGTTCCGATGCTGACGATGAATCCTCCAAATATATGGATTCGAAAAAAATGAGATCTCGTACTAGATTCAGTTTATCAGATACATTCAGACCGGCTTCTTACTATTTAGGAGCTTCCACACCACTTAATAATTGTATAGAAAGTTCTGATAGTGAAATAGTATCGCCACCACCCATACCCAACTCACCGCCACCCATGGAAGAGCTTAAAACTGAGGAAATATTTTCGGCTGAAAACTATGATACCGTTAAGCGTAGAGATAGCTCTTCGTGCAGTAAATTCAATATTTCGTATGAACAATTGCCGAAAATACACGCTAGTAATACATCTCTAAATTTCCCCAAGAATGAAGCGGCTCTGAAATCTAGCCGCCTCTCGCTGCCTGATCAATTTAGCAAAGTGAAAAACCCTAAACCGCCGCCATCACATTTGCTGTTATTAAAACAGCACGAAAGAACATTGTCCGATTCCAATTATAGTTTCCAAACAGATAACAGCTCAAATACTTCTTCCGACTTTGATCTTTACAATAAATTGAAAAAGAATTCTCCCTCCTATATAGCCACGCCCATACGCTATCAATCGAATTCATCACTGACTTTGAGTCAACAAAAATCCTCTCTGCCAGGCACTGGTAATAATAGCGAAACAGATACGGTGGAGCTTAGACATAGACAAGGATCTGACTCTGAGCTAGAAAGGCAAAGATCGCGAAGACCTCTTTCAGAGGAATCTATTAGCGAAATAGAATCCCTAAGTGAAAAGTTTGAAGATGCCTTGGAGTCAGCCGATTTAGATACTTATCTTAATGACCTACAAAATAGTGATTTGTATCTGTACCAAAACACTAAGTTTGAATCATCCACCACGTCCATATTTACAGATGCAGCCGCTGCTCAAGGAGCTGGTATTCTAACAAATCTTATAAAACCTCCCAGAATATTCCGTAACCAAGATGATGAAAATTTCTATGGTAATATACACTTTATATCGTCAACGGACTCGCTGCAAAAACTAGAAGGACCCAATGATCACTTTGATAATTTAGGAGCCACCAGTTTAACGCCTACTAGATACACAACACCATTGCACAGTCGTAACAATAGTAATATATCGGAACAATCCGCACCCTACTATTACTCAGAGTTAAACAGCAGCAGAGAATTATTATCTACACCGACCACTTTAAATAATCAAAGAGACATACATGCCCAACAAGGTTCCAATATAGATCATATTCACAATCCCATAGAAAGAGCACATAATATCAATATGGAAATATTAGCCGATAAAGATCAAGCTATAGATAGTAAAAATTTATATAAAATGAAAACAAATATAGAAAAATTAAGTTATAGTTCGGGTAAAAATTTAAGAACTGGAGAACCCTTTCACTCCAACTCCTCTCATCCATCTTCATCATGCGCAGCACAAACATTTCACATTCAACAAATACAAAATCCAGCTTTGAAAATGAATAATTATAAAATAAATTTAAGACATCAGCAAGCATTAAACTCCATATATGGAATTAACCCCAGTTCACAAACCATAACACAGCCACCGATAACGAGTTCATTAGCATCGAGCACCACTACCGTTTCATCTACTTCATCACCAACTTCAGCTACTACTACCACATCTCACAATATATATAAGGTTGATGTTAATGCTAAAAATATTAATTTACTAACGATGGCTAATAATGCTTTGGTGGCACAAAATACTTTAGCTGATGCTCATATTTCCGAAGCAAATGATGAGACTACAAAACCTTCAAATAACTCAGATAAATCTACAGTTCTAGGTGGACCTGTAAGTGGTGAGCGACTTTGGGAAGAAGACACTTTGTGGCGTGAAAGTTTAAGAAGAGTATCACAGAGACATGCACGTTCCCTAGACGATTTAGATCGTATTAATGTTGGTTCAGCCAGAATAACAGCTGCAAATCGTTCTCATATCCCTGCTATGGAGACTAATAGGAAACCTCGCCTATCACGCGATGTAACTTATGTCAACGATAATGTTTCACAGCACTTAAGATCAAGTTTTAAATCACGCCACTCGTCGAATCCAAATTCTCAAAACACCTACGATGAGGTATGTGATGATCAAGTGATAAATGAAACATCTCAAAATATAACTAATGATCATGATGTTTATGTACAGCTTACCGAAAATATTCTCAGACCAGACGACCTAAATTCTGATCTCTATGAAGTATTACGCGAAGAAACATCTTCCAATATATCATCCAATAAATCTACTGAAATTGATCGTGAAACAATACGTCAATGGGATTCAATGTCAAGTGGTCTGATGAAAAATTCTCTACCGCTCTCCAGTTTGGATCAAAGTCCAACAAGCAGCAGCAATGTTAAATCTATAATAGAACAATTAAACTCAAATTGTGATAACGGTGACAGTGCCAACATTGAAATGCATAATAAATGAGGACAAAATAAATATTTATAGCAAAAAGAAAAAAAAACTCTGTGATAGAATGTTTTGAGTTCGAGTACAAACGATACAACGAAAAGCTTTTGTCGACTTCTTCCAATGTTTAGATCTGCTTTTAAAATTATATGTATGTATTATATTAGGAAAATGCAAGATATATTCATATCAGTACATACATATTTCACTGCTTTAATTTTGTTTATATTAAAGGCTCTTCAGTTTTTCTTCTGTTGTTTTTAAGCATTTTTTTTTTTAGTTTGAACTGTTTGAAAATTCAAAACCAGGCTTATGTATTTGTATTGATTAAAATAAAATGGATTTATGATGGTGAAAATTTAAAAAGGTTAGCTATCAACATTAAAAATATACATATAAAATATATATACACCAAGTCAGAATTTTTTCTTCTATCGATGGGTAAATTACACTAAGTCATATGTTTCGAAGGACGTATATAGTACTACTCAAACCCATTGTGAAAGGTAAAGAACATCATGTCCATTTTAACAAGTAACGGCAACATTATATGACGTAATTTTATTAAGAATATCTTGGATATAACGAAATAATATTTGAGTTATATAAAATGTTCGGGTTAAGTTAAATTGTTAATGCTAGAAGATAGATTCACTTGTGATTTCATATATGTTTTTGCAGTTCCTTGTAAAATGTTCAAAATTTGACTTGGTGTAGTTTACCTGCCACTTACAGATATATATTTATATATTTTTGTTTATATAAATTTGATGTAAATAATTTTTTTTAATAAAAGAATTTAAGATCAATCCACCATAATCGACCATGTAACAAAATACAGTTCTGATCGAGAATAATATCAATTCCTTAAGTTGCTTCTTCAGAAAACGAAAATTTTCTGTTACTACATTTATACGCAGTGCTTATTGGCAAATAAAATCGTAAAATGCTGCCAAATACTTTTTTTATTGTCATTTATCAAATCACTGAATATATATCTATTTGTTAATATATTTATCTATTTATTATTTTTTATTAACAAACATGTGTAAAGGTGGCACCGTCAAACTTCTTATTTGCAAATAGTGCGTTAATCATCAATTGTTTTCGTGATTTAGTAAGTTGCAATAAAAAAACATATTTAGTAGCACTACATTTTTATTTGCAAATAACACGTGCGTATAAATGTTCTATGTAATAATTTTAATTTTCAAAATGGACTTGACAAAAACTTTTTCTTCTAGCTTCATATCCATTAAACACTAAAATAATTGCACACATTTAGGAGCATCAAATAAATATTTGACCTTAAGTTTTATATGTGAATAAAAAGCTTAATGTGAGCTTTGCTTGTAAAAAAAAATTTTAAGAGACATCTCAAGGTATGAAATCTGTATTACTATAAAACCGAAATATACGGGCATGTCACACATTCCGATCGGATTGGTTTCAATTTTGTACTTGCTTTCCGAACGTTTTTGTTCTGCAGTCTTCAGATTCCGTTTATTTTGTATATCGATTTTACAATTATTAAGTTTTTATACCTTGAGCCGTTTGTTTAAACTTTTTCTCGAAAGCAAAGCTAACATCAAGCTTTTTCTTAAGATTAAAAGTTTATGACCTAATATTTATTTGACGCTCCTAAAAATATGCACGTTTTTTTATTATTAACTTCAAATAAAGCTAATAGAAAAAGTCGTTGTTCATTCCATTTTGAAACTTACGGGCATGTCCCACATTTCGATCCGAATGGTTTTAATTCCGTATTTGTATTTCGATTTTACACGATAAAGTTTTTATACCTTGAGGCGTATGTCTACTCTTGCTTCTACAAGCAAATCTCACATGAAGCTTTTTATTAACATGATAAACTTATGGCCACATATTTATTTGCAGCTCCTAAAAGCATGAATTTTTTTTTAGTATTTACTACAAATGAAGCTAGTAAAAAGAGTTTTTGTCAATACCATTTTGAAATTTAAAAGTGATTTGATTACGAAGAAAGGAGTCGTTTTTCATTTTCTGAAGAAGCAACTTTCTATCGGAATGGTATGCTGTGACATGGCTGGTAAAAGTAGTTAGATTACGAAGAAAATTTTCGTTTTCTGAAGAATCCTCGTATGGAATTGAAATCACTTTTGATCTGAATGGTATTCTGCGACATGGCTGACAAAATGAACCTGAAGAAATTAAAGCAAAAACGATCGGAATACTTTCTTGTTATTGAATCTATTTAAGGATACTAGATTTAAAATATATTTTTAGGTTTTGTTATTAATTTTCGTTTTAACAAACTAAATCTACATATTCAGCCAGGCTTAATACAGCAATATTAGTTATAGTAGTTGATATGAAAGGGCTTTTAATTTAATAGTTTGTACAAAATTTTAAATAAATACTTAATATATTTTCTAATTCAATTTTAAAATTTACATTTATCCGTTACACAATGAACGTTAGAAATGTAACCAAAGTAAAATCTTTTTGCTAAACACCATTATTATCCATTCAATTCATTATTATGTTCTATTTTTGAATGTGTGCAAACTTCTACTACCACTTCTAAAATGAAAAAAATAAAATATACTGCAACTACACAAGTGCTGTTACAATCATTTTCCTATACAATTATGCATTTATCCTTGTTAGAATTTTACCACTTATCCACTCATTCATTCATTCACTCAGTCGCTCACTCGCTCACTCACACATTCATTCATACAATCAGCCAGCCAGCCATTCACTGCATTATTATTGTTGCTGCCGTTGTTGTTATTGTTGAAGTTGCTGTCATTTTGTGGCAACAATTTGCAATTGTATATGATTAAATGTTTTTTGTAAACATATTGTTGTTGTCATTGTCATTGTTTGTTAAATTGTTTTTGTTGTTGTTGAATTTTTGTTGGTTTTTTTTTCATTTGTTCTACAAATAATGGTAAGACATATTTTTTAGTGTTTTTTATTTAATTGTATTATAATTAGTGTATATAAATAAGTACATACATATAAACTTACACATATTTATAAAATACTAAGCATTCGTTATAATCACAATTTAACATGTTATACATACATATATATTTTTATTGCACATAATGATGATTCTAGAAGATACATATGTATATTCAGCCATGTCACAGAACACCATTCCGATCGAAATAGCTTTTAGTTCTACAAAATGAAAATTGTCCTTAGAATCAAGCTAATTTTAATTTTAAATTTGGATTGACAAGACACTGTACTGACGTCATTCGAACTACTATTTATAAATTGGTCAAAAGCTGTACATGGTAATAAAAAAGCTTAATGTGAGGTATTGCCGTAAAAAAATTAAGAGTGGCGTCTTGAAGTGTTAAAACTTTAAAGCTGTGAAACCGGAATAAAAAGTGAATGGAATCTGAAGTATATAAAGCAAAAGCATTCGGATTGCAAGCACGGAATTAAAACCATTCCGATCGGAATGTATGATATGGCTGATTATTTTATAAAATTTATTCAATTTATTCGAAGATATTCTCCCAATGATTGTTTTTCTTAAATTGATATTTGTTGCCAACTCATCAGTATACCTTCATTAAATTTCCTTGAAATTTTTTATATGGTAACATTAAATTGAAAATTTTGAAAACCCCGCAGAAAATGGATGATAATCTCAACATGGCTGGACCGATTTTCTTCAAATAAGGTTAGAAGATTTTAAATCAAATCAAATTTCAAAAAAAAAAAATTTATTAAAATCGATCCAGCCGCTTGGGAGCTACGCACAGTGGAGCAAATCTAAAAAAAAAGGAATTTACAATTTCTTATCTAAATGTTGATTTTTTGTTATGTGAATCGAAAGAAGCAATCAATACAATCAATACTTTTTGCATATTTCAAATACTGTTGATCATTATTAGACTTGTTCCACATAGTTCATTTCACTGTTCGTTCATTCTAGTTCATATATCCAAATTAACTAGATCGATATTCTAGTTCAATCGCTCTTTATTCAAATATGAATGAAGTATGAATTAAAAATGATGTGTCATTATTGTGTGTGATAAGTAGGGATGTAACGAATACCGATACCGATATATCGGCGATATTTCAGATTTTCCGATACATCGGTATCGGCGATATTTTACTGTCGATACGACGATACTTTTAAACACTTTGTCAGAGTTTTTTTCTGACAAATTATTTATTTTTTGTTAATTTTACCGTGAACTAAACTCATTTCGTTATTTTTTAAATCTTATTAATATCAATTTTAAAAATTAATAATATTTTATACTATTATTTTGTAAAAAAATTATTTATTTTTTTGTTAATTTTACCATGAATTCAAATTCAATTCGTTGTTTTTTAAATCTTATTCCAGCAAAAAAAGACACTCCAAAGAAGTCATGAAAATGTAGAATTCGCGATCCGGGAGTATTGCAAATTTGGATCATTTCTAATTAGTTTTACATATCCTTGCCATTGCAAGAAGTTCTGTTTTTCGATTACCAATCACCGAATTAAAAGCGATGCTCGGACAAATTTCTTTTTCGGTGTTCTATAATGATTTTTCCTCAAGAAAAAAGGATAAAAAATTACCCATTTTCACAATTTTTTCAATGCGAGTATGGCGAGAATTTTTTAAAATTATAAAGCAATTAAAATTTTTTTCTTGCTTTTCTACTAATTAGACTATGCAATAAATAAAGACTTTTGGAAAAACATAAGAACTGGACAGTACAGGTTCGAATGTCCTACAATGGGGTAGTAAAACACTTTACTCAGTTTGGCGAATTTGGTGACCAATTTTTTTTATGAACCTCCAAATTTTCTAAAAATCAGTAGGGCCTCAAAAAACAGTGTCATCAGTATTTGGCCAACAGCTAATTCAAACTTTATAATACCGCTTAACTGTATATGGCAATAATGTACCTAAGAGTCTGTTTAACAGATTTTTTTTACATTTCACGCCAAAAAAAAATTTTTTCGTTAACTTTTTGTTGACAAAATTAAGGGAAAAAATGTTTTTTCACTTTTTTCAGAATAACTTACAGCGACTTGTAATTTTTAACTAACAATATTTGGCAAACTTAGAGTTACGGTAGAGCTGAACAACTTTTGTGGACATATCAATATAATCTGCACGTATCTAGGCACTCTAATAGCTCACACAGGTAAAAAGTTTACCTTAAAAATTTTAGTTTTTCACTATTTTTTATGCTAAAAAAAATTTTTTTTTTAAAATAGTATATTCAAGTGCATACTTCTTTGTTGTGTTTCACTAATATTTTGTGCCCAGAAAAATAATATGTTCCTGTTCTTTTTTTGAAAAAAAATTTTAAAAAATTATTTTATTCACTTTTTTCAGTATAACTTGTAGGAACTCCAAATTTTTCATTACCAATATTTGGCAAAACAACAACAAACAATAAAAAATAGTAAATACTAAAATCAGCAACATAAGAAGTGGAACAATAACAAAGAAAGCAAAAAAATGCAATAAAAGTATAGCCTAACTCGTAAAAAACGAAAACTTTTAAGGTAGAAATTAGTTTTTCTGGGCTGTTTAGAGTGCCCAGATACATTCAGATTGTATTGACACGTTCACAAAAGTTGTTCAGCTTTACCGTAGCTACAACTTTGCCAAATATTGTTAATAAAAAATTACGAGTCCCTGTAAGTTATTCTCGAAAAAGTGAAAAAAATTTTTTTCCTTAATTTTTCAAAAAAGGTGCACGAAAAAATAATTTTTTAGCATAAAATGGTAATAAAATCTGTTTAGCGAACTCTTAGCTACATTCTTGCCATATATAGTTAGGCGGTATCACCGAGTTTGAATTTTCTGTTGGCCAAAAGTTGATGACACCTTTTTTTTAGGGCCCGCTGATTTTCCAAAACTTTGGAGGTCCATAAAACGAAATTGGTCACGAAATTCGCCAAGCTAAGTATAGGGTTTTACTACCCCGTGGTAGTACAACCGAATCTATACTGTCAAGTCCGTGTGTTTTTTGGACTCTTGCACTGTGTTATCTGCATATTTTTAATAAAGATTTTTTGGAAGCAAAGAAAATGTAGCTCCTTAAAAAATACTCACAATTTTTTATACTGGGTCAATTATAAATATTAATAATAAAAAAATTGCACTTGAGTTTTGTTAATCTAAACTTTAACTCAATTTCAATATTCGTATCGGTATCGGAATCGGTATCGGCGATATTTATTTTTAAGTATCGGTATCGGATCGGCAAAACGGCGTATCGTTACATCCCTAGTGATAAGTATACAAGGTCGCAGCATAAGGGAAATAAATACATTACATATGTACATTTGTTTACAGGCATTTTGTTTCATATTTCAATTGAACTAGTGACCGTGAAAAACTTTAACTAGTTTCTTTAGTTCAAGTGATCGAATCGTTCAATTGAACTAAACAGTTCGTTCGTAAACTACCAAAGTCTAAAGCCCTTATGACACTAATTTTTTTTAAGTTTTGAAGAACAGTGCAATTATAATATGATAGGAAATTTTTTAAGATAAATATCAAATTATCAAAGCTTTTACTAATGTTATCGATAAAAAATGGGGTTCTGTCAAAAAAAAATTTTTAAATGTTCAAATTAAAATTGACGTTTTAAGCTTGAAAATGTTGTTCACGAATTCAGGGACTTAGCGACTCTTTTTTCAACTTTTTTTCTATTGGTGTTTTATTATAAATAAAAAGTAGGCAGCACTTAAAGAAAACATTACGTTTTGCTTACACTTTGTATAGTTGCTTCTTTCTATCATTTGCTGTTTCTTTCTTTCAATCCTATAGCAAAACAATGGAAGAAAAATGTAGTGTCATAAGGGCTTAATCATTATGATTGGTACTTGGATTGGTACTGGGTCGTATGATTAATAACTAATCAACTATAAAACATACGCAGCTGTAATTCTAATGCATTAAACAAATTCGCCACAGCAGGCTACCGACTTTAACCTAAAATTATAAGGTTAAAAAAGCTACTACCTCAAGATTTTTTTTAATTTTCAACGATGCTTGTGTTCTTGACTTAAGTCAATATTCTATTTTATTAAACAGAGAAAAAAAATTAAGTATCAAAAGTGCCCTAACAATTAAGGAAATAAATTGATTTGTTTTCACATTTTGCGAGATGTAAGTACATTTCGAATAAGCGATTTAATTTGTATGCAAGTGAAACTTTTGAAAGTGGCACCACTGATGGTTACGATGTAGCTGCCGTGCTCAAAATAATTAAGTAGCTGACTACACGACGACAACTGCTACCAACAGCATTTGTAGTCGTGCAGACGTGTAGCAGGCGGTGGCGAATGTGTTTATAGCATAAAGCTAAAAAAAAGTGTCTTCTTTCAAGCTGTCATAACAGGCAAACTTGCAGCTATTCGATGCGATTTGTTCAATGTATAATAGCTAAACAGTCATAGAAAACAACTTTTGAAACGAGAAGAATATATAAGTGACGGACTTGGAGTACCGGAGCATCTTAGTTTTCATTCTATAGTAAAACAACACATTTGTTATCACACAGAAAAAATTGTGATGAGTTTTTAACCCCGGAAAAAAGTATTAAAATTTGCATTGTGTTTGTGCATCGGTGTGAATGTACGCTCCATAGTCACCCCATACGGCTAAACCGATAGGTGTTTGAAGAAAATTTGTCCAGCCGTTTGGAAGTTATTTCCTCTTTTCTAGCTCCTTAGCTCCCAATTGGCTAGGCCGATCTTAATTTATTTATTTTTTGTTTGAGAGGTGACTTAATCTAGAATATTTTAGACAAAGTTTAAAGAAAATATGCGGAGTGTTTTAAAATGTTTAATGTAATGTTATTGTAAACGGGTTCGATTCAAAACAAACTGACATTTTTGTCTAATCAGTGCTTAAATAATACTCTTTCTCCAACAGTATTGGATAAAAATTATTAAAACCTTTACTGTAGGCAATAACTTACTTCACAGTAAATACATAACCTTACATGAAAGAAATCTCCTCTTTATGATGTAATTTTGCGCATTGCATTACTGTACATATATGTATATAAAAACAGAAAAAATGCAAAAATTCAAAAATAAATTATCGTAAATAAAAGTAAACATATCACTTTCTTTTCTCATTCCCCCTAAATAGAGCAAATTCAATAGAAAAGGGTTTGTTTTTTTATTTTAAAAGTATGTCTACAAGTTGCTTGTCATTCGTGACTTTTCTTTTTAATATTGAATATTATTATTATTACATAAAGCAATAAAATGGTGAGTCGGATAAAACTATTAAAACTCAATGAGTAATAATTGCAATGTAAAAAATTTATGAAAAGCATGTGAAATTGTAGTATTTATTAAAAAATTTTCAGCATGAGCTTCAATTTGCTGAGGATTCGTCATTCGTTACTTCAATATTTATTCCAAAAACAATAACAAAAGAAACAGGTTGATGACTCAAAAAGTTTTTGTATCAATCGAAAGATTTAAGTGGACTTTCAAGTGATACCAGTTTTATTATTAAAGTTTTCATATTACGAAAAATATGATAAATTTAAAAAATGTTTTGGCCACCGCAGTACACCGTAACTCTGGATCGAAGCGATAGAATAGAAAGAATTTCACAAAATTTATTTTATGAAGGCCTATGAAGTCATCAAAATTGTTTTTAATTTTCAACAGATCCGAGAGTTTTAGGTCAGTGTAAATGTGAACGTTGTAGCCGGTTTCAATCTTTGTGTTCTTACAAACGGTAGATCCTACACGAGATATTTGACAAAGTTTGTATAGCATATATCGCGACCTTAGTATTGTTTTGGCCCATATGCCAAAAAGTCGAAATGGAGAAAAACAACAAAGAGGATTTACATAAAGTTTTCTCAAAATATATCCGATAGCATTTTTTTGTATTCTCACCACTGCTTCCGGCATATGTTTGGAAGAAAAATTTTCATTTTTGTGAACTTTCATCAGTCCGATTAGAAATGAATATCTTTTTACTGAAAGTAAAATATCTTGTTTTGTGCTCTAGTAGCCACTTTTTTTATTTTATTTGTAAAAAGTAGCTTTTTGTGCTCCATGTGTATACTAACTGCTGTGTATTAAGTAAATTGTTATTGAGATGAAATTTTCTACTTTTTATTGGAAATAAGCGTATAAATGTTATTAGAAAAGATATTTACATGCAATAAAAAGTTAATATTGATGAAACTTAGTATTTTATTTGATTTCTGATTTTTATTTTTTTATTTAAAAAAAAATTTTTGTTTACAAAAAATTTATCAAAAATTATGATATCGAGCACAATGAATGCTTGATATCTCAAAAACCAGGAACAGTTTCGCGAAACAGTTTTCGGATTCTGAAAGAGGGTTTTCAAAATATATATACCCCATACTTAACTCAATTTTTTTTTAAATGGTCGGTGGGGCAAAACAATAATAAGGAAATTTTAGCATTTTTTCGCCTTATTTGACTGGACAATTCAAAAATATCAAATCAATTAGCAATTTTATAATTTTCTATAAACTTCTTCGAAATTTATTTATTTATTTAAGATAATTTTTAAGTCGTATTTTTTATATAGACTAACTTAGACTATTTACATTTCCTTTCTAAATGTGTTATTCCTATTTTTATTATTCGTTACTTGGTAAAATAGCTTTGAATTTTTAAATACACAAAACCATGTCAAGAAAAAAAACTTAACATTAATTTTGAATATCTTTCTTGTCTTTCTTTTTCATACCCCCAACAAAAATATTTATACAGCATCCATATCTGTGCGAAATGTGCGTAACTTACCTAAAGGCAATTTAACTGTTAAGCCAGATCCCTCGGATCCGCAACTGCAGCAACAACGACAAGTGCAACAACAAAAATACAATTATGATCAAATGCAAAAATTAGAAAACTCCTATTATGGCACAGCGCGTGATATGAAATATGCGAAAACTACATTGTTGACAGATCGCAATACGAATGTTGTTGGCAATGCAGCAATAAATGAAGCATTATTGTCAGGAGGAGGAGGAGGAGGAGGAGGAACATGTGCCACATCTACACCTTTACATCGTTCTAGTAATAGTGATAGTGCAGGTGTTGTGTGCCAGGACTATTATGGCACCAGCGGTTATATATACGATATGCAGAACAGCTATCAGCAACAACAGAATTTACAACCATTGCAGCACCAACAACAGCAACTATTATCACATCCCATTCGGCGTGTTGGCAGTCGTGCTGAAATTGACATGTTGGAACGTGAAACTAGCTGTCAAATACGTGTAAGTTGATAAAAATTAACTGATAATAATTTTGTGTGTAAGTTAAAAGATAGGAATATAAATAATTTGATTTATTTTTTATTTGATTTTAATTTGCATATATCTTTTATACAGAATTTAGATGTTTCAGCGGGTGATTTATTAAGTCGAACTCATGAGGAATTGGTTTTATTGTTGATACAGTTGAGACGACAAAACAGCAATACAGCCCGAGCCATTGAACAGTGTTGTAGTGATATACATGATGTTCAGGTTGTTATTGATTTTTGTAAAAACAAATTTCTATATGGACTCTTAAAATAGTTATTTTTCATTTCTTGGTGATGGCGGGCGGTTATCTTTAATAATGGGTTAACGCTTAACTTATAATATTGGGTTAACGATACAACTAACAATTTTACTAAACAAAGACTTTGGTCCTAAAAAGTATAAAGTCACGAGAACTTATTAATTTAGTACATCTACAATATTAACCCATCTACCTGCATTCCTCAACATCATAATTTCCTATAAATATTTTGGGTCAATTTGACCCAACAATGAAAACATGAATAGACCCAAAGAGAACAAATAGATATAAAACTTACATACAGCATTCGGTATTTATTTTGTGACGACTTTCACTTTCGAAAACTTTTTTAAAACTCAAAATTCAAGTTTTCGATAAAAGCCAATACGCTAACTCGTCCAAACATGCAATTTATATGGTTTACTCAAATAATTTCCAATAACAATTAAAACTTATATCAGTAGTTGGCATATTTTTCTTTTTTTTGCCAATGTATTCCATGTGCTTAATAGCACAACTTTTTCTTCAACTGTGAAACCAATTATTATTGGTTAAGTCTTGTTCGTAAGTTTGGATTAAAGTGGAGAGAATAGATGAATTAAATAGGGAACTCGTTGCAAGATACTTGGATTTTTGTAATAAAAAATTAAACTTATTTTTTTCTGTGTACACAATCTTTAAATACAGTGGAGTTCTGTTGTAATGAACACCGGTTATAACGAATTATCGCATATAACGAAGAACTTTTCCAGTCCCAACAGTTTTGCATTAATATTTCATAGAAATTAATACGGTTATAGAGAATTCCGGTTATAGCGAATTTTCGCTTATAACGAACTGTTTTTTAAGTCCTATAAATAAAACTGCATGTATATTTCGCTTATAACGAACAAAATATCGCTAGCTTTTGTCTGGCGTTTTTTGAAACATTAAAAGAACTATTTATCACAATTTCGTAAGAATCTTGTAACAGTATGTTTGTTTTGTACCAAATGTAATGTTAATCTGTTTAGAAATAAATTAACCAAAATGCACTCTTTTAAAAATACGTATAATTTATTTCTAAGAAGTAAAATCATTTACTCCGACTAGAACGAGCCTCGCCTATAACGAACAAATTTGCCCGATCCCCCAGAGTTCGTGAAAACTCATGCATACGATAAACTTGGCCACATTTATTCCATATTTTATTTAAACACTACAATTATGTTACTAATTAAATTTAAATAAAGATAATTAATTGTCTTTAATCGTATTTGTGTATATTTAGGTGATGGGATTTTTCTTAATTTCTTTTTATTTTTAAATTTAAGAAAACTCGTCTCAACACTAATTGAATAAAATCCTATGAAATTTACAGAATCGTTTGCGTACAGCCGAAGGTCTAACCCGTGCAGAAAGTATACAACGTTTAGATTATTTAAAACAACATTTGCTTGATCTAGAGCGTCAATATGAAAAGAGTAAGCCGTTGGTTAATTTGGTGGATAATATGGTTAAACTTGGTTCTCTTTATCGCAACGATGTCAACGGTAGAACACAAAGACCAGAGGCAGTAACATTAGATCGTCTAGAATTCAATCAGAGAATACAAGAAAAACGTCTACTGCAGGAGGAGCAAAAACAATGGGATCGTTTAAATCCAGATCATAGTGAATTGCAGGTATATCCATACATTGTTTTATTTGTCTAAAGAAAATATGAATTAAATTGTTTGATATCTTCTATTGTTTACAGTCAAAGGTTCGTCAATTATATCATTTAGATCAATTATTACAAGAAGAATCAGGTACTTTACAAAACTTGCAACGCGATAAAGAAGATCTTGAAAGAGCTTTAGGTGGCTTAAAAGCTCGCATACAGGATACTAGTGGACCTCCTTTGGCTCTGGAAGCTGCCAAGAAACAACAAATCATGTTGGAACGTGAACTATCTAGAGTTCATCAGTTGCTGGCGGAAAATTCTAAGGTAGACGAGGTGCCTAGTAGAAGCTTGTCGTCTATTTTTTTGTTTGTTTAAGTAGTGTTTGTATTAGAGGACTGCAAAGTGTACTCAAATGTATTCGCAGAATGTACTCGTATGAACTCCGACATACGAGTACTTTCGAGTATATTCGTGTAGCCCTCTAGTTTGTATTGCTCATATAATAGTATGCGTTTTTACTTAATAATACTGCTTATTAAATAAGATTGATTCTGTTTTAATATTTCAGAAAGCATGTGCTTGTCAAAATTAATGTCCTTGAAGCTTTTGTCACTAAAACACATATCGAATAATCGTATAAAATATTACTAACCTGCATTAAATATACTTCTAAACAGAAAATGAAAGAAATTTTTTCTTAAAAGTGCAAAAATAATACCCTGACATGTTAATTACACTGGTATGGAGAGAAAATATCCTTTAAATGGAATTGTGTGAAATATAAAGATTTTAATGCATTAAATTCAAACCCGTTTTCAGCTTTTTCTATCACATACAGATTTGTTTTATATGCATGACTATTATTTCCACTAGGCACATCAGTATGTTTCACCCTAACTGAAGAGCGATTGTCTGATTTGAATAAATAAACCACCAAAAGATACGGAATATAATCCAACTGCTTCGGAGTTAGGGCCTATACACATATTACGTAACGCTGTTTTTGGAGTTTTTATACTCTCCCCACCCCGTATCACTTTTTGTAAAATTTTCTGTATAATTTATTTAATCCGTAACAGATCCTTGATTTTTGCGAAAAAAATACAGCCCAAAAAATGAGTATAGGCTTTGAAAGCACTACTCTATAAAAACAACAAATTATAATAATCGCAGGACCAAATTAAAAGTTATGACCACTTTTTTAATTTTGACTTGGGTTCACTGGAAAAATAAAAAATGTGTTTCTTTTAAAATAATTCGAATAAGACTAACTTTAATAAAATCGACCAGCAATCTTAAAAGTTATGTCAATTTCAAATAATTACTCATATCAAAATATGACCTACCTAATACATTCTGCGGGAATATAACAACCCACAGTGCGTTAGAAACAAGTCTCTTTCAAGTCAAACCAGAAATTTCTATCCTTCCGTTGTTGTTAACTTTTTTACCGTCCCAAAATTCATAGATAATTTAGATTAAATAATATTGTTAACGTAACGCTCAATACATTTTCTTATGAACACGATATATTTTTTCAGAACACAAAATAAATTTTGAATTTAAAACAATTCAAATATATAATCTTCGATGAGTTTTAACATGAACCCCTTAGTTATTCACTAAAAAATTTCTATTAAATTAAAAAATATGAATAACAATCAATACATTTTGTTTGGATATAAACCATGACTTATTGATGAAACTTTTTGCAATATAATACTATTTAACAAAATTCACAAAACTTTTAAATATATTAAAGTTAAGGCAATTTCAATAATTAAACTGGCTAATGAAGCGTACTAAAAATGAGTAACACTCAATACACAAAACTGCTTGCTACAACAATTTATATAAAAAAATTATAATTTTTATTATTTTTAAAAAAGTTGTTCTGTGAAATAAGAGAAGCAATTGCAAATATTCTAAAAGCGTTCTAAATTTGATCTCGTTTTTTTTAAGAAAAACTCATACTTTCTTAATGTGCAAAATCAACAGCATGCATTACGGACACGTCATTTTGTATGAAGTTATAAACAGTATTTTCTTATTTAACACATAATGGAGAGTCTTATACAAAACAGACATATGTACATTTATTTATAATATATTAAATCATACTAAAGCAGTTTCATTTTAAAATTTATGTGTTTATTTTATGAAATATTTTACTATACTTCCATTAGACACGAACAAAGCATTTAAAATGAGAATCATACATATAATTACTTAAATATTATATAACTTACTTAAAGGTAATTTTATTCCGTATCTTTTAGTAGTTTATTTATTCAAATCGGACAATGCACTCTCGATTTAGGATGAAATATATTGATGTACCTAGTGGAAATATTATTATGATTATTATAAATTAATCATGCCCATAAAAAATCTATACATGATAGAAAAAACTGAAAACGGATTTGAATCAGTGCATAAAACTCTTTATATTTCACATGTTTTCATTTAAAGGACAAAAAATCGCTTTTTTGCGGACCAGTGTTATCCATTAAACTATTTATTATTTAATAATTCTGCCTAACAATTTACATAAATTTAATAGTAATAAGCAAGAAAATTATTTAAAAAAGAAGAATATTTTTTAATTATTATTTCATTAAAACCTGTAACGTGTATTCCAAATTTTAAACATCTTATAATTCAAATGGTTATAAGAAAAAATAGACGGCATTCTGACTACTCATAAATCTCATAAAATATTAGCTTTTAATTATTTTTACGGCATGTTTGTATATAAACTATTGAATTGAAATGAAATTAATTAAACTTTAAAATAAATTATTTATTAACATATAGAAACTTGAGCAAACAGTAGCTGGAAACGCTCGTTTAGAACAAGAACTTCTAGTATTACGGCAAAAACTGCAAGCCTCAAGAGGAAGTCAAAATGCTCTACAAATATCTGATACATATACGAGTAACACTACAGCCATGCTTGAATCAGAACTTAAAAGAGTACAAACTCTGGTAGGCGATATGCAAAGACAGCGACAGGAACTAAGTTCGGCAGTTAAACAATTGACAGAAAATTCAAATAGATTATATCAAGAAATCGGTAACAAAGAACATGGCAGCTTAAGAAATGGCGAAACTAACAGCATTAATGGCAGCATTAAGAAAAGAACCAATTCTGGCTGTTGGATAGAAACCGATTTGGATACTATGATGTGTGTTAATCGTACCCTTAGCGATTCGACGATGAATCTTTCGACACCCTTGTACGTGGACACAAGTTCCAACAATACTAGTGGCAATATATTAAATTGCTCTTCAGCATCAAGTAAATTAAGTGATTATAATACAGGAGATAGTATAACAAATGATTCTCAAAGAAGAATGGTGGTTTCTTCATCTTATCGTTACAATGATTCGAGCGATAATTTAGAAACAAGTGGAGTGGATAGTGATGGTTTTTTGGAATCTAATCCATTTGCAAATTTGACACAACAGGAAAAGCAAGAAATCAAAACAGTGCGTATTGTAAAAAGAGAATCAGAAAGAAGACATCGAGATCGCAGCGAACGTTCTGGTCTAAGTAATTCCATACAAAATCTAGATCAGGTGGCGGAAGAAGAACAATATAATCTAATTAATGGTGGCAGTGGTAGTATGTCAATGGGTGGTAATTATCATGCTAAAGAATATCAAACAAATGAAAGATCGAAATCATTACCAAGAACACATACCGAACCACCAAAGCCATCATCGAGACATCATCACAGGCATAAGCATGGTAGTGGTCATCATAACAGCACTACAACATCTTTATCATCGACTATTACTAATTATAATGATTATTATGGTCACAATGATGTTGGTAATAGTTATGATAAAAATAGTAATTATTCCTCACATCATCATCAACAGCCACAGCTACAACAACAGCAACAACAACATTTGCAACATAATCATCAACATCAACTAACAAATGGTCATGGTAGTAGTTCGCAATCTCGTGAACATTTAAATCCACTTGCAAATGCTTATTTTGCAAAACAAATGCAACAGCAAAAGCATCATAATCATCACAATCATCAAAACAGTAATTCATCTCATTTACGTCATTCCTCTCAGAGTGCTTTGCGCCAGAAAACTGATTCGGTGCAAAGTTTAAATAAAAGTCTAAGCGATTTAACACCTTCATTTCAAAGTGAAGCCGCTAGACAAATAATGAATGAAATGTCTGCAGGATCGGCATCGGAAGATACCGAAAAAGTACAGGAGAAAGTGCCGTCACAGCACAAACACAGACGAGCAGTGCCCAAAGAAAAGAGAAGACACTATACAGCTCCCAATAACGTAGTGCCAGTAAAGACCATAGAAAGTGGCCATACCGAAAACGATATGAATAGAAATGTAAGTAGAAAAAATTGCCTAGAAGAAAAACAATTTGCAAATACGTATGTATGTAAATGTATAATTCTTTCAGAACACCAATTGGCGTGCTCGCGATGATTTAGATATGGAAGTCGCTTTACGTCCGCGCATGAATGCTCCCGATGTTGTACGTTCGGCTTTAAGACATGGCGAAAAAATATCTGAAAATACAATTGATAACTTGTTATTGGCTCCTAATAAAATTGTTATACCCGAACGTTACATACCCGAAACGGTAATTTGATTTTTAAAAATTTCAGACCTTGCAAAATTTTAAATAAAAATTTATAAAACTGCAATCAATATTAGGCACCGGAACTATCACCAGAGGAGAAAAAGAGACGTCAAGAAAAAGTTGAATCAATAAAAAAGATGTTGGCCGATACTCCCATAAGTGCAGCAAATGTAAGTTAAACTTAAACCTTAATTTATATTATTTTTTTTGGTCATAGAAAAAGTCTTCGAACTTTCGGTCTCGCCATTTAGAAATATCTATAAATGTATGTTTGTATGTATTCGAAAAAAAGACGATTCCAAAACAGATAGCAATTTATCAAAGTGGTACCAATCTGGAAGTATATCGTTAAATAAAAAGCAAAAAGCCCTAACTAACAAAAAATTCTAATCGGCTTTTTTAATAAATTCCGATATATTTCACCAACATACATAACTGCTAGTTTTTACTGAACAGTTATAAGCATGGTATAAGTTTATTTATCATGTTTGTAAGTCTGAAATTTATTACTTCGGTTTTTTAGTTCATTATTTGAATTAATGTAAATTCAAACTATTATTAAGAGTGGAATACTCGAATATTTAATCAGATTAGCAGAACGTATCAGTACGACTGATTTCGACAGACCGCTACACCGTCTCATCAGCGTTCTTGTTCACTTTTACCACTTGTGAAGGTTGACACTTATTATAAGGAAGCAGCAGCTTTTTAACCAATTTTTGTCACGAAATAGAATACAAAAGATTTTCTGTAAATTCTTGCATTCATTTAAGTTCAACGCTGATTTTAGTTAGCACAAAGTTTCCTCTATCTGATTAACACTCACAAAAGCTGTTATTATTTGTTTGTTTTTGCTTTGATGGACATTTGTATCCATACCACGATCGAAGCTATTTTTACCCGACTGCGCGACGCAAAGAAGGGTATTGTATATACTATATAAACCGAACGCGTAGACCGATTTTGACGATTCTTAAGTCAATCGATTCGTCTTAATCCGGGAAGTGTCACTAAAGATATGACAGTAGCCAAAATTCAATATGGCGGCCAACAGACGCCATTTTGTTATACGAATAAAATAAAAAGTCGGCGAACTATATCAAAATGGGTATCAATCGACAGGTATTTGAAAATCATTTTTAGGTTTCTCTTATGATTTTTAATTTCAAATTACCATTTAGGAACTGTGACGGTTTAAAGTTGTTTTCTTTTATTTTTTACGCAGTCGGGTTTTTTTGATTTCTTAAATTTATGTCTTGTTGTTTTTATACATGTTTATACGTTTACACGAGTAACAAGTCCAAAAGCTATTGCATAAGAAAGTAAATTTCTCTGCGATTTGCTATCCCGCTTAATTCCGTTTGACCATAAAACTTTATAAAAATCAAGCTAAAACAGTCTTTGGCTAAATCCCCCATTAGTCAAAATTTCGTTTAATTTAAAGCAAGGATGCACTTAGCTCGAAAATATCCCTTTTTAAAAAGTAAAAAAAGAGCAACATATGTATATACAATTTCTTATTTGATTTGGCACATGAATCACTTATAAAGGGTCCGCCAGATAACTTTTTTTTTTGAAAATGCTATAAAAAAACTACTGAATATTTTCTCAAATTTCTTTTTTTATTTGAAAGTGCAATCCTTCCGGTTAATAATGGAAAATAATTTCATTCAAATGGTTGCCTGGGCTGGCCATGCAGCAGCCTACACGATCGGTCCAATTTTTAAGCACAATATCGATTGTGTGCAACTGTATTTCACCAATGGCTTCACGAATATTGTCCTTTAAAGCGTCAATTGTCTCTGGCTTGTCGGCGTAACACTTAACTTTGACGGCACCCCACAAATAATAGTCCAACGGTGTCAAATCGCAGCTCCGAGGTGGCCAAACGACATCAGCTCTGCGGCTGATAATGCGATCTTCAAAAACAGGGCGCAAAACATCGAGTGTAGCTTCGGCTGTGTGGTAGCGCCGTCCAGTTGAAACCAAATGTTGCTAATATCCTCTTCAATTTTTGTGAACAAAAATTCGTTCAACATGGCCCGATAACGATCGCCATTGACTGTAACGGCCACTCCTTGCTCATTTTGGAAGAAAAATGGCCCAATTATGCCTCTGGACCAAAATCCGCACCAAACAGTGACTCGTTTTGGGTGCGTCGGCTTTTCAATGTATGCGTGCGGGTTTTCTGTGCCCCAAATGCGACAATTTTGCTTGTTTACATACCCGCCAAGATCAAAATGAGCTTCATCTGAAAAGATGATTTTTTTTTTTTGGCAAAATCGGCATCTTCTGTAAGTCGACCGCAGGCCCACTTAGCGAAGCGAAAACACGTTGTTCAAGCGTATACACAACCATATTGGTTCAGCGGAAGGATAAAACTAATTATCTGTCAAATCAGACATGAGCTAAGTGTTACCATTCACGAAATAAGCACTAGTTGAAAAAAAAACGTTAGATGGCGGACCCTTTAATAAATTGAATACGTAGCTACAAACAGAAATCCTTTTGAATTAACTATATTTCATGTTGATTTAATATTTCAGTGCAGTTAAATCAAAATGAAGTGGATACCGAAATAATACGAAAAATTATGTTTGCTCAATGTTATTTCGAGTTGAAACAACGTGAATTTGATTTTGGAACAACACGAAGAATCATGTTTAATCAAAGTTATTTCAAGTTGAAACAATGTGTATTTGATATTGAAACAACACGGAAAATCATGTTTAGTTAAAGTTATATCAAGCTGAAACAACATGACTTTAATGTAGCTATTTTTATTGATTATATTACTTACGTGATGTGTGTTAGCATATGCATCAGAAAACTTTGTGTTGTAGTTGGCCAAGATTTGAACTCGTACCACTTGCATGATTGTCCACGCGCTAACCACCGCAGCCATAACAGTTTCAAACTTTACTTTAGCTATAAACTAAATAAATATCATCGTATGTTAAATGAATTTCATTTTAATTCAACATGATTTAAATGATTGTTTAACATAAAACTTATTTGAAATTAAAATTACAGTCATGCTGATTTGATTTAATAAAATATAAAGTTGATAAAAAAGTTGTTTTAACAGTGAAACATTTTAAATCAAAGAGATTTAAGGTTAGACTAATAATTTTTCGTTTAAAATTGATACGAAACAATGGTAATTTTAAACCGGTAGCAGCAAATTTTCGCTGGTAATTCGCTTTTTGTCGCCTACATAGTCGACACATGTAAGAATAAACAACAACAAGTGACACAACTAAGCACAATCCCACCTAATGACACCCATAACACAAATAATTACTCGCTATTTAATTACAGGAAAGAGGTCCCGACAACAACAGCAGAGCTGTTACAACAACAACAACAACTAAGCAGAACAGTGAACTGTAGCAATGAACAAAGCAAATAAATACTAACACACGTAGACGACAAATTATTTCTTGTAAATTGAATATGACTTCCAAACAAAATTGCGTCATGTTGATTTTACATTCCTTTTTTCTGTGTGTACACAATTAATTTTTGTCTAATGCGAAGCAAACTCTCTCCTACACGATTTTCGATACGACACGATATAATACGCAATAATTAATTAAAAACGCGATTTCGAATTTGTTACGTGGTTTTACTTATCATCTAACGATATACATATTAGCAGGCGCGGATACAAGGGTGGAGAAGTAGATATTTCCCCCCCCCCCCCTCTCCCCCCAAACGAGTAAATTTCTATAGAGTTTCTAAAAGAATTTTGGAAAAATAGTATGTTTTAGAAGTCCCCCCGCAAAAGGCTCAAGTTGGATCCGCGCTTGCATATTAGTTTTTAGACTGCTAACATACATATATCTAGGATGTGAGACCAAAAACTTTAATTATTTTTTTTTCTTCGTATTATGCGTTTGCATATAATTAAGAATAAGATTATTTTAAGTTCTACAAAATCCAAACAAAAAAAGAAAATACTTTCATTTATATTAAATATTTTCTATTATTTAAATGTAGGAGACAACTAACAGCTTACCACCCAGCAAAATAAACGAAGAAAAGAAACAGAGAGAACATCTTTTACAATTGAATCAAATTTTGGCACAACAAGTTATGCAAATGAGTAAAATAGTGGCTGGTAAGTGAATTTTAAACAAAACTATTAAAAAGCATGTTATGCTAAATTAAACTAAATACTAATAAGAAGAAGCAAAAAAACACGAAAGCACTTTTAATTTTTGTTGAATTTGTGTTGAAAAATACATACATATAAGTATTATATATTTCAATTTGTTTATATTTTTCATTTAAAATAATTCTTTAATTTCGTTTATTTTACAATTTTTGTGTTATAAATGTTTTCTTATATTAAAATATTTCTATTATTATGAATGTTCTTTTATCATTGAAAGCTAACTAAAAAATATCTAGACATATATTTTAACGTTTAAATAATTTTCAAATCGGTGTTTCTTTATAAATTATTTTTTATATAATTTCCATTTGTTATTTTGTTTTGTGTATCATATAAACTATTTGCTATTTCTTAACTAAATCAAATACTATTTTCTTTTCGTATCTAATTTTCTAGATGATTAAATTACTAATAAAAAAAAAGAAATGTTTACTCTTAAGAATAATAATAATAATAATAAAACAATAATGTGTCTTACGTCTTAAACTTAACAAACAAAAAATATCGATCAATTATAATTATTTCGTATAACAACAACTACAACAAAAAAGTAAATCACGTACAAATTCACTAATCATCACTTTGGCATCATTTGTAAAAGTCATCATCAGTTAATAGCATTCACCATCACCACCACCACCACCACCACCACCAGCGATCATACAGAGATTTTCCCATTGCACTGTAATTTTAATTGAAAATTTTTATATTCATATATTCGCCCATTATATCAACAACTTTGTATATTCAATAATTTCATAGTTGCACAACATCATCATTTGGAGATATTAATTGCTTTTCATTTACATTCAGTCATTAAAATCGATTGTGAAAATTTTTAAGTTGTAAAAGTTATAATACCTAAAAAAATTTTTATAATATAAAGTATATTTTTTATGAATAAAAATTGCTATAAACTTGTTTTATTTTTAACTGCTAAAACTTTTTTATAACTTTCTTTTTGTGGCATCAAAGTGAAGGTGTGCTTATTATGTCTGAAAACTAATTTAATATTCATAAATTAAATTTAAAAAACCCCATTCACATTATGACACTAATCGCGTCAGTTGCTGTCACGGCAGGCAAAGCTCTCATATCAAATTGCAAGGTAGATTTATTTACCAGGTAATCTTGATTCCACAGCTGTTTACTCTTTCTTTACTTGTCAATTTTGTATCAAAATACACAAGTTATGTTGTGTATGTGCTTTAATAATTTGACATTTTCAAGGAACTGCAACTACCTGGTAAATAAATCTACCTTGATCAATTTGGGCTTTATAGTGGGGCAGTAACAATAACTGTCAAAATATCTCATACAACTGCCATGCCAGTACTATTACGACAGTTACTGTCACGGTGTCAACGGGGCTTAACTGAATGCTACGAAAAACTAATTTTCAAACTTAAACAATTTTGTTGTCGCCTTATTGACATTATACAATTTAAATTCGAACTCAAAATAATACCCTAAAGCTTCATTAGTTCAACGGTGACGCATTCTGGAAAAGTTTAAACGGAAATACTCGTACGAACAGCAAGTTTTCTTTGTTGCCATAAATAATAAATCTTATAAAAAAAAATATTGCTTTTAATAAGAAATATTTATGTATGTGGAAGGAAGCCTGAACGTTTTATAAACTCTACATTTTTATGTATTTACTAATGAAATTTTAGCTTTTAAAATTAAGCTATAGTTTTTATTTAAAGATTATTTTAATGCTGTTTTATTTCATTATACATAATTTGAAATCCGATTTGATTATTTTTAAGTTGTATTATTTTTTCATTTGTATTATAATTGTTGTATCGTCACCGAAAACTTTGCGACAAATGACACATTTTTGCCATACACACATATATTTTGTTTTATAAAGTTTGCTTTCATTCGAAATTAATAAATACCATAAGCAATATTCATAACTTTCAGCAATAATAATTATTATTATTATTTACATAAATAGTAAAATATTGAACGCAATCCAGTATAATGGAACTGCGATTTTTAATCATGAGTTTCCCTTGGAAATATACATATGTACCTTCTTTGCAATGGATTCTGAACTCGAGGACACGTTTTAGCATGTCTATGGCGATGGCATTCTTAAGTTAGTTAGTTCAAGGTGTTAATTGGAAAAAGCCCTTTTGAAAAATCACTCCTCAATTATCTTATATCTGGAGAGCTACCATAGCGAGACTCCTCATTTGATGTAGGTTACACTAAGAACAAATTTCTTTTAAACAAAAGCCTGGAAGTATAAGACTGTGGGAACGTTTACGCCCTTCAAAATAACTGTTAATTTTTCTATATCTGTACAACAAATGGGGTAGCGAAGAACACCGGGTGTGGCTAAGTAGGTAATATAACATTACATATTTTAATGTGATTATTTCGAATTAATTACCTTTTTAACCGACTACAAAAAAGGAGGTGATTATATGCTCGTCATGTGTGTGTGTCCTTTTTTCTATGTCCACCGATATCTCCGTCATTTGTACATGCACTCCATGGCCCATTTTCACCAGTATACGATAAGAGCGGTGGGCGGGTACTCCCCATGTAAAGTAATTATTATTTATCAGGAAGTATAAGACTGTTAGTTTTCTATATCTGTACAACAATGGGTGTAGCGAAGAACACCGGGTGTGGCTAAGTAGGTAATATAACATTACATATTTTAATATGATTTTTTCGAATTAATTGCCTTTTTAACCGACTACAAAAAAAGAGGTGGTTATATGCTCGTCATGTGTGTGTGTCCTTTTTTTATATCCACCGATTTCTCCGTCATTTGTACATGCACTCCATGGCCCATTTTCACCAGTATACGATAAGAGCGGTGGTAGGGGTACTCCCCATACAAAATAATTTTTAGTTATCAGTGAGACCCTACAAACTTTGTATGAACTATTTTGTTAATGCGTTTAATCCAACAGAAAATAGGTGATGTAGAAGCCGGAGGAGGGGTACCTCCCATACAATGAGAGTCTTCAAACTTGGTGTAAATTCCTTTATAATCAATGTCAATAAACCAACAGAAAACTGGTCGGGTAGGAGCTGGGGAAGTGCAGCTCCCAAACAAAGTAATATTTACAAAAAAAGTAAAAATCAAACCGATTTTAAAATATACGACCTAAAAAAAAAGCTTTAAGAAAAAAAATTAAACAGACTTTAAAATATCTGTGCTCACAAGCCTCGGTCGCTTAAGTCGTTTTCAAAAATTTTCCGGAAAGATATTCAAAGTATCAAATATTCGCTTCCAACCAGTTGTGAGTTTATTTTTAACCCCCGACTGAAAAAAGGGGTGTTATAAGTTTGTAGTGTTTGTCTGTGTATCTGTGTGGATGTACGAACCCTCGTATAGATCAAACGGCTGGACCGATTTGATTTAGTTTTTTCTTTTTTTTCTTGATCGAGAGTGTTCTTAGCTATGTTTGAATAAAATTGGTCCAGCCGTTTAGAAGATATCATATCTTTTCTAGATGTATCCTGTTGAATCTGTGTGTCTTTGACATCGTAACTCCCAAAGAAACGGCTAGCTCGATTTAAATTTAGTAAATTTTGTTTGAAAGGTGATTTGATACAAAATCTTCCAACCTATGTTTAAAGAAAATTGGTCCAGCCGCTTTGAAGTTATCATATATTTTCTTCGGGGGTTTTTAAAATTTGTAATTTAATGTTATTCTTTAATTTATTTATAGATAATTGTCGTCGTAGAAAAGTTAGTTTCGGTTCACACTGTGAAAGTTTTCTTTCAGAAAGTCTTAGTTTTTGCGTGAGAAGAAAGAGAAGAATGGGAAGGTGTACACAGTTTCATGTTCTTTGAAACTCTCTTTTGTTTTGTAATTCGTAATGGCCAACCTGATGTTGGCTGCAGCTTAATTTTACATTTTCTTTTAGATTTCATTGAAAAAAATTTCAGTGTGTAGACATGAATCAAAGTTTAAAAGAGAATTAGGGAAAATTTTAGAAAGAAAACTTTCATTTGTGAAGCGATCGAATGGATTCGATCCCTCAAAAAATTTAAATTTCTCCTAACTCGACTTAAGAGGTTAAGGAGCTGTGACCAGAGATATATGCACTAAAAAGTAAAAATAAATAAAATACTATTTTATGCGTTAACTACTTAAATATTTGCATTCAGTGCCATGAATATTTTAACCCTGTAACTCTTCGCGGCATAGGTCTTTTTGTACCGTACTTAAATAAGGGCTAAAAATCTACCAGTCAACGGCGATATAGCGGGCAGAATTTTTTACTAAAATGTTCCTCGTAATGTTTAACATAAAAGTGTTGAACACTTCTTATACCGTAAACATAAGCCCTACATGATATCCTACACCGAATCAGTCGTTAGAACCTTGTTATATAAAGACAAAAAATGATTTTGATATACAGTGAATATGTTCGAAACTGTAGCAAAAATCAGGTGACTTCTCTTTATTATGTTTAAAATCAATATTTATCCATAGATTTTTATATAAAAATAATAATGTTAGAACGGCTTTAAGGTAATTATATGAAATCGGTGGAGCGTCTTGATAAATACCAAATTTTAGAAGAAAAAAAGTTTAAAAAACTTACCCATAGAATTTTAAATTTCGACAGTTTTTGAAGTTAGGGGGTTAAGGTTCATGAAGGTCTTGACAAAAGAGTCATTTTGTTTCATAGTGTCAGTGAAATAATTTTAAGCACAAAGTTTTTGGTGAAGATAAAAAACTATTTATTATTTGCATTTTCTGTATTAAAACTTATTGAAATTAAACATTTATTTTTTTTTAATTTATGTTGTAAGTACCTATAATAATTTTTCGTTTGTAATTAAAATCATTAATTTAAATTCACTGTCTGTTTTTAAAAGTAAAATACAAATTTTCGTTTGGGATTTTTTTTTTGCTACATATTTTCAATATCAAGTTTCAAAGGAAAATTTTTATTTTATTTTCAAAAACAGCCATGTTATTTTTTAAAAGTGCTTGTGTGTGTGTTGTTTATCATATTTTTTAACTTTTTATGATTTTTTTTATTATAATTTTTTTATTTCGTTTTACTTTTTATTTTTTTTTTTTAGGTAATCCTCATAATCAGACTAATTCCAAATAATAGTTATTTGTTTGAATTAACCCCCAATTAGGAAAAGAAAAAATAAATAGTTCAAACTATTTTGCATAAAAGCATTAAAGAAAAAATGTAGTTTTCGTTTCTATTGTGTTTTTGCTTTAATGTTTAGTTTAATAAGCATTTAATTGTTTTATTTGTTCGTTATATGAACATTATCGATAGCCTTAAAATATATCATAATTTTCATAAAATAAAAAGTGCTGGCTTGGCTGCTGGGCTGGTTGGCCAACTTTTAATTATTGTTCATGTGTTCGTTCTTGTTACATTTTTATAACATTTACATTAACAAAACATTTTCCTTAATTACCAAAACCAACAATAAGAAAAATACTTGCAAATAAACTAACTTTCCTTTAAAAAAAAAAAAGAAACATTAAACTAAACCAATTGCAATGCAAATTTGAAACAAAACAGCCCAAAACAACAATAACCATTATTCTGCTCCTACAACATGATGTACAATTGACACGCAAAAAAAGCATGTTCACCAATAAAAGAAAAAAACAAACAAACAAATGAAAATTAAGTCATTTTGCCATAAAGTTACATAAAAATACATACAAATATTAACAACTACTATTACTACTTCACTACTATTACCAACTACTACTACTACTATACCCAACTATCAATCTTCAAAATCAATATTTTGAACAAACAAAAAATACCACTACCAACTCATAATGTACAACTACATACAAAGCAGAAAGTTTGGTTTGATAAACAAAAACAGAACTTTGAAGGGGTTTTAACAGCTCGCTAAAATAGTACCAGGTTTGTATTATTAAATTATTACTTTTTTCTTAATTATTGAAATACTAAATGTACTATATTTATTGCCTTTACTGTTTCCATAAATGTATTATTTGTTTGTTCTATTAAGAAATTTTTATCAGAATGTTTAATTGTTCTTAAATTATTCGCTTAACAAAATTTGCTATAAATTAAATTTAAGAATCGATTAAAATATTGACCATAACAAAATTTCATTAAGACATAATTAACACATTAAATAAAACACTACACATATATTTAATAACACATAACTACTCGAAATTTTTTTCGTACATTATCACGTATCATGCAACATCAGCACTCAGCTGCAATTGTTGCATTCTTCGCAATGTATGTATGTAAGTAGATATTGTGCACCTAGTTATGCAAATGTTTTATCACCAAAAGTACACCGTATTAATTGTAGTATGTATTTTGTTAAATGGCTATGAAACGGTATCGGGATTTTAAATAACGTCTGTATAAATGTAAGTCAGTGGTCGGCATTCTCTCAATTTCCTATGCATTCGAGTATAGGCTGCTTTTTTACCATAAACACACGTACAGTCGCAGTAAAAAAGTTGCTTCCAATAAAGCAGGTTTCTACTTTTATGGCATAAAAGTAGCGCTGACAAACCTGCTGATATCGCTGCTGATTTTTGTATGGCGAATTCCCTGATTGGAGTACTACATTTTTGCTCACAAAAGCATCAAGATTTTCAGCACTAGAACTGAAAATATATGAAAAAATGGTTCGATGTAGACTCGCGTCGTTGATGCCATTTTGAATTTTTCTTATTTCGTTTCTTTATTTATTTTTATTTATTTCATATTTTTACTCAATGTTTGTTATTTTAACTTCAACTAGTATCGAACTAAGAACCTTCAGGTTGAAGTCCAACGTAGCAATCACTCGACCAAAAACACTGTTGCAAAACGGCACCAAGAAACTCAAATAAACTTACTATTCATTCTCGCTTAAAATCCTGCTTCCGATCAGCACTATAAAATCAGCTTTTTTTGTATAGCTTGTTTACGAAACTTTTGTATAAGTAAAAAGCAAATACTTTTCTCGCTTCAAAAGCTGCATTGTTGTGACGCTATGAAACAGCTTCCGAACAAGCTCATATTTTAAAGCGATTTATAAAGCGCTTTATTTCGTTAGTGCTTCAAAAAACATGAAAATTTTTTACTGGGCTGTGTGTGAGACACACAGCTTATCTATTTAACCGCGTACACAAACAAAGAATAAAATAGTGTATGTTTGCCCACCACTGATTTAAATACATCAAATATCATTTAAACAACTTGAACTACTCGTACGAGGGCGGATCAATAAGTCCGTGGCTTTTTGAATGAAACACAGTTTTTTTTTTTTTTAGATAAACAAAAATTTATTTTTCAACATAATCTCCTTTTAACTCAATACACTTAGTCCAACGTTTCTCCAGTTTTTGTATCCCTTCCAAAAAAATTGGTTTTTTTCGAGGTCCTTAAAATAGGCATTTGTTTGGTCAATAATTTCATCGTTGGAGCTAATCTCTTTCCACCGAGCCATTTCTTTAGGTTTGGAAATATGAAATAGTCACTACTGGCTGAATCCAAAGAACATGGCGGATGAGGTACCAATTCGTAGCCCAATTCATAGAGTTTTGCCATTGAGACTGCACACGTTTTATGTTTACGTTTATGGTCAATTGAGATCAAACGCGGCACCCATCTTGCAGACAACTATCTTAAACCCAACTGATCACTTAAAATCGAGGCCACACTGCCATATGAAATGCTTATGGCATCAACTATCTCACGTACTTTTACTCTTTTATCGTCCAACACTATATCGTCGATTTTTTCGACATTTTCGGGTGTACTGACCTCAATTGGCCGTCCAGAACGAAAGTCAGCAAACCACTTTTTTTACCATTGAAATCGATAGTGCAGGGTCTCCATAGTATTTATCGAGCTTTTCCTTGGTTTGATTGACGGTTTTTTTTTTCGCAAAAAATAATGTTTAATGAGCACTCGAAATTCACTTTTTTCCATTTTTAGAAAAATACACGAGGTTGTATATTTTGAACAGCAAAGTAAATGACGACACTTGCTCAAAATTTGACAGTAGTCTATTAACAGGTGATACTTGATGGGAACAGTGTTGCATTTCATATAACTACGAGGAAGTTCGAAAAGTCACGGACTTATTGATCCGCCCTCGTATATTGTCAGGTGAAATACAAAACCACGTATCTAAAAAAGAAATGAAAATCCCATTTTTAATTAATTGCATAGTATATAACGCCCTGTGCTCCAGTGGAAGTTAAAGGAACATATTTTTCAAATTGTGTGCTTTTTTTCGCACCCCCTTAAGAGTATCCCTGGTAAATTTTTAGATTTTAAACTTATTAAACTTAAAAAAAAACTTTTTTAGTTTTTTCCAGGGTTAAAAAAAATGCTATGTGAAATTTCCTGCTGCTAATAGGTTCCACAGAAAATACAACATCAGCAGCAATAGCAATATGTCAAATGTTATAGCAATCACTATACTGTTATACTTTGTTATAACCATTTTCAACAACATGCTCATAGCAACACAAAATATAATAAAGTGTATTTTTCAGACAGCAGCAGCAGCAGCAAAAGCAAACTATTTACTATATTGCTTTTGTTATTATGTGCTGTTAAAATTAAAACAGCATAGCAATAGCAAGTGATTTTTGTCACATTGTTTGTTGTTGTTAATTGTTTATTCCTTTCGCTTTGATGATAAAACGAAATTGTTTGGGTCTATTTTCTTCGATGGATGCAAGCCAATGCCGAACGAATTTGAAAGTAGTGTAAAACTTTGCAAAAAAAATTTATCACAATAACGTCAAAATTTCGGAAATAATTTAAAAAAATAAATTTAAGAAATTCCCAATACATTACAATCATGAGAAGAAATGCCAAAATTGGCTAAAAATTATAAAAAAATTTGCAAATTTGCGTTGCAGCCTTTTCGTGTTCTTTCCGAAGCTTTTGCTTTTTACAGTTTTGTCGTTTTTAATAAATTTTACAGCTTGGTTTAAATTTTGGGATTTCTCGCGAACTTTTGCTATGTTTGCGATAAAGCTTTTTTTGTGGGTATTCAACGTCTTTAAAATGTTAATGATTTTTAATCAATATTAGATATTGCTATCATGTCGCTATCAGCAAGTTTTTGCGAGTTTTCGCCAATTTCGCGATTTTTTGCAAATTTTTTTCATTCCTTACAGTTTTAGAGCTTTTTATTCGATGTTATGGCTTCTTTCAATTTTTGCAATTTTTCGCAAATTTACGCCATTTTTATAAAGTTTTTGGATTTCTTCCATTTTTGGGGATTTTTAACCAATATATTACACTTTGTAATCATTTCAATTTTAACAAAATTTTACAAATTTTAATAAACTTTAGAATTTTTTTTTAAATTTTCGGCACTCCTTGCCGTGTTAGCGAGCTTTAGGATTGTTTCTCATGTTGCATTTTTTTGCGATGTTTCGCGATTTTTTTTTATCAATTTCAGGGGTTTGTCTCCTTTTTACCGGTTTAGTGATTTGTAAGACTTTATGATTTTTGCAAATTTATTTAATTTGCACAACAAATCATATCTTGCAAAACTCTTGACGTTTAATATAGAAAATGATTAATAACATTTAAAATAAAATACATACATACGTACATATGTATTTACTAGGGATGTAACGATACGCCGTTTTGCCGATCCGATACCGATACCGATATTTAAAAATAAATATCGCCGATACCGATTCCGATACCGATACGAATATTGAAATTGAGTTTAAGTTTAGATCAACTAAACTCAAGTGCAATTTTTTTATTATACAAAATTACATTGTAAGAGAGAATATTTAAAATTGATTTTAACCCAGTATACACAATTGGAAGTAATATTTAAGGAGCTACATTTTCTTTGCTTCAAAAAAATCTATATTAAAAATATGCAGATAATTAGTAGAAAAGCAAGAAAAGATTTTTAATTCCTTTGTAATTTTAAAAAATACTCGCCATGCTTTTTAAAAAATCGATTTTTTAAAGAACATTTATCAACTAATATTCTTCTAAATAACTTAATAGCTTAATTATTAAAAGACTTCTAAGTTTATATATATATATATATATATATATATATATATATATATATATATATATATATATATATATATATATATATATATATATATATATATATATATATATAGATATAGATATATATATATATATATATATATATATATATATATAGATATATATATATATATATATATATATATATATATATATATATATATATATAGATATAGATATATATATATATATATATATATATATATATATATATATATATATATATATATATATATATATATATATATATATATATATATATATATATATATATATATATATATATATATTTATATATATATATATATATATATATATATATATATATATATATATTTATATATATATATATATATATATATATATATATATATATATATATATATATATATATATATATATATATATATATATATATATATATATATATATATATATATATATATATATATATATATATATATATATATATATATTTATATATATTCACTTAAATTTACATGAAAATACAGTTCTGAGTTTAAATTCGCATTAAAAAAAATTGTGAAAATGGGTAATTTTTTATGCTTTTTCCTTGAGGAAAAATCATTATAGAATACCGAAAAAGAAATTTGTCCTAGCATCGCTTCCAATTCGGTGATTGGTAATCGAAAAACATAACTACTTGCAATGGCAAGGATATGTAAAACTAATTAGAAATTATTCAAATTTGCAATACTTCCGGATCGCGAATTCTACATTTTCATGACTTCTTTGGAGTGTCTTTTTTTGGTGGAATAAGATTTAAAAAACAACGACTTGAATTTGAATTCATGGTAAAATTAACAAAAAAGTAAATAATTTTTTTTACAAAATAACAGCATAAAATATTATTAATTTTTAAAATTGATATTAATAAGATTTAAAAAATAACGAAGTGAATTTAATTCATGGTAAAATCGAACAAAAATAAATTATTTGTTAAAAAAAACTCTGAAAAAATGTTTAAAACTATCGTCGTATCGACAGCAAAATATCGCCGATACCGATATATCGGAAAATCTGAAGTATCGCGGATATATCGGTATCGGTATTCGTTACATCCCTAGTATTTACATATATTTTTACATAAAATTAGTTTTCATAAAAATCCTAAAGCTCTTATAAAACGGGTGCTATGCTACGAATGTAATTGCTATTGCTACTGCTATTACATCTTTCAACAGCAACAGCAAAGAACAGCAGAAATAAATTAAAATATAAACAATTAATTTTTGTTGCAACAAATGCTTTTAGTTTCTTATACTTGCTTTTGTTATGCTATATATATTTCCAATACCACAGTATAAGCGATAGTATTGTAAATAAAAGTTTAAACATTTATAGTGTAGTATAGCACAATTTCCGTACTTTTGCTACTTCACAGCTAGCATTTCAAACACTGGTTTTTTCTTCATTTTTTGTCGTGTTGAAAATTTTTATTTCAATATTAAACCATATTTATTCAAAGTTGAAAATTATTGATTACGCTAAATCAATTAAGTTTTTCTTTTTAATTGAACATTATTGAATTAATATGACGAGTTTTTGTTTTTAAATTGCCGTTTTTCCTGTAGTGCTAGACTTACAAGATTGTTTATGCTTTATGGAAATTTTTTTCAAATTAAAAAATAGTAGTTATGGAGGCCCACTACCGGACCGCCCTTAAAAGTTTTTGTAGACGTTAAAATTTAAAATTTTAAAAAATCAAAGGATACACTCACAGATTCAAAATCAAAAGAGATTTGAATATTTTTTTTCCATTTTTTAAACATCTAAACAAAATTTTAAAAAGAAATCCAATTTGATCTGAATGTTATTAAGAAATTTATCAACAAAAAACTAAAAAAGTGTTTTTTTTTAATTTAATATATTTGCACTAGTATCAAAGAAAAGTCTAAATTTACTATGTATTAAAAAATATCCCAAAAATGGGGAAATAAATTTTTTTCAAACCATCCGATCTGGCGTGGATTATGTATTTAGCAATATGTCAAAAAGGTGTTTTTTTCAACTTCGAGATATACATACCCAAGTAGTTTTATAGATTCGGCGATATATTGGGCTACTTCCGGTGCCATATTCAGTAGCCCTGATTTTCCCGGTTTGTGAAATAAAGGGTGTTGTCCCATCGTTTTGTTTTCAACCGAATACGAAATTTTGGCTGTAGTTTTTTTTAATAGTTAATAATATACCCTGTTTTATTTCTAATAGGTAATCGGGCTTGCTATCTTCCATTATAAATACAAAATTTGTCAGTACGTTTAAAGAAAAGGAATTGTAGAATGAAAAGCGTATGAATAAAAATTTTCTCATTTTATATTAAAAATGGCACAATTGTCCGCCAAATTTTACACACTAGTAAAAGACTTTCATATCCAAAATTGAGAAACACTAAAAACATTAATCTTTTTTCATAAAACTCCGAAACTAAACGTTGAACCGTAAAACCGTATATCAAAATTTTAGATATTTATCATATAAACGAGTGTGCAACAATACAAGATACAAGTCGATACAATATACACTGGGTGCTCACAAACAAATAAACAAAGAGTGTGTTTGATACAAAATAGACGATACAAATTGTTGTGAATTAAGCAATAGTCTTTTATAAAACTTGCACTAAACACCTCTGTAGGTCTAGCTAAACACTTACGTATTTACATATAACTTTAACACCTTAACAGTCACCAAGAATACAACAGAACCAAAAATAACAAGGTGTAAGTACACATTTTAAAGACCCGATAACTTTTTTACTAAAACACACTGGTTACCGGAATAAATATAATTCTGTGTCTTAAAGAGAAAATGTATTTTAACAAAATGACACTAAACATTTTTCTTATAAATTTTCATCTGAACAGAAAAAGCGATGTCCAAAATTGGTAATAGAACTCAACATAATGATTATTACGATGATGATGATGATGATGATGATGATTACGAGAATAATTCACCAAATGGCCATGACGATGATGAACGTAAATCAGAATCACCAAGCCAACCACTGCCGATATATCAGCAACGCAATAATTATTATTCATAAATATTGAAAATTTCCTCAACAAACAACAACAAAAATAGTAAAATATTTAAACGTAAAGAAAAACGCAACAATTTATTTTATGTCAACAGAAATTACAATAATGCATTTATCTTAAGTAATGACACAAATTACTGAAAACTAAAGTAATAAGAAAAACAAAAATAAATTTTTCTTTTGAAAAATTCAATATCGTGCGTATGTAGACTTAAACAACTTCCTGAATTTGTAAAAATCAATAAATTCAAAACAACAATTACATTGCATGTATCGGTAATAACAATAAAAAGGCTTAATTGACTGGTAAATTGTTTCCCGAAAAAAAGACTAAAAGCAAAATTAATTTTTAATTTAAATTTTTAAAACTACGAGCAAATTGTTAGAATTGTTAATTATATTAAAAGTAAAATATATTTATAAAAATATTATATAAAAGAGAGTAACACAAGTATATATGAGATATATGTTTATAATTATTATTAATAAATAAATTAAAACGCATTTACAGCATTTAAAGGAATCAAATTTCAACATATCATTATTACATTCATATACACAAACTTAAATTATCAAAGATATAATTTGTGGAAGAGTCAACAAATTTAGCACATTAAACGATATTTTATGGTTAAAAGAAAAAATAACATTGTTAAAACTTCTTTAAGAAAAATTATTAAATATTTTTAATTAGCAAGCAATCATATCAGAACTTAACAAATAATTGGATATACATATTGATTAGTTTCGTGTAGAACTTAAAAAAATAATTAGACTAAAAAGCGAATAATAATTATTAAAAATTGCTTGTTATGATCAAAAAACTTTAATTAGAGTCAATTGCTGAAAAAACACACATTGATCTCTTAGTTAAAAAATTTTTAATTATTGAACCTTGTGCTTGTGCTGACTAATTCATGTTTTATAATTATTTTTAATGTTCTATACTTTAACACACCCAGCGAAAACTTAATAACGATTTCAATCACTAAATCGCAGATTTAATAATACGACGAAAATTATGTATTCAATTACTAAAATTGTTTATTTTTCAATTACTAAACATTTTTAGGGAATTTTATTTTTAATCACATGAGTAATTGATTCAAATGCGAAAATAATTGAAAGCAACTGATCAAGTGTTTTTATTGCAATTCTGTCTGTCCAGAAAATACTGAAATATGGTTTCAATTAAGCAAACTGAGAAAAACTAAAATACAGTTTCAATTAATTGTGTTGGTAATAAGTATTATGTTAATAATAAGTATTCTTCAAGCTACAGGTCATAAATTAAATTTTCTTTTTATTTTCTTCAATATTTCGGTACAACATTGGAAATAATAGGAATTTAGAACTCATTGATGTGAAAAAACGTTGTTGTCAAAATATGCGAGATGTGCCCTTTTCGATATTGCATATTCAATTAATTACTCCCATGATATTCAGTTACTAAAATTCTTATTCTCAATTATTCAACATTTTTAAAGTTTGTTTAAAAAAATTTTATAAATATTTGTGTATTGAGTACTTCAAAATCAGAATTTTAGTCATAGAATTTGAAATTTTCGTCCTAAATTGCAGCGTTAGTAATTGGAGTCTTATTTAAGTTTTTTCTGAAAAAATGTTCAATTAATACACTTTATCAAAAACGAAAACTACTTTTAATTAATTCCATAAGTGAATCAATTAATTATATGATCAGAAACAAAATCTTCTAGCAATTTTTACAAATTGTGATTACAGAGAAAAAACTAAAATATAATTTCAAATATTTGAAACTTAACAACATCCGACGAAATGCTATATTCAATCACTGAAATTAAAATTTTAAATTGCTCGAAATTTATAAAATTTTTTAGAAAAATTTGTTTTTGATCACAAGAGTAATTAATTCAACTACGAAATTAATTGAAAATAATTTTAACAAATTTAATAAGTGTATTAATTGAAAATTTTTAGGAATAATTTTTTCTGCATACACAGAAAAAACTAAAATATGATTTCAATTACGTAACCTGCAGATTTAATTAATTGTGTTGTTGAAGTTCAACTTACAACGAAAACTGTATATGCGGTTAATAATACCTTGTTTATCGATATCGAAGGAAATTTTTCTTTCTTACAATTTTATTTAAAATTAAAACAAATTTCATAATTTGTTTTTTGTTGAAATAAAATTGTTACACAATTTTGTTTTTGAGCACATGATCAATTGATTCAATTACTAAATTAATTGAAAGCAAATTTAAGTTTTGATAAACTGATTTTCTTGAAATTTATTGAGGAATAAGTTTTTTTTCTATATACACAGAAATAAATACTCCCCATAAATTTTCAATTAATATATACCCTTAATCAAAAAGTAACACTAATTTCATAAAATTTAGTTATTGAATCAAATACTTATGTGATCAAAAGCAAAGTTTCTAACATTTTGAATTTCAGTACAATTTTCGTCGTATTTTAAACTTCAACAACAAAATTAATTTAATCTGTAGTTTTCGTAATTGAAATCGTGTCTTGGTTTTGTTCTAAGCACCCGTAAAAAGGATCCCCCAAAAGTTTTTAAGAAATAGTCTTTATCAAAAACCAAAACTAGTTTCAATTAATTCCATAAGTGACTCAAAACAGAATTTTGCAACAATTTTTACAAATTTTTGAGTAATTTAAAACTAGTAATTAAATATGCAAGTTACGTCGTAGGTTGAAATTCAACAACGAAATTTATTAAATCTGCAGTTTTAGTAATTCAATTCGTATTTCGTATTGTTTTTATGTAAAAACGAAAAAGTATTCATTAGCATTCTAAAAATTTATTTTTTTGCGGCCCAAAAAGCCATCGTTTTGATGAAAACAAAAGAGCAAACGATTTAAGTTTATTTTTGATAAAATCGTAATTTTTTCAAAATTTCTCCTTCATTAGAGAAATTTGAGAAAAAGACTTGAAAGCAATTTTGTAGGAAATGAAATTCTCTACTAAAAAGGTCTTAAGTGATTTTTTCATAGATTTCATATTTATGGAGATATTCGCAATAATAAACACATCAACTATATATAATGAACAATTTAAGATCTATAAAAGTTATATTTCCTGAATAAAAAAAAAACTTGCGGCACGGTGCCTTCTGTTTAGAAAACAAAAAAATCAAAAGGAACGTTTTTTGGGGGACCAAAAAAATTCAATTTGTTTAACTTAAATTTTAACGACCGCAATAGTGTTTATTTTTAAAGTACCAAAATCATAAATACAGAATTACTGGTCTGAACCCACTTATGTGGTGGTTTGCTAGAGGAAATTTTCCAGCTATTGAAATAAGACATGATGACAGCGTTCATAAAATCTGATTGTGCTTAAAACGCAGGCGTATTGAAAGATTTCCGTTCCAAAACCAAGATAACGTTTCATGAATTGGAACTAAGTGACCCTTAATTTATGATTTTTGAGCCTAGAATATTATCGTCGTCATCCTGTAATGGCTTAAAAGTAGTGCTAGCAAGTTATTGAGTAAAGGATACCGAGTATCAAGTATTTGGTATCTTTTTCGGATACTCAATACTCAAAAATAGTCACTCAATACTTTTAGAGTTGTATTAAAAACTAAACCGAATAAACTCAGTCATAAGTTAGCTCTGGATGAGGGTAAACGTCAAGTTTCTTAAATACTGCCAGGGATTTTGTTATTATTTCTTAGAAGAACTTAAATGCATAAAGCTAATAAAATTTAAATTATCTACAGTCATTTAACCATGAAAAAGAGAAGAGATTCATAATAGCAATTTGCATGTACCTATCACGAAATTATAAATAAAATAACAAATATGTTTGATGATTTGAAGAAAAAATTAAAAGCATAAAAGATGAATTTATAAATAAATAAAAGAAAATAATAGGAAAAAGTGAAAATGTCTAATATAACTGATAACTTAACATAATTATAAAATGCTAAATATAATAAAATTAAGTCAATTAAGTCTGCAATTAAACACTCCTAAAATATTTAAAATACCTGCGAATTTTATTAACCTGTAATTTGAAATGAAAAAACAACGATTAAAGAATTCATATTTAATTAAAATTAACCTTTATGTTATATTGGATAAAAAAGAAAAGTTTAAAAATTAGTAAAAACAAAAATATAATTTTAAAGATTGTGTACAAATTTAGTTATTTTTAATATTCATATTTAATTTTAAGAATTTTTATAGCATGCTACATAAATTGTTTATACAAAAGAATAATTGGATCACTTAAAACTTTTGTCCGATTATTTTATAATTTTTATTTTGCAAAACGGTGCTATATAAACCATATTGAAATATTTCAAGTTATATATAGTTATTTTAATCATTTTGAATAGGAAGGAAGTCATGACGATCTTAATTTTTATATTTTTCTTCGTTGAAATGTTTTTTCTTTTTCTTTTGTTTTCATTCACATTTCCATTTGCCTTATATTTTTATTGTTAAATATAAGTTTTATTTAGAAATACATACAACTGCATGAATGTACTTGTATCTATCAGTTCATAGCATATGCAAATAATTCAATTATAATTTAAGCATATTAAATATTCTATATACATATGACACAAAAAAAGTTATTATCATATTGTTAATTATTAACCTGCAAAATCAATATAAAATAATTATTATAACACTTTATGAAAATTAAAAATATTTATTACATTAATTGTACATTGAAAAGAATATCATAATTTTATGTTAATAAACATAAATGTATATGCCTAATAAAGAAAAACGGCATTGAACATGTTAAAAAATCGAAACTTATTTACTGTAAGTTACCACTACAAAATGTAAGCAACAAATGTTATTCAATAAAATATAGTTAAAAGTTAAAAATAATTTTAATCGTTATTTTTGTTTATCAGGACAAATGAAGGCGATGGAGTATCCATAGCGCGCTTATATACTATATGATTAGTAAAAAAAATCGGAGTTACATTAAAAATCTTTCCCAAGTAATACACAATACAAATAAAATCTATACAAGTCACGTTTATGAACTGTAGAGTTATGCAAAAATTTCTAAAATTTATATCAGACAAAACTGACCATAAATTGCATGTTTTGAACGAATTGTACGTCTTACCTCCTGTTGCCACATGCCAGTATAAGTTCACAAAACTCAATACACTCACACTTTTCTACTAACACAGACACATTTAATTTACTTCCCTGCAGGAAATATCGATAGTAAAATATTACTTATTCACTATTGACTTTGTCACCAGTACTACTGACTAATTGTACCCAGGCAATGTTCTGTGCTATAGGCGTTTAACGTGTGCTTGTCATTGAGATTCCACTACTGACCTCGGAACGGTTGACTTACTATAGACTAGGTGGTTCTTATGGGACCATATGAGACCATAAAAAATCGTTTTCAATCTGTTAAAAACTTCTCGTCTCATTAAAGGTAAAATAAAAAGTCTGGACGATTCGTTGACAAATTCACCAAAAAGTCACCAAACTTGTCGACAAAAGTGGTTACTTGGAGACACTTGGCCTCTGGCATCCTTCAGGGTTGCTGCTGAACTTGCAACAAATATTTGAAGACAGTGATGCCGCAGTGGTGCTGCAAGTTAATCTCAAAAATATAAATAGTGCTGCCAAGTAAAAAGTTGTGTACACATTTTCTGGATTGTAATAATATCACAATTATGGTTTTAACTTACCTTATGTATATTTAAATAGAATTGTAATTTATTTCTTCAAATATAGATTGGGAATACAGTTGGCATCATCTTATAACATAAATCTTAATTTAAAAAAAAAAGTAATGTAAATAATTAATGCCAAATTTTCCCCCAAAAATGAACATGTGTATATTGAACTTGCAAGCTACTTGCAAAACTTTCGGCTTTTTCTTCGAAATTTTCATTGATAATACGTATATACTGCTGGCAAGTAATTACTTACATGTGGCAACGGGGGGTTATATCTGGATGAAATTTTGTGTATGAATAGCTTGTATATGAATAGCTATCAAAATTTAAACAAATATGAAAAAAATCTGTAAAGCGCGCGCTTTGAAATCGCCTAATTTCCAGGAAATCGTTTAACTAAAAAGCTGACTTAGTGCAGCTTTTTAATTGGTTTTAATTTCTTAAGGATCAAATAAACTACACAAACGATTTGGCAAACAAGCGAAAATTTTACGTTTGTACAAACCTTTTGGGTTGTTCTGTTGTGGGGGTGATTGCTTGTTTGCACAAACGTTTGAGTCATGTTTGCACGAAAATAAAAAATTTTTGATTTCTCGCAAACATTTTGAATGTTTGTGTATGTGTTAGTACAAGTTGTGTTTGTATCGTTTATTGGCAAATGGAAAGTATGTGTTTATCAAACGCGTTTGTCTAGTTTATTTGGGCCTTTAGGTAATTATACGAATATGTGTATGTATAGAAAATAATTAAGAAAACACTGTTATTAAATTATGTTCGATTGGAATCCATTCATTTTTCTTTACCACCTTCATTAATATTATACTAGCTATTCCCGGCGTGCTTCGCTATCCCATTGTTGTGCAGATATAGAAAAATTGTAAGTTTTTTTGGAGATCTTCTTAGTTTTGGCGAATTTTTGCGTTTTAGCTATTTGTTCATTTTGGTGATTTTTCGTTTTGACTTTTTTAATTCTGACATTTTTTAATTTTAGAGTTTTTTAAAATTTCAAGAGTTTGCCTCTTACGGTTTCCAAGATACAGCAAACTGTTTAAACTACATAGGTAAAATTACATTAACTTTCAGAACACCCTTTAATTTTTGTTGTGTTAAATATTCAACAGACTACACCAATTAACACTAATATAAATTTCGAGAGTCTATATAAAAGTGTCTGTATATTACATTAGTATTTCAACATGTTTCGTTGTTCGCTTTAGAACACCCTTTAATCTTTAGCCCGTAGCTCTAACGGCTCTCGAGAAAACAGCCTGTGACAGACAGAAAGACAGACGGACTTACGGACAGCGTATCGAAAACCATAAGATTAATTTACACTATTGGTGTACAGAGCCCTAAAAAGAACCTTTTCCAAAAAGCAACTTTTCAAAAAGTAACCATTTTCAAAAGAGTACCAATTTCAACTACCCTTTCCAAAAAACATTTTTCAAAAAGTACCATTTCTTAAGACTACATTTTCAAAAAAGTGGGTTTTCGAAAAAGTAACGGTTAACAAAAAGAGTACCAAAATTATATTTTTACCCTTTTTTGGCCCTTAAATGTACAAATTTCAAAAAGAGTACAAAAACCTATCCACTCATTTTTTTTATCTTATTATGACGCTTTTGAAACTTTATGTCTACCTTACTTAGGTTCGGAGATATAAGAACACGGACTTTACCCGTTTTTACCCCTTTTAATCCCGTTAGAATTTGAGTTTTCTAAAATTCGTTCTTAGAGAATATATACAAACATATGCATTCAGTATGTGTATCAATGTGCATAAAAAAGAGTTGTATGGAAAAAAGTGCCAAAAAAGGGGCTTCCAATTTTACCCATTATATATTCAAATTTGAAAAATTACAACACTGATTTTGAGGGCTTTTTAAGGAGAAAAGAATGAATTTCAAGTTTAAGTTCTAACTTTATTACTTTAGGATATAAACTGTTAAAAAAAAGTACCAAAATTATATTTTCCCCCTTTTTGGCCCCTAAATGTATAGATTTTAAAAAAGTTTCAGACACTTGTCCGTTCATTTTTCTATCTTATCATGATGCTTTTAGAATTTTATGTCTACCTTACTTAGATTCGAAGATATAAGGTTACCGATTTTACCCGTTTTTACCCTTTTTAATCCTCTTAGAATAAAAATTTTCAAAAATCCTTTCTTAGTGAAAATATACAAACATATTCATTCACTATGTAATGGGTGATTTTATAAGAGCTATCGGAAAGTAAAAAAAAAAACACATAAAATTCAGAAAAATGCATGAAATATTTATTTGGATCGATAGTTGGGTCGATATAATTTAATGTTTGAAGATTATTTCAAGTAAATGTTGGCCGCGGCTGCGCCTCAAATGGTCCATCCGCTTAGTCCAATTTTGGCATACTCTTTCCAACATTTCGGCCGGTATCTCACGAATAATGTTGGCAATGTTGGCTTCTAGTGCGTCAATCGAAGCGGGCTTGTCGCTATAGACATTAGCCTTAACATAGCCCCACAAAAAACAGTCTAGAGGCGTTAAATCGCACGATCTGGGCGGCCAATTGACTGGTCCCAAGCGTGAAATAAACTGTTCACCGAACTCGCCTCTCAATTGGTCCATTGTTTCGCGTGCTGTGTGGCATGTGGCACCGTCTTGTTGAAACCACATGTCATGCAAGTCAAGCTCTTCCATTTTGGGCAGAAAAAAGTTTGTTATCATCGCACGGTAGCGCTCACCATTCACAGTAACGTTGTGATTCGCATCATCTTTGAAGAAATACGGCCCAATGATGTCGCCAGCCCATAATCCGCACCAAACGGATGTTTTTTGTGGATGCATTGGTAGCTCTTGCAATGCTTCTGGCTGCTCTTCACTCCAAATACGGCAGTTTTGCTTGTTCACGTATCCATTCAACCAGAAATGAGCCTCGTCGCTGAACACAATTCTTCGATAAAAAAGTGGATCTTCATCTAACGCATTTTGGTAATAAAATTCAATAATTTGCAAGCGTTGTTCGATTGTAAGACGATTCATGATTAAATGATAGACCAAACTGAAGATGTTTGACAGTGACACAAGATACAAAACGTGCGTGAGCTGCCAAAACTAGTGTTGCCAAAAAGATAATAGCAAAAAAATCACTCGTTATATCAATTTGCATAAAAAATAGTTGTATGAAAAAAAGTACCAAAAAGAGCAACCAATTTTACCCTTTATATATTCGAATTATAAAAAAGTACCAAAACATATTTGAGGGCTTCGTAAGGATAGAAGAATCCATTTTAAATTTAATATTTATCTTCATTACTTTAGGAGATAAACGGTTAACAAAAAAGTACCAAAATTATATTTTTACCCTTTTTCGGCCCCTAAATGTAAACATTTCAAAAAAGTTCCAAACACCCGTCCGCTTATTTTTTGGTCTTATTATGCTGTTTTTGGAATTTTATGTCTACCTTAGTTAGATCCGGAGATATAAGGTTACCGAATTTACCCGTTTTTACCCCCTTAGCGTTTGAATTTCCCAAAACCCCGTCTTAATGGATCTGTACATCCTGAGGGGAGGCCACATACGATATTTCAAATTTCTAGCTTTAGTGGTTTGGGCTGGGCGATGATGAATCAGTCAGTCAGTCAGTCAGTCACTCAATAACGTTACTCTTTTATTAATATAGATATATAAAATATTTGCCAGAAAATAGGAGTAAAATATAAAAAATAAACGCGTTATGAGGAAATCCTAGTTTAAAAAGAACTTTTAAAATTTTAGCATTATCTTTTAGCATTTTAAATTTAATTTTAGTCACACTGCCCATAACTTCAAAATATTAATATAAAAAAAGTTTTGTAGAAAGAAAATGTTGCTTGAGAAGTTTAGTGTAGTTTAGTTTGTTTGTTGGAACTATAATCACTTTCAGTTTATTTTATTTATAAATTTGATCCATATAAAATTAAGGTTAGTATGATCATTTGGCTTATTATTGAAAAAAAAACTTACCCTTCGATAACTTCTTAAAGTATGGTCAGACGAGGCAAATATATGATGCAATACGCTGTTTTCGTTATATATTTCTCTCCTCTGACATTAACTTTATATTAATATTATACCTTTTTATAGTTTTTTTTTATTTAATTTATTTCTTAAATTTGTATTAATTACAAATCCTTAAAAATTTTTTTACTTTGATTTATCTAGAAAATGTTTAACTCTTTCATTTTCTATACACGAAAAAAACTACCTAAAAAATTTGATATACTAAATTAAAATTTTAATATAGGTTTTCTAATCTTTTCAGAACGTCTTCACTGTTTCAGAATTTATTATACAATTACAGCTTAATTACTATTAAGGGGAATACAGTGACAAAGAAATGGATAAGGGTTATATGACTTTTGTAAACGGACATTTAGTTAAGGACATAAATAAATATGAACTTAATGTAGTTTTAACATTTTAAAGAAGGAACGGACTAGGTACAGGACTAGTTGCAGAGGTGTGCACAGACAACAAAAATTTACAAATAAATTAAATGCTTCAAAATAAATATAAAATTGTAGTTGTGTTGTAGTTAGTTGTTGAAAGTCCAATGTTATTGTTATGTTAGATCGTTGAAGATATTTTTAAATTTTGCCATGCATTAACTTTAATTTTATAATCAAATGATTGTTGCTTAAATTGGGTTGAAGAATAAGAATTTAAAGTCGGACCTATTTTTAAATTGTGCGCTCAATATAGGACTTAAAATATCGCTCGCTCTCTCTCTCTCTCTCTCGATTTTTAAACGTGGGTTAGTGCTAATTAGTTTGCTACTTTCTGTGTATGTGTTGTGTTATATATATTTTTTTGTGCTGATATTTTTTTAAAGTATAAGAATATTACATTTTTTTTAAACTCTCTAACAGTTAGATTCAATAGTATTGGCTCAGTTGAATCGGATATCATATTACTATCTCTTTCTCTCTTTTGTTAACTTTTAGAAGATATTTAAAGATTTAGAAAAAAAATTATATATTCTATTATCGTTTGTGTCTAATTTACTCTCTCGCTCTCTTAAGACAAAAATTTTTTAGTTAATAGCGCTCTTGTGTCTTATATCGTTGAACGGTTAATTTCAAATTATATTTTGTCTCCATATTATTTTGTCAAAGAGCGCTTAGATTTTAGAATGATGGATGGTTTTCAGTTATAGTTGGTATCAATCACTTTGGGTGGTCAACTCAACTTTTGGTGTTTTTATTAGCATCTTCGTGGCCTGAAAAAGATTCTTTAGTTTCCACTTTATTCAAAGCAGATTCTACCATTTTCTTGTATTTGCCAGAGAGATCAGGTAAATCATAAGAAATGGCTACATCTAGCTTGGCAATAGGACAGCCGCGGAAGTACGAACAGGTTTCAGCCAACTTCTTGAATTCATACAACGGATTCAAGCGGAAGAAATCACGATAGACCTCAGGATCGGGCAAGTCATAACGTGAAATATTTGTTAGAGTTGAAAGACCTTCATAAATGTGGTAGTTTTGTGGATTTTCAATAATATTATCGGCAATACGTTTCTTGTTGCCGAATAAAGTCTTATGATTGAAGAAGGTATTGAGATAGCAATCAACCATTTTAGCATGATTACGGACGCGAACCTGTTTGAGGAAAATATTAAATTTGTTACATGTTTCCATTATCTATTTATTTTTTCTATGTACTTACAGCAAAACGACGCGCACTGGCAATTTTATTTTCGATTCTCTTATCAACTGCGGTACGCAGGTCTCTTAAAAAGGCTCTTTCTTGAGCCAATAACAGACGAGCTGGTGAGCCCTCTTGATAGGGATGCGACCACAATGAGGTGGTGTATACTAGAGGTGGTTGAGCTGAAGACATCAAAGGAGAAATATTCCAAATTAAAGCGCTCTGAACGCGTAATAATTCTTCAGGTTTAACGGTATCGGCTTTGTTCAAAATAATACGTGTTTGATATTCACGACCCTTCAATTGATCCAAAATGGCCTCAGTCTCTGGCCCAACGTCCAGTTTAGCTGGGTCGTAGACCAAAAAAATAATATCAGCACGATCAATAAACCATTGACAAGCATCATTGAAAGGGAACAAACGGGAAACCTGTTTTCGTACTTCCAAAATACCGGGAATTTCTACAATATTGACCTTAAATAAAACAAAACAATTTAAATCACAAATATTCAACACACACTTAATTTATAATTACCTTTTCCAGAAGCTTGTTGGGCATTTTAAGGCCTCTCAAACGATCTTCTAATCCTTGACCAAATTTCTGTAAGCCTGAAAAAGTATAGTCAGCTGCCAATTGAGTACCATCCAATACTTCGGTCTCATTGCCCCACATCAAAATATTGAAATAGGCAGGAGAAGGTTCGGCACCTGTTGTCAAGTTATTAAAGCCTGAGTTGTAAAGTTACGCTTCAAATTAAAAACACTTACCGGTCCTTAAGGAACTTGCTGTATATTCATTGTCAGTTAAGTAATTAATAATAGACGATTTACCGCCAGAGTATGGACCCATGAATAGTACCAGGGGTTTGGAAAAAATCTCCGGATCACTAAAGTGACGATTGCTTAAATCACGATATTTATACAAGGACTCTAAAGGCTTAATTGCATTTTCGTATGTCCGTTTAATATCGCGCAAAATTATTTCAGCCACATTATCAATAGCCTTTTCGCGAGCATTTGATTCATCATCAAGTTGCAACAATTCGTAGATGTGGCTACGACTTCTTCGGTTTTCAGGGATTTCACCCTCCTAAAATTTCAACATAATTATATTACAAACCGCTTTTAATTTATTATACATAGAAAATGTAGTAACGGAACAAGTAATTAAATAACAAAACGGTAGTTGGATTTTGAGGAAATGAGGAAGGATCAACTGAGAAATTACCAATATAATTCGATTTAATCGGGTAATAATATAGTGCCGTAGATATGTTGCCTATGTTAGTACAAATTCGAATCTATTTCTTTTGTTTCTGCATGATGAAAGATTTCGATATATGAAAAATTAAGAGAAAAACGAAAATAAAAGACCTCTATTGAAATGGCTATTTGCAATAAAAAATAACTTAATTTATGAGATCCTGAAATCAACGGTTTATGAGAGAATTAAGTAAATGATAATAAAATCTAAACATTTTCCAAAATATTAATAGAGGAGGGGCTTTTCCAGAAGAAAATACCTCATATTCGTAGATATTGATGAGGTCATCTTCAGCATTTGGTATACCATCGCCATCGATATCTTCATCTTCTGAATTGATTGTGCCGTCACCATCAATATCGTCATCATCTTCGTTAGGAATGCCATCACCATCTAGATCGTTGTCATTAACATTATGAACGCCATCACCATCGATGTCAGTATCGGCTACATTTAACAAGCCATCACCATCTAAATCAACATCGGCAACATTTAATACACCGTCACCATCAAGATCTGTATCGACAACATTTGGTACACCATCGCCATCTAAATCGGCATCATCAATATTTAACACACCATCACCATCTAAATCACTATCATTTATATTATGCACACCATCACCATCAATATCATGATCAATGACATTAGGAACGCCATCACCATCTAAATCGTCGTCTATAACATTTGCAATACCATCCCCATCTAAATCACTATCGTGTATATTTAGTACACCATCACCATCAATATCGGGATCATTCTCATTTGGTATAATATCGCCATCAATATCATCATCATGGATATTTAAAATGCCGTCACCATCCATATCATCATCTTCTTCATTTGGAATGACATCACCATCAATGTCACTGTCTTGCTCATTAGGTATGCCATCACCATCTAAATCGATGAGTCGAGGCAATCCCTAGTAATATAATATTATAAAAATTTGAACTTTTTTACCGCTACTTTCGAATCGTGAACAGTTTTTAAGCAGAAAAGTCCTCAGATTCTTTGGTTCATTTTTGCACAAGTAAATTTATTATGCAACCTCTTTAAGCTTTCAAAAGTAGCACGGCCAAAGTTACTGAGGACTTTTCCTGTTTAAAATACCTCCGACAGACTATCATTATCCTGATGATTTGGAATGCCATCACCATCAATATCGCTGTCGGCCTGATTCGAAATACCATCACCATCAATATCATGATAATTATCATTAGGAATACCATCACCATCGATATCTGTATCTTTCGAATTAGGAATACCATCACCATCAATGTCATCGTCTTTATCATTTGTTATGCCATCACCATCTAAATCATTATCATGAATGTTATGAACTCCGTCACCATCAATGTCATGATCTTCGGTATTTGGTACTCCATCACCATCGATGTCATGATCATTAACATTTAGTACACCGTCACCATCCAAATCTTTATCATGCACATTTAAAATACCATCACCATCCATATCTGAATCCCTTTCATTTGGTATAATATCTCCATCCATATCTTTATCTTCAATGTTTATAATACCATCACCATCCATATCTTCGTCTTTCTCGTTGGGTATTGAATCGCCATCAATATCATCATCTTCCTCATTTGGAATGCCATCACCATCGACATCTACAATGTTTGGCACTGCCTATTAAAGTGACATTATAAGAATATCGTAGAAAAACTAACGAATCTTGAGATTTTTAAATGAAAATCCCCAAATTCTAGATAAAAAGTTAACTAGTTTACAGATTTTAAATTTTTTCCAAGAAACTCAAAAAAGTGAATTTTCTAAACTTGTTTGAAGTCGATAAATACCAAAATAAAATTAATTTATTTTTCTTAAAAACCATTGGTGAGTACTTACACATTGGTGCTGTACTTTTTGGGGAAATAGGACTTTCAAGAACAGAGGGATATTTTTCAAAAATTTATAATATACATGCCTGGTTCTCATTTCATGGTTTTTATATTTTCGAAGAATATATTAGATAGGTCGTATTTTGCTACGAATAATTACTTGAAATTGAAATAACTTTTAACATTGGTCGATTTTATTAAAATTAGTCTTATTTGGAAGACGAGTTAGTCTAGTTTTGACATATAAATGTTTATATAAAATTTAATAAGTAGGCATAACTTTTAATTTCGTCCTGCGATTATTATAAGTTTTATTTTTAGGGAGTAGATGTATAATGCTTTCAAACCATATACTAATTTTTTGTGTATTTTTTCGTAAAAATTATTCCAGAACAACCGCAAAAGTAAATGTAACGCTCAATACACAGAAATTTTAAAAAAATTTTAAATATAATTTTTTTTCAGGAGGGGAAAACTATAATATAAATCCTACCTTTTCATATTTCAATTAGTTACTTTGGTAAACTAAAAAAGAAACGCAAAATGTACGTTTAGAACGAGAAACAGGCATGTGCATATGCTATTCACATGAATCATTCCCAATATTTCGAAAATAAGTTAAAAACTGAAAAGGCTTCTTCAGAAAAATCAATTAATTTCATTTTAGTATTCAGCGACTCAAAATCAATTAAGAAAAAATTATTTAAGAAATTTTTTCTGTAAACTAATGTTATACTAAGTTTCACCATCTACGGCAAACGTAAAAAATAAATTATCCAGATATATGAGGATATCCAAAATCCAAGCTACCTCAGATTCGTGTACATTTTCGTCTTCATGATTGAGAATACCATCGCCATCGACATCATCATCTTCATGATTGGCAGTGCCATCACCATCAATATCATCATCCCGATCATTTGGAATGCCATCGCCATCTAAATCGTTATCATGCATATTGTGAACGCCATCTCCATCAATATCAGTATCGTGGATGTTCTTAACACCATCCCCATCAATATCGTCATCGATAACATTTGCTATACCGTCGCCGTCTATATCACTATCATGAATATTTAAAACACCATCACCATCCATATCGACATCTTTTTCATTTGGTATTATATCACCATCAATGTCATCATCGTGGATATTTAAGATACCGTCACCATCCATATCTTCATCTTGTTCATTCGGTATAACATCACCATCGATATCTTCATCCTGTTCATTTGGAATACCATCTCCGTCTAGATCGACATGTTTAGGAGGTGTCTAATACAAAATTTTTAAATCATGAATTCTTAGCATCCAAACCATAAGATTCACGAGATCTTCTTAAGCCGAAAAGACCCTAGATTCTTTGTTTTTCTACACTAAAGTCTGTTTGCTATAAAAAAAGAACTTCTAATTTGTCATCTTTTTTTATAGAGAAGACTACAAGCTATGTAAACAATAGTTCTGAGAAAATCCAAAGATTTTAAGGACCTTTCAAGAATAAAGTACCTCAGATACGTGTTTCATATTATCTTGATGATTTGGAATACCATCACCATCGATATCATCATCTTCATTATTTGAAATACTATCACTATCAATATCGTTATCATTTGCATTAGGAATACCATCGCCATCAATGTCAGCATCTTGCTCGTTAAGAATACCATCACCATCTAAATCCTTGTCTTTAATATTTTCTACGCCGTCGCCGTCAATATCCTTATCATGAATATTTTTAATACCATCACCATCTAAATCGTCGTCGTGAATATTTGCCACTCCGTCACCATCTAAATCGGAATCATGAATATTTAAAACACCATCACCATCCATATCAGTATCCATTTCGTTTGGTATGACGTCACCATCAATGTCATCATCATGAATATTTAGAATTCCATCACCATCAATGTCTTCATCCTGTTCGTTAGGCGTCGTGTCGCCGTCAATATCTCCATCCTGTTCGTTAGGAATGCCGTCGCCATCCAAATCAATTACCTTAGGCAATGCCTATCAAATTAATATTATGAAAATATGAACTATTTTTACCGAACAAATTAACAACCTTCAGAATGATTTTTCATGGAAAAGACCCCTGACTCTTTGAGATTTCGTTAAAAAAACGTAAGATTCCTCAAAAGACATTACCTTATTAATTAGTACCATGTCGTAAAATTCTCTCTGTAATTAGGAATGCCATCACCGTCAATATCGCTATCTTCGATATTAGAAATGCCATCACCATCTATATCGTTATCTTGATTGTTTGGTATACCGTCGCCATCGATATCATCATCTTGATCATTTGGAATGCCATCGCCATCAAAATCGTTATCATGAACATTATGTACGCCATCACCGTCAATATCGAAATCATGTGTGTTTTTAATTCCATCTCCATCCATGTCATCATCGACAACATTTGCTACGCCGTCTCCATCTAAATCAGTATCATCGGTATTTAAGATGCCATCGCCATCCATATCATCGTCATATTCATTTGGAATTATGTCACCATCAATATCATCATCGTTAATATTAAGCATGCCATCACCATCGATATCATCATCCTGCTCATTAGGAATTACATCACCATCAATGTCGGAGTCTCGTTCATTTGGAATTCCATCACCATCCAAATCTATTTCCTTAGGCAAGGCCTAACAGAGTAACGTAAGGGAAATATCAACCGATATTATCAAAAAATAAAGGGTTTTTAAACAGAAAATTCTCCAGGTTCTAAGGATTTTCTTTAGATAAGTCAATATGACATTTATACGAACTTACGGTTTTCGTACCTTGTTGTTACAGAAAATCCAAAGACTCTGAGGAAATTTTCTGAATAAAATACCTCCACCTTGTGTTTATCATCATCTTTATCATTAGGAATACCATCACCATCTATGTCGTGATCTTTTATATTCAAAATACCATCACTATCGATATCGGTATCCTTTGAATTTAGCACACCATCACCATCAATGTCATCATCATTTTCATTTGAAATTCCGTCACCATCCAAATCAGTGTCATTCACGTTATGCACTCCATCACCATCGATGTCGCTGTCATGGACATTTTTAACTCCATCTCCGTCTATATCGTCATCTACAATATTCTCTATTCCATCACCATCTAAGTCGCTATCGTAAATATTTAAAATGCCATCCCCATCCATATCTGAATCTTCTTCATTTGGAATTACATCGCCATCAATATCATTATCATGAACATTTAAAATTCCGTCGCCATCCATGTCATCCCCATCCATATCTGAATCTTCTTCATTTGGAATTACATCGCCATCAATATCATTATCATGAACATTTAAAATTCCGTCGCCATCCATGTCTTCGTCTTGTTCATTGGGAATAATATCTCCATCGATGTCATCATCATCTTCATTAGGAATTCCATCGCCATCCAAATCTATTTTTTTAGGCACTGCCTAATAAAGGAATTTTATGGATACATAAACATTTTTAAGCAGAAAGTACCCCAGATTCTTCAGATTCTTTTCGACTCATACTAAATGTAAAAATATTGCGCTCTTTAATTGATTTGATTAAGAAAATCTTCAGACTCTGAGGAAGTTTTCTGATTAAAATACCTTAGATTTTGAAGGAGTTTGATGTTTGTTATGAGGAACTACATCAGCATTATCATCTTCATGATTTGATATACCATCACCATCTATATCTTCATCATTTTCGTTAGGAATACCATCACCATCCAAATCATTGTCATGAATATTGTGGACACCATCACCATCGATATCTTCATCATGAATATTTTTAACACCATCTCCATCAATATCGTCATCATGAGTATTCAAAATACCATCACCATCCATATCTGAATCTGTTTCATTTGGTATAATATCACCATCGATATCGTCATCGTGTATATTTAAAATGCCATCGCCATCCATATCTTCATCTTTTTCGTTGGGTTTGGTATCACCATCTATATCTTCGTCCTCTTCATTTGGAATACCATCACCATCTAAATCTACGATCTTTAGCATAGCCTGATAAAGTTTCATTATATATGTATGTATTAAAATTCACTTTATCCTTATCGTTTCTTGAGCGTCGCTTTTAACCAAAAGAGTCCTTAGATATTTTAGATTATTTTCGAGATCGTTTAATGAGAATCAACATATTTTGTAAATAAATCAGCCAAATTTCAGTTTAAGTTTCAGTTAAGTTCGTTCATGCCCATATCTTAGCGCTTGATATTTGTTTCTTTCTTTCTCATCAGATTCAATTGTTATGTATGCTTATACACATTAGAAAATTAAAGATTTAAAACTTTTCACATCTTCACTATTGATCAATCTGCTATGTCTTCCTGAAATTTAATGTTGATTGTGCCACCCAGTTAGAAATGGCTGATTTATTTCCAAATGTTTTGATTCTGCCTTGCTTTGGATAGCAACTAAGTTGGCTAAGCAAGAAATTTAAAATATGTTCCGTATTTTTTTTTTTTTTTATATCGTAAATATCCAAAATATCTAAACACTTCTATTGCATAAGATACCTCAAATTTATTATGATCACGGTCATTTTCATTAAGAATGCCATCACCATCAATATCATTGTCTTCATGATTCCATATACCGTCACTGTCTATATCTGTGTCCTTGTGATTTGGTATTCCATCGCCATCGATATCATCATCTTTTTCATTATGAACGCCATCGCCATCTAAATCATCATCATGAACATTATGCAATCCATCACCATCGATGTCATTATCGTGAATATTCTTTATACCATCACCATCTATATCGTCATCGATGACATTTTCTATACCATCGCCGTCCAAATCTGTGTCGTGTATATTTAGTACGCCATCGCCATCGATGTCGAGATCTTTTTCATTTGGAATCACATCACCATCAATATCATCATCATGAATATTAAGTATTCCGTCTCCATCGATATCATCATCTTGTGCATTAGGTTTAGCATCACCGTCAATGTCATCATCTTGTTCATTCGGAATGCCATCGCCATCTAGATCGATATGCTTTGGTAAAGCCTAATAAACCAATATTATCGAAATAGCAGTTTTCGTATCGGTCATATTTTAATTTTGGGGGACTTTTCAAGAAATAAAGCCTTCTTTCTCATTTATTAAAATCGTAAGAAAAACATGTATATATTTCCTCAAAAATGTTCCGAACCCTTTCTTCTTTGAACAAATATTTAAAACAAATATATTAACATAATGCTATATATACTTTAGCTGAAATAAAAGTTTCATTTGATTTCAGCTTAATATACGCACAAACGAATTCGTTATTCTGATTGTCGCATATTTACGGTTATATAGCCACGCTTAGTACGTAAGAAGTCAGATATTAGTGACTTATATTTATACAAACCCTCTAAACTATCTTATTATTGAAATCATTTCAAAATTTGAAAACTAGCCTGAAAGCTTCCTAAATGCTGCTAGAATTTTCTAAGGAAATTACTAATTGTCTTCCAGATAAAAAAATAAGTAGCAATATTTGCACAAAAATATATTTCTTACCCATAACAATTCGTCTTCAGGTTTAATGTCTTCTTCAACGGCTTTATTTTCACTTTTCTTATCATCGGACTCGCCATCACTATCGTCATGCTCATTGAGCAAACCATCACCATCACGATCAGTATCGTGCTCATTAAGAATACCATCACCATCAATGTCGTTGTCTTCATGATTAGGAATACCATCACCATCAATATCGTCATCTTCATGATTAGGAATACCGTCACCATCCTTATCGTCGTCTATATCATCGGGAATGCCATCGTTGTCCATATCGCCAACAATTTCCACAGAACGCTTTGCACGTTTAACTACATCTTCTTCTTCTTCTTTTTGTACTTCTTCTTCAAGTGGTACGGCACCTGGTTGAATATCAGCTGCTACATGTTCATCATCATCGTGAACATTTGGAACGCCATCACCATCAATATCCTTATCATGAATATTGGGCACACCATCACCATCCATATCTGAGTCCAACTCATTCGGTAAAACATCACCGTCAATATTACCATCATCATCATTGGTAATACCGTCTTCGTCAACATCTAAGCTTTTAGGCTCATCCTCATTGGGCATACCATCTCCATCAATATCGTGATCCTTGTCATTAGGAATACCATCGCCATCCATATCATCATCTTCATTATTGAGAATTCCATCACCATCGATGTCACTATCTTCGTTATTAGGAATACCATCACCATCAATGTCATTGTCCTCATCATTAGGAATTCCATCACCATCAATGTCATTGTCCTCATCATTAGGAATTCCATCGCCATCAATATCATTGTCCTGATCATTAGGAATGCCATCACCATCAATATCATCATCTTCCGTATTAGGAATGCCATCACCATCGATATCATCATCTTCTGTATTTGGAACGCCGTCGCCATCAATATCGTTATCATCAACATTGGGAATTCCTGTAACATGAGAATTATTATCATTACCGAAAATTACCGAATAAAAATTTAAAAACATCGTTTTTGTATTAAAAATGCTTTTAAAACACATATGTACTATTTTCACTTAATCTTTCTATATTTTAGAAACATGGAATTGCGTAGCAAAATAGTTTTGTTTTTGCAGCAAAAGAAGATAAAAAACATGTTTTTGGAGTAACAATTAATAGAGATTAACACTATACAACAGTTTGTATGCAATCGGGATTATAAAGTTGCAATTAATACGGATTATAGAGTACCACAATGTAATGAAAAATGATGTCCGGATTGCCGGATAATTCGGATTAGCGAGGTCCGAACTATCAAGCTTTTACTGTACTACAACAATGATTTTTCGAGATACGAGTCTAAAGAAGTTAATATTTTGGCAATAAATGCATTTCATATTGGCCACATCAGCCAAAAAAGCTGGTGTTAAACTTGCTAAAAGCAACTTTTGAAATATTTATATATAAAATAAAGCAGACTTTTATGTTTAAACTACATTTTCACATGCCTACAAAAGTAACCTTTAAAACTCCTTAAGTATCATGTATGTTCAGTATTCCATGCGGAAAAAAGTATTCGGAATTGTCGTATCATTGTTGTTATAAATAATAATTTGCAACAATAATGCTTTGATAATTCCGAACATTTTCATTCCGCATGGAATACAGAACATACCCGTATATTTTATTTATGACTATGACTGTGAATTTTTTTTAGTAAAACATTTTTAATCCACTCATTACATACCATCACCATCAATATCATCATCTTCACTATTTGGGATACCATCGCCATCAATGTCATCATCTTCACTATTAATAACACCATCTCCGTCAATATCATCGTCCTGATCATTAGGAATACCATCACCATCTATGTCATCATCTTCACTATTTGGAATACCATCGCCATCAATGTCATCATCTTCACTGTTAATAATACCATCTCCGTCAATATCATCGTCTTGGTCGTTAGGAATACCATCACCATCTATGTCATCATCTTGATCGTTGGGAATTCCATCACCATCCATATCGTCATCTTCGCTGTTGGGAATTCCATCACCATCTAAATCATTATCGCTGACATTGCTGATGCCATCACCATCAATATCGCCATCGGCAATATTAGCTACACCGTCACCATCCAAGTCAGCATCATTAGTGTTTAACACACCATCACCATCCAAGTCTTCGTCTTCTTCATTAGGTATGACATCACCATCGATATCAATGTCTTTTTCATTAGGTATACCGTCGCCATCTACATCCACTACCTTAGGCTCAGTATTTGGCTGTTCAGTAGAATCTACATCAGCTATTTCTATAGTTTCTTTGTCATCATGAACAGGTTGGTCTCCCAGCATTTCACCTGATGCGCCGTCATCGTCATTGTCTTGTTTATCGGTATCTTTTGTCGTTATTTCTTCCCCGGAAGTCGTATCTGGACTAGGAACTAATTCTTCTACGGATTGAGGAAAAGTTTTAAATTGTAAATCGTTTAAATTTTAAACGTTATTTTTTAGTAAAACCAACTAACTATAAATTATTTCTTGGTTAAATATAACATACTAAAAAGTATTTACTTAATTCACAAAACCTCTTGTATCTTTGTATCGATTGTATTATATGTAATATTAAATACAATAGTGTAAAATTTGTTGTTGGTAATTTTCATATAAAAATTAAATACACTTTTGCACTTTCATTCCATATCCCAGTGATAAATGAAACGAAGTACTTAGATAATAATCAATGATGTCAGGATGACGTTCTAAGCGAGCATCTAAGTACTTAGATTGTAATGTATGTGTAATCTAATATGCCATTTACAAATAATAGCTTCGATTATTTTGCATTGTGTGAGCATTTCATTGTATTTCATAGAATGTATACCTTATATGTTCAAAGTAAACAATTGTGGCCTACTTTTGTGCTATATTTCAACGGCAAGCTTGCTTTCAGTTCCACTTATTATGTAAACGCACGGTAGCGACAGGTACTGACATCGTAGCTTACTTTGTAATCGAGAGTGCACCGATTAAACAGCCTATGACACGCTTATGATAAATCGAAGTGGGAAAATAAGCCAAAGCGTCAAGCTACTAAATATTGCTGACATCAGCGATTACGTAATGGGTATTTTTACCACTGGGTTCTTCTTTTTTCCATCAGTACAATATACAAACCGATACAATATACACTGTTTGTTCACAAACAAATAAACAACAAGTGTATTTGATACAAGATCGGCGATACAAATTGCTGTGAATTAAGAAATTATGTGTTTATTATGTATTGACATAGCATTAGCTGAAATGCTAAATCATGTAACTACATTTTTAAATTTTAGAGGAGAGCGAAAAAACGTGATTGAAAAAAACTCTCTTTATTTTCGTTTTAAATTTGGCTGATTTTTATAATAAAAGTTTCAAAAATTTTCGGGACATGCGTTTCGATATAATACGCAATAATTAATTAAAAATGGGATTTCGAATCTTTTGTTAGTTACGTGCTTTTTCATTTCAGCTAACGATATATATACAATAGTATTGAATAGATAATTGAATACTTTAAAACTTACCATTTTCATCACCTGTTTTTAATTCGTTTATGGCCTTTTCAATATAAGGACGACACTCGGATTCAGTGGGTCCAACGTCAGAGCTAGCATACACATCTAATGAAACAAATAAAATAAAAAACATTTTATTAAATATGAATTTTAATCTTGTAAAAAATGTTATAAAAATAAAACATAACATCCAAAGAAATTCTAATTATTTTGGCTTAAGTTCAGTTTAAATTTAATTTTTCAATTAAATTATATTTTTATTTAGAGATAAATGTGAAGCATGTAGGCAAAGAAAAATTTTGACTGCGCGCAGGGTTGAACTGACGTTCTTTGGATATAAACCCATACAGTTCGACTAAACTCATAACTTAATTGTTAAACTCTAAAGGCACCTAGCAAAAGGATGTACATGTTCAAATAAAACTGAACAAACAAACATTCACACACACTAGTACTTGTAATTATCAATGATAACTCATACTAGAATAGAGAAATACTAAAAAAGAAGCTTAACACAAGACAAAGAAAAAATTGAATATCAATAACTATCAAATGAAATACAGCTCTAAGAGTGACAATATGAATTAATTAAAAGTAGATGATATTCAGCTCTTGACTGCAAACAGCCGACTTTGGTCGAGTGGTCTAAGCGATAAAGATGGGATTAGCTGATGAGATTAGCGAGAGCTATCGACACGTCAGTTCTACCCTCCACGCAGTCAAAATTTTCTTTTTTCAGAAATAAGCGGAGAAAGCTTATTTTTTATGCAAACCTGAACTGTTTTCATTTCAAAAAACTCATAAAAAAATTAATATGACAAATATTTAAAATTCTTTCATTAATCTGGGTATACTGGGTATGGACAAATGTCGATTTTATTCAGGATTAAATGAGGGAACTTAATTGACAAAAATTGGGACTTTCATACAACACCCACGAATAGAAAATTTTCTGTTTTATGGAAATTGTGATTTTTATCAAATGAGTTCCTTCACTTAATTGTGAATAAAATCGATTTTCCATCGATTTTAATTATTTATATCTTATTTTATTCCTAATATACGTAGCTTTCTGATAAATGAAAATTTAGAAGTTTTGGCCTCTTGATTTTTTACGAGTATTTAAAAACGAAAAAAAAGTGTAATTTTACATGTAAAGAAAATTTTTTCGCTGCTAATTTCTAAAGAACGCCGAAACACCTGGAAATACTAATATATATATATATATATATATATATATATATATATATATATATATATATATATATATATATATATATATATATATATATATATATATATATATATATATATATATATCAGTATATATATATATATATATATATATATATATATATATATATATATATATATATATATATATACTGATATATATATATATATATATATACTGATATATATATATATATATATATATATATATATATATATATATATATATATATATATATATATATATATATATATATATATATATATATATATATATATATATATATATATATATATATATATATATATATATATATATATATATATATATATATATATATATATATATATATATATATATATATATATATATATATATATATATATATATATATATATATATCACTATATATATATATATATATATATATATATATATATATATATATATATATATATATATATATATATATATATATATATATATATATATATATATATATATATATATATATATATATATATATATATATACTGATATATATATATATATATATATATATATATATATATATATATATATATATATATATATATATATATATATATATATATTAAGGCTGTGCACGACATAGTGGGAAAAAAATTTTTTTATCGGATCTAAACGCATAGTAGCTTATTTTGTGCCACTTGGAGTGCAAATAAGACCTGCAAAAAATATATTCAATCGAACAACGTTTAGAGGTTGCTCAACGCTCCCAAAGATTTGCTATAGAATAGCTTTTGTATACCTATTTCTTTAGAAAATGTACTATTTTGTACCGGTGTCGATTTGTGAATTGGAAATTGATCATGATTGTAATATTTGTTGATTCTTTGCGAGTGGTTAACGATGCAGCAGAACGCTCTGTTGCTCTAATGTCTGCCTTCAACGAATCTATTACGAAGAATGAGACAGAAATGCAGAAATTAATTCAGGTGGTAGAGGATCACAGAAAGAGAGTTCCCGATGCTCGAAAAGTTACACTTAAAGCGTATAATCCGCGATAACAAGATCATAATGCATTTAGATTGTGTTAAGTGGTTTTTATGTAATGCTGATTAGCACATTTTGCTTAGATTATATGTATTAAAGTTCAATAAAAAGAAGTCCTTTGAGCAACCCCTAAATATTTTTCGATTTGTTTGAGTTTTTGCACAAAGCAATGTTTATAAAAAAGGAACAAAATAAGCTACTATGCATAATCAAATTCAAAAAAAAATTTTTTTGAACAGCCCTAATATATATATATATATATATATATATATATAAACCGTTCTCGAGTTATTATGAAATTTAATAGCGTGACAGCCCTATTTCGGGTGTCATATTAGGCAAAACCATAAAAATATTTGTGCCTGATAGAAAAAAACTGAAGACGGATTTTTAAATATAGCGCATAAAACTTTGTATATTCCACAATTTTTATATAAAGGCTCGAAAAAAATATTTTTCTTTGCAGACCAGTGTAATTAATAACACTATGCAACAAGAAAAATGCAAAAAATTGTGTGATGTGATATAGTCCCCCTAACTACAAAAACTATCAAAATGTTAAATTCTATAAATAATTTTTTTTATTAGTTTTTTTTTCTAAAATTTGTGTATTTTTGAAGAGACTGCTCTGCTCCACTGATTTTATCATAGTCCGATTTTGTTACAAAAACCACTAAAAAAAACTAAAAATAATTTTAAATTATTTTAAACTTTAAATTATTTTTAAGCTGTTCTAAAATAATTTTTTATATACTCAATGGTTTCAAAATTATTCATACCGCAATGATGAAAAATATACTTTTTTTATGCAAAATCTAAATATTTTTATTTTTAAAAATTTATAAAAAATCGAAAATTGCAAAATGTTACTATTTTTATTCACTAACCGTAAAGCCACATATACCACAGAAAATATGCACTATTAAACGAAAATCGATAGATAAATATTGATTTTATTTACAATAAAGTGAAAGTACCTGATGTTTGCAAAAAATCGAGTTTTTGAAAACGTTGCTCCACCGATTGTATCTTAACTTATTAAATAACATTATATTTTTGCATACTCATTGGTTTCGGAATTATTCAGACCGCAATGAGGAAAAATATATTATTTTTGGCAAAATTGGAAAATTTTAATTTTTTTTAAATATATGAAAAATCGAAAGTGGCAAAAACTTACCATTTTTAATTAATGGATAAATATTGATTTTATTCAAAATAAATTGAAGTCACCTAATTTTTGCACAAGTTGCAAATATTTACATTGTACAACAAAATCAACTTTTTTAGATAACATGGTTTTTATAACAGATTCTGGTAGAAGTCACAAAAAAATCTATACGTGTATCGGCGTTTTGAAAGTTTATATCTGGACTTATTTTATGGGGAGTTAAATTGTCCCACCTTTTGCACATAATTATACTGATTCGGCATTGTATATCTTGTAGGCCTTAATTTTAACGCTTAAGATGTTTATCACTTCTATATAAAATAACATGGTTAACATTTTTGTAGAAAATTTTAACCCTCTACCGGTGCAAAAAACTCCCCTTCAGAGGTGATATAACGGGTTTAATTGCTCCACAAAAATGTTACTCGTGGTGTTTCACATAAAATTATTGAGCACATCCTACACCATAAACATAAGGCTTGCAAGATAGTCTATACCAAGGTAGATCAACACCAGGTAGTCGCAAGAGAATTCGCCGTGGAGAATTTACATTTGGGCTGTCAAAAAAGCTGATACATTAACACTGCTGACAGGTCAAATGTGCAAACATTTACGTAAACATATGGGCTCTTGCGGCCACCTAGTATGAATTCGCCTTGGTCTATACTGAGTCAGTATAATAAATTTATTATTTGACATATTGTCCTAATTTTATTTTAAATGAAATTTATTTTGCTGGAGCTTAAGCAATTGTCTATATGCAGCATTTCGTTGGTGCTTTACCAACTCATCAGTAGACTTTAAACACAATTTTGAACAGTTACAAACCCTTTATCTTATATACAAACTTTTAAAAAACCATTTGAGAATTTACAAATATATAAAAGTTTAAAAGTTTGTACATAAGATAAAGGGTTTCTAACTGTTCAAAATTCTGAGTCAGTATAACTATATGCAAAAGGGAGGAAATAAATCCCAGATGTAAACCGCCGATACATGTATATATTTTTTTGATGAGTTCTACCTGAATCAGTTGTAAAAAATTTGTTATTTAAAAAAAAGTTTATTTTGTTGTACAGTGTAAATACTAAAAACTTAAAAAAATAACATGACTTCAAATAAAATCAATATTTATTCATCGATTGTCATGAAATAAAGCTTATTTTATTTGTAACTAGATGTCTACACGGTGTCTGTAAAATATAATAATATTAGCTCATTTCAAAATACACAAAATACAAATTTACATTGGCCATACAACAAAAATAATAATAATATAACGTTCTTTACATATTGTTTAAAATTCCCGTTATGCAAAATAAACAGTGCTACCAATGTAAAATAAACAAAATTATCTTTCTAATTTCCAACAACATTTATGTTAGTAAAATTGGTTATATTTTCGTTTTTTTTTTTCTATTTTAACTTAGAAACGAAATATTTTATAGCTGTAAAAATAACCTAAGTTTGTATCAGGACTCTAAAGTTCCTCCATACCAAATTTCATGAAAATCCATTCAGTGGTTTTTGCGTGAAGCGTGTTGGGACAGACAGACAGAATGACAAAAATTCCAAAATTTGGTGTTTTGTTCTCTACATCGATTATTGTTTACGCCAACATAAAAATTTCAAAAAATATTTCATGTACAGACACGCCCCTTTTACAGTTTTATTATATGTATAGTTGTAGTATGTGGCTTTATTATCAGTTTATAAAATAGGTGATTTTTGCCCTTTTCGATTTTTTATAAATTTTTTAATAATAAAAATTTTCCAATTTTATATAAAAAAATAATATATTTTTCATCATTGCAGTCTGAATAATTTCGAAACAATTAATTGTGTATGTAAAAAAACAATTTTAAAAGCGCTTAAAAGTAATCTTATTCCAAGCTTTTTAATGTTCTTTATGAGGATTTTGGTTAACAACTTTCCAAGTTATGTTGAAATTGGTGTAGCAGTCTCTTGAAAAATCCCACATTTTAGAAAAAAAAGTATCCATAGAATTTTAAATTTCGACTGTTTTTGTAGTTAGGGGACCTTAACACATCAAAAAATATAGTGGTGATCAAAGGCCATGACAAAAGTTTCAATTTGTTGCTTAATGTAATTCTCGTATTTAATTTTCAGTCATAATTTCTATAAGTAAGGATTGAATTTACATATTATATAAAATGCATTTTTAAAAATTTTTAGGAGAGATAAAAAACTTAATAAAAAGCAAACTATTGTGATTGTTTTGATAGCATAGCATCATTAATTTGGATTTTATTAGAGATGCTAGGCAGAAAAAATTTTTTATATTCACAATAGTTTGCTTTTTATTAATTGATGAAATTGCTGAAATGACTGAAAATTTTTTAAAAATGTAGATAGGCCCTTTTGCATTTTATATGACGATATAACCCAGCAAAAATAAACTTGGTACAAGGATGCACTAAGATTAAATAGAAGGGCTTCGGAGATGCGCAATAGAGGGCTGCACGAATATATTCGAAAGTACTCGTACGTATACATATATGTATGTAAACATATATGTTTACATACATATATGTAAACATATATATTTGTGTGTATGCATGTATGTTTTTTTGTATATATATGTGTATATATGTATGTATACATATTTTGGTCGTGGACATGTATGTACACACATATACATGCATGTATAAATAAGTATGTATATACATAAGAACACACGAAATTCATACGAGTACATTCTACGAATTCATTTGTGTACACTTTGCAGCCCTCTAATGCGCAAAAGCACATAGTGCATCACCTCCGCCTTACGAGGTCGCAATAACGTAAGCGAATGAAGGAATTTAACGCACACACGAGAAAGGTGGTCGGCTATTTATGTTTTTTAAACCCGAAGTTTTTTTCTTTCAACTCAAACTTTTTTATAGTGCATCCTCTCTCGCTTACGTGGATACAAATATGGATGCGAGTGTTATTTTTACTTCGTAATTTGATTTTTTATTCTTCCATTGAATTGTGTATGATAATAAATGTGCCTCGGTAGCTTAGTGGTTAGTGTTCTAGCCTACCATGCGGAGATCGTGGGATCGATTCCTGATTCAATACGCGACCAAAAAGTATTTAATAAAAGTAAATTATAGTGTAATATAGTTTCCAATTGTGTTTGTACCACTTAATATATAAATAAATATAAAAAAAATAAAATAATTTCAAATAAAAAATTTATTCTAGTGTAGGTGAAGTTGTGATATAAAGAGCAAAATTTGTTTTTAATTATATACATACATATAAAAAAGACATGAGGTTAATGCATCTAAGATGTGCAAAAATAAGGTCATGCCTCCAGACCTACCAAGTGGGACATCCCATACAAAAATCATGTAATACGGAAGCAGGTTGGTAAGGAAGAGTACCGAAATCTCTCCCTTACAAACCTGCTTCCGGTAGACGGATATTTTTGCTGGGAATCAAGCCACGCAGAAATTGAGAAATGTGAAAACAGCATTATTATGTTCTACCATGTACGTTAGAATTAATTAACATTAATTTTTCCCTTGTTCCTTAGAATATTCTCCCATGTCCAATTCCTTCCGAATAAAATATTTGAGCTTTAGCATAATAAAAATCACTTTGAAGTATACTTCGTTTGAGTACAATAGTGGGGCTGATAATGTCAGGGTAACCAATTAGCCTATAACGGGCACTTTTCACCTGGGGGGACTATGGTGTCCCTTCTTTGTATGGGGCGCTTCCAGTATATCTATAAAACTGAAATTTTGTACACAGGTAGGTCCTGATGAGCAATTAACGAAAAAATTTTAAACGGGCAGCTGGGGGCCACGGTGCCCTTTCCTTGCAATGGGGACTTCCAGTCTACCTAGAAAGCTGAAATTTGGTACACAGGTAGGTCCTGGTAAGAAAATACTCAGACAAATGTGTAAACAGGCATTTTTCGTCTGGGGGGACTATGGTGTCCCTTTTTTATAGGGGGCACTTCCAGTACAACTAGACAGCTAAAATTTGGAACATAGGTATGTACACAGGTAGGTCTGGATGAGAAAGTATTAAGAAAAATATGAAAACGGAAATTTAACATCTAGGTCGGGGGGCTAGGGTGCCCGTTATTTGTGTGGGGCACTTATTGTTCCAAATAAAAGCTTAGGAAAAAGAACTGAGGTCCGCACAAAAACATAAATGTACTGTGAGGTCAAAATAAGGACCAAGTTCTTTATATGTACAATACCATCACATTTCTAGGCAACCTGTTAGCTTGTCAATATTTTTTCGCCTTTCTAATATGGGAAAGAACTATGGGCTGCCTAAAAATGAGATGGTACTGTACCTATCAACAACTTGGTCCTTATTTTGATCTCAGTACTTTTTACGGCCGAAATTTTTGGATAGGAACTTGGCCTTATTTTCACATTTATGTTTTTGTGCGGATTTTGAATTTCTCCATGCCGATAAAATCGATCCATTATACAATATAGACGCGTATGATAAAGAAATTAAATGTAGAATGCAAATAGCCCATAGGAGAGCTAAAGAATTAAATAGTAATGCTAAAATAAAAAGAAACAAAATACTAAGACAAAACACAACATACATAGTTCAGGAATACGAATTAAGAAGCGTTTTCGAGATATTCGCCAAAATCGTGTTTTTTTTATATTTTAAGCTATTCAGATTTTGTACAGTTGATAGATATGTTTCTCATCTTTCAGCCAATACATATGCTATAATGAATGAATGTGTAGAAGAATAAAATAGATTCATATCGTATATAAATTGTTGGTTGTGTTTTGTATAAGTTTGTAAGCCTTAAAAAATCATTTATAAATTCTGAAATTTTTTTTTCGAAAGTCTGTGCATAATATAAGAGGTTTAAAACTATTCAAAAATATGGTTCAAGTCTACTGATGGTAAAGCAGGAACCAAATGCAGGCATGTAGACATGCTTAGCCCACAACAAATAAATCTTAAAAAAGTTTTTTTATCGAAAGGGCTTAGAGACTTTCGAATAATTCTGCGTAAAAAGTAAATTTCAGGTAAAATAGAGTATATGATCATTCGCTTGTTTTAATGTGCTTTTCGTTTTAATGCCTCAAAATGGCCACTGACCACAAATACCATGTCTTCTGCAAGGCAAAATTATATTTTATCATATTTGCATTGCAAAATTTCCTTTGTTTGAAGTACAATGTTTTGCTAAATGTTTAAATTTGTTGTCAACTTGAATTTAATTTATATTGTTACTAATTTCTGATATTTTTTTGTTTTTGCATACACAATCTATGTGAAAAAAAATATATAATATTTTAATTTTGTTTTTAAATAATAACTGATAAAAAAATCGTTCTATGTTGGCTAAATGCCATCTTTACTTCCTACACATTTATTTTGTTCAGTGTTTTTCTTATTCATAGAATTTTACTTCTTTTCGTTCTGAGTCCATGAAAATAGTTCATAGTATTTTCAGAAATATTCGTTGAGGTCACTTGTTATTATTTTGTTTTTCATGGCTGCATCACAAACATTTTAATATTTTAAGAACAACTTTTTATTTAAATTACGTCATTGTCAAATTGTAATAAATTTTATATTAAACTTATAATTTATAATTAACATTAAAAATAGTTTAATAATTGTTGACACAATTTGTTCACAATTACCAAAATTTTGTTGACAATTTGAAAAGATGTTAAATATAAAAATGTTTGTTGCTATTGAAGAGCTTATTGAGTGTTGCTTGGTAATTCCACATTTTATATTCTCTTGAGTGTTTAAGATTCAGAAATAAATGAGTGAATATTTGCTCCACTCACGGCCAATTTAGCTCGTTCAGAGCTTTCGAAAAATTTGCTAAATTGAGGTTTTTGTCTATTATTTATTTGAAACAAATATTCGCTAACAAATTTTTTTATTTTTAAATTTTTAGTTTTACCTGTCATCATAAAATGTCATTGAAAACTAGTTATGAAGTATAATTATGTCGCTGTGCGCATCAGGATATCTTACTGCTATGGCACACAGAAAAAAGTATTTGTTTTTTAAGACAATATTTTTTTTTTAATCTGTAGTCGTAATCGACCGGCTACTATATTCCACTAACAATGTTTCATATTGACATGAAATTATTATTTCTCTAGCGATTTTATAGCAAAAGTACAACAGAAAAAAAAACAACAAGGCTCTTAAAAACTGATTTTGCTAGAGGGCACAAACAAATACACATGCGTGGGGTTGTTAAAGTCTCCCTTTCATTTTTATGCACATTTTTATAGTAAATCGGAATAAGAAATCTAGTAATCCTTGCGGTTAAGGTATAAGGTGTATTCAACACTTTTTTGTAAAACGCTACGAGGAACATTTTTCTGAAACATCTTAACACTCTAACTCTTCGGTGGATAGGTATTTAAGTCTAAACTTAAAATTTATTAGATGAATAATTTCGTTCTTATTAACAATTAGTGCTAAACAATGCCACAAAACCAGTTTTTATGAGACTAGTTTGTATTAAAAATATGTCGCACGAAAAATTTCACTATAACTCACCATATACAAAAAAAAAGTTGTAGACATACCGGCTATATTACCTTTGAACGGTAGTTTTTGGCCTCTCTTTTAACAAAGGGAGAAAAAGACCAATACAGCGAAGAGTTAGAGGGTTAAATTTCTCCACGTGCTGTTAAACCTAAAAGTAATGAACACATCTTATACCTTAAGAATACGAATTATATGATTTGCTATGCCGATTCCCTATGCCTATTCACCCCTAAAACGAATCTCATGGCCTCCACCAGAATCAATAATTAGAACTTTGTTATATAAAAAAAATTATTTCGTTGTATATATACACTTAGGACTTATAATGAGTCCTAAGGAATTCTCATGATACTTACAGTAAGTGCCAAAATATATTAAGAATATATGAATCACCATTTGGAAGAAGGTCATAAACGCCACTTTTTGTGAAATCCACTTTTACACATTTTTGCTTTCTTAAAACAGGAGTCTAATCGTCGCTTTCGATATCGTGCTGATTCGATCGACTTTTCTTAGTTTGAGATTATGACATTCGATATCGAACAATGTTTTTATTAGGGATGTAACGATACGCCGTTTTGCCGATCCGATACCGATATTTAAAATTAAATATCGCCGATACCGATTCCGATACCGATACGAATATTGAAATTGAGTTCAAGTTTAGATTAACAAAACTCAAGTGCAATTTTTTATTATAAAAAATTACATTATAAGAGAGAATATTTAAAATTGATAAAACATTGGAAGTAATTTTTAAGGAGCTACATTTTCTTTGCTTCCAAAAAATTTATATTAAAAATATGCAGATAATTAGTAGAAAAGCAAGAAAAAATGTTTAATTTCTTTATAAAAAATACTCGCCATGCTTTTTAAAAAATTGATTTTTTTAAAGGACACTTATCAACTAATATTCTTCTATAACTTAATAGTTTATTTATTAAAAGACTTCTAAGTTTATATATATTCACTTAAATTTACATGAAAACACAGTTCTGAGTTTAAATTCGCATAAAAAAATTTTGAAAATGGGTAATTTTTTATCCTTTTTCCTTGAGGAAAAATCATTATAGAATACCGAAAAAGAAATTTGTCCTAGCATCGCTTTCAATTCGATGATTGGTAGCCGAAAAACAGAACTTCTTGCAATGGCAAGGATATGTAAAACTAATTAGAAATTATCAAAATTTGCAATACTTCCAGATCGCGAATTCTACATTTTCATGTCTTCTTTGGAGTATCTTTTTTTTTTTTTTTGCTGGAATAAGATTTAAAAACAACGACTTGAATTTGAATTCATGGTAAAATTAACAAAAAAAATTTTTTTTTACAAAATAACAGCATAAAATATTATTAATTTTTAAAATTGATATTAATAGGATTTAAAAAATAACGAAGTGAATTTAATTCATGGTAAAATCGAACGAAAATAAATTATTTGTTAAAAAAAACTATGAAAAAAATTTTTAAAAGTATCGGCGTATCGACAGTAAAATATCGCCGATACCGATGTATCGGAAAATCTGAAGTATCGCCGATATATCGGTATCGGTATTCGTTACATCCCTAGTTTTTATATTGTTCGATAGCAAATGCCATAATTTCAAACTAAGAAAACAAGATCGAATCAGCTGGATATCGAAAGCGAACATTAGGCCCCAGAGCTTTAAACTTTGAGTTGAAATATTAGAATATATGTATCACTTTCATTTCATATAACTTCACGTCTAAGAAACAACTGTTAGTTGGAACAAAGGAAAAAATCTCGGCTTTCAGTTTTTTCTTCCAACTAATACGCTTATATCAATAGTAATAAAGTTGCCTGGCCTACCTCCATTCCTTAATGGGGAATCCATACAAAATTTACAATACAGGATAGAAATATATTGAAGAAAAAGTCACATATCTGCCTGGGAGTTCCCCTAGAGGGGAGGAGGAGGGGGTACCATACAAATATGACGGTTTAATGAAATTCTTATATTTGGTCCTACATTTTATCCCTCTAGAGGCATCCTAGGAACTTTTTATAATTTCTTAAAATGGCAAACTTTGTATGGGAGCCCTTAAGTACACTCTAAAACACTTTTGTTGAAAATTAGGTCGATAATAGTCGGCAACACTTTACTAATTATTATCGACCTAAAATTACACACGCATTATTTTTCAACAAAATGTTTTTACTAAAAAAAGCGATTGGCTGCATGCAGGTTTGAACCCCGACCTTCTGACTGATAGTCTGACGTATCTACCATTCAGCTATAGCCGTATTATACTTAATGTTATATATTTTCCACTTGGGCTAAATATGTTTAATTTGAAAAGTTTTTCTTTAATAGAATAACTACAAATTCGATGTAATTTTAGACAAGGAGAAATTTTCTACACAAATTTAGACAATATATGATCGTAAATTTGAAGCAATGTTTTAGAGTGTATATTGAAAAAAAAATTAAAGGGTCGGTCCTACATTTAACCCCTCTAGGAGTGACTATCTGGCAGTTATTGAGCTTTTTTGTAAATGTTTTCTTTTTTGCCGCCACTTTGTGTTCGATGAGTGTCCACTTCCCCTCGTCCTATTTAGCTACACTCTAAAACACTCTAAAACAATCAGATCGATAATAGTCGGCAACACTTTACAGATTATTATCGACCTAAAATTACACACGCATTATTTTTGAACAAAATGTTTTTACTAAAAAAAGCGATTGGCTGCGTGCAGGTTTGAGCCGCGACCTCCTGACTGATAGTCTGACGTATCTACCATTCAGCCATAGCCGCCGTATTATACTTTGTGTTGTAACATATATATGTTTAATTTGAAAGGTTTTTTCTTTAATAACATAACTACAAAATCGATGTAATTTTAGACAAGGAGAAATTTTCAACACAAATTTGGACAATATATAATCGTAAATTTGAAGCAATGTTTTAGAGTGTAGCTAATGCCCGTAATTTCATCAAATAGGTATTTAAAGCGTAAATTATCCACTCGATATCTTTACTTAGGCGGTAAATTAACGTTTGTTTACAATCTTTCCCCCATATTCATAGAATTTAAAATGAGTTTGATATGTATTTTATGTCAAATTTTTCATACAACATTTTTTTTAAATAGATTTCAAATACATTTTATTTATTTATGAATATGGGGGCTTATCTTGCACGAAGAGATATCTATTTGATAAAATTACGGCCATAAGTCGGCTAAACCAGGTATTACGGTTAAATCACCTAAACTAGTTAAGCCAGCCAAACCAGCTAAGCCAGATAACTTTTTTACTGAATAGAGTAAACCTATCTCCAGTTATGCTAATACATGTCGTGCAAGTGCCTTCATTTTTGACATAACGGCATATCTCGAAAACTAGAGCTGATAAAAAAGTGAGTGCAGATTCGTGTTCAGCGAACTAAATGACTAAAGAAACAACTATCATATCTAGGGAACGAAATTGTTTACCGAAATTTTTAAAATTATGGGCTTTTTTGAGATTTTAATAGTTATTGGCTGTTTTCGATATTGCTGTTTATTTTTTTAAATATGCAGTTAAGATAAAAGTCAGTAAGACGAAATTTCTAGCAACAACTGTGGCGCCAGATATCAGTAAAAAGAAAAAATAAAATGCTTGAGGGTTAATTTCATATTAATTCACAATTAGTTTTTAATGATTTCCGGAGTTCCAGTTGAGTTTAGAAATTTATCGTCTTTATAGACTTATAAAAAAATTTTATGAGGAACTTTTTTGTAGTATATTTCAGCTCACTATCTCGCCGCCGCAGGGGAGGTTTTTGCACCTTTTTAAAAAAGGAAAAAGACCAATATAGCGAAGCACTATAGGGTTAAAATGTTCCATGAAATTATTTCTCGTGGAATTTTACAATTAAAGTTATGATCAATTTTTCCATTTTAAACTGGATTCACAGGGAAACATAAAATTTGTTTACAAACAATTATACATAAGCAAAAATAAGGCTAACTCTTCTTTCAAATAAGGCTCATTTTAATCAAATCGACCAACAACATCAAAAGTTATGTCAATTTCAAATAATTTGTTTTGTAGCAAACTACGACCAACCCAATACATTCTTCTAAAATGTAACAACCCACAGTGAGAGAGACGCAAAATTTTTTCAAAGAAAACCAGAAATTTGTAAACAGAAAATGTTCCTTACATCGTTTCTACCCTTCAGTTGCTTAACTTTTTTTAACGTCCTAAAATTTATAGATAAATTATATAAAAATATGTTTTACGTAACGCTCAATACATTTTTATAAGAATTCAATATTTTGTTCAGAGCACATACACTATTTTGAATTCAATAGAATTCAGATGTATAGTCTTCGATGTATTCTAACATAATCTCCTTAGGTATTCACAAAAAATTTCAATAATATTAAAAAAACATGAATAACACTCAATACATTTTTTGGATACAAACGATATTTGATTGAAGAAACGTTTTGTAATATAATACTAAATAACAAAGTTCACAAAAGTTTTAAATATTTAGAAGTACAAACCCAAGCCGTTATTTTAGTGTATGTTTTTAATGCAATTTTAATACTTAAACTGAGTAATGAAGCGTAATAGAAACTCGTAACGCTCAATACACATGACTGCGGACACCAACAATTTAAAAAAAAAATTATGATTTCTAATATTTTTCAAAAATTTGATGAATGAAATAAGAGAACCAAATGCAAGTATTCTAAAACTGTTATAAATTTAATCTCGTTTTTGAAAAAAATTCATAGTTTCTTAATGTGGGAAATCAACACTATGCATTACGGACACTCCACTTTTTCATTTACTATACTTTCAACGGACACGAAAAAAGCATTTAAAATGAGATTGACCCATTACTAGCAATACTGTAAATTATTTGAAATGCTCTTATTTAAAATACAAATAGAAAATACAAAATATAAATTTTTATTTTCCATTTAAAATACTTCCCAGCAAAAATTTGTTTTGCAAAGTAATGAGGTAAAATGCTAATAAACATACCCTTCACTACTTCTACTTTGACATTTTAACAAATTACTTTAACATGGCGATGTCATTGGAGGGAAGTACTTACCACATCATGTTACAAATAACAAGTTATAAATTCAATATTTAAAAGGCAATGAATGCTTAAAACACAACAAAAATTAAATGTCCCTGCTAAGCATTGAACTCGTGCCGTTTTCAGTTATTGTGTTATTTTATGCCGTTTTCAAATATTGTGTTATTTTATGCCAAGTGTTTTGCTCACTACTACTACTTCTACTGCACAGCTATTTTGTTACGTTTCTAAAACTTGTTTTCACAAACATGAGCACAAATAAAAAATACATTTCGCTTCTTCAGGTGTTGAACTGCTTATCGTCTGTATGATAAGCAGATACACTACCACTCTGCCAATAAGTGAATAAATATTATTTAATTACTAGTAAGTAATTGGTCAACTACTGTAAAGTAATTCAGACGGTACGTAGCTTGTGGTTGAAAAGTATGTTCTTTGGTAATGACAACACATTACCAAGTGTTTTCTGGGTTGGCCTTACAATTACATATTTCATATTTTATTTTAAGCATTTGAAAATACAAATTTGGTAATTGTAAAATATAAAATAACTTCTTATGTGTTAGTGAAGTATAATAAATTATTGGTAAATAATAGCGACAACAATTCTAAACCACAGCGTTGTTAGCTTGGTGATTTTTGAAAAAATCACGTCTTCGCGAAAATGGCGAAAAATTCGATACGATGGCGAGAGCTGATTAAAACTACAAAAAACTGCAAGGAATACCAAAAACTAGGGAAACATTGCGAAAATGGAGGAAATTTGCTAAAACTTGCTGAAATTGTCAGTTCAGAAAAAAATGCGAAAAGAGCGAAAAATGCGCAAAAATTTGCTAACAGCGGCATGATGGATAGCAAAGTCTATTATTGATTCAAAATCGCTAATACTGTATAGAGGCTGAAAAATTGCAAAACAAATTGCTTCTATCGCGAACAAAGTCGAAATTCCCAGTTAATTGCAAATTCGGCAGGCAACAATTCATTAGATATCGTTAAAACAACACTGAAAGAACACTAACAAATTGCTATTGTATTTTTTATTTCAAATATTAATTTAAAAATCTGTTTTTTTTTATTATTTGAAATATAAAACGAAGTCTATTTGCTGATAGATAAGCATTGTCTATATGCATTTCATTGACGCTTTACCAAATCGTCAGTAGACCACAACTTTGCAAAGTTAAAAACCTCTGATCTTATGCACATACTTTCAAAAACTATAAGATAAGAGGCTTGTAACTTTTCAAAGTTGTGGATGAAGTCTACTGACGACTTGTTAAAACGCCAATGAAATGCATATAGACAATGCTTAACTATCAGCCAATAGAATTCATTTAAAATAAAATTATGACAATATGTCAAATAATAACTTTCTTAATGAAATATTAAACTAAAAAAGTATTTGTATCAAGGTAGATTTATTTAACAGGTACTCTTGATTCCTCAGCTGTTTACTCTTTCTTTTATTTGTGGCTGTCAATTTTTTTAAACAAAATACACAAGTTATGTTGTGTATATATTTTAATAATTTGACATTTTCAAGGAACTGCGACTACCTGGGGCACGTTTCTCAAAACTACAAGCTACAAATCTACAAGTAAAATACACACAAAACAACAATAAAATTTGTAGAAGTGTTGTTGTGTTGTGTGTATTTTACTTGTAGATTTGTAACCTGTAGTTTTGGGAAACGGGCCCCTGGTAAATAAATCTTGCTTGTATTTGTATTTTAAATTTATTTATTTGAAACATTTATTTTCCACAACTCCTACCCTGTTTATCGATGTCGAAGAAATTTTTTCTTTCTTACAATTTTGTTTAAAATAATTCTTGAAAAAAAGGACTAAAAAATAGGCATGGCACCGCCCCCATATTTTATCATCATGTACTTTACGAGAACTAATACTGTGTGCGAAGTGTTATAAGAATCGGATAAGTAGAAGTAGTTAAAATGAATAGTTACTTTTCATGAGCGTGGTACTGCCCACTTTTCTAACCACAATGTTGTATTGTAACGATAACTAAATGTGTATGCAAAGTTTCGTAAGAATCGGCTCAGTAGAAGTAGTTAAAATGCTTATTTACTTTTCAAAGAATATTTACTTTGCATGAACGTGACACAGCCCACTTTTTTGATCCTGATGTAGTATTTTAACAGAAGCTTAATGTGTGTGTGTAAAGTTGAAGTTGAGTAGAGGTAGCTAAAAACGAATGTCTACTTACTTGCTATGGGCGTTACCCCGCCCACTTTTCAACGGGACGAATCTGGAAGTACATAATTTTGCATAGATAGACAAAAGCCGACATCGGCTCATAAATGGCGGAGTTTTGAGGGAACATACATAAAAAAATAAATGACGAATTGATAACCGTTCACCTTTTTTTTAAGTCTTCTAAAGAAACAAATTTCGAAATTTTGTTTTTGTTTTAAATAAAATTTTGAGAAAGAAAAATTTCCTTCGACATCAATAAGCAGGCGTCTGTATATAAGATATATAACATCTCATTATTTCATAATATGCAAAATGAAATAAAAAAATTTTGTATCGCTTTAATTTAACTGAAATTTAATATTGAATACAAAAAAAAATAGTTTCGCCAAATTTTTGAAATATGTACATACTAAAAATAAATTTCCATTCAAACATAGAAAAATACAAAAAATTTTAAATTGTTTATTAAATTAAGCACTCGTGTGTAATTTGCTTATACGTAAATTGAACAAGATGAGCAAAAATTAAATATTTATTTAAAAGATTTCAACATTTTCAATGATAAATTGAAATCTTATAAAATTTCAAACAAATAATAAATACAATATGTATTTCCCACGGTACAAATACATACACCTAGAGAATCTAAATATTTAGATTAGACAACATGTTATCGGCCCAATGGAAATCAAATAATATGTTAACAGTTGTTATATTTTTTAAGAGAAACAGCATTTAATACTTTACTCTTTTTATAATAAATAATATATTAAAAAAATGTTCCCAACTTTTTGCTAAAAATATCATTTTAGAAGATGTATTTTCGGTACCTTCGTGAAAATCTTAAAAAAGATTTGTTTTTTAAATTATGTATTCTAAATTTAACAGACTACTACAACTGGCAAAAACAAATTTGATTTGTGTAATTTTGCATATATGTATGTATGTAGTATGTATGTTTGTTTTTGATACGAGTACATTTGCAGAAGTGATAAAAATTATAGAAAATCCAAAAATATATGGATAAATATATATTATCGATATTTTTCATCAACTTTCGCTAGGAGGCGGTCAAACGTCTATAACAGGAATGTAAACCTCATTTCAGTGTCAGGGCCAAATTCTTTGAAAATTGTAGTCCAAATCCTCTTGCACGTCACGAAAGTGAAATTTATATACCAAACAATAACAAAATTACTCAATTTCTATAAATTTGTTTTTGTTTTTCATACAAATTCTTCACTGAATAAACTTATAAAAAATTCAGGCTTTGCTTTGCCTTTCAAAAATTTTTTAAATTTGTATGAAAACAAAAACAAATTTATAAAATTTGAGTAATTTTGTCCTTGTTTCCTATATAAATTTCACTTCCGTGACGTGGTTTACGAAATTATGCCCTTAATATAAATAATTCACAAAGAATACAAACAAAAAAAGTATAGAGATATATTTATTAATAAAAAGACTATAAATTATTTTTTGCTGGATATAATGGACTGCTTGTAATTTTTCAATTCATCAAAGTCTGGAGTTAAATGTCTGTTTGATGTAATTTTTCTTCAGTTAATCTGCTTCGCTGCGCAGTTGTATTCATCTTCGTTTGTGAAAAAAGCTGTTAAAAAATATATGTGCTACCTACCACACATGGATAATATGCGCATTACAAAATATCGATTTGCTTTAATCCAGCAAGTGTCACTAAAGATATGACAGTAGTCAAAATTCAATATATATGGTAGCCAACAGACGCCATTTTGTGAAAACGAAAAAAGTAAAAAGTCGGCGAACTATTTTAAAATGGGTATCATTGAACAAGTATTTGAAAATAATCTTTAGGTTTCTCTTATCATTTTTCATTTCGAATGACCATTTGGAATCTTTAACAGTTTAAAGTTAGTTAGTGAATTTTAAACAAAGAATCTAAAACCAAATTATGTGCAAAAACTAAAAAGAAAATAGCTAAAAAGTTAAATTTAAAAAATCAAAAAATCCGACTGGAAATAAAAATTTAAGAAATATCGTCGTATCGACAGCAAAAAGCGCCTATACCGATATATTGGCAATATTGAAATAATTTGAAAAATATTGAATTCGTATGAAAATGTATTGAGCGTTACGTAAAAAAGTTTTTTATATATAATTTATCTATAAATTTTAGGACGTTAAAAAGTTAGGTAGATTTACTTACCAGGTACTCTTGATTCCACAGCTGTTTACACTTTTTTTATTTGTGGATGTCAATTTTGTATCAAAACACACAAGTTATGTTGTGTATGTGTTTTAATAATTTGACATTTTCAAGGAACTGCGACATCTGATAAATAAATCTACCTTGGGTAGAAACGGTATAAAGAACATTATCTGTTTACAAATTCCCGGGTTTTTTTTTTTTTAAAATTTGTCTTCTGCTTTTTTCGAACTTGTGTTTGGTGTTTGTTTGATATTGTTTGAAGTGAATCGTAAAAACAATAAAAATAATTATGGAAACTGGATAACAATTCCCTACAAGAAATGTATGACCGAAACTAATACACACACAATTTTTTTACTAATACATTTGTACATATGACTGGCATTGTTGATGGAGATATCTATCATCGTTGACGATATTTAGACATTTGTTTACATTAAAAATTAATATTTAAATAATGCATATGTTAGAGAAAGACAGCTAATGTATTATTTCCTGACGTTAAAAATAAAAAAGTGTTCATTACTAAAAAAATAAAAAAACATATTTTAAATAAAACATTTACTAAATTTTTTTATGGGATTTCAACATGTTTCCGATGTGTGAGGGTAAATTATTATATTCTGATGATGACTACATTGATACCTGGCCATGGAAGAATTAGTGGAGAAATTGGAAGAATTAGAGGACCTTGCTAACAGATTATAAAATTCTTCAGTTAGCCGAAAAACACAAGCATAGTCCGACCCAAATTTGATTGCGCTTTCAAATTCATTCCTTTTTTTCAAAAATGTAATTAAATATTTTGCATAATTTTTAATAAAATTGAAATTATAATATTATAATCTAATCTGAATTGTTCAGAAGAAAATAAATAATAATCAGCTAATCAGCTTTTGACTAATCAGCTTTGACCGATATATTCATCAAGACTGATTAGTCAGCTGTGATGGATTTTTTCGTCAAGCCTGACTAATCAGCTTTGACCGATAGATTCATCAAGACTGACTAATCAGCTTTGACCGATATATTCATCAGGACTGACTAGTCAGCTGTGACTGCAATTTATATCATTAATGATTAGTAAAAAGCAGTGGAGTGAGCAGTTCAGTTATATGTTCTATAGTCGATAGAATTCATAAGTTCGACAAAGACGCAAAATCACACGTACACAAAAGTTTCCATCAGTTTTTTCAAATTGTTTTAAGAAAATGATAGAAACTTTGTTCTACCTGATGATAGATATTTCCATCAGCACTACCAGTCATATGATCGATCAAATGACTGTCACTGTTCTTGTAGGGAAGGTACGTACTTAATTTTAATGTATAATATATGTAATTATAATCAGTATTTACTATTCTCAAGGACGACCAAAAATGATAAGCCAGAATATTTCTGATTTTATTGTAAGTTTTTTTTACAAATTAGTGTTTTTGTAAAAGTTCCGAAAGAGATCGGCCTATAATTTTATTTTTAGAATAAAACATACAAATTCCCCACACAGGAAAAAAATTAATCTAACATGAAAATGTTTTTCCAAACTTTTTTCATTCGCGTTAGGAATTTTTACCTAAATTAATTAATATATCTTTAAAAAATTATTTTTAAAAAATTCAAGTATTGAACTTGTATAGCTTGTATAGCCAAACAGACAATTTGAAACAAACTGTATATGTACACTATATTAATAAAAAAACATTCAGAATTTGTTGACAATATATTGAAAATTTTTTTCAAAGCCACTTCGATTTCATAAATTTATTAATTAAAAAGTAAATTCATATTGCGAATGAAATAATTACTGTTTTTTTATTTATAAATTAATAAAATATATGAACAATAAATAGATTATCAGGTATGTGATGGAAACCGATTCCGAAAACGAAGCAGTTTTGAAAGGTGGTTTTTAATAATATTTCTTTATTAAAAAGAATTGTATCATAAATATTATAAAAATATTTCTTTATTAAAAAATAGTTGTATCACAAAAATTATAACTTTTTTTTGAAAATTGCATTAAAATGGTCTTTCAAAAGGGCTTCGTTTTCAGAATCGATTTTCATCACTTACCTGTATGAACTTTTTTCATACTACTTATGTTCAAACTTTTTTCTGTGTAATACTAAAAGAATGCACTAGAAAATTTCAACTTTCCAAAAATTAAAATATGTCAAGAAGTGTTGTGGTTGATATTAAAGCAATTTTTGAATTTTCTTGTTTTTCTTGCCTTTATATCTTTTACTTCGCATTAGGATATGTTAGCATTAGCTGCCGGTACCCAGCAAAAATATCCGTCTAGCGGAAGCAGGTTTGTAAGGGAGAGATTTCGGTACTCTCTCTTACCAACCTGCTTCGGTATTACATGATTTTTGTATGGGATGTCCCACTTGGTAGGTCTGGAAGTATGAGCTTCTTTCTGCGCACCTTAGATGCATTAAACTCATGTCTTTTTTATACGTATATAATAAAAACAAATTTTGCTCTTTGTATCATAATTTCACCTACACTTGGATAAATTTTTTAATTGAAATTATTTTATGTTTTTTCTATATTTATTTATGTATTAAGTGGTACAAACACAATTGGAAACTGAATTACACTACAATTTACTTTTATTAAATACTTTTTGCTCGCGTATTGAATCAGGAATCGATACCACGATCTCCGCATGGTAAGCTAGAACACTTACCACTAAGCTACCGAGGCACATTTGTTTACCTACACAATTTAATTGAAAAATACAAAATGAAGAGAATGAAGAGAGAATTTCTTTGTTATTTGCTAAAAACGGTGGCTAATAGTAAATTTTGTTCCATTTGGCGCAAGGACATGACTACCTCTCATATATCCTTTTTCCCAAAAACCAGATTTTACCTGTATTTATAATCAGAATCGAACTACAGGTATTTCAAAACGGCGGAAAAAAGCGGTGGATGTTATTACTGTTTCTCATAGGTAAAGGTCTAGGCTAAATTGTCCAATTCTCTTTTTTTCGATATTAGTGCTGATTGCCTTTTATTGAATATTAAAAACGGCGAATTTTGCAAGTATTTGCAAAAAAAAAAATAACTAAATTTGAAGTCGCATAAAATGTTTATTTTACAAGTTTTCGTAACAAAACTTAACCCACATAATCTCGTATCATCTAGTTTAAAAAAAATGTAGTATGATATCAGCCAGGTAAAAATTATTATTTTGAATTTTTTTTATAAACAACGATAAGGACAAATATAAGGGTGCTGTTGGCTGAGTAGTTAGCGCGTTTGACTACAAACCCTGACGTCTTGAGTTCAAGACTAGTTCCAGGCAAGCCAACAGCGTCATGCATTTTTCTCACATACATTAGTGTTGTGTTGGTTGTTGTTGTACTGTAAAAGTGATGAAGGGCATACCACTGATAATTTTGCCAGTACCGGCAGCGATTAATGCTAACATATCCTAATGCACTTCTCAGCACCCTAATTCGTTGGTATTGCAGCAGAATCGTCGGCGAAGTAAGAGATGTAAAGGCAAACAAAACCAGGAAAATTTAAAAAATTGCTTTAAAATCATCCACAACACTCATTGACATATATTAATTTTTGGAAAGTTAAAATTTTCTAATGCATTTTTTTAGTATTATTAGGATTTGCTAAATACAAATATAACAATTAAAAAATGTAATTTCTGCCATTACCCAGATATCGGCAAATTTGTGGTTTTCGGTGTATCCCAGTAAAAAAATTGCTTCCAGTAAAGCAGGTTTCTACTATTATGGAATAAAAGTAGAGCTGACAAACCTGCCTGCTGATATCGCTGCTGATTATTCTATGGCGATCTCCCGCTTTGGAGTACTACATTTTTGCTCACAAAAGTGCTTTTGAAGCGCTGAAAATCATCAACATTTTCAGCACTAGAATTGAAAATATATGAAAAAATGTTTCGTTACTAATTTGTATTAATTTCACATTTTTACTCACTGTTTGTTATTTTAACTTTAACTAGTGTCGAACTAAGAACCCTCAGGCTTGTAGTTCAACGTACTAACCACTCGACCAAGAACACTGTTGCAAAAGGGCACCAAGAAACTCAAATAAACTTACTCTTCTTTCTCGCTTAAAAACCTGCTTTGGATCAGCACTATAAAATCAGCTTTTTTGTATAGATTGTATACGAAGCTTTTGTATAAGTAAAAAGTAAACACTTTTTTATTCATACTACACATTGGATGTGTGTACATTTGCTAACCTTCTCGCTTCAAAACCTTCATTGTTGTGACTCTATGAAATCAGCTTCTGAACAAACTCATATTTTAAAACGAATTGTAAAGTGCTTTATTTCTTTAGTGCTTCAAAAAACATGAAAATTTTACTTTTTTTATAAAGAGAAGTAACACAATCAGGCAATTATTTCATACCAGTTAATTAATTAATGTGTTACCTTCTTTTGGGAAAGGGATAGTGTAGAGAGAACAGGTGGTGAAGTGGGAGAGAAATAGAAAGCTTAATTCATTTACAACCCTGCTATTGCGCGTTTTTTGTAGAGTAGTGTTGTAAGCCCCTCTGGTGTCAAGTAGAGGCATTTTGTTGTTTAAGCTGTGTAGCCATTTTATTAATTCTTTTACTCCGCCGACGGTTCTGCTACAATACCGACGAAGGAGGGTGCTATGAAGTGCATTAGGATATGTTAGTACATATTAATTGCTGCCGGTACTGCCAAAGTGATCAGTGCTATGCCTTCATCACTTTAAAGTCCAACAACAACCAACACAATAATACGCCAATGCACATGAGAAAAATTCATGATGTTGTTGGCTTGCCTGAAACTAGTCTTGAACTCAAGACCTCAGGGTTTGTAGTCAAACGCGCTAACTACTCAGCCAACAGCACCCTTAGTTTTACTGGTATACTACTCTTTAGAGCGCTATTAAAAAGTCTTTCTTGCCGGAAAATCGCTAAATATCAACTGACAGCTCTTAGTTGTTAGTCGGCATCAGAAATCGTTTTCAGCAACTGGCAACCTAATGAGCTACGTTTGTCATCCATAATCGACCCAAAAAGTTGTTATTAGGTATTGGACTTAATTTTTTGTTTAACTTGTTTCAACTTTCTTTTAGATTTGATTACCAGCCACCCTCGCTCAAGCCAATCGACCAAAAACTTGAAAGCCTTTACATTAAATTCCAGCTAGAAATCGAATAAATACTGAAAACTAAAAGTAATTGTATTCCGAAGAGATTTCTCTTTAAGTTTCTTTTACAGAAAATAGTTTCAATTTTATTCGGAATAGAATTCTTTGATAATTTGGTAAAATATTGTTTACAAAATAAATAAATAAAGTCAAGGTTGTCGTTCTTGTTTGATAAAACGTGTATTGACACCATAAATTATGTGATGACAGAAATATGAATTTTAATGTAAATAAATATGAGCACTAATAATTTGCACACATCTGTTTGGTTCTAGTCAAGCATTCTTCTCTTCTATATTTGTGAACATTTTTGCTGGGTAAATTGTCGTTCAGCTTCCCTTTTCGTTACGAATTTTATTATTCTTTCACATTTCTCAATATTTTCGCACACTACGCAAAGTGCTGTTTATTCTACTTTCTTTTTGTTGGTTTGTTTTTTTTTTGCGCATCGAGAAGATGGCATTTTTTCAATTTTCTCAAAATACACATTTAAATTATTTTAGATATTAACGTAGACAGTCTTTTGACAGTGATCGTGCATGGGAAAAAACTTAGAAGAGCAAAAAAACACATACAAAGACATAAAGCGAATATTTTTAAATATTAATTATTCGAATATAATTTTGAAATTTCACTACAGTTTTGTTGTTGTTATTCTTAAAATAATATTGAGTAGAACAAAAAAAATATGAAATCAAATAAAAATTGCATAATGTTTTTTGGCTTTCACAAGCAAGAATATTGTCTGAAAATATTCAAATGGCAAAACACACACAGTCACACAAACATACTTGGGTCTTGACAACTTTTATATCATGTACATAATTCATTCGTTTTTAAAAAGATGTCTAGTGTTTGCTGATGATGTTCATCATAATTTTCATTTAAATTGTTATATAACAATTTTTAAAATATAATTTTCATATTAATTTATTTTATTAGTTATTGAATTTAGTTCTTTGCTGTTATTTTTTTTTTTTGCTCACATACCAGTAGAAGAGACGGCGAATAATGTTAGTCCTAGCAGGATCCAGAACGTAATCCGCCCCATATCAATTTACAGTATAAATTCCAGTATCCTAGCAATCCGTTGTAGTTGAGTTAAATATTATTACTTTAAGTCACCTCATAAATTATTTAATTATATTTTGTTACAAAACATTTATTAAGAATTATTTATTGCACTCTCGTATTCTGCATTTTGGAATATAAAAATAATTTTTTAAACTTGAAAAAAAAACTTGGAAACGAAATTAAATTTGTCAGTTAAGCAAACACACACATTAATTGTTTTAAGCCACAAAAATAAATTTCTTCATTTTTTTACAATAAAGAACACTAAAAATAAAAAACATTAATTTTTTTAATCACTAAAAATAATATTTTTTTTATTGATAAGTTTTCAATAAAATTTTTTTCATCTCGTTTATTGTTTCGTTAAAAATCTCTTCGTAAAAAATGTCGTTTGAAAATTTTAGCTCAACAATCGTTTTCTTGGGTAATCCTGTGGTGTCCCTTTTCAACGACTGTTGATACCAAAACTGTATTTTTAGTGATTCAACATTTTGTTTTATTATTTTAAAATATCTTTTAAAATTTTTTTTTATTTTTATAATTTCATTTTTTATATTCTTAATATTTCTTTTAATTAAAAATGGATATATGTTTTTTTAATAGCACTAATATTTGATTATTTTCCTAAAATAAATTTTATACGAGTACAAGTATACGAGTCGATCTCTCCCGGTCCAAAACCAATTCGAAACACAGCAAGGAGATCACACAAATTTACCTTGTGACCGCGAAATTTATTTGATTTTTTTTAATACCGAAACGTCGAAATAATTTTCACATATAAATAATTTTCATTTTTAGTTGAATACATTTTTGCTTTGCTTTTGAGTGAGTTTTTCTTTTAGCAGAGAGTATATTGCACTCAAAATTGATCATACATATTAATACACGCAAGCACATACTGTGTAAGTGATGGCATGAAATTTGTCATTTTTTGTATTCGATGTTACGAGCAAACCAGATTTTTTAGGGTTCAGTTTGTTTAAGGGCAAATAAAAACATTATTTTTTGCGTTATTAGGTAAAGGCAGTAGTCGGAATAACATCAAACACTCTACTCGTAAGACCCATTTACATAAGTTGATGGCGCAAAGAAAAAAGTGTTCCAGGCGACTTGGGTTCAAGATTATGATGTCCTGCCATGCCTCCTTGAGTTTCAACGTGTGCATCTTTCTGAGATATTATAGGTTTCAATTGGCTGGACAGATTTTGATACCATTCTATTTTTATTTTTAATATTCCCAGTGGGTTGCGAGCTACGATGCACTGTGTTTTATCTCGCTTTTTCAATTTTAAAACACCAACATAGTGAGATGTTTATATTAAAAGAGAGATAATATTTTTAGGCGGGATCGACCTTAAAAAAGCATAATAATTCCGCCAAAATCGAGATATCTGGTCAGGTTACGCATGACTAATATGATAGTACGAACCATCATAGAATAGGTATAACTTTGGCCGCTACAACAACAAATACTAAAAACTTATGAAAGTTACAAATAAAAAAGTGTTCTAAAGCGAGCAACGAAACATGTTGAAATATTAATCTAATATACGGACGCTTGATATACAGACACGATATTTTCAAAGTTATTGTATTATTATACAGACTATACCAATAAATACTGAAATTTATACAAAATAAAAATTAGAGGATATTCTATCAGTTAATGTAATTTTGACCATGTATTTTTGACAATTAGATATCTGTTGAGACTTTCACAGCTGATACAGCATTTTAAAGGCAACAGGAACGAAAATTGAAAAAAAAATCAGGTAATATATTTTGAAATTAAAACACTTAAACAAACAAAATTAATAATTAAAGGGTAGTCTTTCAAGTAATGTAACGAACAAGCCGAAAAGTATATCACCAGAATGAAACAAATCGCCAAAACAAAACAAAAACCTCAACTAAATTTCATGTATTTATTAGAAACGAATTAAACATGATGTAGTAGCTGCAACATAAAGGATATAGTAGCAACATGTATGATGACTCTTGTACGTAAATTGCAGTCTTATGCTAGAAACACAACTGTGACGAACGACGAATTTCGCTCAACACGATGAATTCGTCGATAAAAATTCGCTGTGTAAGTTCGTCGTATGAAGCACAATAGAGACGAAAACGTAACAGCTGTTATAATTGATAAAGCTGTTTACTGTTTGTGCAAAGTGTAACCATATTAAAAAAATAGTACATACTTGAAAAATTAAACATTATAAAAAACACAACTAATACCAATTTTTATAGTTACATAATTATTATCCATATTTATTTCAAATGCTATAAAATAAAAATAAAACAATAAGTAAAGTAATAAGTAACTTTTATTACTAAAACACTTGAAAACTAAAACCAAACATGGTCACTAGTAGGGATGGGCAAGTGAAAAATATATCGATATATATATCGATATCGATATATTTTTAAATATCGATCGGCATCGATATATATAGAATAAAAAATATCAATATATCGAAATATCGATATATTTTCAACAATGATAATTCATACGTAGTCCCAAAATTTTTTTTAAAATAAAACAAAAAAGAACCTTTCTTATATATATAGATAACAAAATTATACTCAAAGAATGATAATTTTTCGAATAGACAAAATATTATAAATAAAACAAAAGATTTTCTTAGTAATATTGTATTTGATAAGGACTGTTCCGAAATGTTTTTTAAAATTGCACGAAAAACCAACCAAGGCTAAAAAAATATCGAATTTGATGCTGTCGATATATTTGGAAAAAATATCGATTATTGATGCATCGAAATTAAAAATATCGACGATATATATCGAAATATTTTAAAGAAAATATCGATATATCGATATTTTTTGACCATCCCTAGTCACTAGGAACTGATTTGTTCGTCGTTCGCCGGCGTAAGAAATAGAAACAAATCTATTCAGATTTCGCCGCGTATGGCGAATTTCGTCCAACGCCGTTGTTGCGTGTATTTTCATATACACAAATATGTTTTATTTTTGGCGACGAATATTCGCAGCCAAAAATTCGCCGTTCGTCCCAGTTGTGTTCCTCAGAGCTGCGAAAGATTGCAATCAATTTAATTGCAATCACATGATTTTATGTTAATGATTTCATGATTTCAATTTGAAATCATGAAATCATTGCAATCAATTGATTGCAATCAAAATTAAATCAGAATCAAAATCATCGCCCTCTTCAAATGATACTCATTCTTCTAGAAATAATTCTTACTCTGATAATTAAAAAAAAACTGCATGAAATGGCTAACAATCCTACGTTTTAGTACGTGTTTTATACTATATTGTTGGACTTACACTATAGTAGTGATTTCAGAGAAATTGATTAAAATCACATGATTTCAATCACATGATTTCAACAAAATTTGATTGCAATCAAATTGATTGCAATTAATTTGATTGCAATCAATGATTCCAAAAAAAATGATTGCAATCACAAAAGACTGCAATCTTGACATGATTTCAGCTTGAAATCTGAAATCGTTTTGAAATCAAAGAGTGAAATCAATTTGGTTGAAATCATTTTGATTGCAATCAAAATTGATTGCAATTTTTTACAGCTCTGGTGTTACTATCATTAAATACAAATTATTTGCGAAAAAAGAATACGAGAATTATTGTTATTTCTAAAGAACATTTTTTAATAAACAAAACGAAAAATCAAAAAGTAAAATACTCCTTCCAAAAAAAACAGCGTAGAGGACTTCTAGCAGGCCTATCCTTAGAAAGTAGAAAGGAATTAGTTTCGGATCTCAAATTCAGGCCTGTAAAAAGTCTTTTTAGTGAATGCCTCGTAAGTTTTACCGCGCGGTGGCTACTAACCAGTACCGGCAGAGATTGATACTGACATATACTAATGCACATCACCGCCCATTAATTGCCTGACTGTTACTTTTCTTTTATAAAAAATAAAGAAACAACTACATTTAGTTAATGAAAATGTTGCTTTGAACTAATGAAATAGTTTCATTCCATATATGACATGGCGGGCAAAATGTAGTGCATAAATACAATGAAACATTCTTCATTAATCCAATGAAGGAATTCATTAGTTGACTTTCAATAGCAAATTTCATTAATACAATGAAGAAATGTGTTGTCTGAATGAAGGCCTTCCTTTCAGTTTAGACATTAATTGCCTGAGCGTGCTACTTCTCTTTTTAAAAAAATCAAAAAAAAAATAAACAAATAAAAGGCCAAAACTAAAAAACCCTAAAATTAAATATATAACCAAAACGGAAATAAGGGCTAAAATATTGTTATACATACATATGTACATCTATGCTAAGTTTGTACATTTGTACATCTATGCTAAAGCCCACATTAGTCCCTACATTTCGCTTATATTATAAAAATTACTCTAATATTTTGATATTCTGGGGTGGGCGACTCTAGCGTTGGCTGCCCCCCAGAAGGGCCTAGCTACGGCCATGGCTAAATATGATTGCAATTCTTATACATGTACACAACTTTTTCGTAAAAATAGAATACGAGAATTAAATTACTAATAATATATCACAATAATTCTCAGTGTTACCGTTGGTTTATTTTTCTTCATGCCCGTTTTAATTTTATTTTATTTTTTCTAAATGTACCCTACTTTTTGACTGGGTCAAAAATTACGCTCCATTTGTTATTATTTTTTTTTTCTTTTTCATTATATAGACTAAATAATTTAAGGTGGTCCAGACATCCTGCGCATAAACTGAAATTTTGATTTGGTCTTAAAGTTGGGTTTGAACTGAGACTCACGTAGTCTATTCCACATGAACTATGCGACTTTTCTGAATATACGAGCCATAAATAAAAAACAAAATTATTTCTGCTTAACTAAAATACCTAAATGTGTTTTTTGTTTAATTCTGTAACAATCTATAAGCAACAAATTCATTTAATTTTTAGCAAACACGATCGCTGCTTACACATCTTCCACAGATATTGTCGTCGTCGTTCACTTGTTGCTCAAATTTTATATTTAGAAATTTATAATATACAAATTTTCTTGGTTTTTCATTTAGTTTTATAAACTCAGTGTAACATATTGCCCACTAATAAGAAGTGAAACATGAAAATAAAACGGCGAGCATTTTAAAGGCAAAGAGGCACTCGATTTTTTTTTTTTGGTCCGCAACTGCCAGTATTATGATGACCAGTGCCAAACGTTTGACGTGGTATTTTCTTGATCAATGGTAAAACATTAAACGATACGAAAACTTGCTCTTGTCTTCGAATTTTTTCTCTGTTTTTATTGAAATTATTTTAATCAAATGACAACCAACAGCAACAAAATTAATCTTTACTATTAAAAAAAAGAATATTATAAATTTCTTTAAAAGTTGTATGTTCAAGTGATTTGTTTTATGCCACAAATAATTTGATTTCTTTGCATATGAAACGTCACATTAAATCAAAGAAAAATATTGAAAAAAATACATAAATAATTATTAAAACTTTTGGCAAAGAGACGAAAGTAGTATATTTCTTAGCTTTTCGCAATGTAATAAGAAATAAAAACTAATAAAATAAAAAGGAAAAGAAAATAAATAAATATGTTTTCGCAAAACATTCACAATGAGAAGAAACTATAACAGCTGGGTTGTAAGACGTTCATGGATTGCGAAGCACAGTGGCTTGAAATACACACTTCTAATTTGCATTAAACAAATTGCAGATCGTAGCAAATTCTCTTTCTTCGCTTCTCTTATTGTATTTGGGGAAAATGCTATATTTTTTTCTTAAATTACATGCTCCCCAACATTTTTCTTGGACGACTTGGTAACCTTGACCCCAGTATACTGCCCTGTAAAATAGAGGTCATCTTTAAATATATTAATCGCAGAAGCTTAGAAGTTCCACTGTGCAATGTTGAGTGAGAAGAGAATATAGGATAGTGCAAATTCATCATCGTTTGCAAAATTTTAAAATATTGCTGTTTTTTTTTTGTCAAATTAAATATAATTTTTTTTCACTAAGAAGGTTTTAAATTATTTGGTGTTAAAAGAACTTTTATTGTTTATATGTATAATTAAATACATTATTAATGGCATACAGCAGAAATAAGTATTATTTATTTTGAAATAAACGAGAATGTATTTGTATGAACGTAATAATATTTCTAATTTCATTTTTATAGATAAACATCCTTGAAATCTGACATTTGCTTTTTGCTCGAATTAATTTTAAGAATGTTTTCTTGCTTATTTTTTGTAAAAAAAAAATCTTTTAATTTTTATAATTCTCATGCTACAATTTTTGTGCATACATTTCAAAAGGGATTTAGGCATACACTCACATACATGCATATGTAAATACCCGATTGGCCAACTTGTCCCAGAGGACACATTCATCAACGACTACTTAAGCAAATTTCGACGTTTGCCATGCACAATATTTCAAATATGTAATCGAAATATGTAGAATATTTGTGTCGATTATTGTAAAAGTGGTGTAACTCCATATTTTTAATAAGTACATATTTTTGTACAATAGTATCACATTTAGTCATATCTATCGTAGTAACAGTAAAGCAAGTCCAATATTTGCACCAAAAAGCCCTAGATGACGTTACTTGTTTACTTACTTACTTACTTAGATGGCTATAAACAACCGTTTAGGTCAGTAGCCTGATTCAGAATATTTTTCCATGCGCGTCGATCTAATGCGCTTCGTCTCCAGTTTCTAGTACCAAGTTTTACGAGATCTTCCTCAGCTTGATCTTTCCACCGGAGTTTGTGTCTTCCCCTTCTACGTCTTCCTTCGGGATCGAAATCGAATGTTTTCCTCGCCGGAGCCTTATCATCCATACGTATGACATGCCCCAGCCAGCGCAACCGTTGTACTTTGATGCGCTTAACAATGTTAATATCTTCGTACAACTCATATAGCTCGTGATTCATTCGATGTCGATACTCTCCGTTGATGCAGACAGGTCCATATATTTTGCGCAGAATCTTTCTCTCAAACATCCCAAGAACAGCTTCATCTGCTTGCGTAAGAGCCCACGCTTCAGCGCCATATACTCGTAGTAGCACGGGTAGTATAAGCGTTCTATAGAGTGAAATTTTTGTTCATCGAGAGAGGGCTTTGTTTCTAACTCTGCTTGCTTAGCCCAAAATATCATTTATTAGCAAGAATTGTTCTGCGTTTTATTTCCAAACTGATGTTATTTTTTTGGTTTATGGCGGTACCGAGATAAATAAAGTTCTTCACTACCTCGAAGTTATAGTCACCAACGTTCACATATTGACCCAGTCTTGTTACTTCTTTGTTCGTTGATACTCGCGGAAGTAAAATTGCAAAATATTCACTATAAAAGATTCGTTTTCTCGAAATTTAAATACAATGAAACCGACACTTTTGTCGGTTTCATTTAAGACAATCTGATAGAATTCGTACTCAAGGACTCCGTAAAAGAAAAACTACTCAACTGGTCATGCATGAAACTAGTTGGATATGTTTCGCAAGATAGTCTTGCAACTTTTAATTTAAAATTTTGTATAATTTCGTTGCAACGAAAAACAACGTATAACAGCAAACGAACTTCTTGTGGACATTGTCGACCAGCCAGTCAGCAGTTTGAATCATTTTGAGAAATTCCTGCTTGCTAAAATTGAGCAAAATGGCGGATGTTGTCATTTCTGAGGATGTTGTTACAAGGTCGTTAATGAAAATATTATAGAAATTGTCAGTTCTACAAAGACGAGGAAAAGATGAGAGAAAGTGTCGCTCTTGTTCTCATGTTTTGTTGGCTTCTTGTTGTCGATGTTTTAGGTGGTGCAGCAGCAGCAGGGTGGTAAGCGCGAAAACTTATAAACATGCAGCCTCAGCTCGAATCCCAATGCTTTAAATGTAAAGGAAACAAAGAGGAAAGAAAAACGTTATATGATTAAATAGGTGACATTGATGCCTACATAGTCACTGACGACATAGTAGGCGACATTATCGCTTTTTTGTGGTTTAAATGGCCATTAATAAAAATATTATGCTCAGTCGCTCTTGTTGCCATGTATGAACTTAGCGGCCAATTGTTCGAAAATTTCTACACTAATCTGTTTGATCTATCACCAACAATTCATCGACGCATTAACATTGTCGTACAGCTGTCTTGCAAGATGTCTGAAAGACGTGGCCAACCGCGTAGACAATGAACATATATTGCCAATATGTCTGACGTCTGAAACTTTACCATACAAACAAGCGAGTTGTCTAAAATTCCCTTAGACATTTAGCAGAATATTCGCAAATTTTCTGGTTCGGCGTTTCTGCACATTTTCTGAAACCTCCGATTAATATCAGACTAGTCTGTACAATTTCATTTTTCATTTCATTTTCTTTAAGGCATTTACCAGAATAGTCTGCATATTTTCTAAAGTACGCCTTACGACTTTTATCCGTCACTTCTGAACATTGTCTGATTTTAGTTTTCGTAATAATTCCCATTTTTCTGTTGGGAGTTTGTGTATAAATGTGTGACTTTTTTAACTTATAAAATATGTGTAGATATTTTCTGATAAGGTGCCATAAGTTGCAGAGAAATGCATGGAACAAGAAGTCTTACAGCTTTTTCATTCCATGAGCGAATTTTAGACGACATATCTGATAAATTTCTAATTTTCGATCCGACTTTTCTCCGACATTAATATGAAAGAGCAGGGATGACAAAATTGGTAAAAAAATGTACAATCTTTTTATTGCAGCTCTCTGATTGTGATAAAATATTTTGTTCTTTTCGTCCACTCGTACGACTTTTTATGTGAATTTAATTCAAATCTTGCGAAGTGTTGGGAACAAAGTTCGACTTAAAAGGAGGAACCCGACTTAAGCACACTTTCCTTTTCTGTACTTAATAGATGTTTCTGTTTTTGAAAATCTATTTTGGTACAATTATGTTCAAAAAAGTATAATTTTAGACAACAATTGGTACAATTTTAAAATATCAAATATATTAAAATAAATTTAAATTAATATACTTTGTTTGCAAGGAAGTTTCGAAAAAAAAATTTTATTTATTTTTGCCGAACGTGGGGTCTTCAAAATACATTTTTCGTCATATCTTCAGTATTTACAGTCGGATATTAAAGTGTGACATATCGATGGTTTTGTCTCGAGGAGACCAATGTTTTGCTTCAATAGTCACTGATCTCAAATATCCCGTTCTAGATTTACCCACCAAATCTCAGTTCCTGCACCCTAATGTACCACCCTAATATCAGAAAATTAAAGCTCGCAAAAAATCATTAAACTTTTGTTATGGAAGTGTTTCGATAACTCCAGTAGAACAATTTAAAAATATGTTTTTTTTTTGCCGAACGCAGGGGTTGCCTTTTTAAATTTTTCGTCATATCTTCGGTATTTACAGTCGGCTCTTAAATTATGGGATATCGATGTTTTTGTCTCGAGGAACATTTTTTTTTCTTGAATAGTCATTGACCTCAAGTACCCTCTACTTGTAAAAAAATTAATGTAAAATTAAATAATGGAATTTTAATCAATCATATTTTGACGTGATTCAAGTTGGCTGTATTTTTAGTGGCTCTCGAGTTTGGAAAAAATGTGGCCCATGCGTTGCTCATCGGTGACAGCCATGGCAGATTCATGTACGACATGAACAAAACGCTCGCTGTTTTGAGAATGGCAAGGAATAAGCTGTGAAAATAATTAAGTTTAGCAAAGCTAACTATCAAATAAAGTTATTGTCCTTGTGCTAACCTGGTAATTGTATGTACATTGTACATACATATATACATATACAAAGAAGCTAAATTCTGGTTGATTTACCATAATAAGAAACTTTTTCGAAAGGTTGGGCAATCGAAAGTCAGTGCAGACCAACAAAACCAGTATGATTCATTTTTGCTAGGTGCGATATGCCACAACGATGTCATTGGAGCAGGTGCGTTGCTAAAAGATAAATTTAAAATTTTGTTTCTTCACACTTGAGACTTTCGGTATGATTCAAAAATGCGTTTATGCATGGTTGGATATCTCGTAGGGTATTCACTCGAGTAATTTTTTTTCTCGATTAGTCGAAAAATTAAAATCGAGCAAATTCAAGTGATTAATGTGATTTGTTCAAGAGATTTTAAGATAAAAAATTTACTCCAATAATTCAAACAATATAATGAGTGAAAACTTTACTCAGTTTTTCGAATAATTTGAAGCCGCTAATTTTGATTATTTGATTAATCGAACAATTTAAAAGGCGATTAAAATGAATACCCTAATATATCAAAAATACAGAGGGAGGAAATACGAATTAAAAGAAATTAACAATGTATTAATATTTAGCTAAATCATATTTTTTGTAATTCGTCATCACTTTTAAAAATAGAAAGCGTATTAAATCCAATTTTAATTTGAAAATTTAATAGAAGAAAAAAGTAATTTTAAATGCAATTACTAGTAACATATTAAAGCTCTCCGTTTAAATTTTTTTCGTTCATAGTGTTTGTAAGTTTTTATTTTGCATATTAAAATCCTATTTAAATGAAAACCAAATAACGCCTTAAATATTATTATTGTCCAACGGTTTCTTATTTATCTGGGTGCAATAGTAACGATCATTATTCTCAGCCCAGTCACATATATTTAAAAGGGTATGAAAAGCTAAATTATCTGGACATTCGCATTCAAGAGGTTTGCCATGAACGCAGCGGTAATACTGAAAATAAGAAATTTTTATAATGATCAGTATCAACAAAGGAAAAGCTGCTCAATACCAATTTACCTTTCTGCAATCCTTATGTGGTATATAATCTTTATTAATACAATCCTTTTCAGTAAGCTCTTCAGAATCTCCATCTACCGGTTTTGATGTAGGACTGGGGCTTGGTTTTTTTGTTGCTGCTAATGGTTTCTAAAATTAATATAATAAAATGGTTCGATTTAATATTTCTATATATTTATTTGAATAGTTCTTAGCGCTAGCGGAAAACAATTACATAAATAAATACATACATATGTATGTATATCGACAAACAATTGTATGCTGACAAATTAGTTTGGTTACAAAATAAGCACACAAACGTATACTTTTGTTATTTCTAAATTTCTAATTTATATTATTTTCGCTTTTTAAGAAGATAAGTTTTTTTGTGTGCACTCTCATTTCTAGTGTCGGTATCAGGGTTGGAAAAGGGGTTTTTTCTATTTTGTACCAATTATAAAAATACAATGTACACTCTAAAACACTTTTGTTGCAAATTAGGTCGATAATAGTCGGAAACACTTTACTGATTATTATCGACCTACAATCAGACAAGCATTCTCTTTGTTGATTTGTGAACAAAATATATTTAATACAAAAAAATAAAATAAAAACGTTTACAAAACGATTGGCTATGAGCAGCTTCGAACCGCTACCTCCTGGCTGATAGTCTGACGTATCTATCTATCAGCCACAGGCATATTATACTTTTTCTGCCATTTTATACACTTGAACTAAATATGTATGTCTAATTTGTGAAGTCAAATTAGACAAATTATGTTTTTTTATTGCAAATGAAAATTTCTCGTTGTAAAAATTTTAGACAACGAGAAATTTTCAACACAAATTTAGACAATATATGATCCTAAATTTTAAGTAATGTTTTAGAGTGTATGTATACATGAACACATGAAAAGTTCAAACTATTACCCAATTGTTTATTTTAATGTGATAATTTTGAACTTATTTGCTTTGGAATGCAAAGTGATTATATTCAGAAAGAATCAGACATGATTAATAATCCAAGGAACAAATGTTTTATTCACTTTCACATATAAAGTTTAAAAACAACAATAAATAAAGCGGAATATCGGAAAAACTTCAATTATACCAAATAATAACAAGGTTCAAATTTTACCAAAAAAAATCGATTGTACAATGATTTCCATCCTTGTGCGGAAATAAATATTTTTTGTTTGGATTTGGAACGATTTTCCGTCATCCCACGTCAAATTTGGTTTGTAAACCGACTGGTTTCGGCTATGTGCCAGAACACTGAAGATGGCACATAGCCGAAACCGGTCTGTTTAGAAACCAAATTTGACGTGGGATGACAACACTTTTTTGTTCTTGGATAGAGCCTCTCTTGTGGTATTTGTTCCTAATGCTTTTGTACAAGTCATTCATGACATACACATACATAGAAAAATTTCCAATGTAAAACCAACACGTCGCAAAGTTGATTGGAAATCATATTAAATTTCTGCAAAAGTGCAGACTTTTTTTTTAAATAGCCATTGCTTCATGTTAATTATAATTGAAAAATTAACCTTAAATTTCGTCAATTTAATATTTTTCAATATTAAAACAAAATTATTATGTATTGAATCCCTTAAATCTTCTTTTATAGAAAAATCAATTTTTATCATGCTCAATTAAAGTTCGATCTACTTTAGTGAATTAATGAGAAATCATAATTTGCTTTAATTTCAAACAAATTTTATGTTAAATCATCAATTAGAACATGTTGAATTAAAATGAAATACATGTTACTTATGATTTTATTTATATTAGTCTTTATTTTAAGTCTATTTGACGCTATTGGGACTGCAGTGACTACCAAGCAAGCGATGAGCCTGGGTTTAAATTTTGGCTGGGGCAGCCAACTACAATATCAATTTTTCTAATGCGTATGCTAACACGCATCACGTAAGTAAAATAATTAATAAAATGGCTGCATTAAATTCATGCTGTTTCAACTTCAAATACCTTTGATTCAATATGATTATTAGTGTTGTTTCAATATCAAATTCACGTTGTTTAAACTTGAAATAGCTTTGATTCAATATGTTTCTTCGTATTGTTTCAGTATCCAATTCACGTTGTTGCATCTTGAAATAACTCTGATTCAAATTGATTATTCGTATTATTTCAGTATCAACTTAATTTTGCTCTTACTGTACTAGAATATTAAATCAACATGAAATACAGTTATTTCAAAAGGAAAAATATTCTTTGAAATTTATTATAAAATCATGTTGAATTAACATGAAACAAATATGAAACGAAATCACCACGGAATAATGTAAAACTAACCTTGTTTTCGATGATTTTGGCATGAAATTTTTCTATGTGTACACATTTTTATATACATGACTGAAAAACACGTTCGAAAAATTGCACACCTAGACTAATTGCTTTAAATCGTACTTATGATCTTCTGAAAAAAAAAAATATTTAGAAATGCAATTTATCGTTTACAATTTTTATTGGCTTATTCAAAAATATCCAAGAATCAAAAAGATTTAAAAGTTCTTTCCCTTAAATGTTTCAAAGTGTTTATAATTTTGGCAACGAAATAAAATTATAAATGTTGTTGGCATGTACTATATATTTCTTGTTTCTGCAAAAAACATAATATTATTCAAAAACGATTTTTTTTTAATAATTAAAAGATTACAAGGAAGCCAAGTGACATAATATCATTTTTGCTCTCAGCATTAAAATGCAATAAAAGGCTACAATAAATCAATGACAAAATTCTTATAATATTAAAATTTATTGATTTTGATTAAATTTTTAGAAATTTTTACATGGTTTCACAGTTTAAATTGCATTTAACATGTGTCTCTCGTAGAAACGGGCAGATATTCTGGATAGTGCTGTAATACCCACAGAAAAAAGTTATTACCAACAATTTTTCAAATAAACTTTTGTTTGAAATAAAACTTATATTCAGTAAATGTGTTTTTACTGTGCTAGCTAATTTTTTAATTTGCCTTTTATTTAAGATACAAACACTGTTGACAACTTCCTAAAAATTCAAGGCTTCTATTTGAAACTTGCTTATGTTCATGCAAAAATTACAACAACAATAATGGCGACATAAATTGCGTGATATCCGTATTCACGTAAAACACCTAAGTCGACTGCATTAGTGGAATTGTCAATGAATTAAGATAAATAAATAAATTACAACAGTTTAAGCTAATTAATGAGCCTACTTAATAATAATTTCATTAAAACAATGAAATACTTTTATTAATATAATGGAATAATTTCATTAAAATATTGAAATATTTTCATTAGCTTAGCGAAATTTTTTATATTTATATTTTATATTTTACATTTTAATTCCAACGAAGCGTGACGTTGGTTGAGCTTTAATAAAGCTTTTCATTTGATTAATGTAGAAATGCATAGAGTATATGAACAAAATTCTTTAAGTGTAAGAATAAGACGTAAATAAAATATGCTCGCATATTTTTATAGAGCTTAGTAAGAACTTTAAAGATATATAAAATTTGATGAGAAGCAAAAAAATAGCAAGCTTTACAAAATATTACGAGTTCAAGGTTCTTAATTGCAGACTTTGTCATAATTTGACAAGCTACTGAGCAGGCTGGCGATTCCTCTTTAAAACTTATAGTACTTGAATAACTATCTGCTATGTGCATTTGAAATTTTGGAAATATCTTATTTATTTCCAAAATAGTTTGATTCTGCCCTACTGTGCAATGTCTAGGGTATGAACTGTGCTATTAAAATACCCAAATGACACGGATTTTACATTAGCTGGCAGATTGTGCAACTTAAATAAACCACATGCCTTAATATTGAATGCAAACAATCATTAGTGACATGAATCACTAATACTGTCTACTAAATATTCTATGTAGTAACAAAAAATAAATAAAACTGAAAAAGTCGAAATTAAAATTTGGCAAATTTTGTGATAATTTTCGATAAGAGCAATTTTAGCACGTGCAACCGATTGTAAAAATGAAACAATTACGTGATATTTTGGTATACTGAAAGCTCACGTGTTGATTAAATGTATGAAAATTGTTTTATTAAAATAAATTTCTAAAAAATTTGTAGCAAAGGGTGGGCAAATTTGAGGTTAGGAAGTAAATGTTCTGTCAAATGATGAAATGTCAAGATTTGAGCCGTCATTCTTTGGCATTTATTTAAAGAAAACTTGGGAAGTTTATTAATATGATTATTTCGAACGTATTTACTTTGTGAATCTAAATTGATTATTAGGCTAAGGTTCGTAACATTATATTCAGAAAGAATTGGGTATGATTAATATTCCAAGGAGCAAGGGAAAAACTAACATCAACTTAATTTTTCAACGTACACAGCAGAACAGAGTGGCGCCACTTTCGGAAGCCGTTACACTTCCATCGTCAGTGCTCACGTGTATTTGCTATCACCACTTGTCAGGTGGCTCTGTTGACTGTGATTTTAATTCTTATATATACAACTTTTTCGTGAAAATTGAATACCAGAATTAAATCAGTCTCAAGCTGATATTAAAGTGCACTTTCCCAGCGTTGCCATCGGTTTATTTTTCTTCATTCCCATTTTTCTGATTTTTGTTCTACTCAAGACAAACTTTTTTGGTTTGATTTTATACTTAAGTATATATGAACATGTAAACATGTGAAAAGCTCAAGCCAGTAGCTAATTGTTTATTAATATGATTATTTCGAACGTATTTGCTTTGTGAATCTAAATTGATTATTAGGCTAAGGTTCGGGAAGTTTTTACCATTGAACGCTACACTCTTGAACAACTAATTTTAATTGTGAAAATTTACTATAAAAATTGTGAAAATTTTACTGTATCACTTCGTAAAATTTGAGCAGCTTTTCCTCGTTATCAGGCTTCTTTAATTCTTGGATGAGTTGAACGTTATAAGCGTGAAGATGAAGATCTTAATGCAAAATGTTGCGCAAAGTGCCTCTGGTGATATCCAATTGAACCAGTCATTGCGAAGAGAGCATGAGTTACACTTTTTTCAAATTTAGTAACATTTTTTCAAATTTAATAATATTTTCACCATTTTTAAATAAACAATTTAAATTCGTTGTTCAAGAGTGTAGCGTAAAATTTCCCAAGTTTTCACTAAATAAATGCCAAAGGATGGCAGTTCAATTCTTGTCATTTCATCATTTGATAGCCTATTTATTTCCTAACCTCAAATTTGCCCACCCTTTAGTAACATTTTTAGTGCAAAGGAAACATATAATTTTCGCTGCGCTGTCCGTCTGTCTGTTACTCACAGGCTGTTTTCTCGAAAACCGTAAGAGCTACAGACCTGAAAGCACCAAAAGTAAAAAAAAAACGGAACCAATCACCATAACTAAAAAGATTGCCAAAAAAAACAAAAAAAAATCCCAAAAACCGAAAAAATCCCAAAACCATATAAGCACCAAACTTAAAAAATCGCTAAAACTAAAAATACCGTCAAAAAACGAAAAAGTCGCTAAAAATGGAAAAAATCAGCAAAACGAAAAAAGCATCAAAACAAAAAAAACCGCCGACTAAAGAAATCGTCAGAGCCGAAAAAATCGGCAAACGATAAAAAGTGTCAATACTAAAAAAAATCGCTAAAACTAAAAAAATTTTAAAAACAAAAAAAAGTCGTCAAAACGAAAAAAACGCCAACACTGGAAAAAGCGCCAAAACCCAAAGAAACTGCTAAAAGTAAAAATATCGTCGAAAAACATTAAAACAAAAAAAACACCAAAACTAAAAAATCGCAAAAACTAAACAAATTGGCAAAAAAAAAACAAAAAATAATCGCCAAAAACGAAAAATCGCCAAAAACCGAAAAAATCAACTAAATGAAAAAAGCGCCAAAACTAAAAAAAATCGTCAAAAAACGAAAAAACTTTAAAATAAGAAAACTAAAATTAAACGAAAAAGCAAAACGAAAAAATTGTCAAAATGAAGAGGGCAAAAACGAAAAGGGATATATGTGTTTTCGCACTTTACTAAATTTTTTTACCAAAACGACAACAAAACTGATGTTGCAACCGCCAAAAGCTGCTGACGCACAGTGGTTAAGGGATTGAATTTGTTTGGCAAAACCTAAATTTTTTGCTGTAATCGATTTTCAAAATGCTAACGCCATTTAATAGTGAACGTGGCTAAACTAAGTTAGACAAAAAATTAGGTCAAAATATTACTAATTGTGGGCGTGGCGCGCTGTTAAACAGAAATATTTGATATAATTTAAAAAAGGCGATTTATTTATATTTTATCAAAAAAAATTATCATTCCATTATCATCGAAAATTGGCTGTGGTCTTTTTTCGAAGTTGGTTGGATTGTAGTCTTAAAGAAATGGTATGAGTGACCACTGTACTGTTTATATTTAAAATTTCGTGTTAGAGTTCACATTGAAAACAACAATAAAATACGAAAATTAGATTTTTTTTATTCAATATAATTTCTCACAGCAAATTTTCTTTTCATTTTTTTTAAGATGTTATAAAATATTTTTAAACTACTATATTTTTGCCAAATTAAAATTTTAGAGGAATAGAACTTTTGAAGGTCAAAAGCGATCAAGAAAACTAAATCACTAAGAGAAAGGTAAAAGGGTCCTCTTTAACCCTATATATACTTTTGTAACCGCAAGTAGAACAGTTTTTTAATTTTACTGAAATTACTCAAAAATTATTATTCAAATAACTCTAATTGTCTTCCTATTAGTATAAAATGCTGTGCTAAGTTTTCACTAACTTCAAGACGTCCGCTCAACTTGAAACTTTGGACACGTATTAGGCTCACATGACAATACAATCTGATGGATATAAAAGTGCCACGCCTATATCTTATATCTGAAAGCTATAGCGGTCAGAGTAGCCAAATACGAAGTATGTCAAAATGCTGCCGGTTGAAGGGGTACTAACCATACAAAGTAAACCTGATATCTGGAATGCAATAAAAGTAAGAATTTCAAATTTAGTATCAGTTAATTTGAACAAAAGAAATCAAGTTAGGCAAACAACTGACGACGAAGGTGCTGAGAGAGCATTAATCCCTGTACAAACTAACCAATAATTACTAGCTATTTTAAAAATGTAACAGTTTTCAAATTTGGTATGAGTTAATTTGAAGACAAGATACGAAGTTAGGTTAAAAAAAAACTAACGGGATAGATGCGTGGAAGGGGTACTCCCCCGAACCCTATATCTTTTTCTAACAAAAATCACTTTGGAATAGACACCATTTTAGTTCGAAATAACTCCAAAGTAGTTATCTTTGTTCTCGTAATTCTGAAAAGGAAATTTTTTTTTTATAATTTTATTACCTTTGTGGTTAATGCTGGTGAATTAGGTTTGTTTGTTGGTGTTGGGGGTGCTGATGAATTGGGTTTATTCGTTGGTGTTGGTAAAATAACCAGGCTGCCCTCATCGGGGTTTGGTGATGTCGATGGAGGTTTGGCCCACTCCGGCTGTAAAACACAACATAAATCAAAATAATAATACAAACTGTTACATTTAGACCGGACTTAACAAAAATATGTCCTATAAAATTTTTATAAAAACCAAAAAAAAAATTGGTCTAAATATGATGTCATATTTGGTAAAATCATGTCCAATAATGTCATAACTCAGAATTTGTGATTTTTGAGTTAATAAACCAGAATTAATCATCATATTTTCCTCCATATTGTGTAAAAATTCCATATAAATATCTCTCATACTTGCCTTTTGAGAGAAGAATAAAATTTCCTTTTTGCATTAAGTTGTGTATAAAATGAAAATTTTAAACTCGTTTTCTGTAAAACTATGTTTTTGATTTATGGTGACGTTGCAGCAAATATTATATTTACATTTTTTTAAGATTTATTCTAGCTGCTACAATCAACATTCACGCATTTTAGAAATGTATATGTAATTTAAATTATAAATAGCTACTTACCCTGGATGTAGTCTGTCTTCTTGGTTCTGGCACTATATAATTTTTCATGCTATCGTAAATAATATGCATAAGGTCATTTTCACGGCCACATAAGCCATGGAAATCGTCCATATCAATAGCCCAGACCATGGCTCCGCCATAGCCCATGTCCTTAATGTAATCCGTTTTTATTGCCACAGATTTAGGATTTTCATAACCCATCCATTGGGTACCTTTGTATGCATATGGAACTAAGCCTTCGTCATCCCACTTTACAGTCCATCCTTTCGATTCGTCCTGAATCTCAGTACAGACTTCATAGTAAGCCAAAATCCAGTCTCATTTGTGTAGGTTCCGGGAGTACCTCCACCTGCTTCCTTGTTAATATAAGTACCCATGTTATAGTTGTTATTGGAACTACTCAAGGTAAAAGTTCTGGCATATAGTGGTATGCCTACAATAAGTTTATTAGCTGGACATCCCATCTCTTCCCACAAGGCCAAGCCATCATTAACATTCAGTTTTTCGTAAGCGTATTGATCATGTTTACGTTTGTATAAAGGACTGTGGACATCAGCGAAACCTGCCCAATTGCCACGTAAATCATAAGTCATTGCATGTATGGCATCTAAAAGTCTACACAAAATTTTTTTTATTATAAAATTTTTCTTTTGCACACGAACTCTGCAACTTACTCGCATAATTCTGGTATATGATAACCCTCTTGTAAACGGAATTTTGCCACTGGTACAGCCATTGTTATTTCCCAACCCTTACCCTCTCTAGTAAAAGCACGTCTTAATTCTTGTACAAAGAACAAAAACTTATCCTTGTCACCATAAGTACCGCCACGATCTGTAGCTGCAGGATACTCCCAATCCAAATCAAAACCATCGAATTCATATTTATTCATAAAGTCCACAACGCTGCGTATAAAAGTTAGACGACGTGAGCGATCTGACACCATTTGCGAATACTTTGAACCGCCTTCACCCCAACCACCTACAGCTATTTGTAACTTCAAATTCGGATGGGTCTTACGCATTTGTGTAAAATTCCGGAAACCATTATTTTCCACATCTAATTCCGGATCAAGAATCAATACTTGCCAAGTATTTTCATCGACTCCGATAAATGAATATACAAGATGTGTACATAAGTCAGCGGGTATATCTTGAATTCCATATCTTCCTACACCTGGGCGATTAATAGCCCAGTTACTAAAGTAGCATACAGCACGTCCTCTTTGCATAGAGGCTTCTGTTGCTGCAACCGTTAGAACTATGCCCAGCACTAGAGGTATAAGTGCATTTACACTTTTAGCTAAACAAAAATTATAAATGTTAATTTATTGCATATACTCGTCTGTATGTGTACTAGTATGCATGTTTATTTTTCCGAAGTGCACCAGAATTCATATATCGACGTGGTTGCGCAAAGAGTGCCAATCTCTCACCATTTTACACAGCAGATTGGCACTTTCTACGCAACTACGTCGAGTATATCATTTTGTAATATTTATTTTAAAAACTCAATGGAAATGAAGGATATTTTAATCATTTTGGGAGCGAAAATATCCCTTTTCCCCTCCCCTGGATCCGCGTCTAAATTCGTGTGTAGTTTTTTTTGCTTTTTTATGTTTGTACACGTATTTGTGAACCGATTTTCAAAATTATTTTTTTCTTTGAAAGGTTTCACTTTCAGTTTGGTCCCATAATTTTTTTTTACTAAATTTTAGAAACATGTATTGATTATCGCATAACTCTGCCATTTATGGACCAATTTTTAAAACTTTTTTTATGTCTAAATTTTTGTCTAAATTAATTGTCAAATATTCAGAAAAATACATCTTTAATTTTTTACAAAAATTATTTCTAAAAGGCTTAGTGTTGTTGACAACATATCCGAAATTTGGAGTGGGATCTCCAATACAAAGAATGTCATTTTTTAGAGAATAATATAACAACCAATAAGCAAAATATCTGTGTCCACAAGGAATAACAGCTAAACTCGATTTCGTTTTCAGTTTTCAGGAGAGCATTTTTAAATTTGAGATCGTTGCGTAAAATCAGGGAATTGAGATTAAGCTCACCTTTGTGACTTGATGTTAGCAATTTTATAATATTTTAATTTGTAATTTAATTTATAATGAAAAAACAGTTAATTTGAGAGACATAAACAAAACAAACAGTTTAGTTTTTATTTCTTTTCGTTGTTTTCAAATTTCTAGATCCTATCTCTACTTAAGCTGTTATTCCACACATAATGAATTGACTCTAACTTCAAAAATAACTCAATAATGACTAAACTCGAGCTTAGCAACCAAACCCAATTAAAAAAAATATAAATTTATCAAACGGAATAATGGCTAAGCTCGAGTTAGGCAGAATTTTCACGTATGAATACACTCACGGCACGTTTTGGAATAAAATCATAATTCTACTTAAGACACTATTTAAACAAAATTTTTTGAACGGACTTGAGATAAGCTGTTATTCCAAAATCGTAAAAGCGGAATTTCGATTTTGGCTATTTAGATTTGTAGGTATAAAATATTAATTTTTTGAGCTACAATGATAAAATGTTGAATGGAGGTGCATTTGAATGCAAGGAGTACAATGGGATAGGCAAAAATATCAATATATCGATATTTGCTTAAAAATATATCGATATATATCATCGATATTTTTAATTTCGATATATCGACATATCGATAATTTTTTCCAAATATATCGAAAGTATCAAATTCGATATTTTTAGCTTTGGTTTTGTTGTTCGTGCAATTTTTAAAAACATTTCGGCACAGTCTTGATCAAATAGAATATTACTAACAATGTCTTTTGTTTTATTTATAATATTTTGTCTATTCGAAAAATTATTTGAGTGTAATTTTGTTGATGTATGTTCTATGAAGTATTGGTGGAACAGTAAGGATCTTGGAAATTAGCTCTTTCCAGCTTAATTATTTATAAGAAAGTTACTTTTTTCTTTTATTTAAAAAAAAATTTTGAGGACTACGTATAAATTATCATTGTTGAAAACATATCGTTATTTCGATATATCGATATCGATATACACGATATATTTTTTCACTTGCCCATCCCTAGTTTAACTTCGTTCGGCTTGAGGTGCACAAATTAATAACTGATTTAAAACTTTTTTGATTTGAAAATATATGCTTGCAGTTTGATCCCATAAAAACTTAACTGGAAATCGGACGGACAAAGTGGCCACCCGAAATGTTGATTATCTCATAGCTCTGTCATTTGCGGACTAATTTTCAAAAATTTTATTTGAAAAGGCAAAAAAAAGTTTCGTACTACGAAAATGTCGGACAAACACTAAAAATCGGCCGTAAATTTGCTATAACTCCGCCATTTGTAGACTAGTTTTTCAAAGTAGCTCATATTTTGAAAGGGCATGGTTGTCTACCTATAATTGCATCCATTTTGTAATATGTTCGATTGGATCTTTGTATTGAAATCTATTTTGGTTCGAATTATATCACAACACAATTCGAAACAGCAAAAAATTAAAACATTAATTGCCAAAATTCACGGTTATTAATTAAATAATGACAATAGTTTAGCCAATGATATTTTATTTACAGTTCATTGTTTACGGTTAGTTTTATATGACTTTATAACCGATGAAGAAATAAAAGTTCAAAGCAGAGCTTATAACTTGAGCTTTTAAAAACTTTTATTAATATTATTCAGTTTCTTTGCAAAAAGATTGCAAAAATGCAAACTAAAATTAATTTTCAAATGTTCAGGAAAATACATCTTTAATTTTTACAAAAATTATGTTTAAAAGGCTTACTGCCTGTTTTTGTAAATAAAATTAAAATTATCTTATTAGTTTGGCTTAAGTTCATTTTCCAATTTAATCCGTCGGTTAAATTATTATTTTTTAATTTAGAAAGAAATTCTAAAGCATGTAATAACTGAACATTCACAGAAAAATTTGGCTGTAAAGAAGGTTAAATTGACACCAAATGTTTCGAGACCACCACGTCTTCTCATCAGAGTCTGTTTTCCACCTAGACGACACTGCCAGCGAAGGCAGCAACAACCAACGAGCGAAAGTCCTATTTACTTTTTAAACAATTAACAGACGAGCCGCCATCTTGTGATCAGTTACTCAACTATTATCGGTTTTTAAGGTTCGGAACTTCACCCACCAAGTCTTTCTTTACAATGTTCAACTTTTTTTAAGATTTTTGATTTCTGTCTTACCAGCATAAAATATCATCGATATTGCACGCCTCATAAGCGAAGCGTTGAGGTGGGTACTACTCTTACTTCACGCGAAATTGTCCATATGCTGCTATTTTTTTAATGTATTTTGCCCAACTTTTTGAACAGTTTTAACAATTAAATTATGAATTAAGTCAAACTGTATGGTTTTTATCCAAAGTTATTTAATTAATTTGCCTTAACTTCATTTTTCAATTAAATCCCTCGATTAAATTATTTTTTTTCTTAGCAAGAAATTCTAAGGCATGTAATAATTTAACATTCAAAGAAAAATTTGGCTGTACAGAAGGTTGAACTGACATCAGATGTTTCTAGACTACCACGTCTTCTAATCAGAGTTGATTTTTCACCTCGACGGCACTGACAGCGAATGCAACAACAACCAACGAGCGAAAAATCCCATTTACTTTCTATTCTATTTACCAATTAACAGATCTATGATGGCAATCTTACTTAATGTATTGAAATTAGGAAACAACGGCTAAATACTAAAACTAATTATCTTCAAATAAGCTGATTAAATTTTTTTAACTCTGTTCCCTTTTATTCTTTTGCCTTTCTTACAACAGCATCAATTCAAAGCAGAAAAAAAAACGTTGTGTTGGTATTGTCTCTGCACAAGGAAAATCTATAAACAAGCATGCATGTTTTGTTTAATTTTTTTAACTTTGGGGCAACTTTAAACCCTTATAGCTGCCAAAATATTGTATAATTTTTAGTAAAGTATATATTGTGCACATCTATCTGTCAATAAATATCTCTAAAATCATATAAGTTCTGTCAAAATCGGCTGAATAATTAATGTGAGAGTTAAATGCATTACAAAAAATTTCCTTTCCTATGAATTATATAGATTTTATGAAAAACGAATTGTTTGGAAACATATAACCATTCTTCGGAAGTTTTTAAAGGAAACGATAAATTTTCATAGCAACACTTCTAGAAATGAAACAACATCCCCTTTTCCATATTTCCCAATCGAGTTTAATGTGTTCTCTATGTAAAAGCACAAAACAAAACATAATTGGTCGACAAAAATTTGTGAGTTAAAAATTTTCAAAACTTAAAAGTTCCGAAAAGCGTTTTTAGCAAATTAGCTTTTACACTTTAACTTTCTTTGGCGTTAAAACTTCAACCTAATATGTACTTATTTTTGTTCAACTTTCAATAATAAAAGTTTGTTTTTTTTCACTTTCATTTAAAGAATTTGGCTTACTTTTTTAGTTTAGCCCACATTAAATACACAATGTTGTATTTTGTATTTTTTGTGAATTTCTTATTATTCTGCGTTGGTTTAAAAGCCAAAAAGTAAACAAAATTAATCAATAAGTAAATGTTTTCCCAAAAAAGTTTGAATGTTATATATTTATTGTATGTATATTCAGACAAGCATATTACAAACACTTTGATTTTCATAGTAAAAGTTCATAAACCCCATAGTGCGTGCGGACGAGGTGCGTAAGTATGTACGTACTTAAGCAGTTAATTGCGTATAAATAAACATACATACTATTTGTATTTGTCTTTGAAGTTGCCAAAAGCGTTTGTTTAAAAACAACGAACACATAATACAACCGAATAATTTTGAAAACAAAAATACGTTACTAGAATATTAAATGCACTGCTTAACATTGACTTGTCCCAAAATACGAATGCAAACAAATCTTTTCTTTTTTGGCGGCACGAAAACTTTTTAAAATATTACAAAAACTTAAACATTTTATCAGGAGAGTTTAAAGCAGTTTGTTAGGGTGTTGGTTTTTTTAGCACTTTTATGTATAATTTGATGATGCACTTTTTCTTTGAATTAAAAACATAAAGTTCAATAACCATTGCAGTTTTTTTTTAAACTTGATTAAAGAAATTTCTTTTCTTTTCTGCTTTAAATTTTCTTACCCATGTCAAGTATGAGCGATCTTCTTTTACCGAAAGCTTGGATTCAAGTGACTTAAGTTATTCATAAAGCCCAGGCTTTTATACGACCGTTTATGAAACAAACTAAAGCAAAGTGAGTGCGTGCTACGTAACAAATTTTGTATGCTCATTAAATTATTCTTTATTTTTGTCACTTTGTTTATCATTATTTTGCGATTATACGTAGCCTTGAAAGAATTAATTCTTCAAATTTGTGATAAGGAGTTTAAATAATTATTTTCTTGAAAAATTCATTATGTTTGTACGAGATTTTTCAAATTCAATAGATGCTCCTTACCAATTATGTTACATTATTACATGTACTTATTAATGTACTTACTTTCACTCAAACAATATGTGTACTTCTTTCATACTCGTGAAAAGTAATGTTTTTATACATTAATGTGCAGTTTCCACAATGCAAACAAGCTTGTCTAAAATTTGTGTGGAAATCACTCAAAAAACCGAGAGCTTTTCATATGAATTTTAAACAAGCAGTGCTGGTTTGCATTGTGGAAACAACACATAAACTATTTTTATTTACTTTTTAAAAAACTTTTATTAACCGTCACTTTTGTTTATTTGTGGGTTTATACAAAAATCATGTGACACCTTTTTCTACTACTTCTGTTATATACATTCTTATTCAGCTTTGCATAAGCACTGATGATTAGAAAAGTGGGCAGAGCCACGCCCATAATACTTTTAATAAACTGATTCTTATGAAACTTTGCACAAATATTGAATGCCCGTACATCACTATAACGATAAAAGTGGGCAGTGCCACTCCCATTACAAATAAATTTTCTCTTTCCACTATTTCTACTTAACCGATTCCTATGAAACTTTGCACACACATTGCTCTAATAATACAATTTAATTCTTGAAAAAGTGGGCTATTCCACGCCCATAAAAAGTAAATATTAATTTTTAAATACTTCTACTTATGTGATTCTTATGAAATTTTAAGCTTAAAAAATATGTAAAAACCCGCACGCCTTCTAAAAATGTGGAAAGTGCCCATACCTATACCAAGTAGATATTCTATTTGAACTTCTTCTACACTCAGAAAAATGCATCTTGTGTTATCATAATTGTGATATTAATGCTATGACAAATGTCAACAATAAACCGAAAACAGACTGCATTCATTTGATGATTTTTTTCAAATATTTTTGTCATATTTTGAGTGTCATCTATGCTATGACTACAACGACATCAATATGTTAACACATTTTACATATTATTAGAAATTTATATTTAAAATAAATTTGATTCTTTTATTTGTGATTTTTGTTTTCAAACCAATTTTTAAAAACTTGGAAACAAATGATTTAATGCACATTTATCATCATTGCTATGACAACACTAAATCAAAATCGGTCCTGCTGGTTTGGCTCTACGGGGGAACTGGCAGATTACAAACTTGCAGACATTAAAAACTTATAACACCCCTCTTTTTTGGTCGTGGGTTAAAAAATCATTCATTCATTGCTGTGATGAAATACATTTCATTAAAATTATGAAATTCTAAAATTCATGTTTCTTTCTTTTTTACGATTTTTAGTGTCCATTGAAACATTTTGTCAGAATTTAATGGGGCTACCATAAAATTACTAAGTGTTGTTGTTATAAATCAATTATATTGTGTAAACATTTCATTAAATAAATGAAAAAAAAAATCCAATGAAATCGTTTTATTGGATTTACGAAGTAAAAATGTTGCTGTGTGCGGCGCCAACAATTTTAAATATTTAAAGCTAACCTAGAAAAACAGCTAGAACTTTTCTACTTAATGTCCTTGAATTAAATTTACTCGCTGGGGTACCTGCTATTACATTTTTCGACTTGCCATTGAAACATAAATTAAAGGTGATAAGGAAAGAGATGGGCGCTGGCTCACATGATTAAGAAGATCGTGAGACACTTTTTTCTTTTCAATTACGGGTGAGTACAGAAACATGAGTATAAAAAAACTCAATATGATTAAGCGTGAAATATTGGAATTTTGGCTTGATTTTTTATACAATGAATTGTGTACTGTTTTTAGGTGCAACTTGAAAATAATGCAAGTTTCTGAAATATAAATGGAAAACTTTGAAGAGTGTGCATGTGAGGGACCTCCCTACATGGGCGAGCATAAGTAACTTCAGTGACGTGAGTGAAAATTACGTGACATTCCCATCTCTAAATTAAAGAACATAAGTAATTAAGTAATTAATTAGACAAATTTTATTTTGTTTGATAAATTTTGTGTATTGCCACAATTTCGTCATTATCGCGAAAATGTTTTTCAATAGATAATTTGATAAACTCACAAGAAATAATTCTTTAGAGCAAGGAACCTGAAATGGAACTGTTAATTTTAATTTTAGCTTAAGTAAATTCTCTTTAAAAGCAATTAAAGTTTTCTCACTTTATTACAATTATTCTTACTAGGTATAATTTTTTTCTACATGGTTGGCTTATAATGAATGGCAGGCAGGCAGTTGATTTACACAATTTTAGTAGCTGTCAACTTAAGTCATACTAATAACAATAACAAAACAGTTAAAAAACACATAGTAACTGCATTTATTAACAAGGAAGTATAGTATCTGTTAGTTGATAAGCTTCTACAAACTTTAATAAATAGAAGTAAATAAAATACAGCTCACACTTTCGCCACTAAGAAAATGAAATTTTATGTTAAATATTTAACAAATGATAATTTCGTTCACAAAAATAAAAATATGTAATTACATTGCACATTGCATGGCTTAAATAGAGTTTCTGGTATTAAGTTTTTAAAGAGTAAATAAGAAGAAGGAGAAGAATATTGCTGGCAAACATGGGCATAGCAAGATAGTTCTTGAGGTGTCATCTTCTCCTCCCCCTTTAAGTTTTCTAAAATTTCTACTGCTAAGCAATTATTTTCAAATATCTTAAATAGCACACATACATTTAATTTAAACCATCACCATTGAGGCTTCCCGGTTGGTCATGTCTTTCAGACATCTCGCTAGACCGATGCATGACAATGTTAAAGCGTCTATGACCTGTTGGTAACAGCTCAAACAGATAAATGAGAACATTTTCGAAAAAATAGCCGCTAAGTTCATATATTACAGCACACTGTCACCCATCTTTTCATTAATGACCATGTAAACAACAACATCCTCAGAAATATCCGCATTACATTTTTTCGTTTGTTTCTTGTTACACGTGTTCTACAATAACAGTTTGAGGGATTTGTCGCTCAGAGGGTATTTAATACAAGAAGTTTTAATTGGAATTTGTAACAGAACTTTTCATCAGCTCAATTTCACTCAATTTTAGCAAACAGGAATGTATAAAAATGATTCAAACTGGTGACAGACTGAGAGACAATGTCCACAGTAAGTTCATTTGATGGTATACGAAGAGTAGTGTTTTTCGTTTTAGTGAAATTATACTAAATTTTAAATTGAACGTTGCAAGACTGCACAGAAAAAAAATTTGTAAATACAATTAATTTTTTTGTTATATCAATTAAATAATTAATTGATTTTGAACCTACAACGATTTTTGTAAATACAATTACGAAATTGTAAGTTAAAGGAAAGTCAGAAAAAATTATTTAACACTTTTTTTTGTTGATCTCAAATTTATTTCAATTAAGATTATTTTTATATGAACAATGTGAATTGTGTATTTTCCGAACAAATTTTAACTATCACAATTGTTGTATTAACAATATTTTTTTATACAATCACAGTCCTCGAATCGACTTTTTGCTTGTCTGCGAAAAACAGTAAATGCCTTTGGGCGGAATCGAAACGGCGATCTCTGGACTAATAGACCTTACCTTACTAATAGTTCTTACCTCTCAGCTCCAGAGCAACTCATTATTAAATACGCAAATAATGAATACACACAAATCGTGATGTGCTTTGTTTCATCTACGTGTGCGCATTCATTTGTTATATCGACAATGATGATTGTTAATATTTTTCATAATACATAACAAAAAATTTGGTTAGTTCAGTTTATTGAAAAAAATTTCTGTGTTTGTCGTATCAACAACTCAATTTGTTATATTAATAAAATATATCGCACCCTAAATACAAAAGGGGCACAACTCAAAATTTTCCAAAACTGACTTTTTTCCATAAATTAATTCAGAGTACACATCTCTAACTACTGCAAAAATTTCTTTCACATCACTGTCTTCTTTAACTGGAAAAAAACCATTATGTCCATTTTTATGTTAGTGTGTTGCTTCTGCACGATGAACTAAAGAGAATTATTTTGAGTTGCGTTAATGTGCTCAAGAGCAACTGATTACTTTTATTACACATAAAGAGTTTTATTTTGAGTTCTGCCTCTATTACTGTAAAAAGTGATCAATTTCGTGGTATATTATTTTGCATTGTGCTTCTTCTAGTTGGAAAAAGTAAGTTCAATTATCAGTTGAAGAGGCACAACCTGAGATAATATCACTAGTTAATCGAAAAAATTTCATTTAAAGAGTGATAAATCAAAATTTTATTTTATTTTCGCAAACATAATATAAAATTTAAAAAAGTATAGCAGAACCTTCTTCAATATTGAATTTTTTCATAATGGAACAATATTTTCTTTAAATATTATAATCATTTTTACATAAACAGTTTTTTATATCTCCTGAAAATTTTAGTATTTTGAGTTGTGACCCTTTTGTATTTAGGGTGCGATATGTTAGAATTTAAATTACATATTAACAATTAAAATTGCTAGTTGCAGTTTGGTGATATCCACCAACTAGTTGGCACGACCAATTGAGTAGTTTTTCTTTAACCCATTCTTTGAGTACGGTTTCTGTTAGATTGTCTTAAAAGAAACTGTAATCAACAAATATCGTGCATGACAATTGTCAAAATTTCTTTAATTAGTCGTTGATAGAAATTCCCTCTACGACGAATTGGCCAACCGGGTTCTTTTATTAATTAACTTGTGTTTCTTACAATCACCTAATTTACAAAGGGGTACCAAATTCAAAAGAAACTTACATTCTTAGGTAATATGTTTTGAGCTTGTTACTCGGTTAAACGTATTTCTACCCCGTTCGACCATCAACTCTAAAAAAATCAAGTGAAAAAGTCTTCGTCTAAATCCCCTATTTGATAACATTGCATAACACAAAAAAAATTAAATGGTTCTTACGACTGATTCTGGCATAGGGCACCAAAAAAGATGAAAGTTTACGTCTCGGACTCATTTTATGAAAAGTTAAAGTCCCCCTTCCCCCGCCCCTTTTTGCTCATAGTTATAGGAAATCTTGTCATCCTTACGTTTAAGGTATAAGATGTGTTCAGCACTTTTATGTAATATACATCGGAAATCTTTTTATAGAACATTTTAACTCTCTAAGCCTGAAAACACACCAAATAAAACAATGGGTTTTGCCTTTTAAGTCAAACACACTCGTATTGTGACGCACACCAAAAAAATTTTGGTGTCTGTTGTCTCATAAGAACTAATGTTCTGTTGTCGTATAAGGCACAAAAAACAGTCTTGTCTTATTCGGTGTGGGCTCAGCCTTACTCTCCTCTGTTTGGGTCTTTTTGTCTCTCTCTCTCTCTCTCTCTTAAAAAAGAAAAAAAACTCCCCTTCAGTGGCAATATAGAGGGCTAAAATGATCTAAAAAATATTTGCCATAAAACTCTAGTATAATTCAACTTGAACGCCAGAAATCACTCAAATCCGAAAATGTGTTTAAGGGTTAATTTCGTACTTATTCACAATTCTTACGCTACATAAAAAATCTTGTAAGCCTTACGTTTAAGGTTTAAGATGTCATCAGCACTTTTACGTAAAACACCACGATGAATATTTATTTATCCATTCCCAGCCGATTTTCGAAAAAAAAAAATTATGGGACCAAACTGCAAGCAAAACCTTACAAACAAAAAAAAAAAGAATTTTGAAAATAAAAATATGTATGTGACCGTCATGTGTCTGCATCTGCTCAATTTGGAAATCATCTCTAGGAGTGCCCCTGTGGCTGAGTGCTAGCGACACTATCCTGTCAGTCCAGAGGTCGTAGGTTCGACTCCCGCCATAGACCATGGGTGTTTTTCCGCAGACAAGCTGATCGCTTCGCGGGTTGCGTTTGTTCTTTAAAAAAAATAATAATTAAAAAATAAAAGTTTCTGATTGGCTCTGTTCTTATAGATATAGTGACTTTTATTTATTCATATATAACAGAATTTTTTATATTCCTCAGCTAATATTTTCGGACTAGTCCTTAAAAATTATTGACTATTATTCGTTGAATGCAGTTTTGTTGATATGCATTTCAGGATATCTACAAGTATTACAAGGATATTGAAATTTCTGTTAGTTTGGTCCTTAAAACTTAACAGATATTTAATTTTTTTTTTGCATTTCAATGATGTGCATAAACTTATCAAATCTACCGTAAATTAGAAATGTGGATGTGATATATTTAAAAAATATGCTGTGTATAGTTTTACAAGTGACAAATTAATATATATATTTGCTTCATGAGGTTTCCGTATTAAAAAATTTATTTAAAGTTACGCCTTAAAGAATGTGAAACTTTTGTGGCAGAGCTTTGTTACAAAAAATGTAGCTGCAAAAGTAAAACCAAAATGTAACGATTTGATATTTTATGGAAGTAGAAATTAATGGAATAAATTCCTTTAAATGACTGTTTTTATTGATTAAACGTACATGTGTATTGAAGCATCGGTTTTTTTTTTCAGAAAAATATCTTTTTATTGACTTTCCTTTAGAATCTGTTATAATTTCTCTCCATTTACACAACTGCTATTAAGAGCACAATGAAAGATTGAAAAATAAATATGATAAAGTTTGATTTGCATTTAGAAATTTCTTTAAAAAACAATGAAAAAGAAGTCAAATTTATATCTTTTCAAATGAAAATATATGACTGCTTCTCATTTCAAATGCTTTTTTCATGTCCGTTGAAAGTATAGTAAAATATTTCATAAAATAAACGGATAGATTTTAAAATTAAAACTGCTTTAGCATGATTTAATAGACTATAAATAAATGAACACTAGTTTTCTTTCCATTACGTGCTAAGAGTACTGTCCGTAATGCATACTGTTGAAACTATGAATTTTTTCTAAGACGATATTAAATTTATAGCCGTCTTAGAATATTTGCATTTCCTTACTGATTTTACACATAAATTTTTTTTAAAATATTAGAAAATATAAAACTTTTTTTTAATTTCTGTTGTCTTCTGTCTTGTGTATTGAGCGTTACGCTTTTATAATACGCTTCATTACTCAATTTAATTATTAAAATTGCATTAACAATATACAATAAAATAACAGCGTAGGTTTGTACTTCTAAGTCCCGGTCCGCACGTGCAATTTTTGTTGCAGCAATTCTTCATTATTCAGTGAGAAAAAGCGGGAGAGGAATAGATATGGTATATATTTATATTTCAACATTCTCCCACATATTAAGAAATTGCTGCAACAAAAATTGCACGAGTGGACTGGGACTAAATATTTAAAAGTTTTTTGAACTTTGCTAAAGCTGTCTTTACATGGTAATGCAAAGTATTGAAGAGTTCGTAGAATCAAAATATTATGAAATTCTCTTCGCGCTTAAAAAAAAGAGAACAAGCGTCTGTTGTGAGTATTTTTCTGGTATGATGATAATACATAAGTTTCTAAAATCTTTTGGAAAATAAACATTTACCGAACGCTTTTCAGATTTTGGATCCGTATTCTCTCCTACTCAATACATTTTGCGTTTACATGATAAGATTTTTTTTTCAATTTTAGACATATCGTAATCAGGGATGGCAAAGCAGGTACAATTGTACCATTTTTGGTACAACTCGGATTTTAAAAGTACAATGGTAGCCCAATGGCTTATTTTAATTAATGATTTTTGTATTTTGTTTAGGAAACCTCCTTATTACAGTTCTTTTATTGTGATAAAATATTTTAGCCTTTTCGTCCGCTCGTACATATGCCACTTTTATCTGAAGCAAATTTTAATTTTGTGAAGTATTGAAAACAAAGTTCGGCTTGGTCAAATAATGTTAGCTCACAAAACGTCTCTATAATTTCAAGTAGGGATGTAACGAATACCGATACCGATATATCGGCGATACTTCAGATTTTCCGATACATCGGTATCGGCGATATTTTACTGTCGATACGACGATACTTGAAAAAAAATTTCTGCTTTTTTTTTTTGTTGACAAATTATTTATTTTTTGTTAATTTTACCAAGAACTAAACTCATTTCGTTGTTTTTTAAATCTTATTCCCAGCAAAAAAAGACACTCCAAAAAAGTCATGAAAATGTAGAATTCGCGATCCGGAAATATTGCAAATTTGGATAATTTCTAATTAGTTTCATATTTTCTTTTGTCATTGCAAGAAGTTCTCTTTTTCGATTACCAATCACCGAATTTGAAGCGATATTAGGACAAATTTCTTTTTCGGTGTTCTATAATGATTCCTCAAAAACCGAATGAAAAATTACCCATTTTCAGAACTTGTTTCTTTTTATGCGAATTTAAACACAAAACTGTGTTTTCATGTAAATTTAAGTGAATAAATATAAACTTTTAGAAGACTTTAAATAAATAAGCTATTAAGTTATTTAGTTGATATTTAGTTGATAAATGTCCTTTAAAAATCGATTTTTTAAAAAGCATGGCGAGTATTTTTTAAAATTTCTTAAATTATATTAAAATTATAGAGGAACTACAAATTGCTTCTGTACTAATTATCTGCATATTTTTAATATAGATTCTTTGGAAGCAATAAAAATGTAGTTCTTTAAAAATTACTTCCAATTTGATAAACTGGGTTAATATCAATTTTAAATATTAATAATCTCTTACACTGTAATTTTGTCCTCTTGTCCTTCAATATTCGTATCGGAATCGGTATCGGCGATATTTATTTTTAAGTATCGGAATCGGTATCGGATCGGGAAAACGGCGTATCGTTACCCCTAATTTCAAGCTCTTAGTGATCATGATACATATTAAAGAGCTGCGCAAAATATTCTATATGTTCTGTGTTCTATTTCACACTAATTCCAAGCACTGTATTTTACTGTAAACATAAATTCCAACACAAAACTAACAAAACATGACACTCAATAAAACAAACCAGGCATAATTGAAAAGTTTTGTCTACAGCTTTGTTAGTGCTTGTGTTTCCCAAAAAAAGTAGAATACCAACACAAAAAGCCACAATGAAAAAAAAACGGTAAATTATAGCAAAAGCATCGAGTGCACTAGAACATATACATACAAAAAACGTAAATAAGATTTAAAAAAATTCACAGTGATCATTAACTTAAAAACAGTAATGGAAACATTAAATGTGTGTATGTATGTATATTAATTTATTGTAACTAAAAACTTTTTAAAGCTTTTTCATATTCATAACAAGACGCAAATGTTTCTCCCTAAGCAAATTTCTCTTTGGTCTATATCTATAATCAAAACATACAAACATGTTTTGAATGTTCTATTTCAGTTTTAATGTTCTACTTCTTCTTTGTTCATCTGATTCAGCTTTATTCTATTTCAACATTGTTCTACTGCAGTATTATTCTATTCTTCAATAGTTTTATCGTAAAACAAAACAAATGTTTTTGGAAGTATGTGTTTTGTAATGAGAGAGTTTTATACACACACTATTTGAATTTATTGAAATTGCTTGTAAGCCATTTTTCTTATGCTTGTGCAGCTCTTTAATACATATTATAGTGCGAAAAAAAAAATTTATTATAAATTTATTTGTATGTGAGCTATTTTAGATTATAAATTGCAATACCTAAATCCGATTTAAGCACAGTTTCCCTTTTGCCACGGATATATGTACTGAAAAGTGATGTATTTTCTATACTTAAAAAATGTTTATGGTTTCAAAAATCTATTTTGGTACAATTATCCACAAAAAAGGACAATTTTAGAGAACAATTGGTACAATTTTAAAATCTCATTTGCCTTCCCTGATCGTAATACATGTATTACCATATAAAGACACCTTAAATAGTATTATGAGGCTGAACCACACCAACAAAAGACAAAACGTTTTTGTCTTTCAAGTCAAATACGCTTGTTTGATGCTAGCCCACACCAAAAAAAATACGTCTTATCAAGTTTTTGTCTTAAAAGACAACCGGTAATCAGACAGCAATGCGACAATTTTTTTGTGAATACCTAAGGAGGTTATGTTAAAATACATCGAAGATTATACATCAGCATTTTATTGTATTCGAAATAAAGTTTGTGTTCTGAAAAAATATTGAATTCGTATAATAATATACGTAACGGTCAATACGTTATGTATAATAATTTTTTTAATATAATTTATCTATAAATTTTAGGACGTTAAAAAAAGTTAACAGCAGATGAAGTTTAGAAACGATATAAAGAACATTATATGTTTATAAATTATTTGTATTAACCTGGTTTTCTTCGAAAACAATTTTGCTTCTACCGCACTGTGGACTGTTATATTTTGAAGTGGTCGTATTTTGCTACGAAAAAATTATTTGAAATTGCCATTACTTTTGACGTTGCTAGTCGATTTTTATAAAATTATTCTTATTTGAAGGAAGAGTTAGCCTACTTTTTGCTCATGTATAAATGTTTGTAAGGAATTATTGTAAAAGGTACTCATTTTTTGTTTTTTCTTGTGAAAACAAGTCAAAATTAAAAAAGTGGTCATAACTTTTAATTTCGTCTTGCGATTATTATAATTTTTTGCTTTTAGAGAGTAGATGAATAGTACTTTCAAACCCTATACTCTTTTTTATGGTGTATTTTTTTCGCAAAAATCATGTCCGCAACAACCGCGAAAGTAAATACAACGCTCAATACACAAATATGTTAAAAAGTCGAAATATATAATTTTATTTCAGGATCCAGTGAATAAGGCGAAAACTTTAATATGAGTCCTACTTTCTCATATTTCATTTAGTTGCATTGGTAAAAAAAAACAGAATGTACGCTTAGAATGAGAATCAGCTATATAACTTTTTATGTATGGGATAAAACTAACACTTTCTTTTAATTACTGCTGGCCAAAACAATGACAATTATCAGCTTCAATATAAAAGACATATTACATATAGATTGACCGTAAGCTTTTTGTAACTGGAAATGAAAAGCATTTCAAATCATCGCCAATATTTATCTTCTGCAAATATGTACTAAAAATAATTCATGTTAAGCTTATTGTTAAAAGCCTCTAGTTGTTTTATTTGTAATCACACGATTTTCAATAGAAACAGAATTTAGAAAAATAATATCGTTTTATATATTTGATTTTATCTTATTCAAGAGAAATTTACATAACATCAGCTACAAGTATTTGAATATAATTAAAAAAATACAAGAAAGTCAATAAAAAATGTTGTTTAATTAAATTTAAATTTCGAAATACTTACTAAGTGGTGAAGATTTTTATTTAAAAATTTGTCTATTTGTTATTAAAAACAAATAATATTTTGAAAACACTTCCAATCTGTTTAAATATTTGCGATACAAAATTAAGCTTAAGATCGAAAACAAGTGCAAGGTCGCAGTATGAACAACTTCTATACGAGCAGAAAGTTTAACACTAAGCTTTTGACTATTGTGGAAATTATCCAAATATACATGAAGGTTTTAGAAATAAAAAATTATAATATATTTATTCTAGGGTAGTTCAAAATTCCAATGATACAGATTTATTACCACTATTTTTCGATCGGCCTTAAGTGATATCAACACTTATTCCTCCCATATCACTGTACAACAAAACAATATCAAGCTTCCAAATTGATTATTAGGCTAAGGTTCGTAACGTTATATTTAGAAAGAATTGGGCATGATTAATCTCCCAAGGAACAAGGGAAAAATTAACATGAACTTAATTTTTCAACGTAAATACCAGAACAGAGTAGCGCCACTTTCGGAAGCCGCTACATTTCCATCGTCAGTTCTCACGTGTATTTGCTTATCACCACTTGTCAGGTGGCTCTGTTGAATATGATTTTAATTCTTATATATACAACTTTTTCATGAAAATTAAATACGAGAATTAAATCACTCTCAAGCTGATATTAAAGTGCACTTTCCCAGCGCTTCCATCGGTTTATTTTACTTCATTCCCATTTTTCTGATTTTTGTTCTACTCAAGACAAACCTTTTTGGTTTGATTTTATACTTAAGTATATATGAACACGTAAACATGTGAAAAGAAAGTGGCGCTACTCTGTGCTGCTGTGTACGTTGAAAAATTAAGTTGATGTTAATTTTTCCCTTGTTCCTTGGAATATTAATCATGCCCAATAATCAATTTGGATTCACAAAGCAAATACGTTCGAAATAATCATATTAATATCAAGCTTATTTTATATAAAAAGGTTCTAAGGAGTGCGCAGAAAATTTTTTTCAAATTTTGTTTTCAGACAAGAATTGGTTGAAATTAACTTTAAAATACAAATAAATACACACAACTTCAATTATAGAATAATTAGTTTATCTGATTCAATAAATGTTTCACTTGAGCTCTTATTTCAATTTAAAAGCAACAACAAAAACAATGTTTATTTTCAGTAAATATGTTCTTTGATTTTACAAAAATCATTAAAAGGACTGTTTTCAGCAAAAAAATTTTTTTGCATTTATAAATTCTTTTACTAATTCTTAAACACTTTTTTAGACAATTATACGGTCTGTAAAGAAAATTTTTTTGAATAAAAATTTGTGAAATATACAAAGTTTAATGAGCTAAATTTAAATCCGTTTTCATTTTTTTTTTTCTAACAGGCTCATATTTTTTTATGGGCGTGACTAATATGACATCTGAAAAAGAGCAGTGACGCTAACTTATATCATTATAATTCGAGAACGGTTTCTTCGATTTAAAAAAATAAATCACCAAAAAAGATGCGGAATAATTTTCTCTTATTATAACATATTAGTATTTATGTATGTATTTTAATAAACAATATTTCAAGTGTTTTAAGCGAAAAAGTATGATTTTATAATAATGAAACAACTAAACTCTAATTTTATTTATAATTTTAATTATTTTTAATTAACCTCAAATTTGTCACAAACAAATGCTAACGCTATGATATCTTTAAATTGATATCTTTTAGACTTCTGGAAAATTTTATTTTTCTTCTGACATCTTTTCGGTGAGCTCTTAAAGTTGCCCCTAAATGACTCATAAGAGTCTTTTCTGATATAATTATGTCACCTTAATGATAAATATTTCAGATGTCAGATCAGAAAAATTTTATCTTTAAGAACTCTGTGTGATATCTTTTTGCTAATAGGGATATTGCAATTATAATAACTTACTACAGTGATTTTGCTTTTGCTTGAAGAATTATCTAGTAGTGGTTGTATATCTTTATGCATAAAATATGTATGTATGTATATTAAAAATAGCTGTACCAAACTATAAGACCAAATCTCGTGTATGAGAAACATATAAAAATAACAAAGAATAAATAACTTTATACTTAGTTCGATGAATTACACAGAAAAAATTATCACCAAAAAATTTTCAAACAAAAGTTTGTCTAAAAATAAATTCCATTTTCAGTAAATGTTTTTTACATAATCAATGAATTGTTTGTTTGACTCTTATTTGGGAGGCAAACACCAAAAACAACAAGAACAACTGTATCGTAAAAAAACAACCCCGATGACGACATACATACAAATAATAAAAACAACAATGATAGCAAAATGAATGCGATTGTTCCAAGTTTGTTAACTAAAAGTTTTGAGTGAATCAATTCGTTCATGTCGTTGTTTTACTTCTAGTTCATTTGCTTAGAGTCTTTAGATAAATATTCAGACCTGAACACATTTAACAAAGTAAAATTTCATAAATGCTTAATGAATGATGATGACCCAGACAAAAATTTTATTTGATATATTACAAAAAATCCAGTAAACTATTTTGTATACATTTGTTAGTATTTTTAGACTAGTTGTTTTATTATTATTCAGACAAAAAAATATTGTTTGATATTTTTCAGAAAATCCTGTAAATCTTTTTGTTTGATTTAGTAAATTATTTTGTTTACAATTTGTAAATATTTTTAGACAAATTGTTTTATAGATTTAAACAATTTGTTCACTGGAAAAAACAAGTTTTCTTCAATGAAATTGCTGAGATATTTTTGTATTTATTTACAAATTTGTTTATAGGTCCGTTCCTAGACAAAATATTTACTATTTCATTGAATTCCTTTACAGAAAATAAAATTTAGTTTTTTCTGTGTAAGAATAGTTAAATATGACTATCAAAATGAAAAATTTTAAGATTGGTAGCACACATAAAACGATGGTTTATTTTAGTTTAATAGATATTTTCATAATCTGTGATCAATTACGCAATTTTTGAGGGGTCTTGCGTTATGAAAAATCAAAAACTAATTTTTTGGGGACACGCTAATGTACATAAGTGCTAAGCAAATTCTCAAAGTGAACTAATTAGAATGTAACTTTTTTAGGCAAACAGTAAACGGTTTGCTGTTATTTTTTCTTAATATTTGGGTCGCAACATTAAGATTGTATTTTATTGTAGAATTTGATGCTTAATGTATCCATTTTTACTTTCTTTTTTGTACTGTTTAACATTTTTCGGTTTGTTTTAATTTTTTTTAAGCAGAAAAAGTGGGCAAAAACTTGTTAGCCCAATTCCATATTTTTCGAATTTTTCAAGTATGTGATGGAAATCGATTTTGAAAACGAAGCACTTTTGAAAGTCTCTTATCATCAAATTTTTATAATTTTTGTGATAAAACTCTTTTGTAATAAATATATATTTTTATAACATTTGTGATAACAATTTTTTTAATAAAGAAATATTATTAAAAAATAGCTTTCATAACTGCTTCGCTTTCGGAATCGATTTCCATCAACTACCTGTTTGACTCTTTTCAGTAGCTTTGTCTTGTTCTATATATTTACATCGCTTAAGTGAATTTTTTATCTGTACAAAATATAAAGCAGCAAAGAATTATACAACATTCATTAAAAAAGACTACATATATTGCAAATGTACCAAGTCACATTTACCAGATAACGGTACATTTGTGATTTTCATCAAAGTTAAAATTTTATGAAATTTTTAACGTTTTTCACCAATTATGTCATTTCGGAAGCCGTTTTGTACCACAATTAAAATCCATAGTTTTAGTTCATTCGATTACAAAATTTGTAAGCCATAATTTACTGAAATCGGATGAAAACTAAAAAATCATATAATAAAAAAACACTAACACTTAAATTGACTAGAAAATCCTTTATGTATAATTTTTAATTTTTCTTTGGCCCAAATTGTGAAATCAACAAGTGAAATTTATATTAAAGGAAGTTTGAAAAAAAATTTTAAAATTTTGTTTTTGTTTTTCATACAAATTATTCGCCAAACAAACGCATACTCTAACGTTGTTTTGCATTTCAAGAATTTTAAAATTTGTGTGAAAAATAAATAAATTTCACTTTGGTGACGAGACCTGTGCTATTCGTGTTTAGCTTTAACCGAATAAAAGCTTAGGGATTTTTTATTGTTTTAAATTTTACATTTCTTTGAGCAAAAAATTAATATTGATCGTAAATTCCGGTTATAAAGAACTTCGTGGAACTGTGTAATTCTGTTCGTTTTAATTAATTAATTTAATTTACTTATTTTGATTTAATTGAAAATGAGCTACACAGAAAAAATTATGATAGCTTTTTTTTTTAAACAAACATGGTTTTGAAAATGATTTTAAATCTTTACTATTTAGTTTGATAAATAATTTTGTTTGACTTATTATTTCATTTCTTTTACCTACCGCCAATGTTGGCAACCTGATAAAATTATGAAATTCTTTGATTTATTTTTTAAATTTCTCTAAAACATTTTTTGATTGAAACAATTTGTTTATTGAAAAAAATCTCAATTTTTTTCAAACAAATTATTACAAATTTTTGCATTTGAATTTACAAATTTCTTTATAGGACCTAAATTGAACAAATTTACATTTGATTCAGGGAATTTGGTATTTGAAGTGAAAAATTAGTTTTTTCTGTGTAATACGGCCTAAAATTCTTCATGTAAATAAAAAGAAAAAATTTAATTTAATTGCATTACTTAATCGCTATAACTGGAGTACAAATTGAACCATAAATTAGAAAATAAGATACATATTTGGTTTATTTTTATTTCTTCGTCAATAAAAACTTGTATACCCGATTGAGAATAACAAAATCTATTACTCGTACTAGTTTTTTCCATCTCTTTTTTTCTATTATTTATATTTTATTTGTTTATTTATCAATGTTGTTTTGCAGGTTTTCTTCAAGCAAAACGTCACAATTGCATAAGCAGTGCATAAATATATTAATACATTCTATAAATCAATTATATACTTATTTCTATAAGACTAAAATAAGAAATTAATAGAAAAGCAATTAATCACCACCAAAACGTACATCAATATCATACATTAATTGATCATCGGCCTCTGTTGAAGATGGTGGAGCAACAGTCGTTATAGTGGGACTCACATAAACAGAAGGTGTAATTATTTGCGGCTGTTGAACAATAAACGGTTGAGGTGTAGTTAAAGGAGGCAGTTGAACAATAAATGGTTCAGGTGCAGTTTCTGATAATGTCCAAGGATTCATAAAATTTTTGTCATATACAGGTGGTGGTGGAAAACGAGGAGGAATTACTACAAAATTATAGCGATGTTTTAAATAAATATTTTTATACAAATATGTAATTAAATCAGATTTATTTACCGTGTGAATGACCTTGTGAATGACCGTGTGAATGACCGTGTGGATGACCGTAGGGATGGCCATGTTTTTTCGCTTGACCAGGTGGTATACCATGTGGATGGTGGAAATGGGGTGAATGATATATTTCACCACTGTATTCCTCAGATGAATCAGAACGATCAAAGGCATATGGTGATAGTTGGTGTTTTCTTTTTCCATGACCATTGCCATATCCTCTACCTCTCGCTTGATGTTTGTAACGCTGATGAGGTGGTGAACCAGCAACTTCAGAACTAGGCCAAAATTTTGAATAACTAGCAGACTCTTGAGCAACTAGATCATATGTTGGATTTATACTGTAATATTTTTTTGGGATTATAATTACATATTGTTTATAATATAATCCTTTTAAATAAACCCTTTGTCTTGTACGTTGTAGGAAAATAAATGTTGGCAAATAAATTGTAACGATAAAAAACAAGCACAACTGTTGAACATATTTAAAGAAAAGCTACTGATATATTTTCTGCTACAACAAAAAAAATCTATAAATTGTCTTTCAGGATGTTTAAGGATAGAGCAATATTTCATAGTTTTAGAGGTGCTTGCAACAGATATTTGCACAGATATTATATTGCCTTTCAAAAAGCTTAAGTCTGATTTAGATTATGAAAATTGCATATTCAATTAATTGTGTTGTAAAAGTTACACATACAACGTAAATGGTATGTGATGATGCTGATGAAAAGGGATTTTATCTACCGGAGGCCGAGATATGAATTTTTTTAATATTATAAACGTTAAAATAGTAAAAGAGCTTTTATGTTTGACAATATTGTGGAAAAATAAGATGGAGGTTGAATATAGAGATAATTCCACTTTAAAAAAATGGGGAACACGTCTATGCATTCTTGCTGGAAAGATAAGGTCCTTTTTCATCAGGATCGTCATATGTCTTAATTATTAGCTTAAAATTAACAGGTTGCGTACACTGAAAAAATTCTATGCAAAATATGCACGAAAACGTGCGTACATATTACGAAATATTTCGTAATTTCGCACCAAGAAATTCTTTCGTGAAATATATGAAATGTACGAAAATAATCAAAAATTAAAAGTAAAAAAAAGTATGGCTCAACGGGGGCACGAACTTGCAATCTTCATATTTCAAGTCATGTACTCTACCCACTGAGCTACTTTATTTTTTAACAAGAAAAAATGTTTACGAAAGGTATTCATTGCTTTCGTAAGTTCAAAAAAATATTGCCTAAATGTTTTTTCGTAATATATACGAAAGTTTCGTATATTTTACGAAAAAAGTCACTACGAAAGCTTTTTTCGCAAAATGTTGCATGGATTATTTTCACTGTACTGTAAATTTGGAATAATATTTTAATTTTCGATTGAAAATTACAGGCTGTTACAAAACGGCAAGTTTTTTTTAACGAACTATAGATGCTGCAGGTCTAGTTGAGTAGACCACTTTTCCATTTTCAAAAATTTCAATACACCCTAGAAAACGAATATTATCGATAAAAAATAATATTTTGGGACTTCACGGACAAAAAAGTCTCACAGCGTAATTTCTACACCGATTTATAGTTTTTATATAATGTCGAATAGAGGAGGGTTTAAGCTTTCTCTGTATATTTAAACGATTTTATTTTGACTTATATATCGTGGAAATATTAACAAGAGAAAGATTTTAGTTTTTTTCGGATTTATTAAAACTTTGCGACTTTTGTTTTGCAACACTTTGCTTGAAAATCTACCCATTTTTTATTTTCTTAAAGCGTATCTCATAACAATTACACTAGATTTACTTTGTGCTGTTGATATTTTATATGGCTCCGTGGCTTATTGATAAAGGCGCTAGCTTGTGAATATGAAGTGTACAAGTTCAAATCCATAGTCATTCAAGTCCCACAATATTAATAAAGAAAATTTTAAAATCGACTAAAAAGCTCAAATATAAAAAAGTGCATATAAAAATTAGCAATATCTTTTTTTTTAGATGCTGTAAATTTGTATTTATAACATTATGAGAAAATTTAAGTTTACAGTATTGTGGCATTGAAAACAAGAGTCGGAGGACAGTCATGCGGCGTTATCATTTTAATGTTATGAGTAGATTAAAATTTTGGTAAACAGGATGTTTTACTATGTTAGTCGTACCCTCAGACCATCGTACCAACATCGTGCTGAGTGTCTTTTTCTGCCTGGGTAATTTCAGATAATAAGAAAACTACAGAAAAATACGTAGTTAGTTTATTAAGAACTAACTAGTAGTTCTAATTTGAAGCATAGCAATAAACAGGGCTCGGACTTTCATGAAAGTGCATATTTTCTGTGGTGATAGATAAAGAGATATTGACTAATTATATATCCGCATCATCAAATTTTAAGTAGTTTGGTATCGCTTTTTCCATGTTTTGGCAACAAATGCATATTTTTGGAATTATAACAATATTGCATACTTTTACATTTTTATAAAAAATACTAAAAAACCAATTTAAAGTGGCATTGGAAAGTGTAGCGTTCCCTAATTTCTAACTTTTTTCATATGTATGTAGTTTTACTTTTAAAAATAAAAATAAATATTTCTATGGCATACGTGAGTATTAGCCTAGCCTACTATAAGTAGGTTGGATTTTTCAGGTGAAAATTTTTATGATTTTTGTTTGAAATAGTTCTTTAGTTTTATTACATGAATTGTGTTTATTTCGTGTTTTCTTTTTTTAAATAATAATAAAAATTTTTAAAACTATTTCCATACTATTTTGGGGTTTGTGTTTTGTTCGTAGATAAATGCATATTTAATAAGATTAATAAGTACTACTCATTACTTTGTAACCCTTTAAAAAAATACTACACACAGAAAAAAAGGAATGAAAATCCACATGCCGCAATTTTGATTGGAAATCATATTAAATTTACAAGAAATAATTTGTCGTTTGAGTGTGTTAGTGTTTATTTACTTTGTTCATTGCTACAATTTACTGTTCTGCTTAGTTGTGTGACTTGTTCTTGTTTATTCTTACATGTGTCGTCTATGTAGACGTCAAAAAACGAATTACCAACGAAAATTTACTGCTGCTGGCTTAAAATTACCATTGCATCCTATTAATTTTAAACGGAAAATTATTAAGCTAACCTTAAATCACCGTTAAAACAATTTTGTTATAAACGTTAAGTTTCATTTTCAATCGACATGACTATAACTTTAATTTCAAATAACTTTTATGTTAAATAATCATTTAAATAATGTTGAGTTAAAATGAAATGCATTTTACATACGATGGTATTTATTTAGTGTATAAGTAAAGACAAGTTTGAAGCTGTTGTGGCTGCAGTGGTTAGCGCGTGCCCTATCATGCAGGTGGCTCGAGCTCAAATCTTGGCTGGGGCAGTCAGCTACAACGAAAAGTTTTCTGATGACTATCACGTAAGTAAAATAATTAATAAAATAGCTACATTAAATTCATGTTGTTTCAGCTTGATATAACTTTAATTCAACATGATTCTTCGTGTTGTTCCAATATCAAATTCGCGTTGTTTCAACCCGAAATTACTTTGATTCAATATGATTTTTCGTATTATTTCAGTATCAACTTCATTTTGATTTAACTGTACTGGAATATTAAATCAACATGAAATATAGTTAATTCAAAAGGAAAAATTTTCTTTCAAGATTATTGTAAATCATGGTGATTTAACATGAAACACCTATGAAGCAAAATCACTACCGAAAAATGTTAAATTAATCTGGTTTTCGACGATTTTGCATCGAAATTTTTCTGTGTGTACCGACTACAAAAGTTACAAAAGTTTTTGCTGGGTTTTTACAAAAACGTCAGACATATCTAATTTTAGAGGCTCATAGAAGAGGAATTATAAATGGTATCGGACCAGTTCCTGAGCTGCAATCGTTAAATAAAACGCAAAAAGCCCTATCTAACAAAAAATTCTAATCGAATTTTTAGCAAATTCCAATGTATTTCACCAACACACATAGCTACTATAAAAGTCAGACTTAACCGAAAAAAGTTAGCGATAATATTACGAAATTCTAAAAGGAAAAATAAGTGCCCAATAAAATAATTTAGCAAATTTATTGCATTTCCTGTAAAATCATGAAAAGGCTAGTTAGGGTGTTTTGCGTTTCATTTGACGATGGCCAAACAAAATACAAAAAAAATTAATTTATATTTGCCTTTACTGCATCGAAACAAAATATGCAAAATCAAATAATAAAGAAAAGTCATTGATTTCTTATTAAAAGTATCGGTTAAATTGTTAAAATTGCTAAAATCACTAGAAACATTAGAAAAATATTAGTAACTTCATAATGAGAATAGACAAAATCCTGACGAAAAGTCTTAAGTTCAAGAAAAAAAATCTTAATAATCTGAAAAACTCTATAAAATGATTTAAGCCATAGCAAATAAATTAAAGCCAAATAACAGTTCTTCTCTATACACAAATTGCAAAAGTCCTTAAAAAAAAATATACATAATGTATATATAGGCGCGGATCCAGCATGTGCTTATATGAGGGGAAAGGGGGGGGGCGGGGAGAGGTTGGGAACTTCCAACTAAAACATACTATTTTCCAAAACTTCTTTTAAAAACTCTATAGAAATTGGGTATATTTTACTCGTTTTGTGGGGGGGGGGGGAATATCCCGTTTTCACCCCCTTGTATCCGCGCCTGTATATATATGTATATATATAAAAAATTAATTTAAAAAATCAAGAAACCCGACTATGTGAAAAAAACTAAAAGAAAAAAAAAACAAGTCCAATGTGCGAAACATAGCGACTTTAACATCCAGGTAACCATTATTGCGAAAATTTGATTTTTTAAATTTATTTGTTATATGTTTTCTTTTTAGTTTTCTTACACAGTTTGGTTTTAGATTTTTTGTTAAAAGTTAAATTTTTACGCAATTGAGCTTTTTGGCTGTTAACCAATTTTAAGCCGTTACAGATCATAAACGGTCATTCGAAATGAAAACCTAAAGATTATCTTCAAATACCTGATGTATGATACCCATTTTAATATAGTTCGCCGACCTTTTTTTTCGTATTTGAAAATTAAGACAAATCGATTGACGAAAGAGTCATCAAAATAAGCCCACGCATTCGGTTTATATACCCAGTTGGCCAGATTGCCTTGCACGACATTGTCATCTACGATTCTTGCACGAACTGTCCTCTGTCGTTAGGTTTTCTATTCGACATTGTAAAGGAAATCGTCGTTTACGACAATCTGAGTGACAAATTCCTGCAAGTTGTCCTTTAGTAAACACTTTTGCGGACAATATGAGCGACAATGTCCTCAATCCAACGTTGTTGAGGACAATATGAGTGACAATGTCTTAATTGCTGTCCCTAATCCACAATTGTTGAGGACAATATGAGCAACAATGTCTTACATTTTGTCCCCATTAACATTGTGGAGGACAAGATGAGCGACAATATCTTAATTGTTGTCCTCAAACCAAGTTTGTTGAGGACAATATAAGCGACAATGTCTTACATTTTGTGTTCATTGACATTGTGGAGGACAAGATGAGTGACAATGTCTTAATTGGTGTCCTCAATCCGACTTTATTGAGGACAATATGAGCGACAATGTCTTACATTTTGTCTTCCATCAAGCAAATGAATATGTTGGCCTCTTGTTGTCTATGTTTCAAGTGGTGCAGCAGCAGGGTGGTAAGCGCGGAAACTTATAAACATGCAGCCTCAGTTCGAATCTCAGCTAGTTCAGTCAATAATTTGAATGAAACGGAAAAACAGATAAGCAAAAATATTCAATAATTAAGTAGGTTACATTGTCGCTATGTAATCGTTGACGACAAGGTAAACGACATTGTAGCCTATGTAATCATTGACGACATAATAGGCGACTTTTTTGTTTATATAATCATTAACGACAACATAGGCGACAATGTCGCCCACGGAATCATCTTGTGTTATGTGAACGACAATCTGAGCGACATTGTCGCTCATTAAAAGTTCATCGATGATTTGTTCCGGCTGTCCGACATTTGTCGTCGAGGATTTAACATTGTCGTGCACCCGTCATTGATGATGTCTTAAAGACATGGCCAACTGGCTAGTGCCGCAAAGGAACACACACACATACATACATAGGCTGATAAGCACAATACCCTTCTTTGCGTCGCGCAGTCGGGTAAAAAGTGAATATCTGTTTGTATGTTTGTATGTTTGAAAGCTTTGAGCTTCTAAACACGTGAACCGATCTTGCTGAAATTTTCAAAGTATATTACTGATGTTCTGAAAGGAACAATTGGCTATATATTTTTTAATATTGTAAATGGGCGTGGCATTTCCGATATAGAAGATTTTTTTATATTAAGATATTTATAGAACTTAAAAATTTGTGCGAGTAACTGATTTTATAATGTTCTTAAAGAGATATTATTAAGGAGTGGACAAGTGGGCGTGGCACTTCCCATATATAGCAAATATATATTTTAACATATCGTGGGAAATAATACGGTAAAACACATAAGATTTTGTAGGAATTACTACATTGATTTTATACATTGTTCTAAAGAATATAGTCAGAAAAAAAATAGTGGGCGTTGCACCTCCCATATAATTTATTTGTTTTATTTTATTTTTTTAATATCTTTGAAGCTAATGCAGCAAGAAATTTAAAACTTTGTTTGAACAAAGCTATCTATAGTGTCCGTTGTCGTTCAAAAATAAGTCCGGATTGGACATGAGGGTGTGGCACCTCCCATAAAGAGCAAATATTTATTTTGAGATATCCTAAAAACTAATATAGGAAGAGCCTTGAAATTTCGTAGGCACTAACAGCCCTGTCGATATTGCGCATTGTCTCTGAAAAAAAAATCAAAATGGGACAAGTGGGCGTAGCGTGGCGCCTCTCATATAGAGCAAATATTTATTTTGAGAATACCAGCAGACCGATCTTTCTAAAATGTTTACAGCTTATTACTGATTGCACTTCCCATATAGAAGCAACATTTACTCTTGGAAGCCAAGACAGTCAGAATTTTGAAATTTTTTCGTAAGTATTAACGTCAAAAACGAGAATAGTATATAGAAGAGAGTCCACCTCTCAAATAGATTACATATTTATTTAATATTTAATTTTAAATAAACAAAATTGAAAATGAATTATATATAAGTTTTCTTTTTCTTTTCATCACAAAGGGGATATTGATATTGTGTAGCGAAACACACGGGTCTTAGCTAAAATGTATATAAAACTGTGATTCATCCAAACAAATAAGAATTGTTTATACATAATACAAAACTTAATCAATCAAGACCTTATAGTATCTCCTTTCATAAATTTCATGACAAAATGTTTTATTCGCTTTTTTTTTTTAATAAGAAAATATATTTTATGTGCTTGCACGCAAAGACAAAGGGATTAGTTTCATTTTTCCATCTTACTGATAATCGAATAAAGATTTGCTGTAAGTTCTTTGTATTACAGCACAAAAAGTTAACTGAAATAAAAATAAAGAAAGAAACAAAAACAGAATATAACATTAATTTCAAAGTGAATTTATATCATTTATTAATTAATTTTGTATAGAGTAGTATAGTCACACATATTTTTTAGAAATATTTCAATTATTAAACGTGTTTTTTGCACAAGATACACAAGAATCACTTCATGAGTAATGTTTCTTTGTAAACATGCTTGTGCCTTAAGTCTTTTGTTTTACAAAGGGTTTTCCCGCTATAATTCATGAACTTTTTCCACGTACATATTTAATAATTTAAAATTTTTACTTTCTATAGACTCGAGTTTTAAGGAAAATTACCATTATTAAGTATTTGTTCATTGTAAAATTCACTTGTTTTTTTAAACTCCTTAAGCTAAATTCACAATTTTTTAATTTTTATGTTCGTTCCCGTTTATTGCGTTTTCTTGACTAAACTTATTTAATATCTTTGTCTGTTTTGACTTAAATAAAAATCTCAAACTTTTTCATCTCTCATCGAATCTTAAGTGACGGGTTTGAGTTTTTTTTTTTTTTAGTTTAACCCATTTTTGACTAGTCATTCATTGCCTTGTTTTATTTTATTTAATTAATGAAATAATTTTGGAAAACAAATTGCCCATTGCTGCATCGTTTAACCTTCGTTATTATGGCAATTGATTAATTGAATTTTCAGTTGTCATTGACTGTCATAATACTAAGATTTGTACGACTGGTAGGAGTTCCTTTTGTTTTAAAAGTCTATTTACTAATACATCTAGTTGTATTTTTGCTAAAGAGTGTGCTTTAGCTTTTAAGCCTGCTTAGTTTACTGTTTCCATCAATGGGTTAATTTTTGATTATTATTTCACTGAATTAATTAGAATTTTATTGTTATTAACATAAAATTGAATTGAAATAAAGATGCTGTTTAATAATGTGTACAACACATTAATATTTGCTTATGATATTTTTCATTATTTGTTTTTGAAAAAGAGAATTTATGAATAAAAATCAGGTATTAAAGGTTCAAATAGCACAAGTACGGACAAAATTAATATTTATTAATTTGATTGTAAAAAACCAAATGATTGTAAAATTGTTTCTAACGAACCAGCTGTTCACTGCAATCAAGCAATTCATTGTACTGAAACTAGGAAAATTTGTTACATTGGGGAAGTTAGGAGCCGTAGTTTTGTGGACATTCGATTTAAATTTTCTTCTGGGAAAAATTACTGATTTCATAAGAATACATTACATTGTACTTATGGTGTAAGAGTGAAACATACCCCACATTACGTCGATGTTTCAGTGAGCCAATAGAGCTAGATACTGTACTGTCACCGATGAATATATTGTGCTTGCTCTCCCGTACTGGAGTAGCTTCAAAGTAGGTTTTGAAGCACGATCAATGAGAGTTATATTATATGGTTCAAATATAGGAGATCAAACATATGTGTGTGTTGGCGTTTGTCGGCCTTTATTTTAGGGCGAGCTAAAAAAGCTCTCCACCATTTTTCACATTAATAAGAGGAGTCGACTTTTCTTTTGAAAGTACATATTTTATATATCAACGAAGAACATAAAATAAATGAAGTTTTTATATTTATAACAAAACTTGTCCTTATTTTGGTTATTGCAACCTTTACCAAACCACAATAATGAATTAACCCAATAGTAACGGAAAACTTATCATATATTCATTTATTCAACTGTTAACTATTCAAATATTAATTATACAAAAAAAAAATTCACTCATTTTTTTTTCTTATGATCAGATAAACATTTCAAAAGTAGTCGAGACATATAAATAGAAATGTATGCAATAGATTGGTGGTATAATCCAGAAAGAAATGAATATATTTAGAATATATTGGGAAGAACATAATTTTGAGCTAATTAATACAAAATAAAATTAGCATGAACTACATTTTAAAAATCTAATCAAACAGTCCTATTCTGTATTCGATGCAGAATGAGAATTTTTAAAATTACACTGCACAACGAAATCAATTTTTTTTTTCAAAAATACAAGACTCCAACGACTGTTTCTAGTAGAGAGCATCAAAAAAATATATATACTTGTATCGCCGTTTTGAAAGTTAAATTCCGCCATTTTGCACAAAGCTATTGTGACTTGGCATAAGCAATACTGCAAGCCTTACGTTTAAGGCGTAAGATATGTTCAGCATTTTTATGTTACATGGGTTTTTTGTCTCTTTCTTGAAAATGGGCAAAACTCGCCTTCAGCGTCCATTAGCGGGCTGAAATGTTCTACAAAAATGTTCCTCGAGGTTTTTACATAAAAATGCTGAGCACATCTTATACCTTAAATATTGTGAATAAATACGAATTCAAAACTTAAACACGTTTTAAGTTTCGAATAATTTCTGGCATTCAAGTCGAGTCTGGTCTTGGGTGCTCTGAAGACCTATAGTAGAATTTTAGGGCAAATATTTTTGTCGTACATATCAGCCGGCTGGCTATATCACTGCTGAAGGGGAATTTTTTGCGCATTTTTAAAGAAAAGGACAAAAAGCAACACAGAGTTAGAGGGTTAAAATGCTCCACAAAAATTAAATAAAAGTGCTGAACACATTTATTGCTTAAAAGTAAGGCTTAAAAGATTTCTGGCGTTCAAGTTGAGCTTAAGTGTTTTGGCAAACATTTTTGTGGAACATTTAAGCCTGCTATATTGCCCCTGAAGGGGAGCTGTTTGCCTCTTTTTGAAGAAAGGGACAAAAGAGGGTTAAAATATTGCCATTGGCTTAGCTATGCTCTTCTGCGGGGCTAAGACACAACCAGAAAAGCTCTAGCCCCCCTAGAAACTAAAAATATTATAGTAATTTTGATAAAATAAGCGAAATGTAGGGTCTAATATGGGCTTTAGCCCCCTCACCCACCCACCAGAAAAATTTCTAGATACGCTAATGAATATTGCAGAAAAATTTTTCTCGTTGTGTTTTACATAAAAAAGCTGAAAACATCTTATACCTTACACGTAAGGCTTAAAATGTTTCCTATGCCGAGTAAATATAACTATTTGCAAAAGGAGGGGAACTATAACTCCCCTTACAATCAGTACCAGATGTAAACTTTCAAAATACCGCACAGTGGTTCCAATTTTAAACAAAAAGGGTAATAAATCTGTACCTTTGAAACTTGCGATCCGATTATAAAACGGTGTATGTAAAAATCATAGAGGAGGACCTAAGCTTTAAGAATGTTTAAGTTTAAACTACGCTGTTGTAACGTACGGTGAGCTACAAGGTGTCAAAGTTGACTACCTCGGGCATGAAAAACCTTGTTGGCCTCACAGTTTTTACAAATATTACCCGATTTTATTAAATTCAAACTTGTTGTAAAGCTTAATAGAGCAAGAAAATAAACTTTATTTCATTAAGATATCTTTAATATTTTTAGAGATATTTGGCTTTGAATTTTTAAATTTTGGTTTTTGACCTCGACTTTGTTCCCGATTTCGTAAATATCTCCGGTACTAGAATAGAAAAAATTTTCAACAATAATATTTTATGATTTTTAACAAAAGGCGTGAAAATATGCAGAGGAAAGTTTTAACCCAGAAAACACTTTTGTCATTTTTGTAATCGGCAGTACTCTATTAATTGTTTACAAAGTAATGAGTGGTACTTATTAAAATTAGTACGTATTTTTCTAATTATCTCAAAGTAGTTACAATTTGTTGATATGTCGAGCCTTAGAAGGGTTCCAACTAACCTTTTGGCCGAAATGCCGTAGACAGTTTAAAATGGTTCCAACTACGTGGTATCACAACTTTCGCGAAAAATGCTATCTTAAAAAAGCTGGTATCTGAGTGGCAGTTTTTAATTCAAAAAGCTGGTATCTGAGTGGCAGTTTTTAATTCAAAAAGCTGGTATCTGAGTGGCAGTTTTTAATTCATAGTGTTCGTCTTTGGAACTCGCTACCTTCATCTATACAATTTTTAAATAATGCAACGCAGTTTAGGAAATCGATTTTCAATTTCTACAGCCAAAGCTAAAAATATATAATTTTTTCACTTGTATCACTATATGTTTATTTACATTTGTTCATAAATGCTTATTATACATATGCCTACTTCCCCTTGTCATAAGTCTTTTGTGCAATTTTTTTTTCTCAGTAAAATTTTTATTTATTTTATTTTTTATATTGTTATTATTATATTATTATTTATATATTCTTATTGTTTTTATATTATAATTTATATTATTACATAATTATATTTCATAGATATTTTTATTCTATTCTATAATTTGTATTACTCATATCTGATCAATCATACTAATCCTGTACTATAATTATAAGACTTTAAGTCTTGTTGTATAGGAATACAAATAAATAAATAAATTAAATTAAATAAATTAAAATTAAAGTAGCAGCTAAAATTGATTCTAACTCAGAGATTTGGTTAATATATTGATTTAAAAAGATTCCTTTTGCAATCAGAACTTTATTTCACATGTAACCTTTTTATTCTAATAGCTCGATCTGTTAATAAAATAAGTAGACAACCACTTTTTAAGTCAACATGTGTTTGTATATGAAACTAATTTTTGTCGCTTAAACTGATAAGTCAATAAAAGCTGAGTCGGTAAAGTTTTTGTCTTCATACCTGAACGAGCACAGGTTCGCATCCCAGCTGGGTCAAAAAAATAAATAGATAAAAAACTAAAATAAAATTTTAAAAATATAAATAAAACATAATGTGTATAAACTTTTGTTTTATTTTAATTTGTTTATTTGACTACTTATTTTTTAGCTTCAAGTAAGCCAAATAATAACTAGTTAATTGCAGTGACAATGTAAATACATTTGTAAGGGGTACCCGTTATTTTTTGAACTTCTCAAACAAAACTAAGTAGTTATCGAGTCAAATTGTAAGTAGAAGTTATTTCAATTCATGTAGCCGTGAAAAAATCAAAGTCAAGACTTTGAAATGAAGGTGGAAAATTGCAAAATTTTGGCAAAAATAGAGCTTAATTGTTGGACGTTATTCTCAAAAAGTTTTTAGAACTAAAAATGTTCTTCTTCCATATTTCAAAGAATATACTTCAAAAATAACTGCAGTTAAAATTTTAAATCGATTAAAGCATGCACGCTACAGCCAGCACTGAACAAAAATGGTGAATTTTTCTACGAAATTCTAAATTAATCGGATAAAGAAAAACAACGATCATTGAGTTTTTCTTGCCCAAATAATGGCTGATTAGATCAAATGAAGAATACCATTAGATTACAAGAGAGCGATTAACAATTGGGTGGTAAATTTGGAAAATACCAAAGCCCGTTAAGGCCAAAAAAATCTGCACCGAATAGGACTAGCAGAAAATGGTGATCACGGGATGTAAGGAGGAAGTCGAATCGATATATTTACCCAGCTTTCTCACAGTTAAACGTAATCCAAATATCTTGAGGTCTTAATTGAAAGTACGCTGAAAAATTGGAACTACTGCGTACACGTATGTAAAAGAGACCAGGAATAGTTCCAAGCCAGTCTAAATCTATGAGATAAGCGTGGTCAATTGCTTTTTTGAAGATCAGAAATAATTTTTTTTTTCTATGAAACAAAGCACTGTGGGGGGCGCTAACAACTCAAAGGTGACAATTCAAAAACAGAAATCGACATGTGCTCAAGAGCTAGTTGTGGTATTATTATAGTTCTTCCTGGAATTGATTAATTTGAATATTAATTTAATATTTACATACAAAGTAATTTTAAATAACTATGTGTATATATTTTATAATACAAAATGTAACAGCTTAACATAAAACCATCAAAACTTTTTGCACGCGAATAAAATTACTAATTAAACTTTTATATTACACAATAAGAATACATTAAACTTATATTAATAAGGAACAGGAACAAATAAATATCATGAATAATGTTTGTATAGACTATTTTTTTCAAAAAGTTATTATACAAATAACACATAAATACATACATAGCAATTTTATGGTTTTCATGAATAAGCACTTATGTACATATGCCTTAAAATGATGTTTTCAATAAAGACGCAAAACAATCAATTTGTAAATGTGGCTCTAAATTTTTCGAATATAAGTCATAAAAATTCTGTATAAAAATGTCAGACGAAAATGTTATTAGAACAAGTTACAGATGCAAAACAATAACAATTAATTTTCAGATATAGCAACGCAGCATTATTCGTATTTGAATTTAAAAATAAAGAACAATAACCTTTTCAAAGTTCGGAGATTAATAAAATGATTTTTTATTTCACATATGGGCATTTCCACAGAAATGTTCAATTTTTGTCACGTAACGTGACCAAGCAATTAAGCTTGTATTTCAAAACCATGTACAAAATTCGATTTTTGCAAAACTTTTACTAAATGTAGAGCTACTTACGATCTACAAAAATATAAAAAGAAGTAAAAAACTTAAGCTTTCTTTGAAACAAACCTAATTATTTGCTGTAAAAAAAAAACTTTTCTGTGAAAATGCCCATATAGAAATATTTCAAATTTTAAAATAAAATTTGCATACAAATATTTTTTTTTTGTAGAAACATATCTTGATGTAACACAGCGCTTATACGTATTAACAAAAAAAGTATATCGATAAAATATTTATATTAACAAAATAAACAGCAATTGAAAAGTAAAACAAAAATCATACATAAAAAAGTTCAAGATCAATGTTACTCACTTATTTACTCAAGCTAACTTTAATTGAAATAAATTAAAATAAAAATATCGATTATATGTATATTAAGGTGGGTCGAAAAATAAAGTTGCACCAGTCACCCCCTAGAATGAAAGATATTCCAATGACATTTCCAAAACAGTAAAAAAAAATTTTTCACGCCCCAAAATACAGCACTTTAATTTTTTTATATGTATATAGTGCCGACATTTAAAGTCCGATCTCATCATATCGCATGTCGTTCTTTATGGCTTGACTGTGACTTAATTTTTTCCTCGGCAGGCTTCTTAATCCGACATGAAATTCTTGGCGCCAGTTATTCCATTTCGCATCATTCTCTCGTAATGGTCAATTTTTGGAAATGCAAGACAGCCCTTCTAAAGCTTTGTATATCTGGCCTTTAATGTACTCACGTTTGTGTCACGCCTCAAAATTACGCCTCGTTTTTCTTTTTCACATAGAAATTACTTTAGACTGGTTACATCCCAATACAAAACGGAAATATTTGCAGCAGTCACATCTAGAATAAAAGATATATCCATGAGTTTTCTGAAACTGTAAAAAAAATTTTTTGCCACGCCCCAAAATACATCACTTTTAATATTTTATATATTGCCCCGCTATGTAAAGCCCGACCTCATCATATCGCATATCGGTGCCATTGTGGATCCTTCCCTCCTAATGTCCAATTTTTCAACGTGGCAAAAAATCCCTTCGAAAACTTTGTATGTCGTGCGAAAAATTGGACGTTAAGAGGGAAGGATCCAAAATGACATATGTAGCGCCAAAAATTTCTTGTCGTATTCCAAAGTCGCCAGAGGCAAAAATTATGATATGAGATATGATGAGATCGGACTTTAAATGGCGATGCAATATATAAAAAATAAGTGCTGTATTTTGGGGCGTGGCAAAAATAATTTGTTTACAGTTCTAGAAACGTCATTGATATATCTTTCATTCTAAGGGGTGACTGGTGCAAATTTTTTGGATTTTTATTGGGATCTACCCAGTCTAAAGTAATTTGTATGTGAAAAAGAAAAGAGAAACGTGATTTTTGGGTAAGGCATAAAATTAAGTATATTAAAAGCTAAACATACTAAGTTTTAAAACGACTTTCTTTCCACGTGCAAAAAATTGGACATTAGGAGGGAAGGATCCTAGATGGCATAAGTGGCGTCCAGAATTTTATGTCGGATTAAAAAGTCACCAGAAGTAAAAATGAAGCTTTATTCAAGCCATGAACAACGATATACGATATAATGAGATCGGACTTTAAATGGTTGCGCTATATATATATATATATATATATATATATATATATATATATATATATATATATATATATATATATATATATATATATATATATATATATATATATATATATATATATATATATATATATATATATATATATATATATATATATATATATATATATATATATATATATATATATATATATATATATATATATATATATATATATATATATATATATATATATATATATATATATATATATATATATATATATATATATATATATATATAAAATTAAAGTGCTGTATTTTTGGGCATGGAAATTTTTTCCCCGGATTTAGAAACTTTATTGATATATCTTTCATTCTAGGGAGTGACCGGCACAACTTTTATTTTTTGTATGGAAGTCGATCCGCTTTAATGTATATGTGGTAATACAAATTATAAACAATTAAGAAATGATTCCAATAGAAACAAAATGGAATCACAATAAAACATGTTTTCTGTTTAGTTGCAATGAATTTGCCAATCTGCTGCCAATTCATCCGATACAGTCAGTTTACTATAATTTGATTAAATAAAATTTGCACGTAGGAATTGTGCGTTGAAAAGATTCACTTAATAATTATAAATGTTTATAAATCATGTTGTATTTTTATGGAGAAAATCCCATTGAAAGTCATTACCCCATAAGATTTAAATGAAAGAAATGTTAGATGTTGGATTATATAGCATGGGACTTCTTATCAAAATTTCAGCCAAGATTTTTAAACAAAATTTTAAACATGTTTTTCTTTTTATGTAAAACTAAAAAAAAATCCTAAAGACTTTTTTCTCATAAACTATTTAAGTTATAATGAAATTAACTTATACAAAAATGCTACACTATAATCTACTTATATTTATGTATCTAATGCTATAATTCAAACACCTAAATTCTACTTTTTCAATTCACAATTTTTACTTTCTATTGACATTTAAATATTTTTATCAAACAATTGTGTCTTGTTAACATAAACGTGATTTTATAATTCTCATCAATCGTAGGTTTAATGATATAAAGCAGCATATAGAAATAGCAAACATAAAAGCAGTATTACTTCAAGTTTTTTATTTAAAAATTTACATACAATTGAGTGAAAACGTTTTTATTTAGAATTAAAATATAATCCCATTTTAAAAATACATATGTAAACAAATTTGCAGATAATTAATGTTTATTAAAATTTTTCACAAATAAAATTTGTATGCATCCGAAACGTTTTTAACCCTAGACCGCAATTACTTCGTGGAATCGACAAATACCATTTGGTAATACTTATATAGTTTGACTATACTTATAATTATCAAACATATACAAAAATGCAGTCCTATAAAATATTATCAAAAAAGCAACGTACTACGAATTTGTTCATTTTACATTTATTACATAAATGAGTTATAATTAAAAAAAGTTAAGTTAAAATTCTTCTCTTCAATAAAAAAGTTCGGTTTCGCGTTCGAGTTCGGGTTCAGCTTCGGTTCTAAAAATCAACCGAAGTTCGGGTTCGATCTGAAAAAAGTGCGTTCGGTCGGACACTACTGAAATTCAATAATTCAGGTGTGTCACAGACAGCGTTGTCAACTTTTTATAACCAAAACGGGCTATTCCCCTTCTCAAAACGCGCTAAAACGCGCTAAATCACAGTGTTGACAAATATTTTTAACCAAAAGGCGCTATTTTCAAACGCGCTGAACTAAATTTGGACAAAACCAGATCCAAATATTGGAAAAAATCCAATATTTATTTAAAAAAAAGAAAATAATTATCTACATATTTGTTTTTAAATTTCATTTAGGGACAAAAGTTAGATGCTTACAACTATTAACAAAATGTAAAAAGCTTAGAACGATAAAAAATCAAAGTATTCTTTTGGTATATCAATATTTACTTTACTAAAAACGCGCCAATTTAGCGCCTTTTTTATTAAACGCGCTAGGACCGAAAAAGCGCATTTGTCATACTTAAAATGCGCTAAATCTAGCGCGAAACGCGCTAAATTTGCATCACTGGTCACAGAAACAAAACTGGTACGAAAGTGAAAACGAAAATAAGTTTAGCTTTTCTAGAAAACGAAAAAATTAGCGTTTTCAATTCCACTTTACAATAAAAAAGTGGAAATAATGGGCCTTATCGTGGTTGGCGTTTTGTAGTAGATTAAAGAAAATAAGCAACATTTTTCTTTAATCTAGTACAAAACGCCAAATTTTCGCCACAAAAGCGTCAACCCCACGATAAGGGGGAATATTTTGAAAATATATAAACAAAAGCAGCATTAAAAAATCGTTTTGCATGCTTTTGGGAGAAAAATATTAATATTAACTGCGTAAGTTTTGTATGTTCATAGTGGCGCCTTAAGGTATGTAATTTTTTATGTTTGAACTTTTTTATGAAAAAATGTGAAAGCTGAAGAAGCAAAACGAAAACGTTATGAATTTGAAAATGTGAATATTTTCACTTTCGTACAAGTTCTGTGACAGACCTGATTATTCATATATGTATTCCTTGTGCAGGCTTCTAAGTTATGTATAATATGATTTTTTGATGTTTATCGAAAATGACGAAGAATGTATTTTCTGTAACCATTTCGTTGTTTTATATATATTAAACCGACTGGACTTCTATGAAGATGAAAAATGTGCTTTTGTTACCCCTCTCAAATTAAAGACCAGTCTTTTTAATGAGGATTCCTAAAACATTTGAGGGGTCTAGCGATGACCGCGTCTAAAAAAGGTCTATTTTTGTCGTTTCTTGGCTATTTTTGTATTTTCTCCCAAGACAGCATATAAAAAATATTACGTTTGAAAGATCTTTTCAAGCTGCATCCAATGGTGCATTGAACTTTACCATTTTGATGTATTTTTAATTTGACTATTCGTATCCATTTTAGCGAATGCAAATGCGAGTATCAAAAACAAGGAATAGTTCGCAAATGCGAAAGCGAACGTTCATCGATGCCCTAATATAAACAATGGATCGAGATTTTAAGTCAACATAGTGCTAAATACATTACGTAAATAGAGCTACAACTAGCTAATTATTATTATAATTCTATAAAGGTCAAAAGCACCGCGACCCAAAGTATCTTTTGTGATACCAAATGTTCACTGCCTGGAGCCTGGCTCACCGTCAGAAGATATACTGGAGTACAGCGTGGCAATTTTTTGCATTTTTTATTTTGATTTATCTGCAAACTTCCCACTTAGCAGTTAGCATTATTTGTAGCAATTATAAATTATTTGTTTGGGATATTCTAGCATTTTTCCCCAATGAATATCAAATTATATGAAAATGTCATAGAAAAAATACTCAATTTAAATAGCAATAACAGTAAAATGCCCGCAAAACAACAATAAATGTTGCTGTTTTGTAAGTATTTTTGAGAAATGAGCATTTTTTCGCGAAAAGTAAAATATCCTCAAAACAACAACTCTTTTACAAAATTTGTTTTTGTTTTGCTAGTATTTTACTTCAAACAACGGAGGAGGTTATTTTTATAAGTTTGTTCGCTGAAAGACTTGTTACGGGTTATATAATTTGTACTAAAAACTTTGTAAAAACTGGCTATAAAAACTCCGAAAATATCGTTACGTAATATATGAGTAGCCCCTTATATGCAGCCCTCTTCTGTATATAATGCATAACACTGCGTCTTCACGAGAGATTAACTTTGATATAACATGAGAGAGAACGTCGGCAGAACAAGAAAACTAAAATGTCGAAATTTCTCTTCATGTCATACAGCAGAACAACGTATTTTTAATTTTGTTAAGAGATTTCATTTCCTACAAATGCTCATTGAGTTAAAATGCAATATTTTTGTGTAATTAGTAGTTTTATTTATGATTTTTCAAACAAATTTTAATTAAAAAATCAATTGAACAATTTTAGATACACAAACTCTCAGAAATTTTATTAAAAATTTTGATTTTAATTTATTTCAATAAACACAAACACATAATTTATTTATTTTCATATTTGTTGACATTTCATATCATAAGATTGTTGTGATAATAAGTGTGTTCGTTTACCCCAAAATTTGCAAATATTTGTACAAATTTGTACTGGATCTTACTGAAATGCGTTCGTTTACACACAAATTTGCAAAAGAGAGCATCAATTGAGAGAGTAAAGTGACAGTTGTTTGACTTAGAGTCTGCAAATTTTTACTGAACAAATTTGTGCCAGTAAAATCCAGTAGAAGAAAAAAACATATGATTCAATAAAATAAACAAAGAAAAGTAAGCAATCAAAATGTATACAATTTTAAAAAATTCGTTTAAAAGAAGAAAAGTTGAATTAAAAGTCCAACAAAAACTGAAAATAATTATTGTACATACATCCTAAGCAAGTTTCTTCTCAACTTGTACGTTCCAGAGCATACAACGCCAAGTTTTCTTTTCTGGGCACACATGGCAAAAATTTTCCTCTAATTGGTTTATTTGCATTAATGCTTTAGAGATGTAAAGCTAATTTATATTTGAGTACTTATTAATGCATGTTACCTTGGGTACCGAATATAAAAAATCAAGTAATGATGTATTTTCGTATGTAATTTAAGCAGAAACAAACTTAAAAGTCATGTACAAAGTAAACAAGTATAAAAGCTTCTCCGAAGTTCTATTTAATAAATACATTTCGGTACGAATTTATAATTATAGAAATGCATTGTACCAAGTACCAAAACTATATATGTGCTGGATAGTCGAAACAACCATATTTTACAACCCTATCCATTTTATTGATCAGCTGTTTTGCTAAACCTGCAAATTTTTGCAATTTTCCGTTCGCGTACTTCTTTGTGCAAGACCCATTCTTGTGAGTAAAATTCTTAAATAACCCAGAATTTACTCAACTACTGGATTTTACTGGAAAAGTAAACAAACGGACCTAATAATATTTATTATAACAACGCTCTCATAATAATTATTATAACATTACGATAACACTAATTTGAAGTCTACACGTAACAGAATTCTCTCTGCGATTGAATTTGACGCTTGCTAACAGAAAAATATTTGATATTATGTCTCGTGAAGACGCTATGTAATGAAAATGTTCGGAATTGTCATACCATCGTTGTTGTAAATATTAAATAACAGCACTCCGAACATTTTGCTTTCGCATGGAATACAGGATAGGTCTATTAAACCATTTCTTTTTATTGATTTTTAATTATTTTTGTTTTACTCGAATAAAATCAAATATATGCCAGAAAATGGGTGTAAATTATAAAATTTATAGGGCTTAACTAAAAAATCATAGTTAACTGCCAGTTTTTGTAAATAAAATTAAAATTTTCGTTGCGGACTTTGAATTGAAAACAAAAACAAATTTGAGTTTTTTTATTGTTGTTTCAATATAAATTCCCCAACGAAAATTTTTATTTTATTTACAAAAACTGGCAGTAAAATATAACTTTTACAATTTTAGCATTATTTTTTAGCTTTTAAGAAATTTATTATTTGATATATTGTCATAATTTTATTTTAAATAAAGTCTATTTGCTGATAGTTAAGCATTGTCTATATACATTTCATTGGCGCTTTACAAATCGTCAGTAGACTTCAACCATAACTTTGAAAAGTTACAAACCTCTTATCTTATGCACAGACTTTCAAAAACCATTTGAGAATTTACAAACGATAATGGCCCTTATCGTGTTTGGCGATTTTCGCCTTCGACTACGACATTTTTGTAATAGATTAATGAAAAATGTAGCGTGCTATCTTTAATCTATTACAAAAATGTCGTAGTCGAAGGCGAAAATCGCCAAACACGATAAGGGGGAATATTTTCGAAAATCACAAAAAATAAGATAAGCGTAGTAGGCCTAGAAACTTACACAAAACCCAGCAAATAATTTGAATTCGATATGAATCAATTTTTTTTTTAACTTTTCAAAGTTGTGCTTGAGGTCTACTGACGATTTGGTAAAGCGCCAATGAAATGCATGAGACAATTTAAGCAATTTAAAATAAAATTATGACAATATGTCAAATAATAAATTTCTTAGGGCCATTATTATAACTTGACAATAGTTAAAGACAGGATTTTGTCGGACGTTTCAACAGTTTATCTTTATTACAATTTTACTTTAACTGAAACTGAGCGATAAGATTAACTCAAGTTCATCTTACCTGGTAGGTTAAAGTATATTTTTAATAACGATAGACTGTTTATTCGTCCAACAAAATCCTGCCTTTAGCTATTACCAAGTTGTAATAATGGCCCTTAAAGGTTAAATTTGGATTTTATTTTTTATCATTTTAAATTTTGTTTTAGCATTTTTTAGCATTATTTTTTACCCGATTTAGGTGCAAAATATTTTTAGATATGACCACACTCCTGACGTAGTGTCTGTCATTCATCCATGGGCACGATACGAATGACACTCTCAAGAAAATTTGGATTTTTTTTTTCTTAAAAAACTCATAAGAAATCTAAAATTCTATTCTTAAATTTTATGCTTACATATTACAAATAAAATGAGCCATATTTCATTAAAATCGGTCAAATTATGATTTTATTCAGAATTAAGTTACGGAACGCAATTATTAAGAATATATATTTTCATACAACACACACACACACAAGTTAAAATTTTGCTGTTGTATGAAAATCATTTTTATCAATTTAGATCCCTCACCTAATTGTGAATAAAATCCAAACTTGTGAATCGATCGTAATGAAATATTGCTCATTTTATTTGTAACATATGTAGGCAGATAATATAAGAATAAACTTTAAGATTTTATTCATTTTAGATTTCTTCATGAATTTTTTAAGAAAAAAATTTCAAAATTTTCTTGCAACATCTCCAAAGCTATAAGGCTAGCCAAGAATTGATACGAACATAATTTCAAGATAATTTTCGTAGCAATTTTGTGGTATTTTATTTAATTAAATAGAACGGCTAGTTCTCGGGTTAGAGCTAATTTACACTGGGAAACATTGTTTCCGAAACTTTAATTTTTCAGAGCGAAAGAGCGAGCAAAATGAAATAGTTTCCAGAACATGGCCGACAGAAACATAAAGTATTTATTAATAAAATAAAATCGTTATCAAAAATCAATGAATTTAAAATTTATTGCAGTCTTAACGAATAACAATTTTCTGAACTACATATGTAATACAATTTCTGCTCTAAGCCTCCAAATTTCATTTATACATAAAGTATACATTTTGTAATATATTTTTAGAACCATCATTGTGATTCCTTATTAGTTTTAAGCGTTATTTGGTACTCGTTATATTGCTCCTGTGTCATTAAACTGGCTTTGATTTCTTCGCAATGTTCCGGTTTAGGTAGAACAATAGCAAAATAACCTTCTCCTTCTGGTAAATTTGATAACAAATCGGGATGTTCTGAAATATTGGTATTTACTTCGACTAATTTGCTTCGTACACAGCTCGGGACCTTGTAAACCTCACCGGTGCTCGTTTCTAACAAAGCCAGTGTAGAATCAGCTTGTAAAATCATGCCACCTTTTTTACCTTTCCCTTTTACGGTATTTTTACTGCGATCTGTTTGACCAATATCAAAATTAATACTTGCTATACCACTTTTCAGAGCAGGATGTTCGAAAGCCAAGCATATTAAACAAATGCGATTAGAGTGGAATAGAACTTTGTATGGTGCCTGATCTGTACCTTTCTTAATATAATAGTAACGTGTAAAGAAACGGTCAACAACAGAAGGAAAGTTCTCTATGTATTCGTCAGTTATAGGTTTTACATCTTGACCACATATGCTCTGTGGCTCCGGCTGAAAGTAGAACTCAGCTAAAGGATCTACCTGCATTTTTGGCCTCTTATTTATTCAGATTTATTCGTCTCTTTAGTTCAGCTTGTCTTTCGCGGGCTTTTGCTCTGTTGGTAGCGGATCTGGCAATGCGTTCTTGTTTTAAGCACTTAACTACAGCAGAATCAATCGTATTACAGATTCCAATAAATTTAGCAAATTTATTCTGTCAAAGAATGTTTTCCATTAAAATTGTGGTTATATAAATTTGTAAGTTCTTTGAAGCTTGGTTACGTACCTCTTCGTGACACTTCTTTAATTCATCAATTAATTGATTACAATGTGGAGTATGCAAATGTGGTGCTAAATCACTGTGCATTTTCTTCAAAGCACAAATATGTAGTATATTTTATTTTATGAATACGCTATAAAAAACGATTTATATTTGGTTTTGACAATAACAAGGCGAATTTATAAAATAAATTCGCTTTGGAAAATTTTAGCTGAGAAGCAGAGACCTGTGCCGACCAATTTAGGCGGCGACGGCCGAAATCAACTATTCTCAATTTTATACGATTTTACCTTACGTCTCCAGATAGTAATTTTTATTGCGGCAATTGCCACAAGACGGGGCTCACAGGGCAAAAATAGCTAAGTCTGACAAAAATAAAAGCTAAAAACGAGCTAAATATTGTTTTATTGAGAACTCAATCTTTTCATGAATCCAGATTGGTTATTAGGCGAAGGTTCGTAACGTTATATTCAAGGAACAAGGGAAAAATTAACATCAACTTAATTTTTCAACGTACACAACAGAAGAGAGTAGCGCCACTTTCGTATTCAATATTCCAAATTCACCCAAATTTGCTAGTAAAAGCGCAACATTGGCAACGCCGGTAGCATGAATTCAATATAAAACTACTCAAAGATGTAAACCATAGGTACGTAGATAGTCAACTAAAACTTCAAAAACCTAAGTCTGCTGTCAAAAACCTAAGTCTAAGAATGGGTTAGTAGAATATTTTATATTAGTATTGGTGTAAAATAAAACTTTCACCACAGCACCAAAGCCGCACATAGTTGTACAAATAGTATTTTACAAAATTTGTATATCTTAAACATGAGTTTTTAGTTGTTATATACAATTCCTTTTGTATTAATTAATGAAAATATGATTTAGAATAATGTTTAATACATTTGAGCTAAAAAAAAATTTAGATTTTCTAAAAATTTTTTTTTAATTATTCTATTTGGTACTAAAACAATTTATCCCAAATGGTATAAAAATGCAATTCTGCTGAATGAAAAAATTTTTCAAAACATTGATAAACTTCAACATGCAAATGTCAACAAAATTAAATAAATATTTTAAAATTACAGCAAGAAGAAACATAAAATTTATACCAAAACAAATAAAAAAATTAAATGAAATGATAAAAGTGTTTGTGTGTCCAAAAAGGTAGATTTTACCGCATTTTCAAGTGGAAAAGTTACGCTCTTCGATGTGTGTTGAATTACCCCGCTCATGTGAGTTTAATACACAGTGCTTGTTCGTGTGAAGAGAGTTGTAATTTTTTTTCAGGTTGCCAGTTGACTATCTACGTATAAAGTGTACTATGCAGTTCTCCCTTAATTTCAGACTGCCATAAGAAGTATGTGTAAAAAAATCAAACCGAATTTCAGGTTGATTTTTCTTTTCAGCTGCGTACCACCAAACGGAATTTTGCTTGAAAATTTTCAGAAACTGAACTTCAGTTTGTTCTTTTTACACATACTTTTTATGTCAAACTGAAATCCAGGCAGAACTGCATACTACACTTAAAGGACAAAATAAAAAGCTAAATATAACCTCGAAAAAGCTAACCCTGCATTTACACATGTAAGTAATTACTTGCAAGTATTGTGTACGTATTACCCTACGTTTAGACATGTAAGTACTTGTATGCAAGTTCTGTGTACTGGCCTTTACACATGCAAGTGCAAGTTCGAAAAACTCAATACACTCAAACTTTTCTACTAACACACTTTTGGTTCAGCTATGAGAAAGACAGAGAAACGAATACAAATTGCTTTTTCGTTGATAATACGTACACAGAACTTGCACGCAAGTACTTACATGTCTAAACGCAGGGTTAGTAGAAAGGTTTGAGTGTTTTGAGTTTTTCGAACTTGCACTTGCATGTGTAAGGACCAGGTTACACACTCAAGCGCAAGTTCCATTGCAAGTTAAATAAATCTGACGTGCTCGACGTCTTCTTACTCGTTAATGGGGCTGTGAGCGCACAAATCACAAATAATTGAATATTTTCAATTTCTTGTGATTTGTGCGATGAGTTTTTCATAGAATTTAGAAAAGAAAATGTAATTTCACAAAGTAAAAGCGATATATAGAGATAAAAACATAAGTAAATAATAATAACATACAAAAATAAATAAATAACCAAAAGAACAATTGCAACATCCGCTTCGCAATTCATGTGTACCTGTTGACGTTTAAGTTTATTGTGATTTGTTCGTCGTTAATGGAGATTTGGTACGCGAACAAATCAAACGCACACATTACTCGTGTGTAGGCAGCTTTACCCACCGCCGAATTAAATTTTCTGGCCTGCTTCAAGGCGAATTCAGTACCAGGTAGCCTTATCATCACAGATGATCATCAGCTGATTAAACCCAATCAGTCAAACTCTATATAAGAAAAGAGAAAAACTTTAACCCGAACTGTCAAAGCACAAATAAAAATAGTCCTACACCCACTTTGTATGTGTGTTGTTTTGATGATAAGGCCACTTGATATTAATTCGCTTTGGCCTGCTTCTCTGACGGTAGCCCAAGGTAAAATAAATACTTTGCGGTTACCCTAGTATCAAGTGACACAAGGCAAGAACCTCCAGCTGTTTACAAACAAAACGTGTTCAGCAAAACCTTTTGGTTATTGAAAAAATTATTCAAATATTCTTCGAATTATTATAAATATTTAAATAAAAGATGTCAGCTAATAAACGTAAAAATTTTAATGGCATGGAAGAAGATCCCAATGATTCCGATACGGAGACCTCTAGTGATGACGAAGAACCTCACCCAGATGCATATACCGGCAACGAAGTAAGTTTTTGTGTACTTTCCTCTTAATGTTTTTAAAATGTCTCAAATGATTAGGAAGTTGTTGTAGATTTCGAAGGGCGTACTCCAATTGATCCCGATTGCCATGGTATATCTCAACTTCTGCAGAGGGTATTTCTGAAAGCTCATATTGACTGCATGCAAATTGCCGATTTGATTATTGGTAAAATCAAATAAATTCAGATTAGAATATAACCTGCTTTTACATATTTAAATATTTTATTGTAGCTCAAAATTTCGTAGGCAGCGTGATATGCCAGTGCGAACCGGATGGTGTCGAAAGTGATGCCGATGACGATATGTGCGAAGATGGAACAATTTTTGGAATTACTACGGTCTTAAATATTACCGCTAAGAAAAATGTACCTTGTATTGAACAATTTCGTTCGTTCCTTGTTCAAAAGGCGGAAAAACATGCAACAGATGCCGTCTTAAAACATTTCCGCGATGTTTTAGGTAACGAGGCCAGACCAATAGGCTATTTGATAAATGAACGGTTTATAAACATACCTGCACAAATATCTGTGCCTTTACTAGAGAATCTTTACAAGGAAATGACTACCGCCAGTCAAAAAGGAATGCCTTATCATTTTATATACTTCCTTATGATAATAAAGTTTTATCGAAAGGAGCCCAAGAAAGGTAAACCAAAAGAAGATACATATACGAATGCTGAGGAAGAACTGTTGGCTGAGAAAGCGGTTAGTTCATTCGAATATTCTGTAGAAAATGAATGTGACTTAGGCATGTCAGGTGACTGGTTGGAAGGTGACGCTACTTTAACCCCCTATAGAAAAGTGTTGCTGTTTGATGCTAAGAATTTACCAAAATTAATATCCGACATACAAAAATACATCAGTGGACAATAAAAGACATAATAATTCTGCAGGAAATTAAAAAATTTGTGTAACATAAATAAAATATCTTTTATCAGGAACGGTTTCGAGAAGAGAGAGAAAAGGATATTGCCCCTTCATAAAACGGATAAAATATCTAATTTTTTATTGCCCTGTTTTAAAAATGTTGGACCATATACTCATTAAAAAAGCTTTATTCGCACCTCCTAATGACAACTTCGAAAGATATTTTCCTAACTAGAATGTAAATAACTTTTTAATCAGCAAATACATACATAATTTTATTATATAAAATACATGTTTAACAGTATTTCTAATATGGGACTTCTTACGTATTACGCGTATGTACTAACCCTGCGTTTAGACATGTAAGTACTTGCATGCAAGTTCTGTGTACGTATTATCAACGAAAGAGCAATTTGTGTTCGTTTCTCTGTCTTTCTCATAGCTGAACCAAAAGTGTGTTAAGTAGAAAAGTTTGAGTGTATTGAGTTTTTCGAACTTGCACTTGCATGTGTAAAGGCCAGGTAAGTATGCAGATTAATAACAGTTCTTTTCGAATCGAATTACGGAGTAATACATTTATTTTCCTATATGAAGTTTGACATTTATCATAGGGTACGCATTTAGTGGGTGGGGGACGTTCGCATTTAGTGGGTGTCCACACCTGATGAATTTATATCATAATGAATATAAAACTTCATATAAAAACAATATTTTCTATACCGGTTAAGTTAAGTTAAGTAAAAACAATATTTTTAATAATAAATATTTTTAGCATAAATTTTTATAAGACGATCGTATAAAAATTTAGCAGAAAATCGAAAAAAGTAGAAATAAAATCGCCAAAAATTATTTCTTGTAAAATTTTCTCATCCAAATTCAAAACCCATTAATGACTATTATTAGTATAAGAAAAACCAGCAAAATCACATCGCTTTAATTTCTTGCAAACGAGTTTTGGTGGGATTTATTTTTGAAAATACTCTAAACAAACTAATTTTTCGGAGGTATACAAATTTTTAACTTCAATTTCGTTAAAAAAAAATAGCCATAAAAATCGCCAACAAATTTATTTATCGCCAGAAAAATCGCCATGTCGCCAAATCAAAAATTTAGACGCCAAACAAGTTGGAAAATCGCCACGTTTGGCGAGAAATCGCCATACCTGACAACCCTGGTAGAGATGCATATACTTAAGTTGAATTAATTTTATCAGATGGTGTTGATTCTAAAACAACTACAACATTAATATAACATTTGACATCTCAGCCCCTATGTCAACATATGCAAATTTTGGCATGCGAGCCTCGAATTTGCGGAAAAAGTAGAACAGCTGTGCTTATAATATCACCTGTATAAATCCACCTTGTGTATACCTATTTATTGGCTCATGGAGCCGTCTAATCGAAATCCAGTGCTGGCGGCATAGAAATTCAGATTTACACAGCCAAAGCCAAGTACAATCCACATTTGGTTCCAATCCGTTTTAAAATACACAAATTTTCGAAAATGGTACTGGATGGACTATTTTTTAACTTTCTGGAACATCAACACAACAGATTTTAGATTAAATCGTTAATATCTGCAAACATGATTTTTTATACTAATTTTTATACCGCCTTATAGTGGTTGGCGTTTTTCGAATTCAACTACGACATTTTGTAATAGATTAAAGAAACATGTAGCGTGGTTTCTTTAATCTATTACAAAATGTCGAAGTTGAAGTCGAAAAACGCCAAACTCAATAAGCCCCATGAATTTGAAATAAAATACATAACACCACAATTAGCCAATTCACAAAGTCTTTTAAAGTGATAGGTAATAAAGTACTATTCAAGGCCGAATAGCACTACTGTGAACGGTCTGTTGTATTACCATATGAAAATTTTCATAAACGCTAAAAGTAAAATAAAATAGTAGGTCAGTTTGTTTGCTGTTACGCTAAAATTCAGTATATGAGTAATTACTGAATAAACTGAAAAATTTACTCTCAAAAAAGCTGTTGCCCATAAAAATACGTGAAAGGAAAAATTATTCAAATTAGTACCATTAGGGAAACAACTGATGTAGAGTTGGAAAACAGTGACACTTTTAACTACAAAAATTTTTTTCTTATGCATACTCGATACAATACTTTTTATAACATGAAAGTTTTAGCAAAATGTAAATAATTTATTTTGCGTAATCTTTCCCATTTGTTTTTTAAATTTATTCAAAAGTACATAATCATTTGTTTTTCTAAACAAATGGACTTAAAGACAAGTGCGGTACCAAGTAGTGAAGTACTTATCATTTTCACAACACTAAATAATTAAAGTAATATAAATAAAATAAAACAATTGGTTTCTAAAAATTTTATTTTCTATTTGAAGGTATATAATTGTGTTAACAAAACAAAAATTTTATAAAAATTATTCATTCACTTCTTATTTTTGTTCTAGTTTTATTTCAGTTTTTCGTTTTTCGATAATTTTTTCGAACGGAGCTAGTATTGAAAATAAAAACTTGCGTTGAATTTGTAAACTAAAAACAGCTGACTTAATAGCACGTTGAAAAAACATAGGTAACAAAATAGTATTGTCATATTATATTTTAATATGAAAAATAGCAACATTTTACGAAATACTACAAATGGACGAAATAGTACACTTTGTGAATTGGCTAATTGTTCCTTTTTATATAATTATGCGGAAATCGGCAACACTGTCGAAAAACTAGTTGTGGTTCATAAACAAGTACATACTCCATTTATTTTTTGCTGGGGAACTAAATAACCACTGGGCAAGGAAACGTGTTTTCTTTGTGGCCAGGTAGTAATTGGCAATTACTATTACAATATTTTGGAAAAAGTGATTGTTAAGTTTATCTTCAACCATAAGTTAGTTACGTTGTGGATACGTCAACTGTTTGTAAGTATGGATGAGCTGATGTACGTTCATAGTAACAAAGAAATTATTCACATCTTTCATTAACTTTTTGTTTGTGTTTGATATCCCATAGTACATGTACATGTAAGCTACTTTCGAGCCTTTAGCTAAGCATTCGTTTAGAGTGTATGAAATGAGTGACTGACTGACTGTGTGTGATTGCGAACATAAGTACGTAGTTTTAGTTTCGTTTGTTCGTATTGCAATTTATAAATTTCTGATTGTGGAACATGTGTTAAAAAGTATTCTTTTATAAGTTTTTTATTTTAGTTGTTTGCTAGACTTCGAATCGATTAGATTTTCTTGCTACGGTGTTATTCCAGCAAGTTTTTATTGCTACTCATTTTCATTGAACCAGTCATCAGCTGTTGGATAAAAGAAAGACGAAAAAATCCATATCTAAACTTAAGTAACAAAGCATTTTCTAAATATCATTGGCATCAATAGTAGGCGAACAATGGGACTCGATAAGTAAGTAAAACTGCTTTGGTTAAGATAATTATTATTTAAATTGTTCATAGGTATTTATAATTACTTTGTTCAAAATTGTAAAAAGTTTGATTTCAACAAAGAAACTGTTTTTCACAATAAATATGTAATTTTTTAATTACTGTGCATCCCTGTTCTAGTATGATCATTAGCAATGATAACTGTGCTAGCGTTCGATAATAATAATTAAAGTAAAAAAATGAAATGTAATAGTTACCACATATTAAAGAAATAAAATAATAAATATGTACTACATACATAATATTATGTATGTACGTATTTTGAAGTGGTAGTAAAACTAAGATCAGGCGTTAAAGCGCCCAACAACTTTATCTATACAAATACATATCGCTCATTTCATATCTAAAAAAACATGAATTTTGAATTAATAGTGCAGAATTATTCGTCATATTGTGTAAATATTTCATAAAAATTTCTTGTATACTCATCTTTTTTCCATTAATTTGTATGTAAAATTAAAACTTAGTCATTTTCTGCAAAACTAGTTCTTTTGAGTTATGACATTGTTGCAGCAAATGGACGATATAATGATTTTTAGACACAGAGCATTTTTAGCGTATTTTTAAACACTTCGTATCTGTTCTAATTAGGGATGGGCAAACGAAAAAAAATATATCGATGTCGATATATGTTTAAATATCGATCGGCATAGATATATATCGAATAAAAATATCGATATTTCGATATACATGAGATTATTCATATATAATCCCACAATTTCTTAAAAATAAAACACAAAACGTACTTTTATTATAAATAATTAACCTGCAAAGACCCAATTTTCAACTTCCTTCATGTTTCAACAATATTTCATGGAACGTACATCAAGAATATTATACTCAAAGAAAGATAATTTTTCGAATACACAAAAGATTATGAATAAAACAAAAGATATTGTAAGGAATTTTCTACGAAAACTACGAAAAATAAAACTAAAACTAAAAAATGTCGAATTTGATACTGTCGATATATTTTGAAAAATATCGATATATTGCAAGTAAAAATATCGACGATATATCGATATATTTTTGAGAAAATATCGATATTTTTGCCCATCCCTAGTTCAATATTTTTTTTGTTTCACATGCATACATATGGGCTAGGGTGATCGAATAGGATTTTCAACTGGTTTTAAAACCGATATTTTTGGGTTTGGGGAGTCGAATATTATGATATCAAGGAAGAAAACTAAAAAAAATATATTTCTTGAATAGACAGTTTTCTCCTATTTAAAGTTTGTTAATATTTTTACGAAATGCTATAATACACCGCTCCGTTAGGGACTATTCACATAGATTTGTTACAGAGTGAATATTCGAATATTCGCATTGGCGCAGGTAGAAATGTTCCCGACATACCAAATGGCTTGAAAAAAATATTATAAAAAGCTTACTAACATAAGCCTTAAGCTTGAAAAAGTATTGAAAATATATTAAAAAAGGCTTAATATAAGCTTATTCTTGCAATTGTAGCTTAAAATAATATTATATTAACTTTTGTATAGAAAACCTAATATGTCTTAATATTTTTATAAGCTTTGAAGAATACAATTCACAAATAAGCCTGCCTGTTCTATAAATCGAGTCGATTTAAAAACGGTCGATTTAGTGAAATTAAATCCACCAACAGCAAAATTTGTTCAAACATTTTTTCAGTTTCATATTTTCTAGAGCTTAAAATATTATATCTTAAATTAATTTAATATATATGATTTAAAATACAGCAATGGTGGCATTGATTATGTTTGGAAAACGAGAAAATTACTCGGATTCGGTTTACAGAACAGGGCCGAATATATTTTTTAATGTTGAAAAAGAAAATTGTTATTATTTACTTCAAATTCATTCGATTTCATTTATTTATTACATACATATTTATGTTTTTTATGTTGCAATTTACAAAATTACACGTGCACCCAATTTGCAATTTAAAACTCGATGTAAATGCCGCTGTAGCATGTATTGAAAGAGATAAGTCTTTTTCAATCGTTACATTGTTCTCTTGAATATATGTATGACGTTTATAAGCATACTTTAGAAACAGTTGTTTATAATAATAGTTTCTCAAGCATTGTTAAAAACTGCTTGTGAAATCACATTTTATAAACATTATTATAAGCGATGTTGAGAAAAGCTTAATGCCCACTATTTATATAAGCTTATTCTCAAGTTGAATTTGTAATTTTTTTTAATACATGCCTCTTATGTATATTATTTTTTCTCATATATGTTCACTTTTTTCATTACTTCCGAATACGAATATGATTCTAAGTAAAAATTATTAAAAATAATATTTTTTGTTTAATTTTCTGTATATTTTTTTGTATTATTTTTTGGAACGTATGCGCAAAATATTCGTGAAATATTCGCTTGAATTAGGCGAATACGAATATCATGAAAGGGGCCACTATTGGGTGATTCGAATACGAATATTCGTAACATCACTAGTGTATACGATACATACACGTAGTATCTGCACATATACACATACATAATATGTATGTATGTATATGGAGCTGATCTTGTGGGAAAGCTTTTTTATATCTACTAGAAACTTTTGAGATTATAGCAAAAAAATTTCTTAAGCACTCTAATGTACATATGAAATTTCAAAAACCATTGACCATTTCAATGTAAAAGCTTGTTGACACAAACTCGACCTCAAGACTTGCTCCTTTTCTGATTCACAACTAAATTGATAGTTGAGTTGTAGTTGTCAAATTCTTATTATATATTGTATTATTATATTTTATTTTTATGTCGAGTACATATTGTGTTACATTTGTTTACTTTTAAAATGGCAATTTTAAAGTGCCCATCATTATTCCAGACGCCAACCTATCAAATTTGTCAACTAATATTGTTCCCATATGCATAAAACATAAAATCTCAAGAAAAAATAGTAAGGCTAAAACTAAAAATATTTAAAATATTCTGTGATATTCAAAAAACATAGAGCATAGATAAAAACCACATTACGAAAATTATTTCGAAAACAACTAAAATTGGTTGAGCTGAGTTGTAATATTGACAAATCAACTTAGTTGGGTTGTCAATCATAATAGGGCCCTTATTAAATTGACTCCGTTTAGTTTCGGGTCGATATCGGCCACTTTGACGACTACTTACTAAGAAACTGAAAAACTTTAATTCCGTTTCCGAACGGAATTGAACTCTGTGACATGGCCGATTATTATGACATTCCGATGAGAAAAATTAGCGGAAAAACGGGTGGCAAATGACGTCGACCCACTGACATGGTGGAAAGTCAATAAGGAAAAATACGGGAACTTACAGGACTTTTCTTTTTAAATACTACGTCGTTGTGAAATATATTTTGTTTGTTTTTTTACTTAAAGAAGATTATTATTTTGCTTTAGAGAAAGGTTTTTTAAGTAAAAATGATTAAAAATTAATATTTTTTGTTTACTTTTCTGTATATTTTTTGTATTATTTTTTGGAACGGGTGCGCAAAATATTCGTGACATATTCGCTTGAATTAGGCGAATACGAATATCATAAAAGAGGCGAATATTCGGCGATTCGAATACGAATACGAATATTCGTAGCATCACTAGTGTATACGATACACACACGTAGTATCTGTACATATACACATACAAATATGTATGTACATATATAAGGGAATTAAAAAAATGTATGTACATACTATGAACTACATTAAACTCATTTCGAACATACATACCTACAATCTCTTAGAATGAATAACTGCCTCACGAGTATCGTTAATCTTATCACATTGTTCATTATTAATTCATAAAAATAAAAGTTGAGAGCTATGTTTTTCAATCAAACATATAACGTTTTTTTCCGCTTCAGAATTTTTTTAGGAGTTTTGGTATCGACTTTTTAAACATATTTTGCCTTTACTAGCATACATATGTTGCTTTATAGTGCGTTTCCATATACGTGTTTTTGACCAAAATATGAGTTTTGCCCAAAATACGTGTTTTCCTACATGTTTTCCCATACAATTGTCACGTCAAACAGCGTGTTTTGCTCCAAATTATGTCGAAATTTGTCTATGCAACGCTGCGTTGGCTCCATGATTACAAATTCAACTTTGGGTCATCCATTTACTGTGATTGGCAAATGCAAAAAAGGGCCACTGTTATGCGGCCACATAAGGAACGATATATGGCGTGCATTTTATTTTCGAAGAAGAATGTAAACAACACAATAAAAATGTCAAACTTATTACGAACATAGTTTGCTCAAAACGACCTGTTTCGCTCATAATGGAAACGTACTATTAAGGCCATGTTTAGTAAATTTTTTCTTGTTTTCGTATTAGGGATGGGCAAGTGTAAAAAATATATTGGTATATCTATATCGGTATACTTTTCAATATCGATCGTCATCGATATACATGTGTATATCGAACAAAAAATATTAATATTTCAATATACGTACATATCGCTCATTTGCTGCAACGTTGTTATAACTCAATTTACTCTCAATTTTCTCTTACACAGCGTCTTCACGGGACATTAACTTTGAGATAACATGAGAAAAAACGTCGGCAGAATACTAAAAACAAAATGTCGAATTTTCTCTTAATCTAGGGGAAGACGTACTTTTACTTTTTCGATAAGATTTTCGATAAGATTTTATTTTATGCAAATGCTCATCGAGTTAACATGTACTAGTTTCGCATAATTAGTTATCTTATTTTTAATTTTTCACATAAATTTTAATTTATAAATCAATTAAACACATTTATTAATTTATTTAACAAAGAAATTTTATCAAAAACATCGCTTTTCATTAATTTTAATAAACACTCACACATGCACACTATTTTATTTTCATGTACATGTGTTTTTTGATAGTTCATCTCAGAAGATTGTTGTTATAAGAATTCTTATAACAACGCTCTCATAAAAATTCTTATAGCATTGAGATAACACTAATTTGAAGTCTACACGTAACATAATTCTCTCTGCGATTGAATTTGACAATCTCATCTTACATATTATGTTACGTGTAGACCTCAAGTTAAGAGGTGAGTATGCAATATACTTGTATGAAACGGGGGCTCCTTGAAAACTGGCCCCAAACTGAAAAATTAAAAATGGCCCCAAAATTTGTCCATTGAAAACAACAACAAAATTTATTGGGGCCATTTTTCTTATTTTGAGGCCATTTTTAATTTTTATTTATTTGGGGCCATTTTTCCTATTTTGGGACAATTTTGCATTTTTTAATTTAAGACAATTTTTCTTATTTTGTGACCATTTTTCGTAAAACCAGCTGAGGAAATATTTCTGCATAGCCGGACTTCGGCCGGGCTCAAGGGGTTTTCCGCTCCGTATATCGAAAAGCAGCTTCGCTGAGTAAAAATTTTTGCATAGCCGGCCTTTGGTATGCATATGTAGGGTACAAAAAAAAATATGTTTGAACTATTAAAAAATAGACTTAATTCCTTTTTGAATACACTTGCTATAATTGCATTAAATTTTGCTGATAACAACTTTGTATTTTATATAGAAAAGTTTAATGACGTTTTAAAACAAAAATTCTTTTAGTGTTTTGTCATGAAATATTTAGATTAAAGAAAATCTCGAAAAACTTTTGGAACTTAATTAAATCAAATATGTATAACCTAAATTAAATGAAATCATTTGCATTAATATAATTTTTTATAACAACTTAAACTTTTTTTATTAACATTGTTTTTTTGCATAAAAGTAAACAAAAACGGCCTTGACATTGTACACGGAAATATGATATCACAAACATACAAACTTTTTTTTTACTGAGTTGTTATATTAATTTTAATAAAATTAAATTAAATATTTTTTTATTTCTCAAAGTGACTGGTCACTACACAACATCAAGTAATATGAGCTATGGGAATGTAGAATATCCACACATACTAACATACATACTACATATTGTAACTGAAAAGCAACACAACAATATTTAAACGTTTTTTTAAGATCATTGAACTGAAATGGTTTACATTACGTGATTAACATTTTTAAATGTTTATTTCCAATCACTACACAAACTTTATGTGAAAGCGTTTATTCCGCCTAAAACTTTCAAATAAAGTTTCTCTTGTTTTGAACCGGATTTTATTTAACATCAAAACTATTTTTGAAATAAAATTACAGATGTAAGTACATGTTGTTGTTGCACTCCAATTAAAAATAATGCATACATATTTAATATGAATATTAGGGGAGGAATAGTGTTATATGGAGATCCTTGGTAACAAGATTTGGATACGCTAGAACCCATAGTTTTGTGAGTTTTGATAAAAAAATGTATTAGCCCAAAAATTAATGGGGTCGGATGAAGGTTAATGGCTCCTCTTCTGGGTCAAAAGCGGAAAAACGAGACAAAATCCACAAAAAGGTTCGCAACTGTCTTTGAATCGCTCCCAGAGGAGTAAAATGTTTTATAAAATTTGCCCCCACCGCCTTAACGAGTCGCAGAGTACAGGAGTAAAATGTATGACCGGCCCCCAATATTTTTCTTACCCCAACACGTTTTCAGGACATATCTAGCCTCTATCTTCAATCATTATGGTGGTCCCAATACAAAATTTGTACATTTTTATAATTTTTTATATATTTATATAGACAGGTTTTTTTTACCATTGTGGTTGTTGCGCTTTGTAAATTAATATGCATAGATAGGCCCTGGGGAGTGATCAGCTCACCAAAAATGCTTTAATCCCCTCCACAAGTTCAAAACATTAGGGTAGTTTTGGTAATGGTAAGCCTACGGGAGGGACTAATTTAGGCTTTAGCGCTCCTTCCCCAGAAAAATTTTCAACCCATAATTTTTCAAAGCATGCCTAGCCTCAATCATTAGGGTCTCCACATGCAAAAATGTTTAATATCTAAATTTTTTTTATTAGGAACATAAAAAACATTTGTATAATTAAATAAGGTTAATTATTTGGGGGACTCAAATGGTATGACGGCAACATAAACATTTATGTTCCTATTATTTTAGCACAGCTTTTGTATGAAAAAAAAAAAAAAAATATTTTTAAACTAGTCTAAAATATTATTACATTACGACAAAATGATATGATAGCACACCGTTTGAATACCCCAATTGTAGCATTTAAATTAATTAATTTTTATTATGCGAAGGATATTTCCAAGGTAGATTGAACAGGTACCACTACGAGATCAGCTGTTTTAGTAAATTTAAGAACGTGTGCGTCACACAGACAATAGATTTTGATACATCTCTGGTATGTTTCTATCAACAACGGGCATGTGTTAGTAAATTTGAGGGGTCTTATGAATGTGTGCAACACACAGGCAATAGATTTGACATATTTCTGGTGTGTTTTTACCAACAAAATACATGTGTTTTTTGTTGTATTTTTTGTCGACGTTGTGGTACCTATATTATTGTATCAAGCCTATTTCTTCCTATTTTTAGCGACAACCTGAAGCAAAAGCATTGTTTTTCTTCGTTACGGCACAATACGTTGTTATATTCTTCTGCCTCTTTCGGCAGCGTCATTCACAACATGCAATTTACGCAATATTTCTATAGTTTTTCCCATATATCTGGGTTGGTGGCAATAAAATCCAACGACATTCCAAAGCGCTCAAAAAAGTTGGCTATTTTAAAGTATTTTGGCTCTCCTGAAAAATTTGGCTTTTAGATACACGCTCTTATTCAAGGAAAACACAGAATTGTCGCTTCAGAAGCTGTTTTGTAGAACAAAAATAATCAAATCCATAATTTCATTGAACATTCGATTTCAAAAATTTTAAGCCATAACTTGCCATCTAAGGGCCATTATTACAACTCAGCAGTAAAGTGGAAGATAGTTACTGGCATGATAAGCAGAAGTGATCGGTAAACTGACCTGCAACAATTTTTCATTATTACAACTTGCCTGTAAAATAAAAATTATCTTTTTCAAAGTATGGCTATACAAGAGCACAAGTGGCAACGTCATACATATGTATTTACAATGGCACAGATAACAGGTACACATAAGTCTACAACAAGTATAAATTTGTTGTAGAAACTACACTACAGTTGTCAAAAAGTGTTGAAAGATGGGTGGAGTTATCAGCGCAGGTAGCTCTATAATGAAATATCCAATACCGTAACGAAGGGAAGCTCCATATTGTGACAAAATTGTGATAATTTCATCACTCCATTAAGTTTGCCGAGTAAGGTCATGTGTTCTGGCGAGTTCACCAGTTAGATACGCCTTGGTGTTTACTTGATAAAGAATCAAGTATGGCAGCCTATGAAAATGTGTGCCGATAAAAGTTAGCGGAAGAATGAACTTCCCAGTAAGTTATCCCACACTTTTAGGTTATATTAAAGTTGTAATAATGAAAAACTGTTTATCCGTCCGATAAAATGCTAATTATAACTAAAGCCGAGTTGTAATAATGGCCCTAAAACTGACATGAAATGGCTAATATTAATGGCTAACATCATGTTAATGTTGAGTGTAGACTGCTCATGTTAATGTTTTCTTCATGTTTTAACATCATGTCTTAACAGCGTTCCATGTATACTAACTACATTTCTATGTAGTTAGTACACATATTTTGTACAAAACAACTTCTGAATTATTGTGGAACATGACAAAAAATATTGAATTTCCTAACCATCAACTGAAAGCTTTCAGGGTACAACACTAATGGCATAGGTAATAAAACTTAAGTTTTCTCTTTTCATATAAAAAGAGATTACCTATGAAAGATTAGTTAATATTGCCTCTTATATATTTTATGTGTTGATTTAAAGAAACATTTGCTAAAAATATTAACACAATGTTGATCTCAAATTGAAATTTATTATAATATTTGATAATACTTAAATGTTACTGGTACAATTTAAAAAATGACTGAAGATAAAAAGAATAAAAAATATTTTTAAAACAAAATCGTTTTATCTTTGTTTAAATAAATACTCTGAAGTTTAATGGCCATAATTGCTTCAACTAAAGAAATTCATTTTATCAAGTAATTAGATCAGATTTAAATTCATTTTTATAGCTACTTTTAGCCCCCGACCGAAAGAGAGTGGCATTATAAGGTTGTAGTGTGTGTCTGTTTGTCTGTATGCGCCATTGTAGAGCCCAAACGGCTGGACCGATTCTGATTAATTTTTATTTTTTCTTTGAAAGGAGACTTGATCCAGAGCGTTCTTAGCTATATTTGAAGAAAATCGGTTCAGGCGTTTAGAAGTTATAACCTCTTTTCTCAATGTATCCTCTTGAATCTGTGTGTCTGTGGCACCATAGCTCGCAAACGGCTGGATCGATTTTAATTAATTATTTTTTTGAAATCTTCAAACCTATGTTTGAAGAAAATCGGTCCAGTCGTGTTGAAGTTATCATCCATTTTCTTCGATGGTTTTTAAAATTTTTAATTTAATGTTATTTAATGAAAAACACATTAAAAAAATACGTATGTGTTTTTATATTAAAATTGCTATCTTGAAATTTATAGTAAGGAACTATTGGTGTACTATTTTCTTACTTTTTATATGGGCTATTCTCATTTGAAATGCTTTTTTCGTACCCGCTGAAAGTATAGTAAAATATTTCGAAAAATAAACGCATAAACTTGAAATGAAAATTGCTTTAGCATGATTTAATATATTATAAATAAGACTGCCCATTATGTGTTAAAAACGAAGAATTTTAATACTGTTTATACTTTCGTCATACAAAATGGCGTGTCCGTAATGCATGCTGTTTATTTTCCACATTAAGAAACTATGAAAATTTCCAAAAACGAGATTAAATTTATAACGGTTTTATAATATTTGCATTTGCTTCTGTTATTTCACACAATAAATTTTTTAAAAATACTAGAAATTATATATTTTTTAAATTGTTGTCCGCTTTTATAGTACGCTTATTAACTCAGTTTAAATATTTAAATTACATTAACAACATACACTAAAATAACAGCGTATGTTAGGTTAGGTTAGGAGGGCAGTAACGACTGAAGAAGTGACTCACTTGGTTCCGTTAATTCGATCCCTTTGTGATATAGTAGAGCAGACAGGGCGTAAAAATCGTTAATTACGATTGTCCTGTCGCCGTGTCAAAGCATCCCGATTGAACTAAGTACGAGGATAGCCTGACTAGCCCTACATTAGCCAGATTGTCTAAGTCTGGAAATATGTTAGCGCCCAAGATTGTTGTCCTTAAGCTGTCTAGAGCCGGACACTGACATAGAAGATGAAGAACTGTCTCCTCCTCTTCCTCATCATTACAACTTCTGCAGTAGTCGTTATGATTTAGACCCATCCTTCTGGCATGGGTCCCAATATTCCAGTACCCTGTGAGCACTGTTACTAATATTTTCGTTCGACCTTTACTGAGCCTGAGCAGATCCCGTGTCCTGCTGAGGTCGTATTGGGGCCACGTGGACCTAGCCGCGCGGCAGGTGCCTTCGCGTTCCCACCTATATTTTACCAGCCTGTATGATTCAAGCAGTATCAGTAGTTTACAGTGTGATAGAGGAATGCCAACGAAGTAGCAGCTCATCGAGTTGCTCAATGTCATGCCCTCTTTGGCAATTCCGTCCGCAATATTGTTTTCGGGACAATCTGAGTGTCCCGGAACCCAAGCCAGTGTTACTCTCGAATGTCTCGCTATCTCGTTTAGAGATACCCGGCATGTGACAACCGCCAAGGAAGTGGTGTATACACCATTTCTAGCGTCGATGGCCGCTTTGCTGTCGGTAAATATGTCATTTAAAAGCTTTGTGAAGTTTGTTAAATAGTATTATATTGCAAAACGTTTCATCAATCAATCGTGGCTTGTATCCAAAAAAATGTATTGAGTGTTATCCATATTTTTCAATTCAATTCAAAATTTTTAGTGTATAAATAAGGAGTTTATGGTAAAACCCATCGAATATTATACATCTAAATTGTTTTAAATTAAAAATATAGTATGTGTTCTGAAAAAATATCGAATTCGTAAGAGAATGTATTGAGCGTTACGTTAAAAAGTTTTTATATATGTACGGCGTTATTTATAAAAAAATATTTTATGTTTATTAAGAGCTTATTTGACAACTTTCTATACAATAATTATTGTCAAATAAACCTTTAATAAACATAATATACTTTTTATAAATCAGGGTGATATAATTTATCTATACATTTTAGGACGTAAAAAAAAGGTAACAGCAGCTGAAGGGTAGAAACGATAGAGAACGTGATCCGGGGCCGAATCGTCGCATTCGATATCAAGCAGAATCTATCGAAATTTTTCCTTTTGGGATTACAGCATACGATAATCGAGTAGCTGCTGTTTAAATTCCACTCGATAGCACTAGAGCGATGGGTAATCCAATATTTTCGAACAATTTTACTCCATCACGTATGCGGTAATTCGGCCCCTGATTTGCTTTGGAAAAATTTTGGGTCTACCATTCTGTGTGTTGCTATATTTTCGAAAAATGTATTTGAAATTAACATAAATTTTAACATTGTCGGCTGATCTTATTAAAATTGGTCTTATTTTAATGAAGGCTTAGTTATCCTCTTAAAATAGTTGTTTACAAAGATTTATACATGAGCAAAGAAATCTTTGTAAACAACTATCTTAAGAGATATAATTTTTTTATCTCTCCTATCCGAAATTTTAAAAATTTAAATACTTCCTGCCATTATTATTATTTTAGATAGTAGATATATAGTGGTTTCATACCAAATATGTACTTACTGTTTGTCGCGAAGGTAAATGTAATGTTCAATACACAAACATTTAAAAAAATAATAAAAAATATATAATTTTATTTCAGGATCCATAGAAGGGATGACAACTATAATATGAATCCAACCTTTTCATATTTCTATTAGTTACATTGGTAACAAAAACAAAATGTACATTTAGAATGAGAATCATCCATATACTTAAATGTTAAGAAGTATGTATGTAATCTCAAACGCCCACTTTTATTTTTTTAATTATTAAAACCCCAAAGAACTCAGATTTATAAATTTCTAATCAAGTAAAATAAATTCACAATTCTACACACATAGTAGATATTTAATAGTATCCCAGCCAAAAAAAAAAAACAAATTGGTAGTTTTTCCAAAATCATAGCGTTTACATTGCATACCAAGAAGTGCAATTACTGAATTTAATATTCTAAAACTTTTGTTTGTCGGCAGAATTTGCTCTAGTCAACCTTTTAATCGCATACCGTTCAGCTCTTTGGATCACTTATGCACTATGACAAGCAATTGTCATACGGCACTTTTACCATGAGTGGACCAGTACTTTGACTTCAGTTTATCAATGATTTTGCTAATGAATTGTTCTTTTTGTGCTGGGATATACCCGAGCTATAATCAGTATATTCCTCGCAATAAATTAAAAAATAGTTGATAACGTATCAAAAACTATAGAATTGTATATAAAAACCTCTATTTATCTACAAACTAAAACTACAAATAGTTATATTATTTATTGATATAATCCAAATAACTTGAGAAATATGTTATTTATCAGGTCTATTCTGTATTCCATTCGGAATGAAAATATTCGTAATTGTCATAGCATCGTTGTTATAAATATTATTTTGTAACAACAATGCTTTGATAATTCCGAACTTTTCATTCCGAATGGAATACAGAACATACCTGTATAACTTCGTAATAGAAACATGAAGTTAAAACGCAGAATTATTGGAAAACATTATGATCAATCGACAACTTAACAAATATGTATTTGGTTCATCAAACTTTTGTTCACATTCTACAATTCTTAAGTCAACTAATTATACAATAGTTGTACAAATGTTGTGGATAGTTCTATTTAAACAATTTGTACAGCTGCAAAATCATTTCCTATAGTTATCGAATGGCGTATGGAGACAAATTTATACGATACGAATACTTATTTTAAAATAATGCAATCAATATGTTGCGTAATGAACATTTTCAACTTTATATATTTTTATTGCAAAATCTAGCTATTGTGTAAATTATAACAAATTAAAAGAAAATTCATGAAAATTATAATTTTTTTATAGACTAGTACCATGCACCGTTCATCTGGCGAAAATGATACAAAAATCTGGTTGTGATGTTTTATGTATTATTGATCGTCAAATACCCTGCGAATTGACAGAGCAATTCAATGAATTTCGTTCGTTTGATAAGGCTTTCGATTCGGTAGTATCATGCTTCAAATCGAATCAATTAGATTTACCTGTGGTTTATTCACCGGTCCCGGAACTAAGCGATTATCATGATGTTAGATGTTATCAACAAGCTGCTGCTAAATCCTTACAAAGGGCCATAAAGGCCGGTTTTAAAGCCCCTCTATTATTTATTCCTCAAACCACTAAATTCAAAAATGCAGAGTTATGTACTGTATTGGGTGCTTTAGAGGAACTTTATGTGGTAAGTTCAATTATTAATTAAATGTGTTTATTTATTTTTTAATAAATTTTAATTTACATTTTCAAGCCCATTCAATTACGTGAAGATTTGCCTGAAAAACGTCAACGTGTTGCCAATTTGTCTGTGATGATGTCAAATCCTAAGGCTGAAGAAATCTTTAAGGAGGCTTTGATTTTGGAATCTGGAAGATTTGTTGCGCGTGACATTGGTAAGTTTGGAAAGAATTATAATTTAAATATGTAATAGAAGGGAAAAATTTTCCAATAAACGTACAAAAAAACGAGTTACTAAAATCATTCTTTAAATGCCCTAAACTTTATTAGAAATATAATACGATATAAATAAACAAATGATCGTTTTTTATATCGCAGACACATTAGAATAGTTCTTAAAAAATATGGGGGTTTGTCTCTGTTAAAAGCACTGCGACAAGCATGCAAGTGTTTTCTTCTATTAACGCATTGAAAAAAATATATGCGCCTAAAATTATACTTCAACTTTTCTTCTATTTTAGGTGTTGGAGATCCCGAACGTATGGCACCATCACGTGTTGAAGAATATGTTTCACAAATATTCAATGGCCTGAAGGTGACAATCATAAGTGATGTAAATGTAATCGCTAAAGAGTATCCTTTGTTTGCGGCCGTAAATCGTGCTGCCAATCAAGTGAAGCGTCATCAAGGACGCATTATTTTCTTAGAATATAAACCACCTCAGCCAGCCAAAAAAACTTTGATGTTAGTAGGCAAAGGTGTCACTTATGACACTGGTGGTGCTGACATTAAAGCCGGAGGCATTATGGCTGGTATGTCTAGAGACAAGTGTGGTGCGGCTGCTGTAGCTGGGTTTATGCAGGTATTATAACAATTCAATTTTTTTTAAATATGCAAAAATTAATTGGTTATTTTTCAAGATTGTCAATGAACAAAAGCCCTCGGATGTTCATGTTATTGCTGCCTTGTGCTTAGTCCGTAATTCAGTGGGCGAGGAATCTTATGTCGCGGATGAAATCATAACATCACGTGCTGGTGTTCGTGTACGTGTTGGAAACACAGATGCTGAAGGCCGTATGTGTATGGCTGATGCATTATGTCGTATGAAAGAAATCGCAGTGTCCGACAATTTGCCCGATCCTCATATTTTTACGATAGCTACCTTAACCGGTCACGCCTGTTTGGCAGCAGGGGAAGGTTATTCAATTATTATCGACAATAGTGTTGCCCGCGCTGCAGATCATGCACGAAAGTTGCAAGAAATTGGTACTTCATTTGGTGAACCTTTCGAAGTCTCAGTTTTACGTCAAGATGATTTTGATTTTAATGCAGCCAAAGTTATTGGTGAAGATATCGTTCAATGTAATAATGCTGCTTCTTCGCGTACACCTAGAGGTCACCAGGTGCCAGCCGCTTTTCTTATACAAACAACCGGTTTGGAAAAGCATGGCTTGAATTCGGATAAACCTTTAAAGTATACCCATTTGGATATTGCTGCTAGTGCTGGAGAATATCCTAAAATGCCTACTGCAGCGCCAATTGTCGCTTTAGCTAAAGTTCATTTATCTTAAAAAGACTCATTAAGTAAAGCAATTTTTACCCAACAGTTTTAATTGTTTAGTTTTATTTCATGTAATACCATATTTTTCTTCAGCAAAGAATTAAAATTTAAAAATTTTTAGTTATGTATTAACTTTTCTTGGACATGTGATTCTTGTATAAAGATTTTTCATTTTACATACATGCATATTTACATACATACATATAATGCACAAAAATTAATTACAATTTAATAACTTCTGTATTTCTCAAAGAATCTTAATTGTACTAATTTTTTCAAAACTTACTCTTTTATCTACACAGAAAAAACTATTCCTCAAAAAATGTCAATAAAAATAATTAATAAAATTGCTTTCAATTAATTTCGTTTAAAAATTTAAAGTTTTAAAAATTTCGAGTAATTGAGAGGCCTAGTGCAATATCTCGGTAAGCCACAAAAGCAAAATATCGAATTAATGGACTTTTAAGTTTAAACAAAATTTAAAATTGTGTGGTTTTTTGAATTTTCTAATGTAAATACATGCATGCTGCGTATTATTTCCAAAATACTAGAATTTATCCAAAAATATCTCTAGGACACATAAAACCAATTTTTGATTTCATGTGGCTTACCGAGTTGTTGCACTAAGCCCTTAAATTGAAAATTAGAATTTTGGTAATTGAATGTACAATTTTCGTCGTACGTTTAACCATAGAAGACTGACTGACTCTTGGCAAATAGTTGTCAGAAACCTAAGGCCCCTATTATGATTCACAACTCAACTAGGTTGAGTTGTCAAAGCTACGACCCAACTCAACCATTTTTTTGTATTATGATTGACAACTAATTTTAGTTGTCTTCGAAAAAATGTTCGAAAAAGGTTCTTTTCTATACTCTGTTTTTTGAAACCATAGTAGCCATCACAAAATATTTTTAGTTTTGGCCTTACTATTTTTTCTTGAGATTTTATGCTTTGTGGATATGGCAACAATATGGGTTGACAAATGGGATAGATTGGCGCCTAAAATACCATTTTAAAAGTAATTAAAAGTAACACAATAGTCGAAATAAAAACCAAAACACAACTGATAAAAAACTGAGACAACTGCTTTGATGAAGTTGTATTCTATGATATGAATTTGACAACTACGACTCAACTATCAATTTAGTTGTGAATCATAATAGGGGCCTAAGTCAGTTGTCAAAAAACTTTAATCTAAGAATGTATTAGTAGAACATTTTGTATTAGTATTGGTTTCAATAAAAAAAATTCCCCACAGCATAAAAATCATACTTCGTTGTACAAAAAGTATTTTTCGAAATTTTATATATTTTAAACATGAATTTTTAGTTATATACAATTAATTTTGCATTAATTAATAAAAACATGAATTTATAATCATTTTTAATACTTTGAGCTCAAACATTTTTTATTTGCTAAACATTTTTTGCAATTTCTCTATTTTGTACTAAAATAATTTATCCCCAAATAGCAACAAAAATGCAATAGTGCTGAATGAAAAAAATGGTCGAAAGCTTCGATAAATTTTAACACAGAAATGTCAACAAAATTAAAAAGTATTTTAAAATTACAGAAAGAAGAAACATAAAATGTATTATCCTAACATACCATACAGTAATCAAAAGGCAATACAACTTGAGAAGAAGCTTATATAAATTGTGGGTTTAAGCTTTTCTTAACTTCGCTTATAATAATGTTTATAAAATGTGAATTCACAAGCAGTTTTTAACAATGCTTTAGAAACTGTTATTATGCACAACTGTTTCTAAAGTATGCTTATAAACGGAATACATATGTATATTCAAGAGCGCAATATAACGATTAAAAATGACTTATCTTTTTCAATACATTCTACTTGTTACAAGTGCTTTACGATTAGCGAAACTAATTTTCGTTTCGAAAGTAAAATGGTATAGTATATATTCGTAAGTGATACAGAGTTGCATGTGTACAAAAACGAGTAAAGATAAGTAATGCCCGGTTTGTATAGGTGGAAACTTGGTATTATTCTTATTTTATTGTCAAAGTTGTCAGCAGTATTGTTTTCTTTAAAATTAATAAAACCAACCAAAATAAAAAGAAGTTTACAACCTAGGATTGTAAACTTCTTCTATACCACTCCATTCTAAAACCAGTATGGTCCTACGGTATCCAGTTATGGGGCACTGCCTCAGCATCAAATGTAAAAAAAATTCAAAGGCGACAAAATAAAGTACTCAGAAACACGTGACAAAATACATTAAAAAAACCTGAGTTAACTTTAGGGGCCACACTTGGCTGAGAAGGAGGGACACTCTTGCTCTCAGCCGAACACGGGAGACGAGACAACCAAAGAACCAACCGCTGAAACAAATATTTTTGTATGGCATTGGCTGGACTTAAAAATTAAAATTTTAGAGTTAAGATTTGACTACTTATTGTTAGTTCAATTTTATTGAAGATATAATAAATAAATATAACCGATAAAAAAATAAAGAGTTAACAGTGACTTATGTGTGTATATTGTGCAGTCATACGTCCATGTTCTGGAAAACGCAGCGTTTTCAAATCGCTTACGGTTTGAAAAACGCAAAACGCATTTCGGCATGTTCTGAAAACTGGGCGATTTGCTAGCGTTTTGCTATTCTCCGAAGTTGTGTTCGAGCAATGAAAACATATTTTTTATTGCAATAAAACATAAACAAACAAATAAATTTTAAATTAAAATGCCTACAGCGTTCCTGCTTGCTATACTGGCTTTAAAAATATATATATTCATTGCCAGTTCATAAGTAGACAATTGGGGCAGACAATTGACAAACACAAAGCAAATTTTTTAAATTGCATGCTTTTAATTAAAATCATGAAAAAACGTTAAAAGTTTTCTCCAAATAAAAAGAAAACATATTAAATTAAAATTGTGCATCATTTTATTTTCTCTTTAAGGTGCAGATTAAATAAAATAGACCAGATCGCTTCAGTATACACTAGCGGTTTGAAAGCGCCAAATTTCTAGCGTTTTCGTTTGTCAGAACACCTGATTGGCGTTTTCAAATCGAAAACGCCAATTTTAAGCGATATGCGTTTTTCAGAACATAGGCAATAGTTGTTGCGATTTAAGAAAAAATTTTTTTTTTGCTTTAGTTATTTTCTATTATTTCTTCTGTTTAGTGTAAGAAAAATCATATTTAAATTGTTGGAAGTTATATTTTATATTTTAAGAAATTTTTTATGCTTTTTTATAATAAAGTTACAAACATTTTAAGATTTTTTACTCCTTTCGACAACAGAAAAGCATTTGCTTTCGTAATACATAATTGCATTTCCGAAATACTACTTTTTGTTTTCCGTAGGGGGGAAAAATATGTACGGTTCGAAGGAAAAATTTCCGAACGTTCGTAAATAAATGTTCGAAAATCTTACTAGGTAATTCAATTTGTACGAATTCGTAAATTTTTCTATTCGAAGCGAGTTACTCAATAACCCTCCTGAAATCGGTTATGTATTTGGCTTTTAAAATTTATTTGTTTTAAATAGTATTAAAATACGACGAGATCTCATTTCAATCTTTATGATTAATTCAATAATAGGCCTTATCGTTCGTTGTTGGCGTTTTTCGACTTCATATTCGACATTTTGTACTTTATTAATTTTCTTTAATCTAGTACAAAATGTCGAAGTTGAAGTCGAAAATTATGGAAATTATTTATGAATACAAAACATATTTTCTTTATTTCAAAATTACAGGCAAAGCTAGGTATAACGAACGATATACATATTGCCGGGCGGGGCCTATTCTTTATAGCGGAAAATTCGTTATATCGCGAAGTTTTTTCCGTACATATTGGCCCTTATCGTGTTTGGCGTTTTTCGCCTTCGACTACGACATTTTTGTAATAGATTAAATAAAAATGTAGCGTGCTCTCTAATCTATTACAAACATATCGTAGTCGAAGGCGAAAATGTCCAAACACGATAAGGGGGATTTTTTTATCTCATTTATTTATTTTATTAGGACAATTTCACCCCTATGCAACAATTTTACTAAGTGATATCCTGTTCATCGAAATCATCATTATTTTTTGCTGTAAAATTGCAAAATTTTGCTGAACTATACCGATTAAACGATTTGAGACAATTAGGTATGTTCTGTATTTTATTCGGAATGAAAATGTTCGGAATTATTTAAGCATTGTTGTTACATTTTCATTCCGAATGGAATACAGAACAGACCTGAATATTTATTATTGAGACTGAAATATTTATTAAAAATACAACAAAATCATTTTGAGCCTTTGCTTCAATAGAGTCATAACTCAAAAATAAAATAATATTTAAAATATTTAAAATACAAATTGAAAATACAAAATACATATTTTTATTTTCTATTTGAAATAGTTTGCCTCAAGAGTATTTAATATTTTATTTGAAACATTTCAAAATACACATTTCGTATTAGTAAAATATAAAATTCTTTTTTATGTGCTGCGAGGAAAAATAACAAAGCGAAAAGTGATAGTAAAATACAAATTAGTAAATAATATAGCTCCAATAATTGTTAACAGCAGCTCTGTTATATTTGCACATTTTTTTGATTATTTTGCAAAAATGACTGAATATCCGCAAATATAGCATAAATCGATATCTAGCACTGAAATTAATTAGAAGTCCCTCAAGAACTATGAAAGAATTTGCAAAAAATGGCAAAATTGAAAACAAGAACTAAAACTGAAAACTCGTTAAAATTGTTAGGAATGCCAAAAACTAGCAAAAAAAATCGAGAAAATAGCGAAAATTCGCGAAATCTTACTAAAATTGGAAAGATTTCAAAGTGTAATATTGATTTAAAATCCCTAAAATTGTAATATATCCAAAAACGTCGGGAAAATGGTGAAAAATTGCAAAATTAAAAAAAGGCATAATATTGATCAAAAGTTACTAAAACTGCAAGTAATGCCAAAAATTCGGAAAAACCCGAAATTGGCATACATTCGCAAAATCTTACAAACAGCAGCATGATAGCAAAATCTATTATCGATTAAAAATCGCTCAAGCTATAAAGACGTTGAGAAATTGCAAAAAATTTCTTCTATCGCAAACATTGCATATACGAGTGTTGGCGTTTTGCAAGATCACATCGAAATTTTAATTTAGGGGGTGTTAAAGGTTCCCCCATTTTGGCCTGATCGTGCAGCATATCGGTACATGAAACTATGCGTTCCTTACATCGGAGGTGTAGGGTATGTGCCGTCGCTGATAGTGTAGGTAAAGGGCTCTGATGAGAAGACTGTGGTGGTCTCGAAACATCTGATGTCAGTTCAACCTTCCGTACATCAAAAATTTTCTTTGAATGTTCAATATTTACATGCTTTAGAATTTCTTTCTTAAATAAAAAAATAATTTTATCGAAAGATTAAATTGAAAACGAACTTAAGCCAAACTAATTAAATAACTTTGAATACAAATTGTTTTCATCGAAACTATCTTTTTGAGTGATAAATTTTATAAAAAAGACCAGTTATTGATTAATTGGCCAAGATATTATATTGTTTAAATATATTGTTGCATGTGTCAAATACCGCAAAACTATAAAAATTCACACTGACATAATTAAAGTCGTTGACACTTTTTGCAAATTTATGCAAAACGAAATAAACTAAAATTAATCGACTTTTTATCTTTGTTCAAATAATAACGGTAAGTTGTTGTTGTGTATACGAATAAAGTAGGAATTTTTGAAACCACTGAGCGCAATGTTGAGGATTTTTTTAAAAGTATTTTTGTATGAATGTTTAAAATTTTTATGCTAAAATTTTTATTTTTCTGTTGGCATCGATATCAATCAAATACATGTGCATCGTAAATAATTTTAAAACTAAAATAAATTACATAAGTTGAGGAAGAAAACATTTACAAAATGAAAGAAATTTATAAAATAAAAAAATGCATTCTTAATGGCATGATGGAAAATGCAAAACTAAAGAAAAAGAAATCAACTTTACAATTGAAATAAATAATTGATGGATGGCAAATTTAAAGGTGTACTTCACAAAAACTTTCGGTGGAAATAACCCAGTGATAATATTTTTTTGTCGAATTCTGTCTGAATTTTGCACATAATGCCGAATTCGTATGCGAAGTCGTTCAGAAAACTTACCGAAAGTCATATGAGTGGTTGAGGGCCTCTTTGTTTGAAAAAATTCTAAAATCGTTGCGAACTCTGAAGAAGTTTTCTGGTGAAATTCTAGAGGACTTTTCGGCATATCTTACTGCTTATACACCATATCAGAAAACATTTAGCCA